>CM052806.1:33984409-34022779 GCA_028533885.1 Nasua narica | reverse complement strand
TAGCCTGGTGGTGGGTATCGAGAGGGGCACGTACTGCATGGAGCACTGGGTGTGGTGCATGAACAATCAATCTTGTAACACTGAAAAATTAAAATAAATTTGGGGAAAAAAAAAAAAAGAAAAGTATAGAAATCTCCAGCTTAAAAAAAAAAAATAGTTTTCATTCATCTAAAGGGAATGCTAGCTGAAAGATTCAATTCAGTCTATAAATTCAGCAGTGACATAGCTGAAAAACCTCAGAATTAACATTGTACATTTATTATTGCTGAAATGTTAAAGTTCAAAACACGTGTTTAGGAGGAAATGAAGTAAAATGACACACATCTTCCTTGTTTTGGCAAAATCCTGGTAAGTAACTATCATAGCCACGGCATTAAACATGTATAAACTCTTCTCTCTTTTTCCTCTCCTTTTTCTTCTTTGTTTCACTGCAGCTTCCCTCTCTCTCAAACCAACCTACTCCCCACCCTCCCTGAAATAGATTAAAAATCAGTTTGGGTAACCCATTCCATTCCATTCCCCAGTTTGGCACCACACCCCACACATTTTTTCTACTAGCCTCTTCCTTCTGCCCCTCCTGGTTCATTAGCTGTAGTGTTGAGTCTGGCAAGACCAGGAGTTGATTCCTTCTTTCTTTTGTCTTCCAGACTGTGGAAGTGCTTTCTCCAATGCCATGTTGAACTACCTTGTCCCTCTATTTCCTCATATTAGTGCAACATGCCTCTTTCTCTGGACTTGTTCTAAAATCTCAATCTTTCTGTCTCTCCCTCTCTCTCTCTCTTTCCTCACTATCTTTCTCCTGGTTTTTAGAGGTAATTCTCTGAAGTGTAGTGTTAGAATGATGCTGCTAAGTGTGAAAGTGTTTGTTGCCTGCGCTATAGAGTGTAGTAAGTTTTTCTGAGTTTTTTTTCTTGCTGTCTTGAGGGAAAATCCCAAACTACTACTATATGTATGCATCCGTGTGTATATGTATTTGTGTACATAGTGGGGTAGTAGGAATGTGTAAACTTTATATGTACGTCTAAATATCATTCAATTCCAGTGGACTAGATTCATTACAAAAGCATAAGGGGAAAAAATGTATATAAAAAGAGTTTTCTCTAGAAACTATAAAACATAGTTATTAAAACTACTCATACTATCATATGTTGATTTTTAAAATACAGAACTTTCAAAATCACCCAGCAGTTGATGAAGAACATCATTTTATCTATTTGTTAATAAACTTACATTTTAATAGGGCATGTACACCAGGTGTGAAAAACGTATAACTAAAGACAATGATTATAGTTCCTTGAACAAGCCAACCACACTCCAGCCTCAGGGCTTTTCCATTCTCCATTCTTTCTGCTCAGAGTGCTCTTCTCCCCGCTATCTGCATGATTTGCTTCCCCTAGGTCTCTACTCCAAGATCACCTTCTCAGAAAGCTTTTACCAGACCATTTCACTTTAAACAGAATCCTCTACCATTCCTCCCAAACCCTGCAAATCTATCTTTCCTCTGCTGCTTTATTTTTACCATCTAACAAAACATAGATTTACTTTAGCTGTTTATTGTTCCCCTTCACCCACTAATGTAACCTTCAAGAAAACAGAGATGTTGCTTTATTCCCTGTTTCTCTGTAGCACCTAGAACTATAGGTGCTCAGTAACATTTCTTGGGAGGAGAGAAGAAATTCAGGAAGCAAGAATGGCACCAAGTAGAACTAAAATCTGGAATGCTTTGAGGTTTATGAAACATTCTAGTAACAACAGTACTGCTGTGAATGTGGAGATAGGCCCACTATTAGAAACAGATGGCTCAATATATTACATATTCCTTCTTTGTTAATAAATTTGAATGGTTCAGTAATGAGTAACTTTTCCCTCATCAACTATCAGGTCATCCTGCTATAGCACAGTTGGACAGGGAAGGCAGTATAAATGTTTGGTCCTTGCAAAATACTGAAAATGTTGACATTTTCAACAGGTGCCCAGTGAGGTCTTTTGGTTTTCATTTAGTTTGTTCATTTTCTTCTTTTTAAGTATCATTATGAATTCATAGATTTGAATATGTTTGATGGGTCTTCACTGTTGCCAGTAATACTTTTTTGGTGCTCAAATTGTCTTAACTTTGGCTAGT
The DNA here is from genome assembly GCA_028533885.1 of Nasua narica. Taxonomy (NCBI): domain Eukaryota; kingdom Metazoa; phylum Chordata; class Mammalia; order Carnivora; family Procyonidae; genus Nasua; species Nasua narica. The sequence goes on along the minus strand of CM052806.1, from coordinate 34,020,657 downwards.
GAGAGCCTCTTCAGGTTGACTCTTGGATCCTTTGGGCATAATCCTGGTAGTAGTCTAACTTGCTTTGTTATACAACAAAATATTTCAGGATTATCTTATATATCCTGTACCAGCCCTAGAATCAGCCATTTTGACAAGGATCCCTTTTAAGAAAGACATGGTAGGGGCACCTGGGTGGCTCAATTGGTTAAGTGTCTTCCTTTGGCTGAGGTCATGACCCAAGGTCCTGGAATTGAGCCCCTCATCGAGCTCTCTGCTTCACAGGGAACCTGCTTCTCCCTCTCTCTCTTCTTGCCACTCCCCCTGCTTGTGCACTCTCTCTCTCTTTCTCTGTCAAATAAATAAAATCTTAGAGAGAGATGGTAGTTAGAGACCATAGTCTGGGTGCTAAGGCTGCTCATTACTTCTAAGTTAGCCATTACTTTTGACCTTTACTATGGACAGAACTAGAAAATATATTTTTGGATAATTTAACATTAACGATGAAAGCAAAAAAAGCAGAACTACTAAACTTCTAATGTATTTTCATTGCCATTAAGGGAAGTGGTATTAAAACTGGAAAGGATAGAAAGTCACTCTTAAGGAAAACTTGAAACTCAGTCTATAAAAGTGACTAATACATATTAAATGTATTTAATATACTTAGATGGGTTATGTCACAGAAAGAACTTCTGTATCCAAGTCCAGAAATACTGCTAGTAAGCTTTGGGAAATCAGAGATGGAAGAAATTACACAATAAGCAAGAATTATCCTATTTGTAAAAGAGAATACCATAAATTCAAAAATCCACTATAGTAAATTTCACTCCGATTCTTCATCAAATTTAGATCTGATTACAATATAACTGGCTTTAAGAACTTAAAAAATTTTGGAATTATTCTGAAGTTGAATGGATTCACTTTAACACCAGACTAACACCATTTGTCTTATTTATAATATTTTGTAAGTCTCATATCATGCTCTATTAGATAAAAATGTATAAAAAGTGGAATTGGGGAGAGAATGTGGTTTGGTAAGTGCTGTGAAATGTATAAGCCTGATGATTCACAGACATGTACCCTGGGGCAAATAATATATGTCAATAAAAAAATAAATTTAAAAAATGGATAAAAGTGAGTTAGAGATTGGATTAAAAAAACAAGACTAATAAGCTAGTTCTAGTCTCAGGATGCACCTTAAATATAAAGATACAGATAGGTTAAAAGTAAAAAGTTTTTTTTTTTAAAGTAAAAAGATTAATATATCACCTGCAAATCCTAATCAAAAGAATTGTGAAGTGGCTATATTAATTTAGACAAAATAGACTTCAGAACAAGGACTTTTACCAGAAATTTATATAATCTTGACGAAATATGGTAATCCAAAGAATGGAGATCAATTTAAAATCAGTAAACATAATTTGCTATGTGAAATGACCAAAACCACACTATATGATTATTTCAGTGGGACTAGAAAAAGCATTTGATAAAATCCAATATTCATTTCTTATAAAAAATTTCAACAAACTAAAAATAGAAGAGAACATCTTCAATCTGTCATTGGGCATATATGAAAAACGTAGAGCTAATATCATACTTAATTATGAAAGACTAAGCCCTACCCCCACCCCACCCCAAGACCAGGAGCAAGGCAAGTATGTTTGCTCACACCAGCTTCTATTGAGCATTATCAAAACTGTACAATAAGGCAAGAAAAGTAAATAAAGACATGCAAATTGGAAAGGAAGAAGGAAAGCTGCCTATAATCTTAGATAACATGATGTCTGTACATGGATCCATAATTCTATCAGTCAATCCACCTATTCATCCATCTATTTATCTAGAGAGGAAATCCTAAGAAATCTCCAAAAAAAAAAAAAAAAAACTTTTAAAACTAATAATTGAATTTAAAAGATCATAGAATACAAGATTAGGTTATAAAATTAATCATATTTTTAGTGAGCAATTGGACCTTGAAATTTATGTTTTTATAGCATCAAAAATATGAAATATTTTACAATAAACTTAATAAGACTGTCAGGGCCTATGCACTAACATCAACCAAACAAAATTCTAGGAGAATTTTAAAAGATCCAGTAAACGGAAAGATAAACCATTTTCCTCAGTCTGAAGATATTGTTAAGATGTCAGTTCCAAGTAAATCTGTGGCTTCAGTGTAATCCTATCAATAGCATGAAGGGTTTTTTGAAGAAATGGAGAAGCTGTCCCAACGATATGTATAGAAATGAAGAACTTGGAATAACCAAAACAAAAAGAAAAAAGAAAATGTTATAGGATTTATACTACTTGACTTAAAGACTCATTATAAAACTACAATAATCAAGACAATGTGATGTTGGTATAAAGATAGACATATAGATCAAAATAATACAAGAGAAATCCCAGAAATGGATCCACACTTTAATAATGGCTTGTTGATTTTTGCCAAAAATGTAGAGACAACATAACGGGCAATTGGATAATTTTTCAGCAAATGGTGCTGGAACAACTGGATATCTACTTCTGGAGAAAACAAAATGAACCAACACTCCTGCCTCATGCCATGTACAGAAGTTAACTTGAAATGGATCATAGAACTAAATGTAATGGCTAAAAATATAAAATTTCCAGGAGAAGAAGCACAGGAAAAATATCTTTATGATGTTAGGTTAAGAATGGTTTGGTAAGACACAAAAACCAGGAAATATAAGAACAATTAAATATAATCAAAATTAAAAAGTTTTCTCCTCAAAAGGCACTATTAAGCTAATGAAAGTCTTACTGTAAGAATCAGTTCATAATGTATAAACAGCAAGTGTCAGAGAGGATGTGGAGAAAGGGGAACCCTCTTACTCTGTTGGTGGGAATACAAGTTGGTGCAGCCACTTTGGAAAACAGCGTGGAGATTCCTCAAATTAAAAATAGACCTACCCTATGACTCTGCAATTGCACTACTGGTTATTTACCCCAAAGATACAGATGTAAAGGGCCATATGTACCCCAATGTTCATAGCAGCAATGTCCACAATTGCCAAACTGTGGAAAGAGCCAAGATGCCCTTCAACAGACAAATGGATAAAGAAGATATGGTCCATATATACAATGGAATATTACACAGCCATCAGAAAGGATGAATACCCAACTTTTGTATCAACATGGACAGGACTGGAGGAGATTATGCTGATTGAAATAAGCAGAGAAAGTCAATTATCATATGGTTTCACTTGTGGAGCATAAGGAATAACATGGAGGACATTAGGAGAAGGAAAGGAAAAGTGAATTGGGGGAAATCGGAGGGAGATGAAGCGTGAGTGTCTGTAGACCCTGAGAAACAAACTGAGGGTTTTGGAGGGGAGGGAGTGGGGAGATGGGTAAGCCTGGTGGTGAGTATTAAGGAAGGCACTTATTGCATGGAACCCTGGGTGTGGTGCATAAACAATGAATCTTGGAACACTGAAAAAAATAAAATAAAAATATTGACTCTGATGTACACCTCAAACTAATAGAATATTGTATATCTCTTATACTTCAATAAAAACAATTTTTAAAAACTTGGGAAGACAAAAAAATGAAAAGCAAGTTAAAGATTTAAAGAAAATATTTTCAAGCTTATGTCTGATAATGAATTTATATTTAGAACATACAAGGAACTCATAACTCAGTAATAAGACAAACCTAATTTTTAAAGAAGTCAAAAGATTTGAATAAGCACATTACTAAAGATATATGCAAGTGGCAAATAAGACATAAAAAGAATTTCAGCATCTTTAGTCATTAGAGAAATGCAAATTAAAATCTTAATGACTGTGACTACACATCCATTAGAATGGCTAGAACTTAAAAGACTGAAAATACCAAGTGTTAATGAGGCTATGGAACAAATGGAACTTGGATTCATTGTTGGCGGGAATGCAAATGATAGTTACTTTGGGAAACAGTTTGGCAATTTTTTATAAAATTAAATACACAGTTACTAAAAGACTAACATTCCTACTCCTAGATATTTGCCCAAGAGAAATGAAAAACATATCCATAGAAAGACTTGTGCTCAAATGTTTACAGCAGCTTTATTCAAAGTAGCCAAACCCAAATGAATATACAAATTACACTGTATCCATGCAATTAAATACTAGTCAGAAATAAGAAAGAACACAATGCTAATATATGCAACAACATTGATCTCAAAGGGATTATGCTGAGTGAGAGAATCCAGCCACAAAAAGACTAGACTACATTGTATTATTCCATGGATATGAAACTCTTGTTCCAAGTTCAAAAATCCTTTAAAATGGGCTCTGATTCATCCAGCTGGAATCACATGCCTTTCCCTGAATCAGGCAATCATGATGTGTTATGATTGACTCAGCTTGGGTTAAGATGGCCGTCCCTGGTCCAGTCAGTGGGAGTGGAGAAATGCCCTGTAAAAGAATATACCAGCTCCCATTTAAACTGCATGATTAGAATAAAGAGAAGGAATATTTTTTCAAAACGGAGGGAGGATTTTGTTGAGGGAATACCAAAAAACAGATTGCTCCTAAGTCAACAGTTGGCCGCCTACACACATGCATGGTGCACACAGTCTCTTACATGTACTTCCATGCATAATACATAATAGAGTGCCAAATCACTCCTCCCACCAATGGCTAAGTATATGATGCAATCAAGTGATACAGTAAAGTGATTCAGTAAGGTGTTTGGTTCTCTGACCCTCTAGAGGTCTTAGGTCATTGGCCAGAAGAAAAGATCTTTTAGTGAAGCCAAATATCTGACTTTTGTTCTCCAAGTTACTTCAGATGGGCTAGACTTTCTCTTGTGGCATCTTATCACTGAAAGCCAAAAGAAATAGTTGGTATATTCTCTTGATCTTGAAAATTTTCCCTAGATGTAGGATTGCTGCCTCAGAGGGAAATATGAACAAATCAGTTTTAATGAGGAGGAGTATTGAGAGCTGGTTGGGAAAGAAACCACAAGAATCTTGATGTGGTGTGAGGTGTCTGAGAGAAGTTGATATGAATAGAAATATCTGGTGGAAAGGCAAGTTAGATGATGACACTGGATTTGGAGTGGTTAGATCCATAGGAGTCATCCTCTACACCCCTAACATCTAATCCCTCACTAGGCACTGCCTGTTTTGCCCACTAAATATCTCTGGAATCAGAGCCCTTTTTTCTGCATATCAGTATCACTATCCAAGTCTAAAGCCACCATCATCTCTCCCCTTGACTCTAGATCGATCCTCATCTACACTCATCCCCTTCCTACAAGCTATCTTCAAACTATAATTAGTGGACTTTTCAAACTGAAAGCAAAATTCTGTCTCTCCCATGCTTAAAGGCCTCCCTTGTTTTTCCACCACTTTTAGGATAAAAATAAAATCCTAGGCATATGCCTCCATGGACTCTGCTCTAGGATGTACCCAGCCCACCACTCTTGCCTCATCTCCTACCATCCTTCTGCTTGCTTTAGCAATCCAGCTACACCGGCTTTCAGGGATTTGCCTTACTGCCCTCACCCCAGGGCCTTTGCATATATTCCTCTCTCTGCTAGAGTATTCTTGCATAGTTAATCATGTTCAGTCCTGAATAGAATTTAAGCACTGCTTTCTTGGAGAATGTTCTTTTGGTCAGATTTCTTAGTAAATCATTCTTGCAGGGCAGTGTGGCTTTCCTTCATTCAGTTTGCTATTACACCCTCACTGATGTGAAAATGCCCACTGGACCGTCAGCTCCATGAGGGCAGAGACCACCTCTGTTTTACTCACTACTACCAGCATGTAGAAGATACTCAGTGAATATTTGCTAAATGATTGGATGGATGGATGGTGGGAGGCAGAGCCATTTCCTGGAAGAAAATGTACAAGTGAGAGTAGGGTTGTAGTTCTGCTTTATTTTGTTTTTAAATGAAAGAAAACACAAAAAATTTAAAAACCACTCTCAAATTATTTGGTTGTGGAGTAATATGAAGACCTTTCCCACTGGATGGGGCAGTTAGATTAAAATAAGAGGATGAATAGATTTGACTTCACCATAGTTCAAATTGGGGCTAAGAGGTAGAATTTCAGGTTAGGAGAAATAAGTACAGAGAAATGCCCTGTAGTTTTGGCACTGAAGGCATTACTCCCTTCTCTGGTAAAATGAATTTCTGCAGCCTAGGGAAGGCAGGACTCACACTAAAGGGAGTTTAATATGCGTGATCATTTCCTAGAGCTTAGAGAATAAGAGGAGAAAGGTGGGGCAACAAATAAAACTAAGAAATAGACAAAGGGTACATTTATTTGACTGAAGATATTTTTAAAGAACCTTGAAAACCACAGGAGCCCCTTAAGATGTTTATGTAATTGAATATAATTTATCTGGGATTGAAAGGAATAATAATCAAAACATTTTTCACTTAAGTACACCTGGAGGCATATGAAATTAGACTCTTGATGGTGGCCTATGATTGACTGTGTCCTCAATGCTTTGTCCTCAGACTGCACACTGGAAATGTGTTTTAGAGAGTAGACATGGAGCACAAAATATTAAATGAACTTTACCATATTCAAAATGCCCAACAGTGTAACATCCTCCTTGTTTGGCAGGAAAAGGACTCAACATTTGGAGACTCAGCAGTGCATTAAGTATTTTTAATAATCATTGTTGACACACAAAACATATGGCCTTTCAGAACTTACTGGGTCAAGTGTTGAAGTTTTCTTCTAGGTTTCTAAAATTACTTTAAAAATTTAAACAAAGTAAATTAAGGCACATTTCAAAGTATATTAATTCATGAGCTTTGTGTTATAAGCAACTGATGAAGTAAGTTTTCTTATAGGATAAAAGAATGTCTACATAAAGGAAAAGGCAAAATCCACAGCTTCCAAAGTTGATTTACATTTAATTATAAAATCTTGAACCTCCCCATTGATGGGCCAGTCTTGTAGATACCTTGTATTTATTGTTTACTCCTATTTATGCTCAGATATCCCCCCCATCTCAGAAGCCTTTATTGTTCACCAGCCTATCATTTGTATCAGTTATCTGTGGTCACAATAATGCTGTGAAATAAGCAACTCTAACATTAAATATCTTAAGACAGTAAGGATTTCTTATTGCTCACAAGTCTGTGGGTTAGCAGGGCAATTCTGGTCTCTGCTAGGCTCACTCATGAGTATGTGGTCAGCTATGGCATAGGGAGGGCTTCTGCTCATCATGGGTGGCCTCCCTCACATGTCCGCAGGTCAGCTAGCCAAAGGCTAATCTGTTGGGACAATTGGGCTCCCCTCCTTTTGTCTCTTGCATGCGTAAGACTCTCACAACCCTCCAGCTGGCCAGCCCAGGCATATTCTCAGGATGGCCTGGGCATATTCTCATGGCCATGTCATAGAAGCAAGAAAGTGGAAACATGCCAGAGTTTTTTTTCAAGCTTCCAGTTTCATCACCTTTGTTAACATCTCACTGGCCAAAGCAAGTCACATGCCAAACCCTGAGTCAGCACAGTGGGAGGAGCCTACAAAGTCAAAGGACAGATGGTGGGGATACTGGGAGGCCAGTATTTGGGGCTTTAATGACATCAGCCTACCCTTCTGCCCTATACCACCCCCAGCTTTAATCAATCCCTTCTCTGTACTACCTCTGTTCTGCAGTCTTAGTTTCTTTGTATTTTTCCCATTGTATTATAATACAGTTGCTAATTTGTCTGTCTTCTCTGAAAGACTAGAGGGTTTTTATTCCTAAGTGCATTTATTCATAAGTATTTACTGACCCATCAATTAATTAATTAACTAATTAATTTTTGTTATTTTTATTTATTTACTGACCCAAGCCTTATTCCTTTATAGAGGCCCCAGTGCCTAGCAGTAGTCCTGACACCATAATAGGTGCACACCAAATATGTGTTGAATGAACGCATATGTGAAAGTTCATACCCATATTAATCTTCCCGTTTAGAAGAAAAGGGTGGAGACAGATGCCTCTCAAGATCCCAGCTGAGGAAGTCTTCCTGGCCTGAGCAACTGGTGGACCAGTGGGGGCTTGCAGTGAGGATCTCAAATGCTTTGAGACATCTTTCTCTTCACATTCTCCCATTTTTTCCCTCTGTAACTTGGGTTTTCAATTAGCAACAACCACGCCTCAAATAAACCTCACTGGCTACGATATGTCCACTGCACAAAGCTGGACCTTGGGTCTTTTTTTTGTCTCCTTAGTCCTCTCAAAGGAAGATAGAAAATCACTACTTTTAACAAATTCTAAATTCATTTTATAGTCTGTGCTCCCAAGCATCTTTGCCTAGAGTTTCTCTACTTTACAGTGGAAAATGATTGAGCTCTGGGATTTATTTAAGCTTATGGTGTGGTCAGTTTGGGAACAACTAGATGGCTTCTATGCTCTGGTTTTCCTGGACATGTAGACCAAAAATACAGAGGAATTCTTAGGAAATGTTTTATATAGCTACAGATACATGACTGTATTCATATAGGATATTAATCCTATCAAAATGGTGTTAAATGCATTGGCTCATTGTTTTCCAGTTCCGTAGAATTGGGTTTATGGGTAGAATCATAATTTTGGGCTTCTTGATTTTCCAGTGACCAGTGTAACTTGCTTGAGAGGCAGAATAGTATGGCTTTAGAGTCCGGCAGGCTAATCTAGAATGGCAGCCTTGCTCCTTAGTTACTTCCCCAGATAAATCCTCTTACCCTCAGCCGTCAGAGAGGGTAATAACAGAGGCTAAAAGAGAATGGCAGGCATGTGGCGAGTGAATGTATTCATTGTTCAGTTGTATCAGTTGTATTAGTTGTGAATTGTATCTATTGTTAAATCGCTTCAATTGTTCAATTGTTACAAATGGTGACAATTGTATCAATTATCGCTATTATTATATAATGCCCTATAATCTTATAAATTGTGAATATAAGTAGTAGTATCAGTGGTAAAAATTAATGTTTTATATCAAATAATCATGTTTATTTTTATTTAAAAAATAAAATCATCATTTCTAAAACAACTTTAAAAGTTATACTTTAAAATGGTACTTAGGCACTTTGCCTTTTGAAATGGCCTGGAAAATTTCTTCATTCAGTCAGCACCTACTTTATACCAAGTCACCAAGTGCTGAGCATGCAATGGCGATTAAGTTAGACATCATCCTTGCCTCTTGGTATCCTGCAGTGGAAGAACTATCACTAGAGTCAGCATTACTCCCAGGTTGCAGTTACCTACCTGGTAACTACAACTGCATGAATTATCTGAGGTAAAATGGTATTTGGCTGGCTTTCCCTGGTTGAAATACAGTGTGGTGATGCTTCAGATTGGAGGAAGGAAAAATTTTGACTTCACCCTTTTTAAAGTAGCTATATTATTTTTAAAACCTCTTGTTTTAAATATTTATTTATTTTAGAGAGAGAGAATGCACAAGCATGATGGGGGAAGGGCAGAGGGAAGGGGGAGGGACAAGCAGACTTCGCTGAGCATGGACCCCAATGAGAGGCTTGATCCCACAACTCTGTGACCATGACCTGAACTAAAATCAAGAGTCCGAGACTTAACCAACTGGGCCACCCAGGTGCCCCTTAAATCTTCCTTTTTATTATCAAATAATGTGTAGAATTGACATTTCTGAATCTTTTACTGACCTCACTCCATTTTGAACTACTACATGGCTGAGGGATGGAAGGAGAATTCTTGTGTACATACTCAATAATAAAAAGTTGAAAGTTTATCAGCTTTTCAGACCGTGTCACTGTTCTCTTATGTGGTATCCTCAGTTGGATCTTGGAACAGAAAAGACATCAATGGAAAAGCTAGTCAAATCTGAATAAAGTCTGTTGTTTAGATAATAGGATTGTGTCAGTGTTGCTTTCTTATTTTTAACAAAAACTGTTTTTAACATAACTGTGTTATGTAAGATGCTAGCATTAGTGAAGCTGAGTGAAGAATATACGGGAAGCAGCTTCAAAGAAATATAGGGAAACAACAGCAGGGTGAAACATGCCACTGGGCATGTTTCCAGACTTCTCCCCACCATGGTCACTTAGTGAATGCTCTGAGAGGAGAGGAATTTTAAGTTTTGACTGACAAAAATAGGATGGCAAATCTGCTGTAATATCATCATATGCAGAGCTGTTGTTGAAGTCCTTTGGTGGTAAAGAATGGATGTTTGTCGCATCTTCTCACTTGTCTGGAATTTTCAAAGGTGTTTTCTTGTAAGAGAGATAAGCCCAGTATGGGTCTTCCCTCGCTGGCAAATTTTAACCACTAAAGAGTCTAAGTGGTTCAGAAGTTCCCTTTTACTTTCATAGGTACAAACACAAGTACGCCTTGCCAAAAAAAGCTTTGACAAATTGAAGATGGATGTGTGTCAGAAAGTGGATCTTCTTGGAGCAAGCCGATGCAATCTGTTGTCTCATATGCTAGCAACGTACCAGGTAAAAAAGTAATGTTGGTTACAACGAACCAAGAATGTTATGAGGTTTAAGGGGACAGAAAGATGGTGTTGGAGCTAAAAGTATGGTTTGGGCATTATGAAGTTCTGAATGTCTTGCTCACAATTTACTTTCCACACCTCTCCCTACTCAAATATTCAGTTTACTCAAACTGAATATTAGCTCTTTCCTGTGCACACACTGTGCTCTCTCACTTTCCTGCACTTACTTAGGTGGTTCCGTCTGCCTGAGTGCCTTTCCCCTCCATTGTACTTTTCCATAGTCCCCTGTCTATGATGTACCAGCCTGAGTATTATGTCCTTCAGAAATCCTCCTCTGAGTTCACTCCACGTGTGGTCTCTACTTCCCATGGCACCATTACTTACTCATCAGGTTGTCATAATTCAAGGAACTATTAATTTTTGTCTCCTTCTAGCCTGAGTTCTTTTAGGATAGTGCTCATATCCAACAACAGTGCTATTGGGCACCAACCAAGTATGGGAGGCCAAATCCTGGGTGCTGTAGGGAATGTAAAAATTAAAAAGACCAAGGAACTTAAAGTTTCAGAATAAAATCAGAGATAGTACATATAGTCTGAGTACATTTTTTCTGTACTTCAGGGAAAAAGCAGGTGTGTGTGCTAAGTGAAATAAGTTCTACACAATCCAATGAGGGTTTGAAGAGGGACAAATTGAATCAGTGGAGGGATCACAAAACTAGATTGATCATGATCCCTGGGTTTTGGGGGATGGATCACATGGGACTAGTACAGAAAACAAGAATGTCCCAAATGGTGGAGCATTACTAGCCATGGGAGGCAGTATTGGGGGAACTGGGAAACATTTAGTTTGGCTGAAATACAAGGTATAAAAAAGGGGCATAATGGGAAACAAGGCTGCAGAGATGAGTTGGAATCCTGTTTGGGGGGCCTCAAAAGCCACAGATGGGCACCCTTCTCCAGGGCCTGTGGCTTAGAACTGGGTGTTCGAAACATTAATAGCTGCACTGTCTTTCCTTACAGACCACTCTGCTTCATTTCTGGGAGAAAACTTCTCACACTATGGCAGCCATCCACGAGAGCTTCAAAGGTTATCAACCATATGAATTCACTACGTTAAAGGTATGAAAGCTGGAGAGACCATTAGAAAATCTTATGAAAAGTAATGTTTTGTTTATATCACAGAGAGTGTCCGTGGCAGCAGTCATCATTATTGCAACAGACTCCCAATGTCAAAGAGGGAACCATCCTGCCAGTATAGCCTTTCCTGCATCAGTATTCATCACAGCAATACAAAAACACAGCTAGAAACTTGGGGTACATATTACTGGACGGTGAATTGTAGGGACTAGTCTTGCTTCTTTAAATGACTTGTATGATGATGTTAAAAGGAAGATTGTACAAGTCTAGTATACTCCGTTACTTTTTAACTATTAAATTCAAATATGCTCACTTGAAAAGGTATTTTCCTTTCCTCTGTTACTTCTGACAAATGTCATTTTTTTCTGTGAGTATTATCTAATACAGAATTAGATTTTTCCATAAGACTATAGGAATATTTTCCAGTTGAAAAAACAATATTAAACTCCGTGCTTTCTCAACTCAAAGGGGATATATGCAAAATATCTGATTCTCAGGATTGCAACTGAATGTGGAATCATTTTCGTTGCTGAGGGAGAATGCATGTCGAGAATGAAGTGACTTGAGTTCCAAAAGGATTTTGAGAATGAGAGAAAACTAGGTACTTTGTTGCCAGGTCATATCTTTGGGGAAAAAAGACCAGGAAAGAACTTGTTAAAGATCACCTTGAAATTACTTTCCTTCTGCTTTTTCAGGCAATTTGTAAATAATTCATCACCTTGCTTGAGAAAGCATTAAAAAGTTTCTTTTGTTTTTGTTTTTGTTTCGTTTTTGCTTTAAAACACCTCTCTGATTTTGAGATGTTTATAATGTAACAGCATCTATAAACTGCTAAGACAGAAACTTTTAAGACCCTGGCCCTTTAAATGGAAGTCCCAAGAGGAACCCAAAACAGTTCGCTCACCTTGAGATGCACCTGCCCTAACTCCAGACAGGACATCTGGCCAGTGAGGTTTGTTCTTCATAATCCTCCCGTCAGCTGGTCATTTGCTCATTTATTGGCACTCACTGACATGCTGCATGGTAACCAGAGTCAGAATGTGCCCCTTTTTTGCTCTGTCAGCTGGACTGTAAGCACTTGAAGGGAGGGACCTTTTCTTTCTTACGTATCCTCCTTTGTCCAGCCAAATGTTCTGTATCCAGTCAACTCAAAGCCTTTCTTTTCCCATCAGCAATATTACCATTGTTGAAAGGACTGTATTTCTTCCCCTTAATTTATTACCACTTTTAGCACCTTAGGAAGCAGCTATCCTGATGAAGCCAAGTTGATTAAAATTATTACGACTCACACTCTTCACATTTATACAGGCTTGAACAGAATCCTGTCACTCTTTGATAAGGCAGAGAGTTTTAAGTTTTAGGATGGGTATGTGCATCAGATTTTATTTTATAATAAATACAGTTTCAAAGTTTGTCCTTTGAAAGATAACTGTACATAAATCAGCTAGGTGGAAGACGGAATGATGCCTTCTGCAAATACAATTTAAAAGAAGTTCAGGTTTGAGTTAATTACATATATAGTACAGTATGAAATTGAAATTGTGCCACAAGCATAGAAAAATCCTTATGTGTCTCCCTGGCCTCCTGTGCTGAGGAAAATATGGCTCTTTAATTGTTGCCATGATGTTTATCCTGCAAAGAGGATCAAGCTGATTATGTTAGAGGATTTCTGGGCAGAGCAGTTAGTGAAAGTTTGATGGCAATGGTTCAGGATATAATTACAAATATTTTGGACACATGACTATCTGTTGCCTTTTACATCCCCAGAGTCTTCCTTAAATTACGGTTTAAGTAACAGTTTATGGCTTAATTGTAATATAAACTCAGTGGAAATAATATATCTGTTAAAGTATAATATAAATATAGTAATATTAAGGATGTTAAGTGTCCAGTTATCAACCAACTAAACTAGGCTGCTATTTTCTAGAATGCTATTCTTCTAGGCTTTTCAATGGTGTTATATTAGAATCACAAGCTAGTCACTAATTATTTTCTTTATATGGACTTAAACCTATATAATAGAATTGTGTTATCACACAGCTCATTATTGCATACATAGAGGCATATTACATATCATATTGTGTGTCATGAAACATGAAAATGAAAACCACTAATACTTAATATATTACCATCAAGCACAAAGATATTAAATGACTTAGCAACCTCTTGCACTAATATTTTTTTAAACATGACTTGTTTTTAAAAGATTTTGATTTGATTGAGTCATTTTCAGTATATGTCATTTTCTTCTGAATGGCACTATATATTGATAATGGATATTTTGAAATTTAAATAAGTATTTTCACAATTTATTTGTTCTCCGGATTTACCTAAGCAAATAGCCCCCGAAATGCCTTTTGGGACTCTGGCTGGAAAGAAAACATTGTCTTTGGAGAGGTTTGCCAAGCTCTGTTAATGAAAAGCAACCCATTTGTTTTCTTTGCTGCAGGGTGTATTCTGAGTGTTGGTAATTGTGCCACTGCAGCTGGATTTCCTGACTGTTAGTTTTATGCTTGATGAAGGATGATAATTAATGTGTTAAACACTAGATGCATCCTGTTTGGAGGGAAGAGTCTTTTGCTGCAGAATTACAGGGATATAACTCATGCCCCAGAACTTTAAAGTATTATTTCTAATGAACCTTTCTCTAGAAAATAATGTCATTCTTTCCAAAATAATTTTATTGTAAAAATGAATTGAGTCTCCACCTCTTACAACCTGAAAAATACCCAAGTGACTATGTTGACATTTTGCGAATATTTTGTGGTAATGTTTTTATGTGACAACTATTGCTTTTTTACTCAGGCCTGATGTGGTTCTATGAATTGTACCTTTATTGACATAATCTTTCATCTTTAAAATTTATGATTAATAGATTTTTGTAACATCTTTATGGAAAATTTAGCATTGAAATTTAATATTACAAATTTTTTTATCTAAATGCAACAAAACTCAAATTTAAAGTGGAGAGAACCATCTTTTTATGTGGTTTCTAATAAAAGAAGCAATGTTCTAATCTTGTATTTTCAAACAATAAATATTGTTTCATTAAATGCCACTAAACATAGGTATTTTGCCTGGGTTATTTTTTTTTTTTGCCTGGGTTATTAATATATTAAATTTATACTGATTCCAGATCATCTGAGAATGTCTTTCACATGGTAGAAATAGTCATGGAGATAGCAATGGAATATTTCTAGCCATTTCTCAAAATGGCTAGAAATTTTGAGAAATGTCACTGTCACTTTTTTAGAGAAAGTAATTTAGACTTTGAGTTTAAAGCATTTTTTAGAAAGCTAAATGAAATGCTGTCTGGAGGAAAACAGTGCCCTGTCTTAAATTACCAACCCTCAGATGTGGTCATGTTTACTTTATCCTTTCAGGATGCCGTTTACTTACACACTTCCCCACAGATCCAAAACAGGCTTCAGAGAAGGCAAACAAAAACAAAAGCAAAAGCAAAAAAACACCCTCAGGAGTCGAGTTGGCTCTTCTCTGGAAAATCTAAAATTCTATTTGTATCAGTGGTCTTTTCTTCCCTAACTATTATGTGGGTTGAGTTAGATGTCTTCGTAGAGAAGTGAGTGCTGGGGGCCCTTTGAAGAAGTGGACACACCCACTGGAAGCTGGTTGAGGGGAAGGCATGTCCTTCTGTGTTTTTTAAAAAAGAGATCAGAGTGCCTATATTTAATGAAAACAGCCAGTAGTAAAGTGGATTTCTGTGATGTGCCCATTCTAGTGTTTTTAGCAGGAAAGACAGGTGTTTGACTCTGGATACAGGATAAAGCAAAGTATGTAAGGTCAGAAGCCCTGGAGACAGCCAGACCTGGCTTTAACTTCAGCTCTCTCCTTGCCAGCTGTCTGTTGGTGGTGGTGGCACCAGTGGTCCCACTGTGGGGGTCATAGGGATGCATTTATCAAGAATTCTATAGTGGATCCAGAAAATAGCCATTGAAGATATCAGTACAGAGGGTTTTGTTAAGGTTGCCAGGTTCTGTAGCCTAACGTAAGTTACTTTCTTACTGTTTTCATCCTAGATGGTTAGTTTTGTAGTGAATTTCACAGACAAGGCTGTGAATGGCAGTGGGATAGTGTCACAGACCTCACCCAGGATAATCCACTCCCTCCCTGACTCCCACAGATGCTCTGGCAGCTTCATTTTCAGACCTGTGCTTTGGCCCTGCAGGCCCAGGTCTGGACTGAGAGAATTCCCCCAGGGGTAGAGGAGGGCAGGGCAGGCCTGCAAGCAAGAAAGGCAAGGAGGCTTCCCACCCTGCAACAGGGCTAATTCTAAAAAAATGCACTTTGGCTTTGCAACTGGCTTTTGCCCTGTGCCAGGATTTTAACTAAGGAAACCCGAATTTGAAAACCTAACTCTGGGCATGTTCAAAAATAACCATTGAAACAGATGTGCCAGTGTTCCCTCTCCTCTCTCTTGGGATCTAGGACTTAGCACTGTTATAAGGAACATCATTCTGGAGACCAGAATGCTTTTAGCTTTAACAATTAAAAAAAAATCCTTCTCTAAATTTTGTTTTTCTCCAGTTTGTATGCCTAACAGCCTCCTTCCGCCCACCTCCACATTTCTCAGTTAATCACTTGAACATTTACCGACAAGCCACACGGCTCTGTAGTTACTTGCTTTGAAAATAAAGCCATAATAGTTTTTATGAAAATTGGGTAAATATCTCTGTAATGCTATTTTAGTTGCCAGTCCCAACATGGCAGTTATTCATGGCAAGCATCCAGAATATCCTTGTAGACTTTCAAGTTTTCTCAGTGTCATTACTTTACACAGCATTTAGCAGAATGTTTTTTTTCCCCTCAGCTGCTCCAGGCCAGATCATTGCAAAATTGAGATACATCTAAGTTCATGGGAAAGGAGGGTGGTAAGGGGCTGACCATGACCATGGCCACCACTGAAGTCTGAAGGAGATGAGTTATAGTGTGGCTGATCATCAGTTCATCCATCCCTTGTGATGACTGGCCTTGGTTCTTCCAGGTAGCCGGGACCTCAGGATCTCCTCATAACAATAAGGTTCCTCTCCATCCTCCGCTTCTTCTCATTACATTACTTTTACTTGAGGGGAAAAGAAAAATATCATTGTGTGGGTAGTTGCTTAATGCCAGAAACTCTGCTAAACGTGAGGTGAAGTAACGTCTCAGAGAATTTGTCATGGTATGCATGACTCTAATGTGCCAAGGTTGGATATTATAATTAATAATACTATTAGGTTCTGCACTAACATATAGAAAGTGCATGTATTTTATCCTCAAATAACCTTGAAAAGTTGGGTCTACTTGGGTACCCCTTCCCCCATGTTTCAAATGAAGAAACTGAAGCTCAGAAAGGTCTAGTCATCTGCCCAAGACCACATGCCCAGTATGCGATAGCTCTGGGAATAGGGATGCTCATGCTTTCCCACTCTGCCACATGTCATTTCTTCTAGAGGGTGCTTCCAGCTGTGAGGCAAGGAGGGCAGGAAAAGGCACAAGTGCCACCTTTAAAAAGGCCAGTTGTAAACTTCCGTTTCAAAGGTTTGCACATAGGTGAAAAACATCATCTGTCAGTCCCTCAGCTACCTAGGAACCCAGGACCCTTCTTTTAGAGTTTAGAATGGAGTCTCCTTGATCTCCTTCGGCACTTCATATGAAGGAGTTCAGTAAATGTTCTTGGCTCGGCTATTTGATACTATTTCTTAACTAGTTGTAGAATTTCGGAGACCTGGAATCAAATATTGCTTCTACCTCTTCACGGCTTAATGGTCTTAAGCAAGTTACTTCACCTGAGTGTCCATTTCTGAATCAGGAAAACTGGAACTGAGATGTATAAACATGGAGTGCAGTACCTAACACAAGATGAGGCCTTAAGACATCTAATTCCTTTTAGACCTTTAAAAATTGTTGATAAGAAAGCGCAGTTTGATTGCTTACTGTGAGCTTGGTACTGTGTAGAAGCATTATCTCCGATAATCCTCAGCATTCCAAGGAAGGCATACTTGTCATTAACTCCATTGTTCTGAAGCGTGAACAGAAGCCCCCGGGGGGGAAGACCCTTCTCCATGTCACAGCACTACTTGATCTGTTTTCCTAGTGCATCTCTTTCCAGGACACCATGATGCCTTCCCAGTAACAATTTTCCATCGTATTTTAAAGAACAAGATAATATATCTTATTTATGATTGTGTTCATTTTTCTCTAATCTTACCTTTTGTTCTACAGTACAATTCAAGAGTACCTTCTGGTCCTAGATTAACAATGCTCCTTGTGTAGTATCTTTATAGATTCATAACTGCGTGGGTGGGGAGGCCGGGGACGTGTTAAACGTCCATGAATTGTGTGTCTCATACACATCATCACAGCCTTTGCTTTTTATTCCTCATGTGCTACCAATTATATAAAGACAAATATACACATACCCAACTGAGTTCACCATCTTTTAACCATGCCTCAGTATTTTCAGCACTTCCATTTCCTTTTATAGACAATCATTGGCACCTTCATATGCATTCAGTATAATTAATGGGAAGTAGCCTAAGAAAATTAAATGTAATTAAAGATTAGAGAAAACGTTACTAGATTGTCAAGGCTAAACTTAAATTTAGGTCATTGTATTAGAGCTGGCTGCTAGCCTTTTGTCTGTGAAATTTGTTTTGCTGAGTAGTTTTGCTTTCATTCAGATGAATGTTGCTGTTGCTTTTATTTTCCTAATACAGGAAGTAGTAACTCCCATTATTATATTAAGCTGTTTCCTTTCTAAGACACTTTTGCAAGCTCAGTCTGCGCATTTCCTCTGTCACGCTGATCTTATATATTGTGTGTGTGCTTCCTGAAACCATTTAAGCATTGATGGAAACTGTTAGCATGTCAGTGCAACCTTAAACAGAGAAAGGTTACTTAGTCTAAAAACATTCTTTCCTCTGTACAAAACCTTTCAGTCTTGTATGATGCTGTATTGCTGCTAATATGTAGTGATTTTCACAAGCAATTGTAATGAAGGACCTAGTGGGTTTGGGGTTTAGAAACAGAATATTTTGATGTTTCATTTCTGGATGTGGATTTGAATGTGGCTCCCATCAGCCACTGATTCCAAATAGTTCCATCTGATGGCCACCCCGTCTATGCGGTCAGCCGGGCCTCTTAGGTTCATTTTGCCTGAGCAGGTGTTCATGTCACACAGAAAATGCTGTCACCCCTGACTTTTACAGATGCTGTAGGGTTAAGTGTTTTCAGCTGAGTCATGGACTTTAAAATACTATAAAGAATTCACCCCCACCGTGGCCCCTACTTGGACCTTTTCATCAAACTTTGGAGAAAGCACAGGTTCACCATGTAGAATATCCTGTATCAGACAGTCACCTCCCAGGAACTATTGTTGAGAGAGGAGAGGGGACATGATTCATCCTCTGTGATGTTTCCAAGTGTCTCTAAGTTTATTATCTATATTGTTTACCATCTTTGTAAGAAACAAGTTCCATATATGTTGTTGTGGGTTTTTTCCCCTTGCTGTATAGAGGAGTATTTAGCCCAATTTGATATAAAACTCTTTCTTACTTCAAAAGATGCCACTTGAAAATGTCCTAAAAATGTGCACAATTCGGCAGCACATATACTAAAATTGGAACTATACAGAGAAGATTGGCATGGCCCCTGTGCAAAGATGACATGCAAATTTGTGAAGCGTTCCATATTAAAAAAAAAAAGAAAAGAAAGAAAATGTCCTAAAATTGACTATGGTGATGGTTACACAACTCTGTGTCTATACCAAAACCACTAAATCATATGCTTTAGTTGGGTGAATTCTATGGTATGTGAATTCTATCTCAATAAACCTAATGATAGATTCCCCACACAAGATTCCCCTTAGCTCAGAATTCTAATATTTAATAAATAAGCCCTGGTGCTCAGGATTAATTTGCTTATGGTTCTATAAACCTTTTCTTATTTTTCCCCTGAGACTTTGAATTTCCTAGCTAAAGAGCTATAATTTTTAACCCTAAAGTTTAACCTTAGGAACATTAATTTATCAACCAACATGAACATATTAGCACCTCTCTTGAGTGGCAATAACCAAATTATTATAGGGACAATGGTAATAGAAGAAAGAGAGGAGAAATTATAACAGGAATTATTAATAATAAAGTAGCAATTGGAACTGTAGCCATTCAGTTGGTGAAGCACAATAGTGACTTAACTGTGATTGTGGTAACAGGGAGCCAACAATTGAGTCCCTGCTAATGGCCCAACAGGGAAGGGGTTGAAAAGAAGGAAGGAGTGGTTTACATTACAAAGGGATTGTCTGAGAGCTGCTGGAGTGTGGTTATGAGGGGAGGTTGGGCTGGAGACAGAAGGGACGATAACCATGGAGCTGTCAAGGGCATCTCAGGGGCTTAGGCAAGCGCTGTGGCAGCTCATACAGGATACAGCCAGCCAAGAGCAGACATGTCCCAGCCTTGCCTAGTGCTGACTGAGAAAAAGGAAATCCAAAGAGAAGATAATTGAGCAAACCAGGAGGCCTGGACAAAGTGTCAGGGAATTGAAAAGTGCATCTTGGGGCCATCAGAACGTTGGCTGAAAATACTCCCAGCTTCTCTTTGACCAGGGTTGGACCGCTCTTTGGAGAATAAAATTGCTGGAAAGGGTGTGTGTGTGTGTGTGTGTCTGTGTCTGTGTGTGAATAAAATGCTGTAATTGGCAGATCTATTGAAAAGAGTAAGTCTTTGACATCTGTTGAACTTCTCCTTATGGTTGTATATTTCCAAAATACACATACACACATGCCCAGCTTTTACCAGATGCTTTGGCATATATGATTTTAAAAAAGAAGAACATCTAGAGTACTCCATATTCCAGTTACCCTGTTTGTTCCAATACTGTCCTTTATCACATTTCCTCCTCCAGCTGATAATCATGGATCCCATTTAGTTGTCATGTGTTGGAGAAATGTGAAGGGCAAAATAATATGATGAAGGCAGTGGGGCACAATGTTAAATATTGATGAATGTGGGTAAAGAAATGTTGTCCCTGTGTGACCCTGCTGACTTCTGTATCTTGATCTCCTAAAACTTGGACTTTTACTCACTACATTATAATCGCAGTGGATTCATTTTGTTCCTCAACCAAGCCAAGCTATTGCTTCCTTTAGGCCTTTGCCTTCAGGCCTCCATTTCTCCCTAAACTTCACATGGATGGCTCCTGCATGTCATCACCTGACTCTCAGCTAAAATGTCACTTTCAAGAGAGAATGTTCTTGCTAACCCAAGTAGTGACCCAATCACTTTGTATCCCCCATGTTAATTCCCTCACTAACTAGTAATTCTGTCTTGTTCACCATTGTATCTCCAGTACCCAAAACAGCACCTGGCTCCTGGTAAATGCTCTCAAACTATTTGTTGACTGAGTACACTAATCTAAATGTCCAGAAATAGTCATTATCAATGACGGCAGTGCCTTTGGGATGTCCTTTATGCAAGAAAAAGCTTCAGAACTACAATCATAGCACATATATTCAATGAAAAAACCTTGACCCTATGTTAGAAAAATGGTGAATGAATGTATATTTATCTATTTTAATTTAATATTGAATGTTTATGATATATAAAATCTTTTTTATATTCTCTACTCTGATGAGGAATGTTTTTTATGAAATATCTACACATCTTATATTGCTTAAGAAGACATCTATATGCAATGATTCCAATTATATATAAGTAGTATGAGTATGAAAAACCAGAAAGGAAATATATGCAAATAATAACTAATTTGGGGGGGAAATCAAATTATGAATAGTTTTTCCTTTTTAATTTTCCAAGCATTCTACATGTGGTTCTATTATTTTTCTAATGTAAAAAATATTTTTTAAGAAATAAAACATAATACAGAATAGATATAATCATATATGAATAAGACTATAAATGCACTTTGAAGATGGAAAGGACTTTCTTAAATTTGGCATGCTTAGTGAATGAAGCTTTAAGGAAGATATCAGTAATTGATCTGGGCTTTGCAAAGACTGATCAGAATTTTGAGGGTGGACACAAAGGTAGAACTTTTTTGGGTAAAGAAACAATGAACAAAGCTAGGAATGGAGCAGTTAGCACATAGACAGTGATGAGGAGATAGGTCAATGTGAATGGAAAACTCCCATTTGGAAGCCAATGGGAGGCTATCTGGGAGAGTAGGATAGGATCACATTTTAGAAGATCTTTCAAATCAGGCAGACAGGTTTAGACTGGAAGTGGAAAGAAAGAAAACTACTATGCGTTCTCGAGAAAAATGGTAACATGATTCCTTGGGTGTTAGAGGGAAATTATTCTGTATAGGGAGTGAAACAGAGCGTAACCCCAGGGTCCACCTGACATCCATAGCTGGCACCGCCATCCATCCTAGGCCTGCTCTGCAGAGACTCTGTCTCCAGACCATCTCTGTCCAGCCTGCAGCTAGACATCATGAATCTGTCAGAGTTGATGTAGGAAACGTACTTGCTGCCTTCTATGTGTGGGTCACACTAGAGAAGAGAAAGATGGGAAGGGGAAGGAGGACGAGACCAGAAGGCCCAAAGACAGATTTTAAAGATTCTAAGATTATAAGTAGGTTAAGTGTCTTGAGATGTTTCTTGTATAATTTATAGGTTTGTAGCTTAATTAGGACCACAAGTAGAGATCTCTTTTTATAACTCATTATTCAGTTATTATGGAAATGTTTTGCTTTTTCAGGCTTTGCCACTGATGTACAGTTTTTAGGCACTGGATTTTTAAAAAAATCTTTCCTTAAATATTTAATAAAAGTTGAGAACAGTAACTCCAAGAAATTATGTTCCAGAAACAGATTCCCACCCATTTTTAATCTACAAAGATTTGGAGGCACCTGCAGTGTCCACTCGTGGGAGTTAACTTGTTAGAATATGTTAAGCCACTATTTTGGGGTTTTTTTTTTCCTTAAAAAAAGGTTTTGTTTTCTCTTATTTTTTCAGAAGCTCTTTTTAGATTATAAAATCGCAAACAAAATTAAAAATAAAATGAAATTGTCTCATCTTTGGGGGAGAAAAGCTTCTACTCTGTCAGTGTGTGGGCTGCAAGCAGAACAGAATGTTTATCTTTGCTACATGTTAAAGATGGAAAATAAAGTTAGCAATAGCCAAAAGGCCTTCTTTTGAATAACTTATCATGAAGGGGAAAGCATAAATCTAGTGGCAAAACAATTCTCCTTTATAGGCTAGTATTTCTTGGACAAGTCTGAGAACATTTAAAATTTCTTTTCTGTCTACTTGATTAGGATCAAGGTAACCTCCCCAAACCTTGAATTCAAGGTTTGGTTTCTGGACCAGAGTGAGTTGAGGTTTTTTTACTGATTTTTCTTTTTCTTTTTCTCCTTTTCATTATCATGATCAAGAGCTTACAAGACCCTATGAAAAAACTGATTGAGAAAGAAGAAAGGAAGAAGATCGCCCAGCAGGAGAGTGCAGAGGCCACCATGGAGGAGCCCAGGCAGTAAGTCATGGCTGCTTCTCTAAGCAAAATCTTTATTTCCACAGGCAAGGGCAACACAGTTCTTACTGACCAAATCTGTTGGGGTCTCAAACACACTTTACTTTCTCACTTCTCTGGATTGATGTATTAAGATGAAGCCCAGACTTGTCCTACACATACTCCTACTTGTCCAGGACTCATCCCAATAGGAGACCATTTCTCAGATCTCAGAAGAAGCACACCTGTGAGGAGTTGACTGGGATAAGAAAAGGCACACGTCTCCATTGCTCTCTGGCTCTCCATCTAGTGGCCTCAGCCACAGCTTTCTGCCCTCTCAGGCTTCTGGACCCAATCTGTTCTTTTTGTTACCATCATTTACAAAATTGTGTCCCAGATAGGAAATCCCCTGGCTTTTCTCTCATAGAAGGAAATAACCTATAAGATTGCCTCTTGAGACATCGAGTACTAAGGCGTCATCATACAAAAGCATTGGGTTTTGACATTTTCTTTCCGTGCTGTTCAGACCTTCTGTTTTTTCCTCTGTGAAGGTGCCTCCAGTTATTTACATATGGAGACAAATTTCTCAACAAATATGGTGCATGATGTGTCCTGATCTCATTCAGCAAGGAGGTGTCAATGTGAATCCTTTCCTATTGAGTTATCAGGACTTGCAGGAACAGAGTTAGTCTTGAACTGGCTGACCTAGGAGAGTGGATTACCTTACCCCAGTTTGGGATTCTTTCTCCACACAAAAAAATGTAGATGATAGATAATCATGTGGTAAAACTGGCTTGTATTTTAACTCTGTTTCTAAAGTTTTAAATGTGTAGTTTGGTCCCACAGAAGTATTTGCTACCAGTATTAGCCTTTTTAATTTTATTTATTTATTTATTCATTCATTTATTGTTTGTTTATTTATTTAGTGGAGGGAGGGGCAGAGAGAGAGTGAGAGAGAGAAAAATCTCAAGCAGACTCCCCGCTGAGCATGGAGCTCAATGCATGAGATCCTGAGATCATGACCCAAGCTGAAATCAAAAGACAGATTGAGTCTTAACCAACTGAACCACCCAGATGCTACAAGCCTTTTTAATTTTAAAACAAATACTAGAAAAGTTCTTTGATGTAAAACACATACAAGTTTTCACTGTAAGAACAGCTATAGAATATGATTTGAAACTAATAGAGTTGACTATTTTGCAGGGAAGCAGTTTCACCTATTCCTGGTAATAATAGTAATGCTTTTTAGGACCCTTTAGTGAGCACCTACTATGTACTAAGTGCAATGTCATGTGCTTTATTGTATGTTATCTCTACTCATTCTCGCAACAACCCTCCATGTAATCAATGCCAACATTTGCTTATTGTTTAAATGATGGCAGTGAGGCTCAGAAGAAGTTAAGGGGCTGTCCACAGCCCCTGATGCAGTAATAGGCAGGACCTGGAATGAGTTTTCACCATATATGTTACTGCAATCAAAATAAAGTATTAGGGGTACCTGGGTGGCTCAGTGGGTTAAAGTCTCTGCCTTCAGCTCAGGTTATGATCTCAGGGTCCTGGGACTGAGCCCCGCATCGGGCTCTCTGCTCAGCAGGGAGCCTGCTTCCTTCTCTCTCTCTCTGCCTGCCTCTCTGCCTACTTGTGATCTCTCTCTGTCAAATAAATAAATAAAATCTTTAAAAAAACAAAGTATTAACCTTTACTCAGAAAGGAGCCACCCAAGATTGTCTTGATTAGTTTCCCTTAATTTCAGGTTTCTCCATTATTTTAGTACTTCATTTTTAAAAGCTCAAAAAGTGTAATCCAGTAACTAATTTAAATGCAAAATGGAAATTTAGCAAGAATTTATTTTTTCAAAAACAGTAGGTAAAGATGCTTTAGAGGGAGGTTCAAAGGTATCAGCTGAGTCTCAGGGTGGTGATGTATCTCTGCATGATATTAACCAGTATGGTGAGAGTTCAGTAGGCGACAGTCTTCTGGATTTGAGACTGATCCTGCTTTTCAGCCTTAGGTAATTTCGCTAACCTCCTGAGGTTTCCTCTCCTAATAACAGCAGGAATCATAATAAACACCCACTTGCCCACCAGTTTTTTTAACTATGTTTTTAAAAGTGACAACTGTACAGTATCATTTTAGTTATACCTATCTGCCCATCTAGATATTTACAGAATATATAACTTTTGATGAAACCAAATTCAGTTATTAAGGTGCTACTAACCAGCCTTAGGAGAGGAAAAAGCCAGCAAATGTATTTGTTCTTAAAAAATGAATGGCATGTAAATGACTCTATGTTTATGCATGTGTGCGTGCATGTGTTAAAGTGCAGTAATATTGTAGAGAAAATCTGGCTGTATCGCAAATACAAAATTTTCAGAACTAGATTACTAACCTCTTTTTTCTTTTTAATTTTAAGGTTAATTTCATTAGAGGATGAAAACCAGCACATGGAGTCTTCTAGTTTTAAGAGTAAGTTTTGATTTTTATTTAGAATTGCTTCTGAAATGCTACTGCTCAGCAACAAATTCATTTTCTTTTTTGGCAGATTCCCCCTAGGCCTTTCTTCTTTTCCAATTGAAAAAATCCTATATTAATTTGCTTTTCTTTTTTTTTTTTTTTTTTTACCATTTCGGTTTTGAATTTTCAAATATCAATGACGCCGAGGATATCACATTATTAAGAGAAGGTTTTATATTGTGAGTCAGAAAATAGCACCATTAGTCACTTCAGCAGCAGCCTGTCAGAGGAGCATCCAAAATGGAGAATGAACAGAGAGCGATTTCTTTTACAACAGATGATAACACTTCTGCTATTGCCATTACTAGTTCTAACTGCCATTTGGGTTGTAAAGATAGTTTTAATAAGATTACATGATCAGATTGGGTGAGTTGGTTTCCAGTGTGTTGTGGGGTGGGGGTTGGTCTTTGTTGGGAACAGATGGAGAGAACTCAGACACAGCTCTTGCTGGTGATTCCTAGGTCTGCTCTGTAATGAGTAATACCAGCTCCCTTGGGTGTGCTGACCCTCCGATGGTTGGGAAAGCGATCAGAACGTTAGGAGATGATGCGATGTACCATGAAAGCTTTGTCAGCTATTCCTGGCTCCGGCCATGACAGCCAGTTCTTTCACTGGTTCTTATCATAATGGAATAGAGGGTACAGTAAAACATGGTGGGACTAAGGTGATGTAATGCTGAGCTTTTCCTTGGGACTTGAGTCCTCAGGAATGCAAGGGAAAGATTACAGGTGATATGGAGAGAACTGAAATTACCCAACCCTCTGCTCAGCCTGGCCCTCTGGGGGGGGGGGGGGCATATATGCCTCTGCCTCACTCCACCCTTTGTTGTGGCAGCCCTTCCAGGAGATAGTAGGAGGCAAAACCTGGGACTTCCTTTCTCTTCTATTCTTTTACTCCACCCTCTACCTTCTGTCTTTCCTCCTACTTTTTCAACCATTTTCTTCACCTACTTTATTCTCCCACTTTACTGCTTCATTTGCCTTTCTCTCATCTACCTTTCAAAAGAGAACAAAAACCTCTTACCTATCTTCCTGTTTCACTTGGCTTCATGTCATCATTTCGTACATGTACACCCTCACTTCCTCACATATTTGTTCATTTGTTCAACAGATATTTATTTTTAAGTTTTATTTGAGAGAGAGCACACATGAGCGGGGGAGGGGCAGAGGGAGAGAGAGAATCTCATGCACACCTGCACTGAGCACAGAGCCAATGCAGGGCTTGATCTCACAATCATGAGACTATGACCTGAGCCAGAACCAAGAGTCGGACACTTAACCAGCTGAGCTGTCCAGGGGCCCCTGTTCCACAGATACGTATTGAGTGCTGCCTGTGTGGGAGGCACAGCAGTGGGGGCTGGGCACACAGTAGTACACCAGATGTATTCAGACCCTTCGCATGATGGGATTCACAGTCAAAAGAAGAAGCAGGTGGTAATCTATACTTTGCACAAGTAATTGGGCAACTCTAACTTTGATAAGAGCTTCAAGGATTCTGGGCATGTGTGATAGGGAGACTCCACCTGTTTAAGGAGCTCACAGATCTAGCTAAGCCAAGGGCTATTGCGGGAGCTATCAAAGTAAAATTAACAAACAGCCTGGGCAAAGACTATGAGCCAAGGAGGACCAGGAGAAGGTCAGAAGGACACTGTTCTAGAGGATGAGAGAGAGAGCAAGTGGCAGAAGAAGAAAGAAAGGAAGCCAACCTGATGTTGGCCACATAAGAGTTCTCTGAGTGTATTGATCCACATCTCCAGCCTCAGTATCTTTTGGGTGTCAACAGCGTGAATTATGTTGTGGGAATCTGGAAGTATTATAGTTTTGAGGGAAAATGTAAACTCCAGTTTATTATTTTTGTTTTCAACTTACATGTCAATATAAATCATGTCTTTATATGAAAGAATCAAATTTTTTCTTTGTGTAATGTGTTCACTTGTTTGTGGTATTTGTGTAATGTTTTGAGATTGCAGATGTTGATCACCTTGTTTTATGTATACATAGAATGGAATCCACCATAATGAAGTGTCATCTGTCTTTTATTTTGTGACCTGCAGAAAGTCTAATGTACACATGTGCAAACCCAAGGTTTTTGTTTTGTTTTGTTTAATTCATCTAGGAGAGAGAGAGACAGAGAACATTAGCAAAAGGGAAGGGTCAGAGGGAGAGGGAGAAGCAGACTCCCTGATAAGCAGGGAGCCCAACACAGGGCTAGATCCTGCGACCCCAGGATCATGATCTGAGCCAAAGGCAGATACGTAACCAACTGAGCCACCTAGCCACCCCAAGCAAACCAAGTTTTAAGACTGTTGTATCGTGTTGTACACACACACACACACACACACACACACACACACATATACACAGACACACCCGTGATTATTTAGAGTGGTTTTTAGTTTATAGAAAATTGGGCAGAAGGTACAAAGATCTCCATATACCCCCATCCCTACATATGCATTATCAGCATCCCTTACCATGGTAATACATTTGTTATAATTGATGAACCAACACTGACACATCATTGCCACTCCTAGTTTACATTATGGTTCACTCTTGGTGCTTACACATTTTATGGATTTTGACAAACGTATAATGACATGTATTCACCATGAGAGTATTATACAGAATAGTTTCACTGTCATAAAACTCCTCTGTGGCTGCACCTTGTTCATCTCTCCCTTCCTCCAAATGCTTGGCAACCCTCGATCTTTTTACTATTAACACAGTTTTGCCTTTTCCAAAATTCTGTATAGTGGAAATTATGCTGTATGTAGCATTTACAGACTGACTTCTTTCACTCAGTGATCTACCCTTTTTATTTTGGCCAGGCCCCAATGGCTAAGGTTTGTAGCACCATCAGTAGTCAATTACTTAAATCACACGTTTGTCCATGAAAGGAGAATTGTTAGGTCAATGTCCTATAGTTTTCTACCAAACAGAGCAAAGATCCAAGGTTGTTAACTCAGAATTCCTTGAGAGCCAGCAGCTTGATCAGAATGTAATCTCAGGACCCCTGCCTCTGTGTGAGGAGCTGTATGTTTACCTACACTGCAAGAGCATATAAACACACACACCATTCTGAATTGGTGATAACCAAATGCATGTGTTCTGTTTACAGCTGAAGATGGAAAAAGCGTTTTATCTGCCTTAGACAAAAGCTCTACACATAACGCATGCTCAGGTAATCTACATTAAGGAAAATGACTCAATTTTAATAAATTTGACAAACTCCTTACAAAATGAAACTGACTCATAATTTTGGTTTTTTTCCCCCTCCCCTATTGGACCTGTAGATGAGCTATTAGACATGAAACCCGAGGAAGGTGGTAAGATTTATACGTTTCTTTAGGGTTATAATTTAATTTTTAATACTGTTTTTATGTGCAGGAAAGTATAATGTTTATATTTTGAATAGCTTTGCATTCCCAAGCAAATTGTTTTTAGGTGACTGTCATTTGTCTTTATAAATGAATTTAAATATGCCCAAGCACAAATTAGTATATATGGATTTGTCATCCTTAGTTTAATTATATAATGTTCAAACTCCAAAAGCTAAAAGTTATGACATCAGAAGTCATATGCTGTAGTAGAACAAACATGGCTCGCAGAATCAGACCTGGATTTGACTATTAGTTCCACTATAAAACTTTCTGTATGGCCTTAAATAATTTGCTTCATGCTTGAACTCCTTCAGCCTCCATTGCTCTCATTTATAACATGGACCCAACAGCAACAGTCTTGCTGGGTTGTTGTCAGAATTGGAGATCACGTATATGGAGGGTTTCTCGTGGCCTCTGGCACAGGGACACTCTTGAGATGAGAATCAGTTGAGAAAGTAGCACTAGGAACATTGTCCTGGTGGTAGACAGTGCTACATCTCCACTGAGCCTTAATTAAACAGAGGAAGAGTTTGCCTGGCTAGGGTACCCAGCCAAGTTCAACAGACCTAAAATCACTTAGTAAATAACCTCCCCCTCCCCAAAAAAAAAAGAGAATCCAGAGGCATGGATCTGGATGACATAGTCATTGGCTTATGTCACCTCAGGAAATTGAGTGCATTCAGCCTGGTAGAACCTTTGCTTTCTATCCTACCAAGTGTTAGCTTCTGATGATTTATCACGAGCGCAAAATACCCCTGAGATTCTGAGACAAACTCTAGAGCACCCTCTGTTCTGGGTGACTGATTCACAGCCTTCCCTGATTTTATAGGTTTCTCATAGGACTGGAAATGGGGCAAGATCACTTGGAGGCCCCAGTTAACTAGGGCAGACAATTTTCTCTACTCAGTTTGAGCTTGCTTTGGGTTTAATCCCGAAAGTGTGAGAGGATGAAAGTCTGGCAAACAGAAGGCATTGGTTAAAGTTTTTTCAAAATTGGAAAGGCAGTAGAGCTCATGCATTAGGTTTCTAGGGTTTAGGATTATCGATGTGAGGGAAGAAACCTGCTTTCCTTACTCATTTCTCACTGCACGCAGTACACTGTGCAATACCTCATGAATGTCCCTGTGTATCTTTTTCAGAATGACTACTTATTTGTAAATATTGAAATCGCATCAGGTTATGAAAGTAAAAAGCGAATAGTTAAAGCAGACCTTCACTATATGGCCTCCATTTTCATAAAAACGTTTCCTCCTTGGCTATAATGATTGATTACTTTAATGAATAAAATGAAATGAAAATTTCTTACACATTGGGTTTTGTTTTTTTTTTTTTTTGGAGGGGGACTATTTCAGTCTTGCACAGGTGGGCTACAGACAATAATATAACATTCAGTAGGGGCCCACCATCTAGTTTTAGCAAATCTCCACATTTAACTGGTTCTTTATAATTATACATATATTTCAGCTTGTTTTGGTAGGAAGATTATTTCTCCTTTTGCCAATCTCTTGTTTATGTAATTTGTTCTTTGCTTTTATTAGCTCCTATTTAATCTCATTATTTTAATAAACATAATTTTTGAATTAGATGTATTCACATTGATAAATGTAGCATTTATAATGATAATGATAATAAAACTGTAGGCAATAGAAAACTCTGACTCCCATTTCTGCTCTCCACTCTTCTCTATTCCAGTATTCCCATCCTCATTCTATCCTCCTGGCATTTCTTTATGTATGCACAAGCAAATATGAGTCTATCTTCTCATGTTTCCCCCTTCTTACAAAAAAGGGTTCTTGCTTTTGGATTTTGACTTTTTCAACTTGGGTAGTAAAGGTACAACAAAAACTAATGCAGTAGCTACGCATTTCCTCACAGAATTAAATCAGAAATGCTACATCCTATGATACATGCTTACTTTCATAAACTTCCTCTAGAGCATGAGCCATGGGTACACTGGAATAAGACTGATATCTTTCCACCTATTTAGAGCTTTTTTATCTCATTGGTTTATAGTTAACAGTCTCTGTTTCACAGAATAGAGGCTCATACCCTTTTTTTGAGCACTTACGCAATTATAATAATAGAGAGGTGGATGTATTCTTCTCCAATATGTGTACTTGTTTTCAGGCAGAAAAGTTGATTTACAGACTGTCTCAGTTAAATGCAGTGTCACATAATCTGTTTCCCTTTATCACTCCCATAAAGCCCTTCTTGAGGCCTGAGCCGTGCTTTGTCACTATCTGACTCTTCTGCATTGGTAACCCCTAGGGCAGCATCAGCTTAAAGATTAACGTGACCACAAGTACAGAAATATTCTGTCAGAGCACAGAACTTGCGGTGACTGAAGAAAAGAGCACACGATAATTAGTTGACTTCAAAATGTATGCCCTTCAGAAAACTGCCAGAAGGCCCAAATCCTGAATTAAAGCACTGATTATAATATGCAAGACATTAAACAATCAAGAAATAAAAAGAGCTTAATCCAGGGATGGCTGCCTTTGTAGGACTTGGGGGCTATAAGCTCTAGCACCCTGCTGCTTGGGGGCCAGTTCACTCCCACTGGTAATTCTGTTAGACAAGTAATGGCCAGGCTGTGGCACAGTGTTATCAAAAAGCAAACTGCTTATGACAACAACAAGGAGGCAGTTCTCCAGGAGCCATTGATCAGAAAATCACTCTGATTCAGTGTCATAATGAAATGTGTTTTCTCCTACTAAATAGATAACGTAAAGAGAAAACCAGTATTTGGCCAGTTGATAAAAATGTTTAAGTAAAAAAGAAACTGAGTGACATTTTCCAATAACTTGAATGTGGCCCTGAAATTGCCTTGTAACCACATGTGACAATTCCAACCTCAATTCATGAATTAGTTGTAACATGTAGAAGTTTTTGTGTTCCTCAAAGTTGGGCTGAGAAAAATAACTAGCTGAAAGGTAACTGAACAGAATTGATGATATAAAGCACAGAGGGTTAGGTGAATTTAGCGCACCTAAATCTCATTACTTGGATTTATCCAAAAGATATTTCTCTAGGACAAGATTAACTGAAACTTTTAAGAATTGTAATTGAACACATTACAATTAAAATGTATTGTCTTCTGCGATTTCTTTGGTTACTACTTTCAAACTTGTGATTCTAAATTCTGGTCAAAAATCAGAAAAACAAAGAAGATCATTCAGTACTTCACTTGGGTTTGGGTGCAGATCTTTAGCCCTTAACAGTAATATAAGCTTATGTCCCTGTGCCTGGTTTCCAAAGATGTTCAGAACTATCTCTTGCTGTTCTCCGTATAGAGCTGACTAGGGATTTCATTGCTTACTCACATGCAGTGAGGCAAAGACTAAGCTTGTTATCTTTTCTTACCAACCGTCCCTTCTCCCTGTCTCTCTCAGCATCGGAGGACGAAATGCTGGTTTTGGTCCTTTCATAAAATAATGATGCACTTTTATAACCAAAGACTCTACTGTTCTTACTTGATCACCATAGAGTGTTGTATATAGATTTACTCCTGCCTCAGGTGTCAAGTTTCTCAGTAAGATCGCTAGTTTATTAAGATCTCATGCTGAAATGGAGGAATGGGGATCATCACGAAATATTTTTTAAATGCCTACTCAGGATCGAGCACTGTTGGGATTTTTGTTTTTGTTTTTTCGGAGGGTGTGTGTATGTGTGTATTCCAGAGAGTGGGTAGAGATGGCTCTTCCCCCATCTGTTACTATTATTAGCTGTGTCTTTTTTCACCAAAAGGGAGTTTTTAGAAATAGTATTCTTGGATTCCAAACAAGTACAATTTGTTACCAGAGCCTTTTCTAAGGACAAATACTTTTCTCATTAGACATTTTTGGACGGTGATTTCCCACCCCATCTTTCTCCCCCATACTCTCTGTTGGGTGGTGTGAGGGCTGTGTTGGTTGTTGGGGTTTTTCATGTGTATTGCAAGTGTGCAGCCTTTACATTAGTCATAATGCTGAGAGTGGGGACCAGGGAGAAAACCAGAGAAACAGAGTCTTCCTGTTTCACACACAGATGAAGGTAACTTATGCGACATTTATCTCGTTGTTTTCCTGTGCTCTCATTTTTGGTCTGTGTAGCTATGTTTCCATCTTCTGGGTTCCTAATTCATGCTGAGGTCATGAAACTCAGTATGATTTCAAAAATATAACCTGAGTGGGCTGTCACCAATTTCCCACATTTACTTTTTGTCACCCGCCCTCTGTCTGAACTTAAGAGAGCTTCCTCTGTGTGTCAGTTTTCACTCTGAAAACTCGTTGGGTCAGAATCAGGGTGCATTGGCTCAGAATCCATTTTCCTGGGGAATATTTTTCCAGGGGCATAGGAATTTTATTTTTGAACCCTTGGGCATTGCGAGGCAAAAATGCTGAGTGGGTCTGCCATCTCAGCCATTCTGCCATGCTGCCTGCAGCCAAGAGCTTTGCCTAGCTGCCAGTGGAGCTGACCTTAGAAACCCTCAAAATTTTACAAAAGCTTGAGTATTCATTTATATATGACATCTTTAACAGGCTCTGTGCATCTGTAACTGCACTGAGCAAACATCTTGACCTATGAGCCAGGGATCCCCAGCCAGATAATATGTAACTAATAAGTTATATGACCTTGGGCAAGTCATCCAGCTTGGGTGTCTTTTTCCTCATTGGCAAAGTGAGTTACAGGTGATAATCTCTAAGATCCCTTTCGGTTAAGTATGAGTCTTCTCTTTAGTCATCTCAGTGGGAGAAGAAAGCAGGTTACCAGACAGGAAGGCAGGAAGGCATGATTGAGAAATGGCAGACGTGGTGGGGTTTTGCTGAATTGTAGGCTTCCCCGAAGGAGTTGCTAGAAGGGGCTGCATTAGAGCTGAACTGCAGAGGTCCTGAATACCACTGTAAGGAGTGTTACAGAGGGAGCCATTGAAGGTTTTCGAGTAAGAAGTAATAATCTCACAGCTAAACTGAACAAAGGTATACAGCAAGAGGGTGCCTTTTATGGAGTGCTGATAGGCTTGCCAGTGGGCAAACCCCAAAGAATGCTCAAGTAGGAGTTTGTCATCAGAGTTCAAGAGAACGTGGAATTGGAGATGGAGATTTGAGAATCTTCCCAGGTGCGATTGGAACCATGAAAATAGATAAAATGTTCTGTAGATAATGTAGGAAAGGGAGATATGGCTTAGGAGGAAACTTTCGGTTAACTAGAGTAGGAAGAGGCAGCAGGGACAGTATTGTCAAGGAGATGGAAGGACATCTGCAAGAGCCATTTCATGGAGACCCCAGGAGATGACAGCATTTCCAGAGTGGGCAACAGGGCAAAGTGCCACAGGGGTTGAGGCCAGAGAAAAGGGGATTGGAATCAGCCATGAGGATCTCTCTGGTAACCTTCAGGAGTGCCACTTCAGTGTGAAGTGGGGGCAGGAACTTGACAACAGGCTGCGGAAACAAGAGTGATTGACAAAGCAGGGTGTGCGGCTATAGGAGAAGCAACCAGAGAGGCAACATTGGAGGTAGGATGGGGTGCCAGGGGAGACAGAAATCACAAAATGGCCACTGTTGGGATGTGCACACATCTTCTGAGGTTAGGAGAGGAAGCCTTGGAGAGAGAGAGACTAGAGACACTGGAGCTGAATCCTGGTGTGGGCAGAGCAGGCTCCCAGCAGGAGGGGAGAGCGTAGAGTGGGCTGATGTTCAAAAGAAGAAAGGAATGCGTGAAGGGTCAGGGACATAGAGCTGAAGGCTGAGAGGTGAACACTGGAGTTCGTTGTGCCCGTTGGGCTCTATTTCTGTAGTAACGTCAGGAGTTGTGTTATCTGATGTGAGCATGAACATGGAGACTCAGGAGCCTGCAAGAGCATGAAGGGGGATTGGAGTGGTATCTGTGGGTTTGGCACCTGAGAGCTCCAGGAACCCTGGCCCGCCCTTGAAGGATGGGGCGCCATAACGCAGGAGCAATGCTTGCTCGGCTCCCTGGGGAGAAGCCTTGACTCCACCTGTGCGGTCCTTCCTGGGGCTTCAGTCAAAGAGCTTATATTCTCTGTGTGTGTGTCCTCATTTTCTCATAGTTGAGTTGAATTATTCCCAAAGAAAATGATAGCTTGATTCTTAAGAGCCAACTGACTAGTGTTATTTTTCAAGTCTTGACATGTCTGGTTGCAGACTTAAACCTGTCCTTTTCTACTTGTAATTAAGTTTTTCTTATAAGTTATGTATAGTAATTTCAAGCATCTTAATTGTCAGGGCAATAATTGGGCTTCCCTATTTTCTGGTTGAAGTCAGTGCCAGTTTCAGTGCTTTTAGGGAAGCAATAAATTCTCGTAGAGAAAATGTCCACTGTGCAGCCCACTTGAACAGTTAAATAACCAGGACTCTAATAGACCACATTCAGTGGTCAACCTCCAGCTAAATCTCTATTCAGAACTAGCTCTAGACAGTATCATCCTCACTGAGGGTCCTTTCCTCATTTCTGTCAGTAAAGTTGAGTTTGACAGGATACAATATTAGTCAGGAATCTTTTGGTTGGAAGTAACAGAAACCCTTCTCTAAGTAGTCGAGCTTTCAAATTAAAAAGAAAAGATCATACTGGGAATTGGTCCCTGAAACTGGGAACATACAGTGATGAATTGGCTTCAAGCAAAACTGGGTCCAGGGCTTAGAAAGTGTTGTCAAGATTCTCTTTCCAACTCTTGGTACTGGTTTGCCCTATGTTTGGTTCTCTGGGAGCCTCAAAACTGCATCTTTAGAACTTGGAATCTGAAAGAGAGACTCTTCTCCTTCTACCTTCCATATACCAAACTCAGGGAAGCCTCTGGCATGTGCCCATTGCTGAGCCAGTCACCATGGCCTGAGAAATAAGGGACACTGGCCAGCCTAGATGAGGGGTGTTGGGGCACCATACATGGTGTCTCAGCAGGATCCTGTGGAGAAGGTGTTTCCCAAAAGGGAAAACTGAAGAGGAGGACGGAAGGGATTCTAAGTTAACAAAACCCCCAGAAGTCCCCGCAATACCCTTGCACACAACCTAAATAGTAAAAACAAAGAGCTTTTGCGGTTTCTGGTTGTTTTTGGAAAGCTCAGAGTTTATTGTTTATCATTGCTGATATTAGTCATGCTCTCCCCTGTATTGACATCTTTTTTTTTCTCCCCAAATATGTTTATTTTAATTTTTCAGTGTTACAAGATTGATTGTCATGCACCACACCCAGTGCTCCATGCAATACGTGCCCTTCTCGATACCCACCACCAGGCTCACCCACCCCCCCACCCCCTCCCCTCCAAAACCCTCAGTTTGTTGCTCAGAGTCCACAGTCTCTCCTGGTTCATCACCCCCTCCGATTTCCCCCCATTCGCCCTTCCCTTCCTTCTCACGATGCCCTCCATGATTTTC
>CM052806.1:33966864-33983909 GCA_028533885.1 Nasua narica | reverse complement strand
TGCTCCATGCAATACGTGCCCTTCTCGATACCCACCACCAGGCTCACCCACCCCCCCACCCCCTCCCCTCCAAAACCCTCAGTTTGTTGCTCAGAGTCCACAGTCTCTCCTGGTTCATCACCCCCTCCGATTTCCCCCCATTCGCCCTTCCCTTCCTTCTCACGATGCCCTCCATGATTTTCTTTATACTCCACACGTATTGAGACCATAAGATAATTGACTCTCTCCGCTTGGCTTATTTCACTCCTCATAATCTCTTCTAGTCCTGTCCATGTTGATACAAAAGTTGGATATTCATCCTTTCTGATGGAGGCATAATATTCCATTGTATAGATGTACCACATCTTCCTTATCCATTCATCTGTTGAAGGGCATTTTTGTTCTTTCCACAGTTTGGCTATTGTGGTCATTGCAGCTATGAACATCTTGATGAAAGCAGGGAAGCTTCTCCCAGGGTTTGACTTAGAGCAGGGCTGTAAAGTGACTTCAGGAAGAATACATATAATTTCCAGTGCTCATCTAAAGTCATCCCTTCCTCTAGAATCTACTCTTTGATTTGAATTGCATTCCAATAAAACAGGTTTGATTCAGCAATCATCTGGTTTCAGTCAGGCCAGAAAGTAAACCACGAGAAAAGATTTGGATATTCCAGCCCCAATTGAAGGTAGAAAGTAGGGAGATTTGTGAAGTTAATATGTGTAAAGGGAGTGACACTGAGAGAGATTCAGAGAGGGAAGGAGGGAGCTGCATAGCCAGCAGCATGTTGAGGGACACAGCCAAGCCTCCTGCCCGCGTTCACATACATGGGCTGTCCTGCCCTACCCACATCTGCTTCCCCCATGCACAAGCCAAGGTGGGTCTTGGCTGCCCACCCTCCTACTGCAGAACTGTCTCAAAAGCCTGTTTACTAAGATGCCATTTCCCTCGTCTTCTCATCACCCCACCTTACATTATAGGCGACGTCTCGGTGCAAATTTCTGTGATAACACAAACAATAAGAATACTTAAATTAGACAGTTGTCCAATTGAGGTGATATTTTGCTGCTATTTTTAAACCATAGTGATAGGAGAATGTCTGGACTCCTCCCTTCGTGGATATATAGCTAGTCTGCCTAGCACATCAAAAATCCTCTCAATCAGAACGCCATTGTATTAAGTGTGGTTGAAAATAGATCCAGTAAAGCTGACAGATAAGCTGTATTCCTTAAAAAAAAAAAAACCTGTCACTTAATAATTATCTCATATATTTGAGGAAAACTTGTTAATTTCACTTAATATGATAGTATCAGAATTGCAATATAGCTCAGAGAATATATAAATCATGATTATTCCTTCTCTTCATGACTTATGACAGTGTTTGCAGTTTCCATGTGGCAATTAGATACTACAGCAAAACCAGAGTTAATAAGACCATCCGTCCTTGGTGTTCAAAATAGGTGGAAAACCCAATGAAAAGTCTTGTAGTTTTTCTGGTTTGCGATGCCCCCATTCTACTTGTATTCCTTGTTCAGTGTTTTGTCAGTTTTCATATTGTAAGAATGGATCTCTTCTTTAAAGTCTCCCTTGTGGATAAGCAATGAGATTTAAAGGTGTATTTCTCTTGGTCTTCCTGACAGTGCTTTGAGGTGCGCGTTATTCATATTAGAATTTTACAGATGAAAAAACAGAGGCCCGGAAGAGCTAAGGGTCTTGCTGTAGTTGCACAGCAAGTGAAGAATGGTCTCAGGCCTTCCCCTCTGGTCTTGAGCTCATTCCCGGCTGTGTCTCTGGCGGATCCGATATCTGCCCTGTTTTCCTGTCATTCTTCCACTGCTGCCCTCAGACAAACCAGACCCACCTTTCCTCTGCCTTGGCACGGACTTGTGGTTGGGTTGCAGTCAGTTGCAGCAAAGGAGAAGGGAAGCCATAGGCCTTCCTTGGTCATTGTTGGACGTTCTGACATCCTCCACTCCTGTCCAGCGTGGGGCAAGGGTCCTCACCCCATCCTGGAGGACAGGGCAGGCTCCCACGTGGTGTGTTGGCTGTGGATTTAGGCCTTATTGTGTGAGAAGATTCAGGAAGCTATGCAAACAAGGAACCAAAATCTCCCACATGCCTTCAATCATGGCTTTGCTTCCTGTCTGAGAAATGTTTTGGTGGTAAATTTGCTTTTACATTAAGAAAAAAGCAAAAGCCTTGAGTTTTGGTGGAGACTATTTCAGTATAATTCTAATGGTGTTCAGAAACGGAACTTGCTTTGGAGGAACGGAGATGAGGGACCATGGGACTGAAAATTGAATTCTGTAATTTCTTAAGAGAGGCTATAATGAGAATAATTTATAGTTTGGTAAACGTGTTCTTAAATCTAGCCATCACCCAGTCGGTCCCATCCCAGCCCCCAACTGCATTTACTCCCAAGGCTTTGGCCCTGGGTGGTGACGTGTCTTGTGCTCTGTTACTTTGCTCAGCTTGCCTGGGCCCAACGGCAGGGAGCCCAGAACCTGAAGGTGCTGACAAAGATGACCTGCTGCTGTTGAGTGAGATCTTCAATGCATCCTCCCTGGATGAGGGTGAGTTCAGCAAGGAGTGGGCTGCTGTGTTTGGAGACGACCGGCTGAAGGAGCCAGCACCCGCTATGGCCCCAGGAGACCCAGACCCTAGGCCCCAGACGGGCTCAGGATTCCTTCCTTCACAGCTTTTAGACCAAAACATGAAAGACTTACAGGCCTCACTACAAGGTATGTACCATGGGGATTGAAATAGGTGTTTTTTTTGTTTGGGTTTTTTTTTTTTTTTTTTTAAAGATTGTATTTATTTATTTGACAGGGAGAGAGAGATCACAAGTAGGCAGAGAGAGGGCGGAAGCAGGCTCCCTGCTGAGCAGAGAGCACAATGCAGGGCTTGATCCCAAGACCCTGAGATCATGACCTGAGCTGAAGGCAGAGGCTTTAACCCGCTGAGCCACCCAGGCGCCCCTGTTCATTCTTTATTTTTAATTCAAAGGCTTCTTTCTTCCTTCTTTGTCTTTTTTTAATGTTTTCTGATTTTTAGTTTGTATCTAGTGTATTTTTGTTGCTGTTTTTTCATCATTGTATTTTTCTTTTATATCCAGTGACTTTTTAGTTGAAATCTCAGAATCATATTCCAGCTTTAAAATACGTTACAGGGTTAGAAGATCTCTTCTCATCATTTTCTCCTCATGTTCACATTTCCTTTTAATAAAAAGTTAGAGAGGTGGCCTTCATTCTTACTGTCTTGCTCTGATCGTAGACTTTTGCTCCGCATACTTCAGAGGATCAGATTGTCTTCACAGACATGGTCTTTATTGGCTTGGCCATTCCTGCCTGGACAGTTCTGCACATTGCGATAGTCATGCCATCTTTCTGGGTGCCAGATAACATCCCATTGGGCTTCTTAACTCTTCTCACATTGAATTTTATCTTACTTCTTATTGTCTCTCCTTCCTGGCCCACGCCTGCCCTGAGGATGCTCTCAGCTCAGCTGTTCCCATTGTGTCTGAAATACGTGACCCAACAGCCCCATGCTTCTTGGCCACTGCAGAAATACAGTTGCCACACCAATCATCTGTGGCCAGCAGCATTGGTCAGGGTACAAGGCACGCTGGCTGAGAACTACCGGCCTGGGGAACACACTGATTTAGAGTGCAGAATTCAAACTCAGACTGAAATAGAAATTTCTAAGTTTGAGTTTCTAAACAGACCTTGGGAAGGAAACTCTTTTCTAGTATTTCAACACCTTTTTCCTTCTTTCATGTCCTCTTAATTGTAAGACAGGCACCACTATTAAGAAATTCTCAAATTGTTTTGGTTTTTCCATGAATTTAG
Organism: Nasua narica; assembly: GCA_028533885.1. Classification (NCBI taxonomy): domain Eukaryota; kingdom Metazoa; phylum Chordata; class Mammalia; order Carnivora; family Procyonidae; genus Nasua; species Nasua narica. Next base: position 33,980,085 of record CM052806.1, on the reverse strand, counting down.
GCTATCTCCTTAATAAGTATTTATCTGGCACTTAAAACTGAGAACAAACAGCAGAGCTGGAATGATTAAGTAATTATGAGCTATTAAAAAAAACCTCAGGTCTTTGGAGATGAGATCATGGACACAGCAAGAGTTGGTGGGCAAGACCAAAAAAACAAAAAGGTCTTCCCTCTTTTTTTTTTTTTTTTTTATGAAATACACCATTCCTTTTATTGTCTACTGTGAGTCCCGTTTTGTAGCCAGGTCATTTGTTTTCACTAACGGAGTTAGAGATAGGAGGGATAAATGGAGTCTGAAAATACTTCACCCCAAGTCTCACCTCTGGGTTTCACCATCTCTTTCACGGAGCTCCAGATGAGCAATGCTGCCAGTGACTTGAGTTTCACCCCCACCCACCTGTGGTGGAGGTGCTGACAAGCCGTGGGAGAGTTGGAAGCCCAGAGCCAGGATCCACTACTCAGATCTTCGGGCTGCTGGATATTATCCAGCTGTGCTACGGGATGCACCCTACTCATGCTCCCAGCTATGAAGACCCACGGGAATAGTGGTGGCAGTGCTCCCCCTTAGCTGGGGTGGCTGAGTGTCACTCACTTGTGAGTGGCCCCCACTGACAGCTGAGAAGTCAGAGCTCCACGCCCTCTTCCTGAGCAGGCAGTGAGATCTGAGCTCAGGGCCCATGTTATGAGAGGCCCCTGAGAATTATGACAGGAGCCGTGGCCGTGGACTTCGCACATTAGCCTTGGCCCAAATCCAAGGAAACGGCCCTGGAGTATGCTGGGGCTTAAGGAGGGAGGTATTCTGACAGGGAGAAATGTAAGCTCGTTGTAGAAAGAAGTATTCTTGTACTGGTAGGCCAAGGGAGGGCATTTAGTTCTCAAGCAACCAAAATCTCACTTAAGGTTGCCACCCTACTAGCTCCTTAGCAAGTTTCTCATTGATTCAGCAGAGATTTATTAGGTCTTTCTGGGTGCCAGGCACTGGAGATTCATCTAGGAATATAACAGAGAAGGCTTCTGCCTTCCTGGAACTCACATTCTAATGAAGAGGAGGTAATGAACAATAAACATCATAAAGAAAAATCACAGACTAGGTTAGAAATTGATCAGTATTATGGAGAAAAGGAAAAATAGAACCAGGAGATGGTGTTGGGCGGATGGCAGGGCAGTTCAGGCTATAGAACTAAATACGATTCTTATTGAGAAGATGAAATCTGAGCAGACTTGCAGGAGGTGAGTGAATTGGCCATGAGGAGGTAGGGACAGAGGGAACCCAGTACTTGTCAGTGCCTAAGGCAGCACATCCCTAGTGTGGTCAAGGGTCTGCAGGAAGAGCTCTGTACCAAGAGTGAGGCAGGGAGGCAGAGGCTTGGCCATACAGGGCCTTCTAGCCTTTGGAAGAACCTGGGCCTTTTGGGGGCCTAAGCAAAATTGGGAACCATCACAATGTCTTGGACCCACGATGGACATGATCTGAGTTACCATTTAAAAGGATTATCCTGGCTGCTAAAAGTTTTGTTTTCTCTGCTGGCATTCTAAGACCAGTGTTAAAGGAGTTGTTTTATATCCTCTGAGTTATCGTGCCAACAGCTGCAAATTGAATGTCTGTGGAACTCAAAATGACAGGAAAAAAAAAAGTGGAACCTTAGTGTTTGAAAGAGGAATCCCATTTAGCTTTTACCACACCTATGGATTCCCAACAGGTGCTCCCAACAATTCTAGCCCTGATGCTGCCCTGATGCAGAGAACCTTCAAAACAGATGTGGTACAAATAAAGAGCAGGCACCCTGCCTCAGTAACCGATCATGTTACCCAGTTACAAACACATTCTATGCTTTTGCCAGGACTTTCCCCACCTGCCTAAAAAAGAAGAAAAGATGAATATTGGCCCATTTTTTTTTATTATTATTTCCATGGTCTAGATAAAGTCCATCTATATACATGAACTGCAAAAGCATCTAACTGTTAAACTTCTGACACTCATATTGAAACTGCTCCCCCTGATTATCCAGATTATCTCAAAACTCAAATAAATGGAAACAAACAAGTATTCAAACACAGCATGGAGTAGAAAGGCTTGCTGGCATGTTGGTTTAGTGGAACAAGCAGTGGCGGAGAGTTAACTTACCTAATCTTCACCACACCCTTCCCAGACAAGTACTATCATCATTTCCTTTTTTAGGGCCCGGGAAACTGAGGAACAGAGGAGCTAGGTAATTTGCCTGAGATCATACATCTGGTAGGAGGCAGACTGTGAACCCGAGCCATGTGAACCTAGCCATTTCACCATTCTGTGCGGTTGTCTCTCTGTACCAAGTCTCTGATGGTAAACGTGTTTCCTCAGTGGGTTCCTTCATGCCCTTCCTTGGATTCTCCCAGAGGAACAGGACTTGTGATTAGATTAGCCTGGCCCTGGGTGTCCTGGACACACACAGAGACCAAGGACAAGTGGTTGCCATGGAGGAGGAATGTGGGTGTGGGGAGGCAGGGTCCCTGTCAACCACAAAAATTGGATGATGTTCCAGAATAGGATATTTGAAATCAAGATGGTCTATAGAATCTTTGCTTGTGCTAGCAGCCACCCACACCTTTCCTGTAGTGCATTCCTGCTCAGCCTCACCACCATTGGCCTAGTTCTCTGTGAGGTCCAGGTGGGGCTGCACCTTCAAGGTCAGAGGACCTTGAAGAGAACTGAGGGTAACACTCCAGGCTCCAGCTGCAGCAACCTGTGCTCTTCCACAGGCTGCATTTCCCTCCCCCTTTCCCCTCCTCACTTCTCCTTCACCTCTTCTGTCTCCTCCCCTCTTTATCTCTCTATTTTCTCCTGCTGCCCTTCCTCCTTTCTTTGTCCATTCTCCTCCTTCTGCTCCCCTGTGCTCTGGGAGAATAGAAAGGAAGGGGAGATTTAGTAAAATAACAATTATATTTTTCTCCTCCCCCCACCCCAACTTCAAGTTCTAGGAAAACATAACAAAGCAACTTATATTTAGGATCAAGTTGGGCTGGACATTTAAAAGAGGAGTTGATTTTATGTAGGATTTCTAAGAGTTTGTGAAGTTACCAGCATGATAGGGACTGGGGTTTCCTGTGTCATACAGTGATGAGAAAATTGTACCTTCCCGAGGCCTCTTAAAGTGACTAGAAAGAGAGCTGGCCAGAGGGGTTGCCCAAGGTGGAGACAAGGTAGGCTGATAAGCCTCATTTGACATTCTTCTCCATTCTCCACCAATAACCCAAATTTAATTTAGAAGTAGACACTGATACTGAAAAGACTACCTACCATCTGCTCAAAATAAATGCACTAGGACATCTTTTAATTTAGGATTCTGCAAACCAAAGTTAGGAGTCTTGTTCCACATTCTCACAAACATACAGCCCTGTGTTCCTTCTGGACATTCTTTTGTTTTACACCATTCCTAGGTGCTATTACCATCTGGGTGGGTTTCCATTTAAGGCTAATGTAACGTCAAGCGTTGCATTATCTCAAATTCACCTTTCCTCAAACTAAGCTCACCTCTTGCCATTCCTGGCTTAACCTGGTTGCAGATAACTGATATTTCTGGGACTCAGATGATGAGAAGGAGAAGACTGCAGGGTGCAGTTAGAGTTTGAACACGGAGCAGGCACTCTCGGCATGAGCCAAAAGAGCTTTTGTTCCATTAGAGAAATGGCTTGTTGAGGAGCATCTGCAGGTCTTAGATATGCGGAATTTAAGTGCCTCCATTAATCCGTGGAAGGAGCCTTGATGACCATCTACTCCACCCTCATTTTATAGGTGAGGAAGTCAGGAAATCCCAGAGAGGTCTTGTGACTTGCCAAGTTGTTGCAGTTTGATATCCACCATTTGCGTAAGTTCTAAATTCCTCAGCTTGGCTTACCAAGGTCCTTTAGAACCTGACCCCAGTCCCATTGCTGCCTACACTTCCCACATCTTTACTTAGCATGACTTAATAACCTTGTTTTGCTGGAGACCCACGTATTATGTCAGTAAGCTGGACTCTAGCCATATCGAACTTGAGTGAGTTTGGCACATGCTCTCTCTCCTCCTTAGAGCACCTCTCCCACCTCACACCCAGGATGCTTGCTTTCCCCGGTTAAGTTCTCATCGTTGAGGTTCTCAGCTTCAATGTCATTTCATCCAGGGAGCCTTCCTTGACTCCCTCTCCCCACCAGTAGTCAGGATTAGGTGTTTCTGCCTCCATTCCCTTTACAGCCAGTACTAACTCATTCCTCTTCTCTCACATCATTGTAAGATTGGTGTAATTTTCTGTCTCTTACTTTTGGTTGTCATGGGCCAGGCCCATGTTTGTGTTGCTCACTATCATATTTCTAGAACATGGCTGAGTGCCTGGAATATAATAGATGTTTTAAAAAAGAGAGAGAGACTGGATGGACAGATGGACGGATGGATAGATAGATGGATGGATGTCAAGAAGAAAGAGCGAGAACCACAGACATTGAATTACTAGATGAAAAGAAAGCAATCCTAAACTAATTTCAGGGGGTTGCTCCTCACATCTGCTGAGCTGTACTAAACTTCAGATTCAGCTTGGATTTATTGGTGACCTGCTCTCTAGCCTCTGTGCTCCCCAGTTTCACCTGGTAGATCCCATTTTATTCATACAAGAACATAATGAGGCAGGAATTTTTATCCACCCTTTGCAGATATGGAAACTGGGGCCCAGAAGGGGAAATGGTGGATGGCAGGGTGGAGCTTGGCTACCATGACTATGATGTTCCCACTTTCCCCTTCACTGCCAACCCACCCCAGTGCCCCCCAGGCTGTGATGATCAACCCAGCCCAGGCTTTTGCTCTCCCAGCGAGTGAAATTACCTTCATGGTAAAGTGCTTCTCTGGATGGTGTTTTTTTGGCTTCACTTGCAGCTCTAGCAGGCCAGTGTTATTTCTGGCTGATATATATTTTCCCTTATGTAAGTAAAAGGGGCAGGATTGCTCCAATAAAATTTTATATGTGTTTCCTGCAAATGGGTAGCACAGTTGACATATCAAAGGATCTGTGAGCTAGGATCGTCATTTTGTTCACAGAGCTCTCCGTGCTCTCTCTGCAGCCCCCGCCCTTTACCACCCTCTCCTGACACAATTACTCTAAGATGGGGAGACATCTTTCTAGCCACACCTTCATGTTAAAAACGCCTCAGCCAACTAACACCAACTAGAGAACAGTTGATGGCAATTACAGGAATATTAGCCACACTAAGTTCTCTTTAAATAGCATTTTTTCCTGACAGAAGCCAAGACATTTGAAATCTGGCTTGGCATTCCATCCATAATCACTCTCATTGCACCCCTTCCCTAAATAATTCCCAAAGTGATATGAATGAGGGTGACATTGGAGCTGAGCTTAGTATTTTCTTTTCTTTTTCTCTTAGCTGGTGTCCCAGCCATACCATGTTCTCCCCTGGTGCACACACATTGTTAGACTTACCCTTAATAGCTGTTCTGAGGAAACAATGTGACTTGGCAAACTGGCTGTGGTTTCTGCCTCTCATTATGGGCAAGGGAATAATGATCCCCTGTGTCTTTGTGAGAATTCTGAGGGATGCTGTCCCCATCATCTGAGTCCCCAATGAGGGCATGTCTTCACACTCTTTCTTCATGTCCTCTGCTGCAGAGAAGCCCTCAAATCCATAGATTCTAGACGTTACTTGTATGGCTCATGAGTGTGTAGGCAAGCAATTAAATTAAATCATCCGTAGCTACAAATGAATCTAATTAGAAGCCATTTATTGTCTTCATAAAGGAATATGCTGTTATAATTCTTGAAGTGATGGGCTTGAAATATTTATATTTCTGGTACTTTTAAAATATGGCTTGATTACAGACTATTTATTTATAACTTTTCGGGAACATGCCCATTACGTAAAGTGAGGGGAGCTCCATTTTGACATGTGGATTTACTTCTGCCTCCTTTAGGAATGTGTTCCATTTTATACTTCGAAAAATACAATGCTTTGAACCTGCCTTGCTTTTCGAATGTTCTCTGCAACCATTTTAAAAAATGAATGTTGTGCATATTTTTAAAATGGGAAGAATTAAGTTCCCACTGTATCAAATAGCATACGGAGATCAGGGAGGGGTTGACTTCTGTACCTGTCATTTGGCTTTGCTCTTAGTCATTTACATTCTCTCTGGAAGTGTGGGCCTCCTTGAACTCAGAGAGCTTCATGGGACTGAAGAGCTTAAAACTGCAGGACCCGAGGAGGCGGGGTTTTGAGACAGACCCCGGTGTTTCCTAAGAGGGCCTCAGTCTTTGTCTGGCTCTGGCCTCAGCCAAGATGACCTGATCCTGATGGACATGGTGACCCTTGCAGCCTCCTTGGAGACCACCTATGACAGGGCTTCCTAAACGTGCAATTGCATAGCAATCACTGGGGAGTTGTTGAAACAGATTCCTGGGCTCTACCCCTAGGAATTCTGATTCACTGGATCAGAGTTGGCCCTGGGAACTTGCATTTCTAGCCAGCTTTCTGGTGGTGCCCATGCTGCTGGTCTGGGCACCACACTTGAGGAACCAATGCTGTAAGACATTGAGGCCAGGCTTACAGGGGTTGGTGGAAAGGTTCCATGGGTCTTGACTACATTTAGTGTTGGGGACAAGGTTGTAGGGAAAAGGGTAAAATTTACTCAGTTACATTCTACCTCTTTGAGCTTTATTTGGCATACTGTGGATCCCTGGCTCTGACTTCCCACATTTACCACTGTTTTATGTGATTTGCGCTGAGAAGTAATGCTCATGGGCCAGTTATCTAGGAACTAGAGAAGTTGTTACTCCTGGATTACATCAAATACTGGTCAGTTTTATAAACTGCTTTTTTGAACTTTAATTTACATACCATAAAGACCAGCCTTTGTAAAAGAGTGATGCAAGGATTTCTGGTAAGTTTATATTGTGCAATAATCACTGTAGTCCAGCATTAGAACATTTCCATTATCCCAGAAAGCTCCTTCAGAATCTGGTGCTTTTGACTCTTTATGAATTATGTTAACAACATATTCAAATACCTTTCCAATGAGTAGTAATACTCTTAAAAACCCTCTCTATGTTTGCATTGTATTAGATCCAGTAGATAGATCGCAGGCCACCTGTTTCCTTTGTTGTTGGTTAGTCTTCATAGAGAAGTTTGTATGCCACTTGCCCAAAATGAAATAATTCAGCGAGTATTGTAGCATCTACTGTGCCAAGCATGGTTTTGCCATCTCTTAATGCTTCATAAGTGTACTTCTCATGGTTTAAGAATATTCTCCAAGAGTTTATCCTAATTCAACAGCCATCATGTGCCACACGGTGCAGTAAAGGATGTAAAGATGAAGAATATGTGATTCCTGCCTTCAGGAGGCTCACAGCTCTAGGAGGTGACACAAAAATGCAAACTAATAAATATAGTAAGATTCACTAGGTAAGTCCCCTGTTAGGCATCTTAGAATAATGGCAGGGGAAAGAATTGAATAGCATGAAATCCTGTCATTCTTTTGGTGTATACTCTGTGACTCTCTTGCTCCAGAAATTTCTTTCCCCGCTCCAGCTGAACTGTGAGATCCAACCATGTTGTCTCATGAAGGCCTTATCAGATACAAAACCTTTTCTGAAGCAAACCAGAGCATCCCAGTAGAAGGATACAGTTTTAACAATGCTGGACCCAACAGTGGTGCATCATCTGATGGTCTGTGTTTCACAGTGAGAATCAAGAATGGACTTAGTCCATAACACCCTTCCTATACTGCATTAGGTATTTTGGAGCACAATGAAGAAACAATTTCTTGTCTCACTGAGAAGTCAGGACTCCCACACCAAGAATTAAAGCAGACATGCAAAGAAGTATGTGTTTCTAAGTTCTAAATTAAATGAAAGCCATGCCCAGACATCTAGCACACATAGTGAAGGCCCTGGGAAACTAGCCTTGCTTCCCCCAAAGCAGGACTGCCAAATGCAAAATGCCACATCCACATGAGGGGTGGGCAGAGTACAGGGGTGTTACAGAATGTTGGGTTTCACAGGCTAAATACCACTCTGAGGTACAGCATCACGTTAAGGGGGGCTTTCTTTCCCCTCACATATTTGGACTAGACTACCATTTATTTCTGTGTATTAACTAAACTTCACACTTTAAATTAGCTGTATAGAAAATAAATGAGCTGGATCATAATGAAGTAGAGTAGACCTACAGTTTATTAGTTCTATTGGTACATTTACTGGTGGTCACTTTGTTAAGCTTCCTCCATTTATGACAGAAAGGCAAGGCACTTAATTTCTTGGAATGCTATGTATAATCTTTGGTGTGGTTATGAAGTAATGTTACATGAGAAGAAAAATGGGCATAGAGCTAAAAGAAAAAAATGTCTTAATCTTTGCAATTCCACAAAAAAATTTTTCTTTCAAAATCCAGTATTTTCCCTAATTTTCCATACTTATCAATTGGGCATGGTTACACATATCTACTGTCCCCTAAAATCTATCGCAGGTATGAGGATCGTGGCAGAAGGGCCTTGTCACACCACCCTTTTCCCTTTCTCTGGAGGCCACTGCGGGTGAGACTGTGTGTGCGCCCAGCAACTGGTGGGGCAGTGTGCCTGCTCTTCCCTAGACCTAACCACCTCTGGTTTTGAACATTAGGCTGGTCAGAGAGCAGTGTCAGTCCTCCTCCTACTCCATGGCCAGCACCACAGGCAAGCAGTCCAAATGACAACAGCCCTGCAATGAAAGGTAATACAGTGTTTTCTCCCCTGGAGATGACAGTTGCCTTCCTTTCAACTGGCCTAACACTACTTTCTGTCTTTCTTTACTAATTTCTGTTTGAGCACCCAAGGGTGCATATCAGGGGCTATAAGGGTGGAGAGTTTTGCATGATTCTAGGAATTACATTCTGACTTTTTCTGGCATAGTGTCTTAATTCATAACTCGCTTTATCAAACCAAATGAGGAGGCATCAAATACCCGTCTCCACGTGACTGGGTGCTGCCCGAGATGAGGTAGATGCAGCAAGGTAGGAAAGGCCACTGAGGTTTGCTGTCTTTAACTGAAAATACCATTGCCCCCACCAAACGAGGCATTTAATTAGTGCTCCTCGGAAAGAGCAGGCTTTCCTTAGTTGTCAAAGGAGGGCCTTTCAAGCTCATGGGACTGTTTGTTTTTTTTTTAAGATTTTATTTTTTTTTAATTTGACAGAGAGATCACAAGTAGGCAGAAAGACAGGCAGAGAGAGAGGGAGAAGCAGACTCCCTGCTGAGCAGAGAGCCTGATGCGGGGCTCGATCCCAGGACCCTGAGATCATGACCTGAGCTGAAGGCAGAGGCTTTAATCCACTGAGCCACCCAGGTGCCCCGGGGACTGTTCTTTTTTAAGATAGGCCCCCAAAGAGAACATGTGCTCAACTGAAGATCTCTGTATTTACAACTGCCTCTCTCTCTTCCTTTGGTCATCACCCACTTTCCCTATGTTGATCACAGGAAGTAACGGGAGGTGTAAAGCTTTGTCATCCAGAAGCATTCCCATGATCTTCTTATAGGTATTGTGCAGTTGCACCTGGTTTCCCAAACTCCAGCAGTGGAGGTCTAGGGAATGTGAGGGCTTCCCCCAAAGTACAGTCACCTGTACTCCTACCAAGGCCACAGCTATCTCTGAGGGCTGCCCTAGACCTTTGGGAGATTAGGGGGGAAGGGGAAGTGGGTATAGCATATTTTTGCTGAAGATATCTTTAGGAATATCTTAATATTCCCTATCAAGACTAGAAATAGGCTCATCCTCTTTAAATCATATTGCCCCATAGTTTCCTATATGGCCTCCTACATGACTAAAGATGAGTTACTCCCTTTTTTAAAGGTTGTTGCCACTCTACAACCCAACCAAGCTATATTGAGATCTCTTAAGTCCCTATCATATCAAACTAAGCCAAGTGTTCTATGGGCTAATTGCACATGGAATTCAGTTAATATTAAACAGTAATAACTTGCATATTACCAACTAGCCTTGCTTGTAGTAATTTTATGTCTATAATAGGTGCATTGATTATCTCATGATAAAGTAATCTATGAGAGATTTTATATATATATATATATATATATATATAAAGACAAGAATCAGAAGCATACCATGATTGGCACATTATCTTACCATCAGTGCCATTTTCATGAAAAGACCAAAGGCCTGTTGATGTGGGAGAATCCCGTCACCACTGTCCTATTAATCTGGCATAACCTCTTAGGGTGTCCCACCCACATTTTCTGAGACTCTTTAAGCCAGGTGGCAAGCACATTCCTAGCTGCTCTCCGTGAGAAGAATAACCTGTCAGACATTTTCTTCATGCTTTTGATACTCCCACCTGTTAGGGAAGGGAAAACAGCCTGGGTCATCCAAGCCAACGAACTCCAATCCTCATGTGGAATGATTTATATAGAGAAGAGCTCCCAGCTTATGTGGAAATCACTTGCATCAGGCACTCATTTGGAAATATTCTCATCTGGAAGAGAATTTGGTTCTCTAATTGTGGCATTCGGGAAGTTAGGGCAGGGGGTTCAGAGAGCAGCTGAAGGGAGTATCCAGAGAGGGTGAAGTGGGAGGGGTGTGGAGCGATTTAGAGCCCAGCAGGAGAAGGGGGGCATGTCAAAGGCCTCCCTCCTCTGACAGGAGAGGGTGGAAGAAGGCAGTGACCCTGAAAAAGGAGGAGCAGCCAGGCCTAGGTGCCAACCCTCCTCTCAGCCTGCTGCTTTGAAGCCTGAGAAGAGTGGCCACAGTGTTGCCCTTGACCCAGCAGATTTGAAAAGATTCTTCCAGCAGACACTGGAAGACACCTTGCTTTCTCAGCCATCCAGTCTGATTTCTGAAATCACACTGGTATTTCCTGCTCTTGTTGAAGCAGCACGGTCTGAGGTTTGGGGCAGCTTGAGGGGTGTTGCCATCCTCTGGCAGGGGGTACAGGTGTGGGTTAGCACCGGGCGCGTTCTTCACTGAGCTTTAGGCCGTGGTTTAGTAACGTTTCTCAGCCAGCCCACAGGGAGACATGGAACTCCCTACCTAGTTTTAGAGGCAGAGTGTAGTGAGATTTGTCCGATCCAGCAGCACAGCATCCTCCCTTTCCACGAGGAGCCTAGACCCACCTGCAGGCCCACAGCAGAGGTGGGCCTTGAGAAGGGACCTGCGTTCATATTTTCTCTTCTCTCTCCAGAGCCTGCGAAGGCTGCCTCGGACCTGACCGCCTGGTTCAGCCTCTTTGCTGACCTCGACCCATTATCAAATCCTGACGCTGTGGGCAAAACCGATAAAGAACACGAATTACTCAATGCATGAGTCTGCAGCCTCACAGAGGGAGCCCACGTGCCACTCCTCGGCCACACACCTGGGGGCACGCAGACGTATGAAGTGATCAGTATGCTGTTTTAATATTTACGTGCCATTTTAATAAAATGAGAGGGTCAGAGGCCCTGTTTATATTGGTATAATTATTTACTCTTATTTGGTATAGAGGGTTTGAGTGTATTCCCCACATGGATCTAACAATACGGATTACCCAGGAGCGGTTTCCAGGCTGCCTGCTCTCCCGCCAACACCTGCATCATGACTGCTGCTGTGTCACTGGGATACTGTGAGATCCAAGTTCAAATCATAAACCTGTTCTGTGTTAGGTTTAAATGAGGAGTCCTGCAGCCTCAGAGGCAGCCAGAGGCTAATAGACCTTAAATGCCTCCTTGTGTACCCCCTGCCTCTGTCTCCTTTAGAGGGGGCTGCAGAAAGACCCTCCCTCCCTGACGAGCCACCTTCCAGTGAGCTCTAGGTGAAGCCCCGGCCAACCAAAGACTCTTCCCCAGCCTTTGCCAGATGGGCTGTGTGTTTTCACGTGGACAGGGGAGCTGGGCTGGTCTCCACTGCATGAACCTTTCTGTGGAAAGCAGCCACAGCTGCAGATGCCAGTGTCGTCTTTTGTCTTCTCCATGGCTGGAATTCAAAAGCATGTATTTCTGGAGTCCCTTGTGATACTGTTTTGTTGTTTTTTTTTTTTTAATTAAATGGCAGAGATATTTGACATGTGAAGGCAAGTTAATAGAGTCTGTTGTGGGGACTCAGTGGGGGAGGTGCCATGGGCTTGGGGACTGGAGAGGAAGAGGACAAGGACTAGTCCTTGTCCTGCGTGAAGCTATTGACATGATCCCATGCATCGCCCACATACAGTACGGGGAGGAGGGCATGGGCTCTCGTTGGCTCAGGCAGAGATGGGAGCAGGTTTTTGGTGTGGGCATGTACGCAGTTCAGACACTCCACCCCAGTGTGGAGTCCCTAGGGCTGGTGCCTCTCCTCCCTTCCCTGTGTCACCTGTGTCACCGGTGGCCCTGTGTAGGGGCAGGTAGCAAGAATTGGTCCTTTGTGCCCAGCTGGGCCAGGAAGGTCTCTGCTATACTCTTGCAAGCTTCAGTCTCCAGCTCTGAAAGGGTCTCCTGTGGCCACTTCCCCCAACACAGGAATGCGTCTTCTCTGCTCTCTGGTGTGTGCCTTCATGGAAGGACCTGGTCCTTGCAGTAGTCACCGTCCTCTGCAAGACAACCTTGGGGAACTGGAAAGCATTCTCCTCCTCCTCCTCCTCCTCCTCCTCCTCCTCCTCCTCCTCCTCCTCCTCCTCCTCTGTGCAGGAAGATACCTGAAGGCGAGTTGGGGCTGGGACTCAATGTGTTATGTGGCTGGTGTAGGTCTGCTCACTTCCTGGCCAGCCCTACGGGGTGTCTACGGGGTCTGTTTGTAAGAATCTCACTTAATGACTCCTTAGCCTGCCACTCGTAGTCTTTAAGGATATCAGGATACAGCCCTAGGGCCCCCACTCACCCTCCCACACATACATGGGAAAGCTTGCTGGATCCTTGAGCCCTTCCTCTCGATTCCTGGCATACGGATTTACTGCACACTCCACAGGATAGCCTCCTCTCCTCAGCTTCCATCACACCCCGACTCATCCCTCAGGAGCTCCGCACATCCCACCTCCTGCAAGTGTAGCCCAAAGTTTTCCTTCCAGGACCCACCCCTCATCTCTCCTTCCTGCCCTTGTCCGTCTCACGGTTAGCACATGCTTGGTGCTTTGCCTGGCCTGGGAGGCCTACGCATAGGCATCTGCCTTTACCAGTAGGTGTTGCAGCCCCAGAGAATAGGGTTGCTGTTTCCTCAAATCCTCCGTGTCTCCCTAGTGATAACCAGCCTGGAGTCACCTGATGAGCACTGGACTCATG
>CM052806.1:33644974-33966764 GCA_028533885.1 Nasua narica | reverse complement strand
CCCCCCCCCCCCCCCCCCCCCCCCCCCCCCCCCCCCCCCCCCCCCCCCCCCCCCCCCCCCAAAGGGCTGTGGAGTCCTTCTCTGTTGAATGGATCACTTGAAATACTAACAGGTTGCATTTTAAAGTTGATCTGTGGATGAAGGGAAGTAGAGGATTGTGGTAGTTGAACAGGCTTTGCTAAAAGTAAAAGGAAAGTACTGCACATGGAGGCATTTTCTCCCTGAATTTTCTTTACATTTTTGTTAAAAAAAAAAATTCAATTCCCATTCCCATCTGCAATCCACTTGGCCAGCCTCTTGATCCCTCTTGATAGGCGTGTTTTGATCCTGGCTTGCACAAAGGCCCCTCGGCCACCTCTCTAGTTTAAGGAGAAGCAGCTGCTGGCTTAATTCTCTTTTAAGCAGTCTGTGCCACACAGCCAGGAGGCTTCCTTGGGGGCCCACCTCAGGGCCCCCCCCCCCCCAGCCGCCTGTAGAAGGACCTCTCTGGCAGGAAGAAGACAAAGGTGCCCCACCCCCTCCACGCCCAGTCTCCCTACTCCCTCATTTTCATCCCTTGTCTCCAGGCAGGTCTGCACCACAATTGCATGGAACCCTCAGGGAAATTCAGAGAACACCTGCTCCTTGAAAACTTCCCTGCTGTTTTAGGTGGCCTGCAAGTCTCCCTTCCCTTCTCCTGCTGCCCCAGCCAATATATAAAGAATATTTAAATTTGAGAGAGAGAGCCAGAAACATTTCTCTTTCCTCCTTTCTTTTTCTCCCAGCTGGCATGGGCTCTGGTGCACTTTATAGATTCATTGCCTTCAAAATGTAATTTTAGAAATGTCAGGTTGATTTTGAGTTGTGTTAGAGTGAGAAAAGCATCCGTCAGCTTCAGAATTAGAAAGGCACCAACTTAGAAGTTTTTGTCGGAGACTTATGCCCAAGAAAACGTGGTCTGCTCAGAGTTGGCAGCCCTGAGAGCCCTGGGTTGCCATTGGGCATGTGGAGGGGGCTCACCATCATGCCGTAGCCTGTGTGACATGGGGTGTAGGGCAGGGCTGAGGCCCCTGAGGTGCCAGAGGAGGCTGACTAGCCATTTGGGTCAAGATGCCTTCTGCCCAAGCCTCAGCTCCAGGAGCCAGCTAACCGAGCTCCACACTTCTCTCTTTCAGACTCCACTGCTGAGAGATCCCTCCTGAGGGGCCGACCCTGGCATTGGCTCAGGGTTTAACTATTGGCACTATTGATTTTGCCAGTATTCCAAAGTGCGTCTGTCTTTGTGATTAACTAGCGTCCTCCGGACAGACCATGGCGGTTAGTCCTTTGATTCAAACCATCTCTAGTCCTCTGACTGGCACCACACACAGTACAGTGACGCAGATCTCTTCAGCTTTGTTGAAAAACAGACTTTAACTTGGAGCCAACTTCAGTGATTGGCAGTGGCTGCCAAGAATTCTGCACAAAGAAGGATGCTGATAAATGAGTGATGTTTGTACTGGGGATAGGGCAGGGAGTGGTGGCAATCATACTGTGTGTTTCCCAACAGCACAGTAGACCTTGTCTTTCATGGGGCTTTTAGAGTTTACTATTACTACTACAACTATAACTACTACTAGTATCTTCCTCCTCTTCTTCCTTCTTTTTAAATAAATAACCAGGATTCTGGAACCCTGAGAGAGGGTTCCCCAAAAAATCTCAAAAAAATACCTAATTACTGAACCCTAGTTCAACTTAAATTCATTTAAACTACAACAACAAATGAGGGTGACTTTATTGCTCTGTTAACTGAAAGGTCTAGGGGTATGCTTCAGGCACAGCTGGATCTAGGGGCTTAGGTGGTGGTCTCAGCAATTTCTCCCTCTTCAGCTTCCACCTTTGATTCCCTCTGTGTTGCTTCCTTCTAACAGACTTCTCATAAGGAAGCAACATGGCCACTGGTATCTCCAGCCAAAATTTTGAAGTTGAGCCTGCCTTGAATCCTGTATCCGATCTTCAGTCAGCCACTGGAATCAAGGTGGGTGGGGGTGGGAAATAGGCTATTTCCTCAGCTTTTCATGGGCCTGTTGCTGGAGCCTGACCCTCAAGGACTGGGGATAGAGAAAGGATGATTCCTCTAGGGGAAGGTGTGCTGCTGATATCAGAGGGATAGATGGATCCTTGGGCAGGAAAATGCCATGGTGATCCACTCCAGTGTCCACTGGAATGACCTTGAGGACACACTTGTGTATTGTTTTCAGAGAGGGTGTGGGGCCAGGAGGCTGAGAGAAATGAAATGTTTCAAGAAGCCCCTTTGGAGGCCACTCCCAGCCCTGGGACTTGAAGGCTTGGTGCGTACTGTGCAGCTCTTCTATAGCTGACTGCCAGGAAGTCAGAAGGGACCACAGAGCTCTTTGCATCCAACCTACTGATATCCAGATAAGAAAAGTGAAGGATGTATTTAAAAAACTATAATTTAATGGGAAACCAGATTAGAACCCACATTGCCTAACTGCTGAGCTGCGGCTTCTTTTACTTCAAGGGTTTGCTAGAAATGGAGAGCTGAAGAAAGGAATTCAAAGACACACAAAACTCTTTTAAGAGCCCACATCTTTTCTCTCCTCCCAACTAACTCTCTCTCTCTCTCTCTTTCCCAATTGTTAAACACACCCTTGGGGGATGCACTCCAGGGCAGTAGTGTAGGGTACCTGTAAAGAGTTTGGGTTCTGAAGCTGGAGAAGTAAGTTAAGGCTCCATCAACTTAAGTCACAAACCCTCTCTCAGCTTCTTTTTTCTCTTCTTCTCTAGTAGCATTGCCTCTAACGGAGTCATTACAGGGACTGAGTTGATGCCCCAAAGATGTGTGGCTGTGCTCACACACTGCAGCACAGAAGGATGGCAATTCTGTCACAGAAGGTCACTCACTTGGTAAATAATACTGAAGTAGGGAGTGGGAAGCCGCTCTCCCCACGACTTTCTGAGAGACTCTCCAAGCCCCATCTTCTGTCCCTGTCCCTTATGAACTTGTTCCTAAGCATCACGGGAATGGAGGAAGCTCTACTAGGAAGGGACTAGAAAGTCTAATGAATAAGTTGCCCCTGATTTTTCCATAAAGTTGGACAGAATTCTGTGTGGAGACCAGGAGAAATGAAATAGGTTCTCTGCCAACTAACCACTGAACCACTCACCAGAGCACCAATCAAAAGAAATTGGGATGCAGAGCAAATTGGAACTCTTACACTCTGTTGTTGGGAAAGCAAAACTAAACAGCTTTGGAGTTTCACAGTTTCATATAAGGTTAAACACACACTTACCATACAACCCGGCCATCCCATGCCTAAGAATTCACCCTAAAGGGGGGGAAATACATATGTGTGTGTGTGTGTGTGTGTGTGTGTGTGTGTATTCACACAAAAACCTAGATGTGAATGCTGATAGCAGCTTTACTCCTAATCCCCCCAAACCAGAAACTCAAATATCCTTCCCCTGGTGAATGAGAAACTGTGGCACATGCGTCCAGTGGTGACCACGAAGCAACTACTGATTGATACAACTACCTGAGGATTCCTGTTGCTATCATGTGCCCCTGAGATGATGCAATGAGAAGGGAACTTCACCTCTGGTAGTATTCTCTCCCGAAACTCATAACCCAGTCTAGTCAGAAATATCAAACAAACTCAAATTGAGCAACGTTCTACAAAATACCTGACCAATGTACCTCAAAAGTGTCAAGACTGTGAAAAACAAGAAAAGACTAAGAAACCACCACAGGAAATTAAGAAGCAAGACAGCCAAATGCTGTGGCAGATCCTGGAACAGAAAAAGAACATTAGTGGAAAAATGGGTGAACTCCCAATAAAGTCTATAGTGGTGCCGAGGGCACCAATGTGACTGGGACCTCCTCTGGTATTATCCTAATGTTTATTTCCTACTTTTGACTACTGTGTCAAATTACTAGAGCTGTGTAAGATGTTAACATGAGCAGAAGCTGGGTAAGGAAATTTGTACTATCTTTGGAACTTTTCTGTCAATCTCAGAATATTCCAAAATAAAAAGGTTTTTTTTTTTTTTTTTGTCTTAAAAGCTGTATCCTGTGTGGTTCCATTTGTATGCCATTTTGGAAAAGGTAAACCTATAAGGATGAGTCTCAGATCAGTGGTGGCCAAGGGTTGAGGCTGGGGGAGGGCTAGACTCCCTCCAAAGAGGCAGAAGGAAAAGTTGATATTGGTCAGAACTCTTCTGTAAATTATGTTGGTGGCTACACAACTGTGTGCATTTATCAAAATCTATGGAACCCTACACTAAACAGGATGAATTTTACATAAGTAAATTTATCCTCAATAAGTAGGGTTTTAATGAAACGAAAGGAAAGAAATTGGATTCTGGATCTTTCCCAAAGTAGTGCTGCTCTACGTGGCCTGTGAGCCTCTGAGATAATAAGAGAAGAAGAGAGACTCAGTGGGTTTGCAGAGTTGGGAGTCTGCTCGGCTGTAAAGTCCACAGAAGATCAGTCTATTCACAGTGTCCTCCTGGGCGGTCTCGGCGATCCGTCTCTAGGTAAGTCAGGATAGACCAGGCTATGCTTCAGTAGCAATCCCTGAAAGATCTCAGTGGCTTATAACCAGGAAATTTCCTTCCTTCCCCACTTATGCTCTATTTTCAGTGTGGGTCAGTGGGGCTCTGCCCCACGAAGCCCCAGGGACGCATGTGATGAAGCCTCACCAGCCTGTGACTGATCCCACGAAACTCCTGCACTGCTCGGTCACTACAGCAAGGAAAGGTAGAGCTGGAGTGTCATCGCGCGGTGTCCATGCTGTGCTTCCCCCAAAGGAAAACGCACTTCTCTTCCTTCCACAGCCCACTGGCCAGAAATAGTCACATGCCTCACTGCCAGAGTCTGGGAGATGAGACAGCATAGACGGAATATTTCATGAATACTACTATTTCTGCCTTAAAAAGGCTCTTAGTCTTTAAAGCTGACTTTGAAAACCTTAAACGAAATGTAGTTTGTTCAAAGAAAGGGACAATATATGTGTGTTAAGGGAGGGGGTTTATGGTTTGTTTTGTTTTCTTTTTGGCAGACAAAGGTCTGGTAATACTAGCAGTTCTGCCTTCCGGGAGATGAGGGCAGTTCTGTGTGAGTGTGCTGGCAAAGTGTGGCCTTCAAGCTGTCAGTGACACGTACATCCCCCTTCTAAGCAGGCCGGCTCCCGTTCCGCTACGAGGGACGTGGTCTTAGCTGGTAAGTCACGCTCTCGGCCACAGGCCCTCCTGGTCTCAGCTGACTAGCTCAGGAAGCCAGTGTGGTAGGCCTGGCACAAGAACTCTTCACCCAGAGACGAGTCAGAGTTTATCAGCTTCTCCTGCCTTTGATTGTGAGCTGGTGATGATATGAAACAGTTTTTCAGTTACAAAAGCATAGCTACCCAAACAAACAGAAGCCATGCACAGTTATGTAAGGTGATAGGAACCTTCTGAGTCATCAGACACCGAGC
Organism: Nasua narica; assembly: GCA_028533885.1. Classification (NCBI taxonomy): domain Eukaryota; kingdom Metazoa; phylum Chordata; class Mammalia; order Carnivora; family Procyonidae; genus Nasua; species Nasua narica. The sequence continues at coordinate 33,961,311 of CM052806.1, read as the reverse complement.
CAGCAGCAGCAGAGGTGCAGTGTAGACAAATGCAAGGTGGAGGAAGGGAGATGGCCAGTAGAGGCCAGACCACAGAAACAGCCCAAGTGGCTTCGTCAGCACGGGCATTTCTGCTCGGCTGCTGCTCGTCTAACCTTCTTGAGTCAGTTGTCCCTCTTTGTGTTTTCCTCTGAAAATAGAACTTCTGGTCTTCATACAATACCTGTGTCCTGCGTTCTGATCATTAATTCTTAGAAAATTGACCTGAGGACCCTACTGTTCTCAACATGCCCAGATACTTGCGGTAGAGTGTTCCAGCCCTTGGCCGTATTCCTTGAACCAAGGCTTCCCTGGAGAACAGGATAAACTTCAGATGAACTCGGATGCTCCACAGGCTCTTGACCAATGTCCTCCTTCCCCCTCTACTCCTACTGCCTGACATTCTTGTAGCACTTCAGTGGCCCATCCAAGCACAATGCGATGCCCCTTCTCCCACTTCTGGAATACACCACTGGGGAAGGATCTCAGTGGATAACTGCTGGCCTTTGCCATCGGCTGAGTGACTTTTCTCTAATCTGCCCTAGCAGAGAACTGATAAAAAGTGCTCAGGAGATCCCTGAAAACTGACAGGGGCCTGCATCCAGACCCTTTTGACATCCAAGGAGGAGGCAATTAACTTTAGAAATGCCTCATCAGTAGAGGCCAGATTATGTATCTGCTCTGGGGCTTCCTTTTTCAGCTACTTTGCAGGGAGCTTGCACTGGTTTTGGTCTGAGGTGTCTCCTTGCTGGTATTTCTAGACCTGACCCAGGGTGCCCCAGGGGTCCTTACCACATTGAGACTGTCGTCTACTGTCTTCCTGTCCCCAGCAAAAGCAGGAGGCATTCTCAGGACACAGCACTTGACAGGCCAACACCTTTGCTTCCGTTCTCTTCCTACACTTCATTGCTATTCTGATGGCTGGCTTATAAACTCTTTCATCCCTGCTATAAACTCGATTCTGGTCTAGGGATTTATGGACCTCCTAGCATAAAGAGTTCTGTACATCCTCTGAGATGTGCAATTTTTTGTGTGTGAAAATGCACCTCTGTGGATTTTCCCTGAGGAAATGGTCTAGAGCTTCATAAATTCTCAGAGGGGGTCGAAGAACACACTAGGAGTCAGAATCATGCCAATCACAGGTTTCACTCTGGTGCCGAGGGCACCGATGTGACTGGGACCTCCTCTGAGCTCTAAAAGCCTGCCTCGCGCATGTGCCAGGGAGCAGGAGCTTCCTCTGGCCACCTTTCCCTGCGGGGAATTCACAACCGTCCTGGACTGGTTCTCTCTCCTTGCCCCGAACGGTGGAGTTGGCCAGGTGCGGGCCTCCGCAGTCAAACTGAGGGGTATTTTTATCCTACCAATAGGAGCTGCCATCCTGGGTGAGCTGTGACTCGGACTCCAGCTGGAAAGGAAGAAGCTAGCAGGGAGAGAACAAATCCTGACGACACCCAACCCCGAGCTCTTGCTACCTCCATTCTGCTGCCCATCTGTTACCTGCCCTCAGAACCGGCCCCAGGGGAACCCTGGCTGCTTTATCATGGGCTTCAGTGGTAGGCCTGGGGGGAGAGAAGCCCAGAACCAAACAGGCTGGTTTTTCTGCCCTATAAACTAGGTCTGTGGTTAAAGACAAAGCCCCTGGAAAAGAAGGGAGTGGGCCCAGGCTGGAGCCTCAGGTGTCCTGTTCTTCGGGGCTTGCCTTCCGGGTGTGGGCAGGTAAGGAGAGCGGTGAGGGGGGAGAGGGGGGAGGTCTGTGGGAGAACAAGGTGGGAGGTGCGCACTCGGGCTCTCTACATGGCAGCCAGTGGGGTGGGGAGAGGGGCCCTGACTGACCCGCCTGCCGAGGGCGAGGAGCGACGCAAATGACAGACAGTGGGCAGCTGAGGAAGAAGTAGGGCCAGGCAGTGAATGTGCTTGAGGACATCAGAGATTTTAGGCTCGTGGAACCACGTGTATGGCTTTACCACCTTCACATTTTCTGACCCTACGTGGACTCTGGAAAATAAAAACAGCTATTCCCCATGGGGTGCTTTATGTCAGGCAGTGTTCTACGCACACCTAAGTCCCTTCCATCCTCTTAATTACCCTACAGAGTAGGATTTTTTTGGCATGTTGAGTTCTAGTTTTTGAATTACAGTTCACATACCATAAAATTTATCCTTTTAAGGTGTATGACTCTGTGATTTTTGGTATCTTCACAAGGTTCTGCAACCCTCACCATTATCCAATTCCAGAACACTTTTCGTTATCCCCAAAAGAAATGCTGTACCCATTAGCAGTGACTCCCCATTCCAGCCTCGCCCAGACCCTGATGACCGCTAATTTCTGCCTTTATGGATTTGCCTATAGCAGTCATTTCATATGACTGGAATCACATATTTGGTCTTGGGTAACTGGCTTCTTGGATTTGGCACGTTTTTCGTGCTCATCCATGCTGTAGCATATATCATTACTTCATTCCTTTTTATTGCTGACTAATATTCAATTGCATGGCTCTAACACATTTATCCAGTCTTTAAATTTATGGACATTGGAATTCTTTCAGTGTTTTTTGCCTATTATATATGATGCTGCTATGAACATTTGTTTACATGTCTTTGTGTAGACATATGTTCTTATTGTCTTGGGTCTCTACCTAGAAGTAGAATGGCTGGGTCATATGCTTAACCTTTTGAGGACCTGCTAGACTGTTTCCCAAAGCGGCTGTGCTATTTTGCAGGACCGTCAGCAGTATGTGAGAGTTGCGATTTCTCCATATTCCCACCAATGCTTGTAATGACTTGTCTTCTTGATTATAACCATCCTGGTGGGTACAAAGGGATATCTCATTGTGGTTTTAATTTGCATTTCCTTAATTGGAAGGTAGATATTTGCCCTGTACTGAATTGTGTCTCCCCAAAGATTCAGATGTTGAAGCTATTGGTTCAAATGTTGTGAACCCCGAAGATTCAATGTATTTGAAGCTAGGACCTTGGGAGGTAATTAAGGTAAAATGAGGTCCTAAAAGTGGGACCTTATCCAATAGGATAGTGGCAGAAGAAGAGACGGGAAAGGCCATGTAAGGAGCTGTCTGCAAGCCAGAAAGGCTTTCCTGGAAACCAGACACTGCTAGACCTTGATCTGGGACTTCCTATCTCCAGAACTGTGAGAAATAAATTTCTGCTGTTTAGGCCTCCCAGGCTGGGTTCTTTCATTATGGCAAAAGCTAACAGAATTATTATTGCTGTTTTACAAATAAAGACTTTTCCAGGCTCATTCTTGTCTGATGACCAGACTGGGACCATATTCCCTTATGCCACACTGCCTCTGGCTTCCAACATGCAGGGACAGGTGTGGCCTGCCAGCTGACTGAAATCACAAATGGCAACGTGCTGAGACTCAGTTTGGTGGATAAGGGGGAGAAATGTACCCAGGAGGAGAAATAAGCAAATATTTGAATCCCCAAGTTGCTTCCTGCCCCACTGCTTTACGCCAGCGACAGATTCAAAGACCATTGGGAGGAGCCAGATTCTACACTGGTGATTCTCAAGCCAAGGGACCCACTCACTGCAGCTTGTCTAGGGCCTTGATCTCCAGTCTTCCCTACTACAAATCCTGGTTGATTTGTGTTGGGATGGATGCCCGCCCATCTCATGTGCATCCATTTCAGGCAATCTTTGTAAAACAAGACTAAACAACTCTCCATACAGAGTGTATTGAGAAATATGGATCACATTCAGGAAAAATCTCCTGGCCAGTTTTCAAGTTTCTGGCTTGAGCCGTGTCCTTTGTTAACTTCTGTCCCTTGCGTGTAACCCTTTTCCTTTGCAAAGTGGAAGAGAACACCTGAGAAATGGTCTGCCTTTCCTGCATGAAGCCTCCTCCCCATTTGGCAGGTCCTGTGGAGGCCTGCATCCACCTTTTATCCTGCCTGCTTCCAGTCAGTGGTTTGAAATAACATCCATTGCCTACGGGGCCTTACCCAATTCTGGCTGATCTAGGTTTCTAGATGAGGCAATTCAAGAAGGATAAATGACAGGACAGACTTCTGTACTCTCTGGTGCCCACTTCATAAATCCATCTCAACTGAGTAGAGTGCTGGTAGCGTGGGCCACACTCCAGGGAACGTGCTGTCCTCTGAACTACCACTCCAGACTTCCCCAAACGCCATTCCAGGCTTAAGTAATTTAATCCTGTATATGGGAGTATGAAGGTGTTGAGGCCTTTTTTTTTTTTTTTTTTTTTTTCTGGGCAAGTGGAAAGGCATGAAACTATGTGTACATTTGGATCCTTCCACTGAACCTGAGTTTATTCTTCCAGGCCTTCTCTCTAGCCACCTTGACTTTAAGAGATCTTCTGCTCATTTCCATTAAAGCTCTATCTTTTGCTGCCATATCCTTCATTTCCTCCCTACTTTTTTCCCCTCCCTTGACATCTGGATTTTAACATGCATTTTCTCTCAAATTATAAGGTCTCTGAGAAAACTTAGGAAAACTGAAATGCAAATGTTAAGGCAAAGTATCCACAACCCAAGCATAACCACTATTAATTTTTGTACATTCTTCATATCTTTTTTTTTATTTTTTACTCACGTATATATTTTTACAAAACCAAGAGATCACACAGGGTTTCTGACCTGCTTTTAGTCCTTTGGTGTAAGTGCTACCACATTCTTGTTCAGAAAGGATGTAACGATGTATTCTTCTACTAGGAGATGTAAGAGTGACCCTATCCCTTCCACCCCCTTAGCACTGACTATCATTCTTCTTTTTAATCTTTGCCAGTTTAAAGGCAACATGTCATTGTTTTAATTTGCGTTGCTTTACTAGTAAGGTTAAACATTTATTTTCATGTTGATCACTTCCCTTGAATTTCGCCTTGTCTTTATACTAGGGATGATGAAAAGCAGTCAGTAAAGTCCTATCCACTTGCTGTTGCAGACTGGATGACTGACGGATGGTTGATGAGAAGGTGGTGTGGGCACAGGGAAGAGGATTGCCAGCAATCAATCCTGCAGCAAGGTCAGGTTGCTTCCTTGTCTTCTTTTATGAAACGTGACAACAGAAATACAGACTCGTTGGCGGGAAAAAAATTGGGTATTTCGAAAGGACATATGAACATTTAGTGAAAGCTCACCTCACACTCTCTTCCCCTTTCCCACAGGCTCTATTTCCCAGGTGTAACCATCTTCAGTCCTTCCCCGGTTGTGCCCCTCCCCGTGACCGTCCTCCTGCAGGACCAGCTGCAGAGGTTGTGCACTGAGGGGAGTGATAGGGAGGAAGGATCAGGGACTGGAAAAGGAACCGGTTCTCCATACAGTTGCTCCTAGGGTGGTCACAGTGAAGGGAGGCAGGAGAGACCACACCAGGCTTTTGTCTGTAATCAAATGGGCAGATTGAAAGTGAGTTAAGATTAGCCCGTTTGCCTTGATTTCAGTCCGTATGGAAAATGGCATGAGCCGTGTCCTTTGTTAACTTCTGTCCCTTGCGTGTAACCCTTTTCCTTTACAAAGTGGAAGAGAACACCTGAGAAATGGTTTGCCTTTCCTGCATGAAGCCTCCTCCCCATTTGGCAGGTCCTGTGGAGCCCTGCATCCACCTTTATCCTGCCTGCTTCCAGACAGTGGTTTGAAATAACATCCATTGCCTACGGGGCCTTACCCAATTCTGGCTAAAGGAATGTCATCAAAGTCTTGCTTAAAACTGATGCCAAGACTTAAGTAGAATTTATAGTGTGAAAGGGGACCCATTCCTTGTTATCAGAAAATCGTTTGTAGGAAAAGTGATCTAATTATTCAAATTTTTAGTGCTTAGAAAATGGCTGTTTTAAATGGGAGGGTCCATCACCAAACTGATCTGGAACCTTCGAAACAATCTTCCTTTCTTTGAGAGATACAAATGCTGGTGAAATGGAATAGGCCATTTTAGAACCAATGGGTGACCAGCCTCTCGTTAAGGAAAAAAAAAAAACTAGGATGTGTAAGGTGGAGATATTTCCCATTTCTTGAGATTCTGCTTTTTCTTTTTTTCCAGCTTTGAAAACTGATCACCTGTCCCACCTCTTCTTGCTTCATTTTCCACAGGGAATGCTTTTCTGCAAGGATTTAATTTCTTTCTCCATTGTCTTTGATAAGACAGTTTAATATTAGACAAAATTACTTTTAGGCACATACAGTATATGTAATGCTGTGAGTTGCTCAAATAACAAAATCCTGTATGAGGAAGCTTTGTCTTAAACCTAGTCCAACAGGGCTTTTTTCCTTTTTTTTTAAAGATTTTATTTGCCAGAGAGAGAGAGAGCACAAGTGGAGGGAGAGGCAGGCAGAGATAGAAGCAGGGTCCCTGCTGAGCAAGGAGCCTGACCTGGGACTCAATCCCAGGACCCTGGGATCACGAGCTGAGCCCAAGGCAGCCGCTAACTGACTGAGCCACCCAGGCATCCCCCCGCAGGGCTTTTTTCAAGAAGTATTTATTTTAAAAAGGTAAGACTCACTTTCTGGACCCAGGGGACAGGGTGGCATAAGACCCTAGATGAGATCTCGGTGGCACTAATGGGTTGATGTGGGTGGGGAGGCACACAGGGCACTTGCTGTGTTGTATTATTTATTTAACCCTATGTAACAAATTACCCCCAAACTCAGTACCTTAAAACAACAAACTGCTGATCCCACATGGTGTCTGAGTTTCAGGAACCCAGGCGTGGTTTAGCAGGTCTGGCTCAAATCTCTCATGAGGCTGCAGCCAAGCTGCTGGCTGGGGTTGCAGTCCTCTCAAAGCTCAACTGGGGCTGAAGGATCTAATTCCAAGCTCACCCACATGGCTGCTGGCAGGGGCCCTCAGTTCCTCGTTAGCTGGCAGCCAAAGCTACTTGCCATGTGGGTCTCTTTCCACAGACTTCCTGAGTGTGTCCTCACAGCAGAACTTCTCCCATAGTGAGTGATTACACGCCCAAGACAGAAGCCTGTCTTTTTACAACCTGATCTTGGAAGGGACAGCCCATCACTGCCGCACTCCATTCATAAGTAAGTCCAGCCCACACTTCAAGGGGAGGAAAATGAAGCTCTACCTCTCTGAGAGGAGTATCAAAGAATTTGTGGACATATTTAAAAAACCACCATGTGAGTTGTCTATATCTAGTTTGCTCTTTGGTGTCTGGCAAAAGTCGGCACTTTTTTTTTTTTTTTTCTGTAAAGGACCAGATAGTAAAGTATTATTTTAGGCATTGTGGACCAGACTGTCTCTCTTGCAAAGTAGTCATAGGTTATACATAAGTGAGTGTGGCTTTGTTCCAGGAAGATTTTATTTATAAAAATAGGCATGGGCAGATTTGGCCACAAGCAGGAGTTGTTTTACCCCTGGTCTCCAGCTATAGAGGTTATTGGAAGTCTAGCGTACTAAATGATTTTGTTTCCTTGCCATCAGAATTCCATTTCAAAAGAAATTCGTCCATAAGACATAGCTGTCTGATCTGCAGCTTGAAATTTAACAGCGAAATAATAGGAAGACAGAAAGGCAAATGTGAGAGGTTTAGGTAGAGAAAAACTTCAGGACATAGGATTCCAGTTGTCCTCTGCGAAAAAGAATTGGAATATAAAGGAAAAGAGCTGATTTAGTACAACACGGGACGTGTTGTCTTCACTGTGTCTTCATTCCATTTAATCAACAAAGCGGAGATGAGACAGGAAGTCTGAGAGGAGAAGTCCTTTACACAACTACAGAACTGGAGTGCTGGATAGCATTCCAGTTCTGACTCAAGGTGTGAATTAAAGGACCTATCTTCACCAAAAAAAAAAAAGACTTGTGAGTCCCACAGATGGGGTCGAAGGGAGGAGCTGCTGGGAAGACGTAGGAATAATGGAACTTCAGAGTTGGAAGGGGTGGGGACAAACAGTTAATTTTGCACTATTCACAAACTTCAAGTGATTAGTTTTAGCTGCCATAAGGCTAAGCTAACTTAAAAACTTAGATCTATAAGTTTTTAGATCTAATTTCCTCCTCCATGTTCTTTAGGTTTTTGTTTTGTTTTGGTTTTAGTTCCTTAGGTTTAATTTTACAGATACTAACTTGTTCCTCAGGGCTGTTTATATTAAGCTTATATGACCAATTCAAGCAGAGATGAAGCTGAGAATTCCACTTTTCCTTCACAGTCACCTGCAATGGAACTTTTAACCTAAGATAGTTTCCTGTCTAAATTATGTATCATCCTCAAGAAAGTACTTGATAAATCTCACCATTAAAAAAAGTTACATTTTACTTTTTTTTTCAGCCCAAAACACAGCCGTTAGTCATTTTTAAGTTAATTTTAAAGGTAAAATCTTAACCTCTTTGATGAGATGTGCTTCGGAAAGGAACACTCTGCTGGTAAATTATTTCTCAAAGCAGTTTGTTTTTGCTCTCAGGCGGTGGCCTGAGACCAAAATGGGGCCTATCATGACCCTATTTGGGTAACTGGGCATAACATCAACACTCCTTTGTTCTGTTAAAGTTTTCTCCCTCTTATCCGAATCTAAAGCTAAATGAAGAGTAAAAAATTAAAAAAAAAATTTTTGCTGCAGTTTTCTTTGCAGGAAACACCCCATTTCCTTTGAGGTGATGTCACTGAATTTAAACAAATTACTTCCATAAATAATTCTTGGGTATAAAATAAAGATGTGGGGACAGTGTTCTCTCTCTTCAAGGTGCTCATAGCTGGGAAAGCAATACAAAGACTCGGAGCTTTAGTCATCCAGCCTCTTACCTTGTGACGGAAAGTATGCAAATGGCCTGTCCAGAAGACATCAGCCTATGGAAATTGATCCAGTCAGAGTCCCTCCAGTGCCAGAGATGCGGGTCAGGAATTCAGTGAGCACTGGATACCGCCGCCATCACCCTGATCTGAGTCCCTCTCTGTCAAGGTAAGATGCTAACAACCCAGTCGTTCCAAAGATATACGTGAACTATTCCAGTTTTACTAATAACTTTATTTAAATAAGACACAGGAACTTCTATACCGAAAAAATACAAAACAAAAGCCACACATTTCCTCGTGTAAAGCCATATTGTATGGTAACTCCAATACTGTTCAGCGCAGTGGCTAGAATTAAACAGTACAACTATATACAAAATTTAAACAATTTCTGACAAATTTCTACAGCTGGATGTAGGATACATTTGAGCTCAACAACTTCTGGGAAGTTTACATGGCAAAGCATATGCTTTAACACATTTGGTTCAAAACTTTAATATATGCTAAGAACAAATGTACAACACAATTAATATTTAGTTTCTCATGAGAAAATAAAAGCACATGTCACTATAAATATCGTACATCAGATTTCATCACCAAAAAAGCATTCAGTCCATCTTTCAGAAATCGATATTGATACTATTGCATCATATTTGGACAAAAAGCAGAGCGTAAGATCAACACATTATGTAATGCTAAACCAGATATCAGAAGTTAATGGAGCTCATATTTATCTTACAGAACTAATAATTTTCTCCCTTTAACCATAATCTACAAAATATAGTATTTTCATCAAGGCCTGAGATTATTAGGGTTAAAGGTGTCTGCTGCTGAAGAGATTGTTTTAAAAGGTTCCCCTGTGAAAATGGCAAAAGTAAACTGAGTCCTTTTCCATGACAGTCTCCTACAATATAACACTGACTAACTTAAAGGAGCCAGAATGCACCTTCAGGAGAGAATATTACTGCAAACTTTGGTGGAAAGAAGATAATTGGGATCATGACAAAATAATACACAGAATACATACACACGCAAACATATACATATATATATATATATATATCTCATTTCTTTAAAAAATCAATGGTGTTGCTTTCTTCTCTATCACCTCTTCCTTCTTCAACCTCCTTAGAAAATAAAACAAAGAAACCCCGAGGAATGACTGAAGGGAACTGAAACGTTCCTGTGACTGTAAGCACCTTAATTCTCCTAATTCTTAAGAAAATGGTGCCATATACTGTAGGTACAGATGAAACAACTCTATTGTTTTACTGAACTAAAAGCAATGGAATAAAAATACAAAAACTTCCTTTTGCTTTTGGAGACTCTCTTTTGTGTGCTCAGACAAAGCTTGAGAGTTGGGCTCTTCCACTGACCAATTGGGATTATCTGGGGCTCTCTTCAACACAACTTTGTTGAGAATTCAGGTCGAGTCTGCAAGTTTAAGGTGATTTACTTGGGTTTTTGCTTTACTCTGCACATCTGAAATACTAACAGAACCATCCACGATACTGTGAGGAGAGGCTTGAAGAGACAGCCGCAAACTACTGCTTTTCTAAGTCACCAAACAACCAGCTTCCTGTGCTGCATTGCTTCTGAGACCCACACGTTCTCTCTCCACATGAACGCAACTCATGCACCGCAACTGCTCGAGGAAAACAATAACCAAAAGTGTGACATTTGTAAACCCTCAAATTAAAGAATTTCCAAGAGAAACTGAACATTAAAATGCCTTTAGCTAAAACAGCACTTCATGACCCTGAAGTGACAAAAAAATCTCACCCATCCCCTGTGAGAGTTGACTTGTTTTGCAGCTAAACCTAGACTTTCCTGTTGTTAAATTCCGTCACACACAATTGGAATGTTTATGTACAGCCTGGTACCGGAGACACTTCATTTGCAACATTGTAACAGTCAGGAACTGAGCAACACCTGAATTTGTTTAAAAAAAAAAAAAGCCACATTTACACATGTTGAAACAGTGAATTCAACAGTTGTGTTTTACTTGTAACTGCATGACAAAAGTGATGTCAGACACCACAGATTTGCTGGTTCTCCTCATGTTCACCCATGTCCAGGATTATTGTTCTCCTAGGGTTGAATGCACTTTTTATTCTAAGAATGTGGAATGTAATGAGGAAAGGGAAATGCATAAAATAAGGAAAGGCAAAAGAGTGATGTTCCCTCTTTAGCTTTTTAGCTGTGAAATATTTAATATCCCAATATGATATACATTCCAAGTTACCTGAGTTTAGACTTCAACTGAAGTACCTGAAGCTAGGCCATAGGGTGGGCACTGTGCAACTGTTGTGGCCATTTATTTATTTATTTTTTTGCATTGTATGTATTATAGAAGTTAGAAACAAACACCTGGATCAATTGTAAACATAATCCTGAAGTACAGTATTTTCCATAGGACAAAACACAGCAAGACATTTTCTATTTAGACAGGCAACTTTTTGATATAGAGCTTATTTATACTGAAGAATTTGGAACAAAACACAGGACACAGTACTAATCTGTCAAACATACTATGAAATGCATAGTCTCCACTTAAAACGCTGAATGACACACACATTTTGCAAGCAGTCCTGCTTTCCACAAAAACTGCTGAATAGGAGTTCCGTCCCTGCCAAGATCAGTGTTAAGAGATACTTTATGATGCTGATAAGTATTCTGTTGGTGGTGGTGGTGTTCCGAAAGTTTGTCACTCCATGCAGATAAGCTGTCTGAGGTCTAGTTCCTAATCCATGAAGGTAGGGTAGAGGCCAGCTCCCCCTCGGTTTTAGATGATCACGTAGTTCTGGGCAGAGATGTGCTCCTCGCCCTGCAGGTCCTGCAGGAGCTGCTGCTGCTGGGATGGCTGTTGGACGGAGGCCTCCATGGCGCCCACCGAGCTGGTGTCGTCGGAAAGAGACGTAAAGGAAACGCGGGAGGAGAGCTGCTCGACGGTCAGGGTGGCCAGGGCCGAGCTCTGGCCTGAGTTAGGAGAGTTCTTGAGCATTAGGTCGGAGGCAGGTAAGAGAGGGCCTAGAAGTTTTACAGGACAGAAAGCTGATCCAGTTGGGATGAAATTAACCTTGTTTTTGTCAGGACATGAAAACAGAGGGGCTGAGATAGGCTGACGAGACCTAAAACCGTAAAACAAAATGACATTTACAATCACTAAAAGCTTCCAAGCTTTCCGACTTAGCTGGAGTTCTCTACAACAGCTACAATGTGAATGGCAGGGAATGAGTTAAGTGTACACAGAGGGGTAAACATCTTCCATAGCACGAGTCAGCTGGCAGACTACAGATGTACACAGCACGGAGTGGTATTTGAGACAAAAGGATTTAAAAGGACTGGGCAAATTTTTTCAGAGATCATTAGTTGGCTTTCAATCATTTAGGAAGATGGAAAAACCTCCTACAGTATAGTTGAAGATTATACCAAACTAGAATGACCATTTCTGTTAAGGGAAAGTATAATGGGAGAGGGATTACCTAATCATATATTTGGTTTTAAGCATTTTCTCCTTTTTCTGTATCACTATACATACTTCTACTAACAGATCAGGGGAAAAAAACGTTTCAGGAATTTCTCGAAAAGCCAGTCAGCCCAACGGAGCAGGGTCCTCAAGCCTTTCCTCCCCTCCCATTCCCAGTATCTAAGCCATCAACTCCTGCAAGACCGGTCTCTGTCCCCTTCCAGGTTGCAAGAGTACAGCGGCCTCCCCCAGGCACCTGCACTGGGACAAAGGGATGAGTCCAACAGCCACACATAGTCTTTTTTTTTTTTTTTTCTGAGCTATTCTGCCAAGAATTTCCAGCATGAACCTCTTTTCCTTTAAATTCTAATTTATGAAATTTCAAAGAGAAAAAAAAATCTGTGAATGAGAAGTCTACATTAAACGAATACACATGCTAGATGTGTCTACAGGGAGACAAGTTGGTTTCCTTCTGTCTTGTGTGATCCTGTCAAAAGGCCAGGCACACTTGGATATTAACTTTGCCGCTAAACGCCTTCTTGTTAGCCATCCAAATTAATAGAGCTTTGGAAAGGAAAATTTGTAGTGATTAAAAAATAGATCTCTTAGGTGGTAGGGATGAACTTCCAAGCTTCTTTGTATTAGCTTATGTATTTCCAGCACACAGACTCCCATTCTCCACTAAGATCCCTTCTGCCTATTCAATTTTCTTTTCATAATTTGGTTTTGAAACACGTTATCAGCTGGATGGAGTAGTTGATTCATCTGTAATCAACTGGTCTCAATAAAAAGCTTTACAGCTTTGCAGATCCCAGCTGATAGAAAAGACATTACTTACGCCATTTCCTCAAAGACCTTCACTCGCTCACATCCCTCTGGGGGCTCCCGTTTGAACATGTAGCTGTTGTTTGGTTTGGGAGATGAAGCGTACTTGGGTAACGGTGAGCTACTCCCACTGTCTGTAAATTTAAAGCAGTTATATTAACTAGTGATTGAAAGCTGTTTTAAATTAAGTTTGATTTCCAAACAAGCAGCCTTTTGCACAGTTTATCCACTATGGCCCTTCTGCTTCCACCACAGAACTTCCTTTATTGCAAAGCTATTACTAACACCCTCATGTAGTACATTTCTTAGAAATAAAAGCTTCGATGCAACAGTAGTCTGCCATACCACAGAACATAAAAGGGCATTATTTCGGTCCAGAAATTGCATTTTGAATAAAGTAGAGCTATAATCTGGAAAACAAAATACAGCAAAATGTATTTTAAAATGTAAATGAAAGGGGTAATATGTATAAATCATGCAAAGGAATTATAAGAGATTATAATACAGGGTACTCTTTTTTCTCACTGTCCAACCGATTTAATTGAAAATTTTAGTTTGTGGAGTAATCTTCATTACAAATGTTCTTAGCAGAAACATTAGTTTTATTAAACACCACAAATAAATGTATGCATGGAAAAAAACAGGTTTACAACACATAATGTCTTTTTCCCTTAGCCCACTATGAAAACAGAATTTGCTCAGAATTTCACCTTTAAAAGGTCTTATATAAAAGACTTTTTCTAGTAGTTTGTATTTTTGCTACTAGAAGCATGAGAAACCTAAAAGCATCACAAGCAAACCTAATATGTTTTTTTCATATTTTTGACCAAAAAAAGAAAATGGTCTATTCATGAAAGGCAATAAAACCTATATGTAATTTCTCCCTTTCCTACCTGGCAAAGGATTTTGGAAATTCAAATCCACCAAAATGTGTCATTATCTTTGTAAGATGCCAAGTTGTAAAGTCAGTAACATACCTGTATAAATACAATAGTCCCATTTAAACAAATTCTGACTTAATGCAAACCAATCCTCACTGCTCAAATACTAAGCACACAATCTATTGAGATGTATGATTTTTACATATATATCTGAAAGATGGCATTGGTACCATAATTACGCTTGTCACAATTTTGATGAGTTGCTTTAGTTTAGGCTACAGAACACAGCACAAAATTCAGAATCTGAGTAATAGGGATGTTTTTATCATCATTAATGAACTATAATACATGCTTAGAAAGTAGACTCTTGAGGCACACTTAGTGTATTTGGTGAATGATTCAAAGAGCATCTATGTTAGTCTTGGGAATGGAGATGCGTGCTTAGGTTTAAATATGGCAATAACTCTATGAAATCACAACCTATAAAATAACAAGGCCACACCACTGGGAAACCTAGAAAACCACAGTTTCTCTGTCACTTCTGTTATGTTCCTACAGATTATACACAGTCCTTTGGAAGGAACTGGGTCTTAGAATTAAGTTCGGTTTCTTCACGTGCCATTCAGATTTAAGGATTTTCTTAAAATTTTTCAACATTCTTCTTCCATTACTTAAACAAATGGGAGACAGCAAGAAAAATATAATTTTCGCTAGTAGGTGGATGCAAAATATTACTAACCTGTCTAGAGTCTGAGTTTGCTGCTCTCTCCTTGAGTGAGGCTAGATGGAAAAGACCGGTCCACAGTCAAAAAGTGGTGAGAATGAGGCCTTGAGCTCAGTGTAATAAAGCCTGACCCCACATTCCTGTCCAAGCAGCAACAAGGCCCACAGAGGCAACGCATGACAAAGGAGAGATGACGTGTGACGCCTCTGTGGAGCTTCCTGTTGGTGACAGCAGTCCCTGGGAAGGGCACAACTGGCCTGAAGCCGGGGGCTCTCGATGGCTGTGACAAGCCTTTTTGGGTGACGGCGGGAGTGTGACCATGTCAGTGGTCAAGGACTCTCCCCATCGGCAAGTCAGAAAAGTCATCTTGGCCACAGCTGCAGTCTTCTGGGCTCTACTTCTGTACTACGTCACCAGGCTGACCACAGGATTTCCCTCCTGGCTTCAGTAATGGCTTCAAGGGACTCTTCCAGAACTGAAAGCTAGATATGAGTTGGACAATCTGCAAAACTATCTTCCTATTAACATTTGTTCTAATTTCAGAGGCTTATATTTTTAGAATTTCACCCACTGAAACACTCTTGTTCTTTTTGGGGGGGTGGGAGGGCTGTTTAATGTTAAAAAATAAATATACTGCTATCCTAGAAAGACAGTACTCCCTCGCACTCCTTCTCTCTCTCTAAAGTAAATAAATCTTTAAAAATAAGTAAATAAAAACAACCCACATGAACAACTATTCTATCCATTCCAGACTTGGAGTTTAATGGATTCATTTGAAACTCTGTGTTGAATTTAACGAAGAGTTCAGTAACAGAACATAAATGTGAGGTAAGCATGTCTGCTCAAGATTCAAGATGAAAAGTCTCACAGTAATCTTAATTCAATCCCTCTTGTTCACAAGCATGATAAATTTTCACATTCTCTTATCCCTCAGTAGGAAATAACTAGACATTTAGTTCACATTAAATGTTACTTTATATTCTTACATCATAGCCAATGTCAATTAATAAAATGAAATGTAACAAATATGATTCTATCTGTATTTATACAGTCATATTGATCTTTATAAAGAATCACCCAACTCTGAAAATCAGGAGTATGGAAATAGTTTATTGGCTATTATAATGGATCATACTTACACATGTATACCAAATTTACCATTAAAATACAAGTAGCTTATCAGGTATTTTTAAACTCATGATAATGAATTAAAACTTGGAAAAATTAGAGATGTTTTAAACAATGGAATTCCATATAGAAACAGTATTTTTTAAACTACATGTGCTTTTATAGTTTTCTGAATTTCTCCTTATATATGGCCTTCATTATTTCAGGTATATTAAGTATTGTCCACAATTTCAGTATAAAAAGTCATATTATTCAGTTAAGTCACTCTGCAGGTAGGTATATAAAATCTTTGCCATGGTTCTATTCTAGCCCAAAGTCTTTTAGATGTGTTTTGTCTCTTACTATCAGATCACTTTATCAAATTAAGTGAAATCAGTACTAAAACAAGCTATGCAATTATAGAGCAGCAGTTCTTAACTCTGGTTTCACATTAGAGAGGTTTCACATCAGGAGGTTTCAAAAATACCAATAAATATCACTGTCCAGACCTCATCCCTAAAATATTCTGATTTAATTAGTCTGGGGCTCCTCCCCGGTATGTGCTCCCCACCCCCCCACCTTTTTTGGTAAAAACCCCCAGATGCTTTTAACACAGAGCCAAATTTGAGAGCCAGTCATGAAAAGGTGAAACACTGGTTTGGAGTCACGCTGCTTTGCCTGACTTCTACCAGGCCTGACACCACAACGTAGGAAAAGTCTGATCCCTTTTTTGATCTATAAAATGGAACTACTGATATGATAGCTATGAAAAATGTGTATAAAAGAATCAGGATGGTGCCTGAAACACATTGAGCTCTCAATAAATACGACTTTAACAGTAGAAAGAACACGTCGTTCCTAGTTTGCAAATTTAAAATGGTGAACCATTCAGAAATTAAGCACCTATTCTACTTTTTCTCAGCAGAAGAGAAGAACAAAGTTATTTTTAAAAGATCCACACATTCTACTTCTATTCCAGTGTATAAAGGTAAGATCTGGTGTCTGGTGGGAGGCAGGGGACTATCTAGGTAATATCTGGAGTATCAGATTCCCCAGTTTAGACTGCCTACTCTAAACTCTGCCAGTTCGTAATGTCATCCTCTAGCATATATAAATCTATTATCCTGGAATTCAAATCAATGTCTAAAGCACAGATTCTAGATTCCTCTACAAAGACCTAACCAGGAGAATGTCCTTATTCTATCTTCACAGCAGAGTAAGAGCCTGGGTAAGTGAGAGTAGAGTTCCACCAACACTAAACGACAGATGAGAAGCATAATGAAAAGGTAGCCAATAGAGGTAGATTAGAAATATGATTGACCAAATAGGACCTAAATAATTACCACTTTAGTATTAAAATTACATCTTTTGCTTCAGGAAATTAGATTATCAGCTGTAGTGTGGTTCGACAGCCTAATGTAATCAGAAGAGAACACAAAACTATAGCTTTTCTTGGCAACAAATTTTGGAACCTGTTGTTATTGCCAATTGTATTGAAAATGCATTCAGTTAACTCTAAGACCAAATTGGGAACAAGTAAGGAGAAAATTTGGCATTTGCAAACAGTCTCTAAGGTGTCTCTAAAGTTTCAAAGTCAACCTTTTATGAGAAGGTTACAGAATTTTAGTAAAACAAGACATCAGCTGTAGCTAATATCTCCCTTAGACCAGCATTCAATAAAGGAGGTAAGGTACTTAAATTTCTGAACTCTGCTTCAAGTAGGATTGTATTGTGAATACTGGGCTTAACTTACATTCCAAATGTTTGGTTCCATTAATTAAATATTTGTCATATGGAAGGAGGCGTTTTAATCACTAATTGTTCCCTAAGGATTCACAGAATTAACAATCTGTAAATTAAGCACATAAATCATAGCTGCTCCTTTATTTCTGTGTACTCACAGTAAGTACAATCCTTCTTCCACAAACGTAACCCTGGTACCCAGAACAGGGGTAATTATTACCTCCAAATGGGACCTGGGGTCGTTGATATGCTAACTGGTCACGCTGAATTTGACTATCTGACATGGAAGTTCAAAATGAAAGCAAATTCCTTTATTGAACACAGTCCTCACACTAATTTATAGACTAAAATCCTGCCTCTCATAAGTATAAATCACAACAGCTACACTGGAAATAAATGTCAGATTATACAGAATATTTTATGTCTTGAAAAGTAATTATGGTTCTCAGGAAAATCATTCTGATAAAATCTTAGTTTTTATATACTCTTGAGCTTTTTAAATGGAAATCCAGAGACGTCAGTTTTCAAAAAGCTAAAATACACTGTTCATATTAAACTGCCCTAATGGGGAAAAATAAACACTTCTAATAAAAGTTTCACTCTAATTTTAAATGCTCACTTAAATATTTACTGAGCACTTAACTATGTCCAAAATAGAAAGCAGAGCAAAATGCTTTAAATGTTGTCTTACTGTATTAGGTAAAACTCAGTATTTACTCTGCTCCCCCACCCCCATTCTTGCTAAAGAAAAATGGTATTATAATGTCTTTGGGCAGAAACCAACATAGAATCTTAAACTTATCACTGTTTTCTCCTTAAAGCCTATTCCTTCTTTGATAGTCAGTGCCTAATTAATGGTGGTAATCACCTTCTGCATCTCCCAAACTAGAACTCTGTTAGAACCTGGCCTTTCTGAACCTCCTTCACCTCATCCATCCATCAGCCACCAGGCGCTGTGACTCCTCTTCAGTCCTTGTCCTCCAACTCCGCTGCAGCCCCCAGTCTCGCTCTGCCCTGCACCTGAGGTTTCCCAACTCAGGGGCACAAAACAATCTGCTGATGTGCAGGAATGTTAGACCATTTATATATGCTTACTTTCTATCTTTAAGAATAAGAAAGTTTGCTTCGCTAGTACATAATTAGTTTGTGGAGTGAATTAAATACATACATAACTTAGAAATATATGAGCACATTAAACATTGTTGAAAGGACATGTGATAAATAGGTTTGGAGATTACAGGACTAGACTATTTAAATAGCACTTTATCTTGTCCTTCTGCTGTCTCTCTCCACTTCTGTAGTTCCACCTGCATGTGGCCCTTAAAGATAAAGCTGGCCATGTCCTTTAGCTGACAAAGATCTGTGCCTGGTCCTTCATTTCTCTTCACAAGGACGAGGCCCCTTATGAAACAGTGGCTTTTCTACCTCTCTCTTCTCGCTGCTTTCTGCTCCCCACCATTCACCCCTATGTTCCAACCACACAGTTTCTGACTATTCTCCACACACCAGGATCTTTCACAGCTGAATGCCTGCATAAGGCTATTCCTCCTGCTAGGGCAGCCAGTAGTCGTAGGAGGTTCCTACAGAAGATCACTGTTGGACTCCAGAGAATTTAGGAAAGTTACTTCATTTTCTATGCCCTCAGAGTCCCCTTTCTTAAAATAACAACACTGTCCCTACTCATAGGATTGTGGTAATATTATAGGGGATGACAGATGTAAAATCACCTGAGCACATTTAATCATTGCAACAATCCTATGAGGCAGGTACCATCATTATCCCTAATTTATAGATGAAGAGACTGAGATACAGAGAGGTTGAGTAACTTGCTCAAGGACACATGATTTAATAGGTGGCAGAGCAGGGACTCAACCTGGCTGCACGCGAGTCAGAGCTCATGACCGTTAGGCTCTTTGTCTCACTAAGTTTTGATCTAGCTCAACTCTAGTGCCCTCACTGGAGATGTGAGGAGGGGAACAGACGATTGATCACATTCCTTCCAGTCTGTCGGTCCATGCTTCTAATTAAAATCTTAAAGTCAGGTAACAGCTTCATTGGGCCTGCCTTCTATTAGTCTCTCAAGGAGACACAGTGTAAGGAACGGCCTCTACGTGTTGATATTTCTTCTTAGAGGAACACAAAAGATAACAGGGAGAAAAATAGATCCCCTTTTCCTGTAGCCTAGCTGATACCCTATTTTCTCCCCAGTCATGATCAGAGTAGAAGATGACATGGATTTTAGCAATATTACATCCTTTCACAGCAGTTCAATGGGGAATTTGAATTTCATGACTTCTTTTCCACCAAAGGCCCATCACTAAATTAGTATAATCTTAGTTGTTTAGTCCTCTTTACTGACTCAGGTTTTTTTGGTGACAATGGGAGAGGAGGACATTATCACACCCTTCCGGAACATTCAAAAGCCTAACACATATAATTTAATAACCTAAAGAAAAAGATGCTGATGTTCAACACAGCTATAAAAATACACCCTTAAAAATGGACATAACATAAAGAAAGGCCCTAAAGGAATACTCGAAAGACTCTCCACTAGGCAATATTCCGTGCTAGGCACTACTCTATTTGCTGAGGAGAAAGCAAGGAGCTAAATGAAGTTACCTGTTCCTGCTGCACCTTATATTCTGGTAACTAAATAATAGGAGATTAAGTGAAATATATATATGTAGGCATGTTAATAAATTTTGGTTTGCTTCTATTCAAGACTCTGGGTTGCAACTACTAGAACTGAGATGCATACTTATTAATTAGTTTCGAATTATAAATAATAACTCGTCATCCACAGAGTACCAGCATAGCATCTACCCTCCGTGCAACTGTGAACATTTTCCTAAGAGGGGAAATAGGCATTTACTGGATGCTTCTTATGTGCTGCCAGACATGGGAATATGTGATTTTACATGTTATCTTGAAAGAGAGAAACAGGGAGATGATGTTAGGGACAGGATTCTAGAATAGGTCATCATTAACCTATGGAATAATTGCAGTGTTGTATCTCTATACTCTGTGATTTTACCGCCAAGAGGTTCTTCTAGGATAATAAGGCATCCTAGAACTATATGAGGAGGCTCTTTTGATAGAGAAAACAGACGCAAGCTCAGAAGCAGTGATTTTAAGATGTAGTGGCTAAAAGCAGTATTTATTTATTTTCACAATATAAAACACAAAAAGAAACTACCACAAAATCTCGACTGATTATAGGCTCTCTAGAAGATAAGAGGGTTAAAGTCTGTTAAGGGTAAAGGTCAAAGAAGAGCCCTAGAGATATATGAACTCTAGAGATAAATGCACTATGTAGAAAGGAAGATGATGTCAAAAAGAGTCTGTTTCAAAAGTCTGACTAGGTGCAGCCCTGGACCCAGAAAAGACAAGTTGATACTTTATTTTTTTCTCCCCTACAACCAAGGGATGGATACTCGTTCCTAACACCCAAAGTTTAGGAATATTAATATTGATGAGTTAATCACAGTATGAGGTAAATACGCTTATATGCATTGGCCTTGGGAAACTCCATCCACATAACATACGTTGTTCTTATGGGAAAATACAGTTTAAGTTCCAAGTACCCAAATTATCGACTCTTGGAATAGGACTGTTAGTAGCTGGCCTGAGGAGAATAGTTCAGTTGACTTCATGATTAGAATAATCAATGTTTCCACAATATCTTGCAAAATTGCAGAATTGTAGAACAACTGCCTAAGTGAACTGTGCCAAAGATCAACTCTTAGTGGCAGGCTCACGTCTCGAGCTTGTGGCTTGCCCAGCTCCACTCTGGCCACCATCAGGAGGAGCACTGGCAGAGTTGCTAAAAAAATATTCTGATGCTGCCATCTGTATTATATAAATGACTATTTTTCTTCCTTGCATTTTGGCCATAATAATGTAAAAAAATTTAGGTTAACTCTTAGGGTATATTCTGAGGATGTCAAGATGAGAGCTCTTATTCTAGATCCTGAATTCTCCACCCGGACCACATTGTAGGAACTGTGGTGGGTACTATGTTTGTTAGCCTGACAACTTTATACATGTAACCAGGCTGCTTTCAGTCTTTAGGTCACTGGAAAAACCTAGCAAAAAAAGACATCCCAAACCTGAAAACAGTCTCTTAATGGCTAGACCTTTCTCAATAGTCAGAGTGTCTTTGTCCTGGCAGTGCAACTGAAATAGCCAAAGGAAAAAACCAATATACTAATGAACTAAAATTACTTTATAGGTCTCAAATTATACACGGTTCATGGAAAAGAACGTATGTTAGGAATGGGAAGAAATAATGTTAGCAAAATCACGAAAAGGATAAGAATATCACAGATGAGCATTAGAAAACTAATCAGCTCACCAGCACAGCTCTCGTGCGAGCATGTACTCACAGCGGCTGCCCCCTCCCCTCTCAAGCGTGCGTATCCAGGGGCCTAACAATGTCCCAACCAGCTATTCTACCACTGAGAAAGTTTCTCCACAGGAACCCCCAGAATATGTAGGTATTCCAAATATATTCAAGTTGACTACAAAATTACAGTATCAATTCTGTCTTCATAGTTGATACAAACCTATTCAAAATGTATAGCTTCCATTTTTTTCTTTACTGGAAAATGCAAATTATAAGACAGAATGAGTATCTTTAAAAAAAACACAAAATTCGTACTGTACATACAGAAATAATGAGTCAGACACTATTTCTGTAGTTTAAATCACATAACATTTGTAGGTTTCAGAAAATATACAACTAACAGCTCCCTCTTTGGTACCTTTGGTATTCTGAATGTACTTGTATAATAGCATATTTTTTTGTTTACATTACTATTATCCTATATTAGACCATAAAATCCTTAAAAAAATATTTCACATCTTATTCATTTCTATGTCTCCTCCACTCTCTAGTGGAGTACCTGACATACAGTCCATGTTCAACAAATGTTTCTTAAACTGGGAGGATAAACTCAGTTGAATACATAAATCTCCATTCCTGATCCTAAAATCCATACGTATGTGTATGTATAGACATACATGCATATAAGACATAGATGTTATTTTAATTTAATTTTTTCTTCACAAAGAAGGGACTTGATTTATTTAAGAACTAGAAAGTGCACATTGTGGTATAAGGTCACCTATTTTTCCAGGGAACAGTAACATCAGCTTAATCTCAATCACAAAGTAATGCTCAAAGCTAAATATGGCCAATATGTTATGAAACTAGTGTCTTAATTCCCAAGCTGAAATAGTCTTGTAGTAAAGAGAAAATGTCTAAAATGATTCTGAGATCGCCATAGTTTTTACGGAGATTTTTAAAAAGTCACCATTAGCCACACCCAACATAATTTATTGTTTACTATGGACCAGTGGTGTGCTAAGCACTTTGCTACAATATCTCCTTAACCCCAATAATGATATTGACATCGGTATTATCACTCCACTTTACTAAGAAATATTTTTTTGATTAGGAAAAAAAACTGTTGGGTCTTAGAGATGATCTGGACCAATGTTCTCATTTTACATTTTTAAAAAAAAGAAACCAAGAGGAACATAAGGGAAAAAAATTTGCATGATGCAGGCAGATATCCGGTATGGAAGAATAAGAAGACATAGAGGAAAATATACAAAAAAAGGAAAAGTCTTAGAAAAAGGTCTAACTTACCTAAGAAATGGTCAGAATGCAGATTATTATAATATCTTGAAGAGACACCTAAAGTCCTATGTTCATTGCTGCATTATTCTATTATAATAGCCCAAACATGGAAATAACCTAAGTGGCCCTCAATAGATGAACGGATAAAGAAAATAAAACAAACACACATCACACATGCGTGCAGGAGTACACGTACACACACACACACACACACACAGGAATGTTATTCAGCCATAAAAAAAGGAAATCCTACATTTGCAACAAGATGAACAGACCTTCAGGGCATTACGGTCAGTGAAATAAGTCACAGAAAAATATTGTATGATCTCACTTATATGTGGAATCTTAAAAACATCAAACTTACAGAAATAGAGAGTAGAACAGTGGTTGGTTGCCAGGAACCAAGGATATTGGAAGATGACAGTCAAAGAATACAAACTTTCAGTTATAAGACAAATAACCTCTGAGGATCTAAGGTACAGCATGGTAGCTATAGTTAATAATACTGTATTGCATACTTCAAAGCTGCTATGAGAGTAAAACTTTAATGTTCTCACCATAGCAATGACAACAAAATGGTAATTACGTGTGGTGAAGGATATGGTAACTAACTTTATTGTGGTAAACATTTTGCAAATATATACATGTATCAAATCATTACTGTATGCCTTAAACTTACATATGTTCTATGTAAAAACATATATTGTTTTAAACTTGAATCTAAGCAAGTACCTTTTCTGAAATGCAGAAAGCATGTATTTATCTGCCTCACTCAATACCGGCACATAGATTTCCTGAAGGCAATCTCTCAAACAGTTAACCTGGGCAGAACTCACTCATCAGCTTCCTAATACATTTCCTTTTTGGTTCAGTGTCTCTCAATTATGCACAATATTTACCTTAGAAAGAAGAAAACAAAACTCCAGAAATTAATTGCGTACCCTTATTATTACTGCTATTTTTACTTTCCCCAACTACACGTACTAATAAATAGCAAGAGTGGTCAATCTGAACTGCACTCATCCTTTCCACTGACAGAACAAACACAGAATACAGGTTTTAGAATCAAGACGGAACTCTCTTGCCACTTACCACCTGTGTAGCCTAAACCAAATTATTATTCTTTAAATATTTCCAATTACCTTCAAAATCCTATTAGAAGCAAGGTGTCTTCTTGTTTAACTGTGAAACATCCATAGTGTATGTTATGAGGAGGTGAGTAGAAGTGTTTGTGCCAGTAGGATGATGCCTCAGTGAAATCAAAGTTCCCTCACCTAACATTCTATGAAATATCAAGACTTTCCCCTACTTGAAGCAAAGAGATGTCTATGGTACTGCCTTCAATACATCCCTAATGGAGGAAGGAAGTGCACAAGGCTTGTCAATCATGAAAGGGTGAAAAGCAAGTGGAGAACTACAGAGATCCACCCACAGAAAGAAAAGCAGAAGACAAAGTCCAAAGTAACTGCTATTTAACATCTCAGCCGAGAGTTAGGCATAATGATGAGTGAAAGAAGCCAGACATAAGAATACACATGCACCATTCCGTTTCTGTAAAATACAATGACATGGAAAAATTAAATTATGGCGATGGAAATCAGAACAGTGGTTACTTCCAGACGGAGAGGGGAAGGGGGCCCGAGGGAGCCTTCTGGGATGCTAAAAATGTTCTGTATTTTCAGCTAGGTAGTAGTTTCATGAGTGCATACATATGTAAAAATTCATTGAACTGAGCACTTAAAATCTAATGTAATAATACCACCAAATAAAACAAATGAAGGAATGACAGTCAAATCAGGACAAGAACCACAAAAATCCTGTAAGATTCTGTAACTTTTACCTTTTTAAGTTTTAAAATTCTGGCCTATAGTGGATTTCTCTATGGTGAGAAGCAGGAAATGTGTGATAAGTTCAGTGTTTCCTTGGAAGTAACTAGGGAGGGAGAAGCTGGGCAATCTTTGCTGCCTTCTGGGTCTGGTTCCGAGGAGGCCAGAAACAGAAAGGAGAGAGTAAGTGGTGGCCAAGTGCCTGACACAGGGACAGGAGAGTCAGGGGAGACAGCTGAGGCCTGACAAGTAACAAAAATCCCAGAAGTGCCGCCCTCTTATCGGTTGTTAGTTAATAATTCTTTTACATACCATAACAACCCCTGACATCTGGTAGGTACGTATCAAACTTTACCTACTTGGTTAAAAATATACCCATCCTTCCAACAGAATATCTAGAAATTACTTCCTCCTGAGTCAATCTGATTACAAAATCTACCTTTAAGCATGCACGATATAAGCTCCACCATGACCATCATTAGCTCGGACAATACCAAGGAAAACCCTGTGTGTTCTAGGATGTAAAGCTGTTTGCACTCCATTTGAGAGCTTTCATCAGCTGTTAGAACCATGCGCTGTGCTTCTCTGACACATTTATGGAAGATGTTTGTGAGAGTCACAAAGAAGGGGGTACGGGAAACCAATGAACGAACCTAGATTGACCAATCCTTTACAATCCCACCATTCTACAAAAGAAAATAAAGGGATGTAATGGTCTAAGACAAAGAAAGTATAATGAGCAAGGCCCTACAACAAACCCTCTATCTAAGTGGATGATTTCCTTCTCACCTTTATCACGATCATAGAGCAAATCTTCTGTTGAGCAAGGGCTCCCATCCTGGGACTCGGGGGGACAGAAGGGGGAGACACAGGGTGAATGGCTGCTACAGCTACTGCTGCGCTCCTGCACGGAGGGGGTCTGAGTGTCGATGCTGCGCGTGCTGCTGCTCCGGTAGTGAGCGGGGAGTGGGGCTCTTCGACCGTCCGGGATCTCCAAGGGCTGGAAGAGAAACAACCGTCACATGTGTGACGCCTACAGAGGCACGTGGCATGGCCCCGGTTTTCACCTTCCATGACCGTCTCACTACAACTGATTCTTCAGAGAATAAAGATACCAGTCTTGTGTCCTGATTTCTGCACATTGTCTCGACTGAACTGAAAATTTAATTCCAACTACTAAGGATAAGCTGTCTTACCAATTCCATTGCTCTCTGTATGCATCCATAGGTTAGCACTTCCTGTAATACTCCTCTGGGGAAGGGGCCTTTTTTAAACACCGTGTCCCCAGTGCCTACCACCGTGTCTGGCACATGGCAGACATCCAACAAACATGGGCTGAACGAAGTGATCAAACCGCAAGAAGTTACTCTGCCTTGCTAGTAAGAAAAGTAAAATCACATACTCGCAGGTAAAGATTTTTCTGTCTGCTCATCCTTTAATTTTTTAAAGATCAGAACAGAACCATGTTTCCCATTTCCTTTACAGATTACCCAAAATTTCTAATAAGGAGATTGATTCTGTTACTATTTCATAAAGGATGTTAATATAACTTATAACAACTCTACTACTTTGGTATCCACCTATGTAGGACTACTCTTAATTTGGCTTGGTTCTTCTAATGCACTGTTCTGAGTGGCAAAAATAAGAAACAGAAATGAAACCATAATCACAGAAACATATATTTTGGACCCAACAAGACCTTACAGCTCATTATTCCAGTGTCCTTACAAATAAAGGACCTATAGTTTAGTGCTTCTGCCGTCATGCTATGACATGGCATCAGAGTTTCTGTCCCAGAGGACTCTCCCAATTCTGCGGCAGCTGTAAAGATAAATCTCATTCCATTTTCCTAATCTGTGTGCTAACAAAGTGCAATGAGTAAAATCCTACATATTAATCACTTAAAATACTTTGTTCTTATACAGGCAAGACTGTAATGCTAAGAAAAGCAACACATATACTCTTATACTTAGTTTATTTACAAACTATTTTTACTATTTACTGTTTTTACACTGAGCTTTGTCATTTCAGAGTTTTTAGAAACACTGTAAGAGGGAAAAACAGAGTAAGATAAAATTAGGCAATAACAAATAATTAAGTTATGTGAAGGATGAAACCATTAACTACTGAAATACAAACTGCTTTTATCTATATAATGCTATTAAACCAAACCAACAGCATCTTCACAACATGACAATGACTACTCTACTATAAAAAGAATATTCAATTATGTAAATATTAGTTCATTTTGTAAACAAAAAAGTAAAATTTTCCAATTAAAAATGCTAAGAAGGGCCTCCTGGGTGGCTCAGTGGGTTAAAGCCTCTGCCTTCGGCTCAGGTCATGATCTCAGGGTCCTGGGATCGAGCCCCGCATTGGGCTCTCGGCTCAGCAGGGAGCCTGCTTCCCCCTCTCCCTCTGCCTGCCTCTCTGCCTACTTGTGATCTCTCTGTCAAATAAATAAATAAAATATTTTTAAAAAAATTAAAAAATAAAAATGCTAAGAAAATATTACTTTAAATTTTCTTTTCATTTAAATAAAGTTAAATTTTAAGTACACCTCTGCACTAAACCTTAGAATAAACAAAGAATAAGTCATTGGTGAAGGTGTTTTTTTTTTTAAAGATTTTATTTATTTATTTGACATAGAAACAGAGATCACAAGGCAGAGAGAGAGGGGGTGGGGGGAAGCAGGCGCCCCGTTGAGCAGAGAGCCTGATGCGGGGCTCGATCCCAGGACCCTGAGATCATGACCTGAGCCGAAGGCAGAGGCTTTAACCCACTGAGCCACACAGGTACCCCAACAATTCTATACATTATGAAATGCTCATTGCAAGTGTGGCTATCATCTGTCACCATTTAATGCTATTATAATACTACTGCCTCTATTCCCTATGCTTTACCTTTCATCTCTCTGACTTGTAAATTCTTTTTCTTTTTTTTTTTTAAGACTTCATTTATTTATTTTTCAGAGACAGAGTGAGAGAGAGCTAGCACACAAGCAGAGGGAGGGACAGGCAAAGGGAGAAGCAGGCTCCCCGCTGAGCCAGGAGCCTGGGGTGGGACTCGATCCCAGGGTCCTGGGATCATGACCTGAGCCAAAGGCAGATGCTTAATGGGCTGAGCCACCCAGGTGTCCCTGACTTACTCATTCTATAACTAGAAGCATAAACCTCCTACACCCCTTCACCCATTTTGCCCATCTTCCTTCCCCCTCTCCTCTGGCAACCACCAGTTTGTATTTATGGATGTTTCTGTTTGCTTATTTGTTTTGTTTTTTAGATTGCATCAAAGGTGAAATCATAAGATATTTGTCTTTCTCTGATTTATTTCACAAGGCATAATATTCTCTAGGTCCATTCATGTTGTCAAAATGGGTAAGATCTTATTCTTTATGGCTGAGTAACATTCCTTCGTGTGTGTGTCTATTATATAGTTGTATATGCTTTTCATATATTTTACAGATTAAGATTATACGTATTTAATACACACACATATACCACATCTTCTTTTGATCAATTCTCCATCAATAGACACTTAGGTTCCTTCTATATTTAGGGTATTGCAAATAATGCTACAATAAGCAAAGACGTGCATATATCTTTTTGAATTAGTGTTTTTGTTTTCCTGGGGCTATGTTAGTAAGTTTTATATCCTAGTATAGTTTTGTTTTGAAGTTCTTAAGGAATCAGCAAATATGTGACTGATTCTTTCATCCTCAAAAAATTAAGATTTTTCACTAAGTGAAATTTTTTTTTAAATTTTTCAAAAAATTTCACTTCCTTACATTAATGCTTTTAAACATTACTTAATGTATGAAGGAATCAAGAGCTAAAAGACAGCATAATTTCCAAAGAGTTCCTTTATGATATGATAATACAAAACAGAATTTTAACATGAGGCATCTAGGGAAAGTAAAATGCCACAACTTTTTGGGAGGATAATTTTAGCAATATTCATCAAAATTTAAAATATACAATTGCCTTGACCCAGCAATTTCACTGCTGGAAAATTGTCTTCAAGAGTACATGTTTTCTACATGTAGTACTGCCTGTGATGACAAAAACTGAAAACAATCTAAATGCTCATCAACAGAGGACTTCTCAGTTATGGTACATTCATACGATGATTCACTAGATATTAGAATACACACATATCAGGAAAGATCTACAAGATACTCCTCATAATGTTCATATCTACTAAGCAATATGGAGAGTTGAAAGAAAGTCTTACTATTTAATTTTATAAATATAAAATTGAACTGTTTGGATTTTGAAATTAAATCAGTTTTAAAACCTGCACATTACTTAAAGGAAAGATACACATTTGACATAAATTAAATCATTATTTTGGTTCCAAAAAAAAAAAATCACGGGTAATTAAGTCAAAGGCTAGTTGATGTTTTCTTTTGTTGAGTATACATTTAATGTGGTCAAATACAGGTTCACATGTAGTAGTGCCCAGATTAATTTTCTGGGACAGAGGTAATTTATTAAGCATTTTTGGAAATTCCAAATGGCTCAATGACCTAACCATAAGGGAAGGTTAAAGTAAAAAACTCTTAGAAGAAAACACAAATATCATTGTGACTTTAGATTAGGCAATGGTTTCTTAAATATGACATCAAATATACAAACAACAAAAGAAAAACAACAGGGGCGCCTGGCTGGTTCAGCTGGTTAGGCGTCTGCCTTTGGCTCAGATTATGATCTCCGGGTCCTGGGATGCAGCCCCCATAGGGCTCCCTGCTCAGCAGGGAGTCTGCTTCTCCCTCTTCCTTGGCCCCTCCCCCTGCCTGTGCACACTCACTCCCTCAAATAAATCGTAAAAAAAATAAAAACAATAAATCAAACTTTATCAAAACCGACAAAGTGTTTGTTTCAAAGGACAGCATCAAGAAAGTAAAGAATGAAAGACAACCCACAGAATGGGAGAGATTTTCAAATCATACATCTAATAAAAACTTTTATCTAGAGAATAAACTTCATAAAGAATTTCTACAATTCAATAATTAAAAGACAAATAATCTAGTTTTAAAATGGGGCAAATGATCTAAATAGACAAATTTACAAAGAAGATATACAAATGGCCAATAGCACATAAAAGATGCTTAACGTCATTAGCCTTCAGGAAATGCACAGCTACATCATGATAAGATGCCCACACCCACTAGGCTGGCTATAATAAAAAAGGCAGAATTACAAGTATGGGTGAAGATGGAGAAACTGAACTTTCATACAAGTAAATGGTGTAGTGCAGACACTCTGGAAAATTGTCCGTTTCTCAAAAGGTTAAACAAACAGCTACCGAACCAGCCATTCCACAACTAGGTATATACCCAAGAGAAATGAAAACATGTTCGCATGAAATGTTGTATATGAATTTCACAGCAGCATTATTCAAAATAGCCAAAAAGTAGGAACAAGACCATGTTTCTCAATTGATGACTAGCTAAACAAAATCCACACAACTGAGCATTTGACAATAATAAGGAATGAAGTACTACTGATAAGTGTTACAGCATGGGTGAACCTTAAAAACATTATGCTAAATGAAAACACTCAGTTACAAAAGGTCATATATCGCCTGATTCCATTTATATGAAATGTCTAGAACGGGCAAAGCTGTAGATCGAGAAAGGAGATTAGTAGTTGCCTACAGCTGGGGGCACTGGAAGGAAATGAGGGATGATTGCTAAAGGATACAGAGTTTCTTTCTGGGTGATGAAAATGCTGTAAAACTGATTGTGGTGATGGTTGCACAACTGTGAATATCCTAAAAAAAACCCCAATGAGCTGTACACTTCACATGGGTAAACTGCATGTGAATTATAGCTAATAAAGCTGTTACCAAAAAAAGGACTTAGTTCTGAATATTAAAGAAAAAAAAAGGATTCCAGTATCCCATGTAAGCTTACCTTGGACACTTCTTCCTTCCCATTATTTTCTTTAATGAATACCTTTTCTAATTCAGGACTTATTCCTTCTACGTTGCAGGGCACACGTGAAACGGAAGATTTTGGCACTGATATATTTGACAGCGGCATAGGGACTGATCTTGATCCAGCAGCCTACAAAACATAAGATAAAGGTAGTGTCAAATTACTTGTGGTCAAAAAAACCCCCAAGAAATCAAGAACTGAAAAGCATGGTAAATCTGAAAATGGCAACTCAAAAAGGAGAGTTATTTCAACACTTCAAATACAATTTATAAACTCAGATTCACATACAGAAATTCAGATTCTAAAGTAAGGAAGGTAAAAACTCTACAGTCAAAATAATCCTTTATGTTGAAGTGTAGAGGTATAATGGTATAATTAACGTATACACTATTTCGGTAGGAGAGCAGATGGACTCTTCTGCAGTTTCTTTTTCCCTTTACTGTTCTTACCAAAAAAGCATAGATGAAATCATGTCAGTTATGTGTATCATGTGACTTTACTGGACAGCTGTATGTGTGTCTTTAAAAGATTTGTTTCCTTCACTGTTACGATTACCTTCTAGTATTTTTCATTTCCATTTTGTCAACCATTTAAGAAAACCTTATGGATTATTAAATAATGTGGCAACAATATATCATGTTCAGTTCAATAACACTCACTTAGCCAACTGTAAGGTTGTTTTCAAAAGTCTTTTGGAGGAGGGACACCTGGGTGGCTCAGTTGGTTAAGTGACTGCCTTCGGCTCAGGTCGCGATCCCAGAGTCCCGCATCGGGCTCCCAGCTCCATGTGGAGTCTGCTTCTCCCTCTGACCTTCTCCACTCTCATGCTCTCTCTCAAATAAATAAATAAAATCTTTTAAAAAAGTTTGTCTTTTGGAGGAGTTCTCAAGACTTATCCACCTCTCCAGCTGTTAACAGAGGGTACCAAAAAGTGTAAGGCAAGCCTTTTTTTTTTTTTTAATCCCAGTATCGTTAACATGCAGTTATATTAGTTTTAGGTGTATCATATAGTGATTCAACAATTCTGTACATGACTCAGTGCTCATCATGGGAAGTGTACTCTTTATCCCCATCACCTACTTCAGCCATCCCCCATTCACCTCCCCTCTGGTCTGTTTGTTCTCTAGAGTTAAGAGCAACACAAGCCTTTCGATGCTCAAGGAACTTCGACCACAGAACAGAAGTAAGAAAAACAAAGATCAACAAGGTAAAAATAAAAACAATATATGATCTCTATCTTCCTCTGAATGGTTAAAGTTGATATGTATGATTCATAATGAGATGGACTGCTAATCACTGATTAACACATGAATAATATTTCCTATACTCAGCGCTGTGCTTCTGCCATCTGTGAACCGCTGCCTGCTAATGTCCTTTGTTATTGATGCACGAGAGGTTTTCATATTGAAGTTGTAACTCTTTGTCATACACGTGCTGCTTACTTTAGTATCACATATCTTTCAGTACTTTTATGGTTTTTCATATTTAAATATTTAACCTATCATGATTTCTGTTTGTATATGGTGTGAGGTGGTATGTTTTTTGCCACCCACTATTCAAACTGCCAACATGTATGATTCTATATTTGATTTCCTTATGGATTTCTATATTTGATTTGGTTCTGATTTCATTTCCTTCTTAACAGATAATCCCTATACAGAGCTTCACTTTAATTGCTATTCTATAGTACATGTTGGTATCTTATAGGAAAAGTCTTTTCAAATTTTCTTTCCTATTAATTGGCATTAGTTTTCCATATGACCTTTGAGAACAACTTTTCAAGTAACAAAACAAGTCCTTTTAAATGTTCTTTGGAACTCAACCTGCACATTAATTTCAGGTAAATTGCTATTTGAAAAATATTGAATCTTCCCTTCCCATACATGAATGTGTTCAGATTTCTCATTTAGGTCTTGGTTTTCTATTTCATATACTCGATAAAGTCTTATGATTTGCATCAAATTCTAGGCACTGAATATTTTTCTTATATATACTAACAGAACTGTAACATAATAAGTAACATATATTTGGTGTCTGCCCTGGTTCTTGACACACATTTCCTAAAATTCTTGTAATTTCCTGAGTGACAAGTATGCTAGGGGCATCTTTGATTCCAATGTTTGGTTTCTGACCCTGGAACTGGACACAGAGCTCCTAAATCCCTTGGAATTTCCTGGGTGATAGGAAGAAAGAGTCTTTTCTTCTAATGAGGTGACTCTTGACAGGCTCCTGGGTAGCTTCAGGATGGGAGCTAGTCAACAGAAAGATCAAGCCATGATTTTAAGCTTGGAACTTCCAGCCCCGCGCATCATCCTCTGGAGAGGGCAGGGGGGCTGGAGATGGCGTTAATAATGGATCATGCCAATGTGATGAAGCCTTCACAAAAATCTCTGAACTATGGGTTCAGAGAACTTCCAGGTTGGTAAACACATATCCACATGTTAAAAGGGTGGCACACCCCAACTCCATGGAGGCAGAAGCCCTTGCACATGGGACCTCTCCAGACCCTGCCCTATGTACCCTCTTTATTGAACTGTTCATCTGCGTCCTTTATTATATCCCTTACAATAAAGTAGTACACATAAGTGATTCCCTAAGTTCTGTAAGCCATTCTAGCAAATTATTGAACCTGAAGTGGTTGTTGGGACTTCCTTCCTTATAGCCAGATGGTCAGAAGTACAGATAACAATCTGGGACTTGTGATTGGCATCTTAAGGGGGTGGGCAGTCTTATGGGGCTGAGCCCTTAAACTGTGGGGTCTGTGCGAACTCTGAGTGGTTAGTGATATAATTGAATTATAAGACACTTAGTGTCTGAAGAGTTGGCAAATGGTATGGGAAAACCTCCCACACATTTGGTGTTGGAAATATTCTGTGTAGAGAGGACAGTGGTTTACCTTCATTCACATAAGAGAAAATTACCCATGTTTATGTTTATATTTTATCCAGTCATCTAAGTTCTCAGCTTTTTTTGTTATAAAAATTATAATCATAAGTATAATTAAATGATATACCATAATGAACCCTCAGGTGCACATCATCCAGCTTCAAAAATTGCCAACATCTGCCAATCTTGCTTCATCTAGATATCCATTTTTCTTCTGTTCTTAGATTATTTTAAAGCACATTATAGATTTCATACTTCACCTACAGCAAATATTTCAGTATGTCTGGCAGATAATTATTTACACATAACCACAATGTCAAAAATTCAATGTAGGGGCGCTTGGGTGGCTTAGTGTGTTAAGCCTCTGCCTTTGGCTCATAGGTCATGATCTCAGGGTTCTGGGATCGAGCCCCACAGTGGGCTCTCTGCTCAGCGGGGAGCCCACTTCCCCCTCTCTCTCTGCCTACTTGTCATCTCTCTCTGTGTCAAACAAATAAATAAAAATCTTTAAAAAAACTCAATGTAAATGAAGAACATTTGCCTAAGTCTTTTTTGTTAAGTCAGTTAGTCAATAGATCTTCTATAATGCATTGGGCTCTTACAGAGAAGGTGCTTGAAATAAACAGAGTAAGAATAATATATTATTTCTACTAGATTAAGAAAAAAATCATATTTTGTCTCTATAATATTGCCTTTTTGAGAATTTAACATAACTAATCATATAGTATATAGTCTTTTGCTCCTGCCTTCTTTCACTTAGCATGATGTTTTTGATATTCAACCATTTTCTTGTATCAGTAGTTCCTTCCTTTTTACTGTTGAGTGGTATTGCATGGATACTGTGAAATGTTTCATCCATTCACCAGTTAATATTTGTTTCCATTTTTTGACTCTTGCAAATAATACCTCCATGAACACTGATGTAAAAATCTTAGTATGGACATATGTTTTTTATTTCTCGTGGCTAGGTAACAAAGAGTGGAATTTGGGGGCTCTATGGTCAGTGTATGAGTATTTAACTTTTTTAAGAAAATGCCAAACTGTTTTCCAAAGTGGTAGTGCCATTTTGTGTTCCCATTAGCAACAAATGTCTGTTTTCGTCGATCCACATCCTCAGCAACACTTGGCATTAGCTATCCCATTCAATGGTTTAGTTCATTCACTTTGATTTTCTAAATATAATCATATCATATACAGATAACAAAAACTATTTCTTTTTCTTAAGGCTCTGTCCAGAGCTCCTAAGTCACTAGCAAGTAATATCAATAATTATGGGCATCTATGACTTGATTTTTATTTTGAAAGAAATGCTTCCAATATTTTATTGTTATGATCTCACTACACTTGCAGTTAGTCACATTAGGAAGTGTCCTATTTTTACTTACTAAGATTTTATCACATAGGAATACTGAGTTTTTATCAAGTGTTGCTCAGCATCTACTTTTACCTTCTAGATGGCTTAAAGTACTACCAGGAAGATTAAACGAGATAATGCCCATAGTTCCTTAATAAGTGAACAAGCTAGGATTTTATTATGAGTCATCCTTTAGTTGATTACACTCCGTTATGTCTATTACTAAAAGAAAGTTACATATATGGAGGGGCAAAAAAACTTCTTTCAATAATTTAACTAGTAGTAGTAATTTAGTAGAGCTAGGGATTTATATTATTAATTTTTAATCCTAAAATAATGGATTCCCCCTTTATAATGAACCCTTTAAAAGGAATTATTCAAATGTGGACAAGAAATTAGCCTACCTGAGTGTGATTGATTGTTATATGGTTGCCATGAAGAGGTGACTGACGATCTTTCTCCTTACTGTGCCGACTACTCTGTTTACTACGTTGTAGTTGCTGCCTCAGTTTGGCAATCTGCTTTGGGGAGAGGGGAGGAGAAATAAGATGAGAACAAAAGCGAATACCATTTTTTAAGTGCTTCTTATTTTAATTTTTGGATACTAATAAATTATTTCTTCCTCACAGGTTTCAGGAATAGATAATATTTCACTGCAAAGATTTATTCTTCCAAGTTTCTAGGATTAAAACTATTGAAAATAAGAGGTACAGACTTCCAGTTATACAATAAATCAGGGATGTAAAGTACAGCATAGGGAATACAGTCAATAATATTGTAATAACTATGTTTGGTGACAGAAGGTAAGCAGACTTGTGGTGATCATTTCATAATGTAAATGTTGAATCACTATTTGTCCAACTGAAACTAGTATGTCAACTCAACTTACTGCCTAAAATAGGCTATAAATGCTTCACTTGTACAATTTAAATAGTGTTTTGGTAAGCATGTAGACTAAATTTCTCCACATTTCAGATTGTATCTTTGCACACCAAGAATATCTTCTTCTTTAAACACCATTTATAAGGCAAAAAACTAGTATTTCATATGCCAGTTGATTAAAGTCGAAGCCAATATATTAATAGAGACCACACTAGTTTCTAAATTCCCATCTTATATAAACAAAATGCACCTAACTTATCAATTATTAAACATTTCAAAATTGTAAATCTTTTGGTAGGGACAAAAATCAAAGTGTTTAGCATTAGCAACTTACTAGCATTGAATATCTTACTATATATTCCTCATAGTCACTCAACTTTTATTTTACTTTCCAGCTCTATTGAGATATAATTCTGACATATAGCATTGTGGAAATTAAAAGGTATCAAACATGTTGATCTGATACCTGTATATTTACAAAACGATGCCACCACAGCATTAGTTAATACCTCTATCCCATCCCATAATTACCATTCCTTTTTTTTTTTTTGTGGTGAGAACAGTCGAGATTTACTCTTTTAGCAGCTTTTAAATATACAATACAGTATTATTAAGTATAATCAAAATGCTATACATTAGACCCCTAGAACTTATTCATCTTATAACTGGAAGTACGTATCTTTTGACCAACTCCAATTTCCTCTACCCTCCAGCTCCTGGTAGCCATCGCCACTCTACTGTTTCTATGAATTCAACCTTTCTTGAACCCATATATAAGTGATAGCATACAATATTGTCTTTCTTTGCCTCACTTATTTCACTTAGCCCAATGCCTTCAAGGCTGATCCTTGTTGTTATAAATGGCAGGATATCCTTCTTCCTCATGGCTGAATAACATTAGAGTGGAGATACAGACACACATATATACACTACATCTTCTTTATCCATTCATCTGTTGATGGACACTGGATATAATCATAACTTCTAAACACAAATATAACTTAGAGTGTATTCTCCTCAAGTGAATGTTAACACTCCCAGGTTTAAGAGAAAAGTCACTATTGCAATATGGCTTGGAATTCATTAAACTACTGCATATTTACCAAAAAAATATATTTCTTGGTAACACTAATTCAAAGGGATATATGTACCCCTATGTGCAGTAGCAGTAGCTACAATAGTGAAACTATGGAAGCAGCCCAAGGGTCTGTTGATAGATGAGTGGATAAAGAAGATGTGGTATATAAATATACTGGAATATTATTCAGTCATAAAAAAGAATGAAATCTTGCCATTTGCAACAAAATGGATGGAGCAAGAGAATATATTGCTGAGCGAAATAAGTCAGTCAGAGAAAGACAAACACCATATGATCTCACTCATATGTGGAATTTAAGAAACAAAAGAAACAAAGGAAAAAAAAGAGAGAAAGACAAACCCAGAAACAGACTCTTAACTATAAAGAACAAAGTGATGGTTACCAGAGAGGAGGTGGGCAAGGAATGGGAATTATAGTTATCATAATGAAAAAAAAATAATTAAAAAAACCCACCAAGATCACATATGCAATCAAACGGTGCAGTGCCTGGCATGTGATAAGGGTCGGCTGAATTGAAAACTGCCCACTTCTGGTTTGGAGCAATGGCCCCCACTCAGTCTCCTGGAATCATCCAGGAAACTAAAACCAAAACAAAACAACAGAACAACAAACCACCCCCACCCCCACCAAACTCACAGAAGTCCTGACCAACGTAGATCCCTGTGCCTGTCCCAGACCAATTGTTGTGGTTCTTTATATACATCTCCCTATGCATCTGCATTTGGGAGTCCCTGGTCCAGAGTGTTTGAGGTTACAGAAAGGCAACCACCAGACCCACCTCCAACTGTGTATGCCTACGATGCCAACATTTAGCAGACAGAGGATTCTATCATGCCACCATAGCACTCCAGGACATCTTCCTTAGAATTTATCATGGCAGAATAAGTTTCTTCAAAATTAAATGTAAGCACAAAACTGGAACATAAGTATTGCCAGAAGGTACATTTCAAACAGAAACAATTTATACTAAACACCAACCTGACTGGAACTGAAAAAAAAAAAAAACAAAACACCTCATATATTTTAGAGGATGTATAATCTGTTTCAAATAGCCAGACCAGGAGTAAAATATTCCTGAGCATTTTATAAGGGAATAATTAGCAATTGGGGGAGGTTACTTAGTACTGGCATTATTTTCTTTGTAGCAAAGGGAACACTAATCAACTAACAGTTATTCCTTGAACACCTATAGTGAGCCCAGTTTTATATTACTTACTTATAGGCCAAGTGTAAACAAAAAGTAAAGTCTGCAAAATATATTGATTTCCTCAAGGACATAAAGCAAAAATACACTGTATTTTAATATTAGCTAAAACTTACCTTGGATAACCATGGCAATAAAAAGCAAAATAGATAGTTGCTACTGAAATCTACAAATGCTCAAGAGGAAACATATATAGGTTGCTAAAAAAATTCATTTTTTACAAATGGCAAGTAGAAGACAAACAGCATGGAAGGAAATACAGCACCTAAACAACAGAATAGTTAGTTTATGTCCTTTCTTTTATATTAAGATCCTTAGATTCCTTCACTTGTTTTCTGGTTTTTTGGGTATTTTTTTTTTTAGATTCTTTTAGTTTTTTAAAGCTCTTTTGTAGCTTATGGACCTCTCATACAATGTTGTTGCAAATATTTATAAGTAAGATTATCTATGTTAATCTTTGTGTTCCCTGCTCTATTGAAATGACATAATTCTCTTCTAGAGAGCATTAATTTTCATGAGAACAGGAATCACAATTAGTAGATAATCATTACAAATCAAGATAGATTATTTTCTATGATAAAAAAATAGATTTCAAATTGTACAAGTCATTTAATTAGGATAGAGGTATAAAATTAAGTGTTTTCTGAATATTAATGATGTTTCAGTGTTGTTTCAAAACTGGCAAGAGCTCGTACAGAAGAGTCCATAATGCCTAGAGATTAATCAAGGCAATCTGTAATTTTTTATTTTAAAACTAATCTTCAAAAATAAACAAAAATAAGCTGAGAACTGATCAATTCTAATCACTCTATTTTTAAAGGCCAGAAAAGTTTTTGTTCTTAACAGCCTTTAACAATACCCTGAAAACAAAAAACATCCATCACAGTATCCACCTTACTTTGCGTAGAATACCCAGTTCAACTATGCAACTTTCAGTTTTCACATAATACTGTTCATTTCTGAAATATTACATAGCTACACTCTTGTTTTCATTTCAGCAGAGATTAGGGTAAAAGGGAGCCCATCTTTCTAAACATATATACTCCGATTGCGAATTTTGTCAAGAACTATGTAAAATGAAAGCAAGACACTCTTAAGTCCTCCTTAAAGTGTTTCAGAACAAAGTGTTTCCTGTGCTGTTTACAGTCACATTCAGAAGAGGGGGAGGCTTACGTAACATGGCCAACACTCTCATCTTCCATACTTTTGTCTAGAATTTCCATTCTCTTTTTCCTTTGATGCTCAAGAGCCCACAGCCATCTGAATCGAGTGGAGAGCTGACTTTAGAACCAGTGGAAAGTAGATACAAAGTTGTCTCTGAGAGGAAGGGGCAGAAGGGTAATCCCCTTTCCCCACACACATACACACAACCCGTCCCACGTCATCCACGGCTCTGAAGCTCTGCCAGAGACAGCCTCTGTAGGCCCACATTCCGTCACGTTGCACAGAAGCTCCTGGTCCTCACTTCAAGGGATCTACCCACCCTACTCACTATGATGAAATGCCCACACAACCTTCATTTTACAAAGGGAATATTGAGTTTTACTGACTCGATTTTTTAAGCTAAGCTATAGATATATCTATCTGACTTTGTGTTTCTAAATATTCATTAGCTACTCTGTGACCTTGGGAAAAAAATTAAGTATGGACCTTGAGGGTATTCTGCTAAGTAAAATAAATCAGCCAAGGAAAAATACTGTTTGATCTCACTTATATGTAGAATCTTAAAAAAAAATTCATAGAAACAAAGAGCAGGTTGCCAAAGATGGGATGGGGGACAGGATATGGGTGACAGTGGCCCAAGGGTACAAACTTCCAGTTACGAGATGAGTAAGTTCTGGAATATAACATGCAGCATGGTGACTATAGTTAACAATACTGTACTGCAGTTTGAAAGT
The DNA here is from genome assembly GCA_028533885.1 of Nasua narica. Classification (NCBI taxonomy): domain Eukaryota; kingdom Metazoa; phylum Chordata; class Mammalia; order Carnivora; family Procyonidae; genus Nasua; species Nasua narica. Next base: position 33,921,107 of record CM052806.1, on the reverse strand, counting down.
TGCTAGGGGAATAGATCTTAAAAGTTCTCACTACACACAAAACTGTAATTATGTGAGGTGATAGATGTGTTAACGAAGCTTATGGTGGTAAGCACTTTGCAATATATCCATGTATCAAATCAGTACACTCTATACCTTAAACCTACACAAACTTATAGGTCAATTATAGCTCAATGAAGCTGAAAGAAAAAAATATTGAGAGGGAAGGAGAGAGGAACCTCTTTAAACATGAAAGGGATTTCAAGCACATGAGCTCCAAAGTTTAAAAAAGCCAGGGAATAAGTGACCCTGGGTCACAAAGAAGAAATAATAAGTGTAGAGAGAAAAATTAGCATAAATACAAAGAACTGACTAAAACATTTGTGAAACTAGATGAAGAAAAATCTGAGACTGGCCCCACTGAAAATCAGAGAACTAGGAATACATTTTATTGTAAATTTTTGGAGACCTAATTAACATTGTCCCTATTCATTTGCTATTTCTGTCCTGTTAGATTTCCCCACTATTGTTAAAATTTGAAAACAAAATAAAACAAAACTCAACCTCAAAAGACTGGTTGAGTACCTTTGCCTCACACACTGAAAGGGAGAGAAAGATTTCTCACAATGAATTCTACTCCAGAGTAAGTCAGGGAAATGAGAAATCTTAAGTTAAAAGGACTAATAGCTATCAGTAGGAAAGGAGGCAGGGTCCTGGGGCTTCAGCAGGAGAAGAAAAAAAAAAAATGAGAAGAGAGCTAGTTTAAAAGCAGGAAGGAGGCACTCTGCCACTTGCTTTTCTGTGAATTTTTATGTAAATTATCTCATTCATTTTTTAATAAAAACATATGAAATGGGTACTATTATCATCCCCATTTTATAGGCAAGGAAATCTGAGGCAGAAGGTTAAAAAGCTTACTAAAAGTCACACAATTAAGTGGTAAAACAAATATTTGAACGTAGGAAGTAGAATTCCAGCGTCTGCTCTCCTAACCATTATTCTCTACTGCCTAAAGGAACAAGTTAATAACTTACAGGAGACAACAAAAACTTGGAAAAATGTGTCAACAGCTAAACTAACAAAAAAGAACCCCGAAACAACTATAAAAGATATGAACCCAGCATTTTTTTCTGTAAATACAGTTTGAGAAGTCATGAACTTCAAGCTGTCATTCCTTTTTATATGAACAAAAGGAATATGTGACAAACTTTAGTGTTTATAAAGATCAAGTGTCTTAAAACAAAGGTTCTGCAGTCTAAAAACAAATTTAACGTATTATATCAGAGTTCAAAGGGATTTAACATGTAATAGTGCCTAATCTAATACCAAAAATAAAAATTTGGAACTTCTTATAATCTTTCCATAAATATGAATAATTTGAGTTATTTTCCTGTCTTTTTTTTAAAGTGCCAAGAGACAAACCCTAATGAATTAATTGTTATTCATTCAGGCCCATGAAATGAACACAGGCATATGCATGCACAAACATCTATAAAGAACGAACACAGATAGGTCACTTGCGTGCACATTGATCCTTGCACGCCCACAGACATGCCTTAGTCGGCACGTGCAGACGTATACAAACCCACTAACCCAGGAACAGAGATGCTCCCACACACCAACTCATCCTCACAGATACAGCTAGCTTTGGGACTTTTACACATGTAGGTTTTAATACAGAATTATATTTATAGGCACCAATAAGGCATATTTATCAACAGAGGCATGTAAATAACAACACCAGACTAACACTTAAAAAACATTTAGTTCACAAACCTGCTTGATCCCATAAAGTTATTATATTCACTTTATAGATGAGGACACATTCTCAAAAATAAAGTCCCTTAACCAATGTAAGGTAACAGAGCTAATAAGTGGCAGACCCAGTCCTCTAGCCTTTAATTTATAACCTCTTTCTATTACCTACCAATGCGGCTGGAAGTAATTCTATGTTAATGTTCGACTGCAAGTAATTACCAGTCACTGTGTATTAGCTCATAATCTCAACCACTTTGCAAAGTAACTTCCTTTCTTAATGTTGAAGATATTGCAAGATGTGAAACTGAAATAAAGATGAACAAAAATTTGATGAAGCCGTTAACATACTAACCTACTAATTGGTGTCTATTTTTTTGAGAAGCAGTTTGTATGACCTTAAAAATTCTTCCTATTGGAGTCAATTTTAAATAATGAAAAGATTATAAAACATCTTTCTAATTCAATTTAATATGGATATAGACAGAGACTTTACTGGATAAATATTTGTATTTTTTCAAAGTTTATCACATAATTCCTTTGAGTTCAAAGGGATAATCAAACTTCTGCAGACTGTTGTCTTTTAGGTCCAGAGAAAATATTATTGCAATTATTTCCCCCTGGTATAATATGATAAAAAATTTTAATGCCAAAAAGTAACAAAATGTTAGGGCAAAAGGTATACACAGAAACTTCTGTTTTGCTTGTTTAAAAAAGGAAGACTACGTCAATAATAAGTATTTATCATGGTTTGATCAGATGTGAGAAATACTCCTAATCATTTCAGTTACTGCTCCAGATGGTTCCATCTAAGAAAAACTATCCTACTAGTGAAAGAAAAGCTTACTGGTGAAATTACAGCATGCTTTTTCTTTATTTCCCCTTAAGGACTTAAGAATGGCAAACTCACCTTTTTCAATTTCTATCAAAATCAGAGATCATAAAAAAAAATCAGAACAACAATACAACAATACATTATTTATGTTTTTTTGGGATGTTACCCTCTGGGATAAAGAGCAGGTTTGCTAACTGCTTACTACAAAAATAGTGGATTCCCCCATGCTCTGTATTCCTTTCCTAACATGTGACCTACGATAGGTGCATGAATCCATCTGGACTCTCCCCATCACCCCAAGGGACTTAATTCAGGGGAAATAAGGCAAACTTGATAGTCTTGATACTTGCTGTGCTGGAAATAACAAAGTCCACTGTCTCTAATTCAGGCATTTCATACCTTCTGCAGCATTCATGAAAGAGTAAAGGCTAATTTATTACACTATAAGTAGGAAAAAATAAAATCCAAGACCTGAGAGGGAATACTTCTCAAATGAAGAGAAAGGAATTTCAATGAAACAACTTGGAAAGATCGATTTATGTTCCCTATAGATAAGAGGACATGATGGACTGGTATCTGACTTCTACTCTAGATGCTGAAAATGTCGAGCAAGGATGATAGAGATTTACTGTCGCATTAGAATCAGTCTAAACTCCTTGACATTAACCAGACTTAAAAAAAAAAAATGCACAAGAGTTTACCAGGATTCATTTAGGAAACCTGAGTGAAGAGTTGTGCAGAGTTGTCTTTGGTTCTACGTAAGAGGGCTGCCCTGAAGAATGAACTGACTCAGCAGCTGAGGAACTGAATGTTATTTCTATGAATCTAGAGGCTAAGGACGGAGTAAGGGAATTACAAACCTAGAAAGAACAGTAGGGAAGAGATGTATAGCAACAAGAGATCTCCAGATACTCCATGAAATTACTCTACCAAAGAAAGTCAGTTTTAAAATTCTGTCAAGCCCAGGGGACATAAAGGCATCTTATAATATATATAAACGAGTCAAGGAGTCACAATTCTTTCCCCCCTCTTTCCCCTGAGCTTTAACTCCAGAGGAGTCAGACACAGCAACTATGGAGTAAGGAAGGTAAGCAAGAAACAGAAGAGGAGGTTCTCTGATCACTTCACAGAGGAAGTCCCCCAAACATAGTAGGCCCTAGCTAGAACAAGGGGAGTAGCTGGAACCATAGAAGCAGCTGGAATTTGACTATTTTAAGAAACTAGAAAGCTCAAAGGGACCACCGGGGTATAACAGTGATCAGATTCTAGTTTTGCACCATGGGCAGGAGATGAACTTCTCTCACTCAATAAGGACAGCGGGAGTTAACGTATAGTCCTTTGTGATTATTCCTTAAGGTCTCGGTTATTTTTCCTAATGTGTAATTAAGTTCTTTACAAAGTAGATTGTATCTATTGTTTCTTTTGAAATTATAGATCCTTCATACACGGTTGGGCATACAGTCTTACTCATTTGATGTTCTTCCATGAACAAATGCAGTGCCACCAAATGCTGATGATATATGCTAAAACTTTATTTTCAAGATTTACCTTTCTTCTCTTTTACTCTACTAAACATATACAAATGAAGTACCATAAAAAGCGATGCTAGTTAAACTCTTACCATTTACTTACAGACTCCTTAAACTCTAGTTATGCTTTATAAATGAACTTTAAATTGTGTTTTGTAAGCAGGAACCACATTTCTAACAAGAGGAAAAGTGCATTTGCACATTTGCTTAGTTGGGTTGACAACCCTCCAGGGAACATAACTCAAAGGAGGAAAAGTAATCTTTTCATAAAGGAAAATGCTTCACTTGGATTAGTTTCCTTAACATGAACACAACCCACAACTTCGTATGTACTGGGATCAGTGATAATTTCTGATAAATGTATTGATAATCTGCCATTTCTGCTGTAGGTGACCTGCTTTTCTTTCCTAACTGCAAGAAGTGTATGTGTCCTTGATCTACAATCCATTACACTATACTTAGGCAGGGCTAGTTTTCCTTTGTCCTATTTAACCTCTTGAAACTAGTGGGTTTTTTCAATTGCTCTCCAAATACAGCAAATTTTCAACCTTTAAAAAATTTCCCTTCTGTGGTGCTTATAGAATATTCTTACCTCCTGGAACCCCTAACTCAGTCTGTTTTCCATGTTTCTTAACTTCTCTTTCATGTTTTCAACCTCTTTCTTTTTGTTCTATATTCTAGAAGATTCGCTCTTCCAGATTGGCAATTCTCAGTTGAGAGTTCTGATTCACTAATAGGGTCTTCTGTTATGTGAATTTAATCTACCAAAGAGTTTGTTATTTTTAATTTCATCAATTTTTGTTACTTACAAGATTTGTTATCTGTCTTTTATCATTCTGCCTCTTATTTATTCCTTTGCTTATTGCCAGTTACCATTTCATTTGAAATTCTTAAACATTTTTATGTTTAAGAGCTTCTTTTGAGATTGTGTTCTTATTCCCATTTCCTCAGATGTAAATGATCCCGTTTGATGTATCTGCTATCTCTTGTGGTAACAGATTTCCTCACATGTCCTAAAATACTTGCCTGCAAACACACCTTATATGGAAGTTTTATCCATTGTGAGCTCTTTCCTGCCATGTTGTTTCATGGTGGCTCAGACCATCCCTCTGGAGTTCCACAGCTTCGGAGAAGGTCTTAAATTAGAAAGACTGGGGCTTTGGTTCCACATGGGTAGAGCTCTATTCCAGATGCCATATGCACATACAACATATGGTTACCATTTCCATTTTTGCATAGCTGCCTCTTTGGCCCAGAGGAAAACACCAACAGTGTCAGGTGGAGTTATTTCAGGATTAGTTTTATGGCCTAGAAACATAGTCCCAGTTCCCTGCTTTATACAGACAGCCCAGTTCCAATCTCCTACCATTTGCAAGACACATTTGGCATTCTTAAAATGTCTAGCAACCTACACTCTCTTAAATTTGTCTTAAAAACCCACTTTATAAGCCATGGCCCACATGACCCAGGTTTCTGTGAGCATCAATACCCACTCATTACTAAGGGTTTCCTGTCTATTCATGGTCTGCAGGGGTTTGTCTTAAATGTAACTAAAATATAGTTATTTCTCTGAAAAATTTTCACATCACATTCTCATAAACTTGGAGCAAAGAACAAATTATATAGGTGCTTTCATTGACATTTTAATCTGAAATCCTGATTCAAATTATGGTGAGGGGGAGAGTATGTATGTGACTCAGGAAGAAAGGATGTGTGGTACTTTTGACTTTGATCTTATTTCAAGGAAGCAGGTCAAAAGTTATTTTTTAAATAACATAACTTTAGTAGTATGTAATTTTTTTTTTTTAATTTCAGAGAGAGAAAGAGTGTGAGTGAGAGAGCATGAGAGCAGAGAGGGTCAGAGGGAGAAGCAGACTCCCCACTGAGCAGGAAGCCCGATGCAGGACTCGAACCCAGGACTCAGGGATCATGACCTGAACTGAAGGCAGTTGCCCAACCAACTGAGCCACCCAGGCGCCCTGTAATTTTTTTTTTAAAGATTTTATTTATTTGACCAAGAGAGAGATCACAAGTAGGCAAAGAGGCCAGCAGAGACAGGGAAGGAGGCTCCCTGCTGAGCAGAGAGCCTGATGTGGGGCTTGATCCCAGGACCCTGAGATCATGACCTGAGCCGAAGGCAGAGCCTTTAACCCACTCAGCCATCCAGGCGCCCCAAGTAGAATGTAATTTTTAAAAATACGACTTTCAATAATAGTTTTGGCTTTTCATAATTTTCTCAAATTCCAATTCTGTTATCTATTATAACTATTCTTCTTTTCACTTTTTGTCTTTACCAATGTGTTCCTATCGTTTGCTAGCCTCAGTTATATATCATATAGCACTTGATATCTTCATCGTATACCACGGAAAACCCACGGTCTTTTACATTTATTCCTTTTTTTTTCATCTGTACTGAGATATAATTTACATTCCCTTAACTTCATTCATTGTAAGGGTAAAAATTCAGTAAGTTTTAATCACTATGTTGAGCTGTACAACAAGAATCACATTGCATTTTTATAACTTTTTCATCACCCCCAAATTTGCTTTCAGTTTGTTTGTAGCACTCCTTCAGCCCCACTCCCAGCCACATGCAACCACAAATGGGCTTTCTCCCCTTTCTATAAATTTGCCTTTTCTGGCATTTCAAAACTAAATGGACCAATATAATATGTAGTCTTAGTCATCTCACTTCTTTCACTTAGCAGGGATTGGCAAGCCATAATCTAAAGGACAAATCCAGCCTGCCATGTGTTATTGTAAAAAAAAAAATTATGGAACATTCCATATTGTTTATGGCTCCTTTCACACTATAACAGCAGAGTTGAACAGTTGCAACAGAGATTATATGGCCCACAAACCCTAAAATATTTACTATCTGGCCTTTTAAAAAAAATTTGCTGATTCTTGACTTAATAAGAGATATTTGAGGTTCATTCACATTGTAGCATTGTTGATATTCAGTGTATTGTTCCTTTTTCATTGCTGAATAGTATGTCACTGCATGAATATACCACATTTTGTCTCTCCATTTACCAATCCATGCATATGTGGACTCAGCTATAAACATTTTGTGTACACGTCTCAATCTAGACAGGTGTTCTCACCTTTCTTATACAGATTCCTAGGAACTGAATTGCTGGGTTATATGCTAAGTTTCTGATTAACTGTAAAAGAAACTGACAGTTTTCCAAAGTGGCTATACCATTTTATGTTCTCAAGAACATGTGAGGGCTCCAGATTCTCCTTATCCTTGCCAACACCTGGCACTGTTGAACTTTTAAATTATAGTCATTGTATTGGGTGTGCAGGTGTATTTTATGGTTTAAATTTGCATTTGCCTAACGACTAATGATGTTGAACACTTTTTCATGTGGTCATCTGCCATCCATGCATATATCTTTGATGAAATATTTATATTCGATTGCCTTACCCATTTTTAAGTTGGCTTGTCTTCCTATTATTGATCTATAAGAATTCTTTATATAGTCAGGATATGAGCCCTTTCAGAGATAGGATTTGTTAATATTTCTTCTACTCTAAAACTTGTCTTTTCATTCCCTTAGTGGTGTCTTTTGAAGTATAATGTTCAATTTAATGAATTTATTATTATTATTGTTGTTGGTTTTATGGTTTTATTCTTGGTGTTATATCTAAAAATGCCTTGCTGATTAATACAAGGTCTTCTATAAGTTTTATAGTTTTAAAGCCTATATTTAGAACCATGATTCATTTTGAGTTAGTTTTTTTCTATGGTGATAGTCAAGGAGTTGTTTTGTTTGTTTGTTTTTTACTTACATGTGGAATATAATTATCCCAGCACCAATTGTTGGAAACATTGTGCTTTCTTATTGAATTGTGTTAGTACCTTTGTGAAAAAGCAACTGACCATAAATATAAAGGTTTATTTCTGGATTCACAATTTTGATCCACTTACTTATGTGTCTTTCTTTTGCTAACTTTATTAATGTAAATCTATAAGAAATACTGATGTTATATAATTTAAATATTCCAAATTTGTTTTCAAAAATATTTTGGGGGTGCCTGGGTAGCTCAGTCAGTTGAACATATGGTTCTTGATTTTGGCTCTGGTTGTGATCTCAAGTTTATAAGACTGAGCCCTGCATCTGGGCTCTGCACTCAGGAGGGAGCCTGCTTCTCTCCCTCTTTCCCTCCCCATGCTTTCTCTAAAATATATAAATCAATCTTTAAAAATAAAATTTTTTGACTACAACTCTAAGTCCTTTGCATTTCCACATAAATTTTAGGATTAGCCTGTCAATTTCTACCAAACCCCAAAAACATGGAATTTTAAAAGGGATTACAATGAATCAATTTGGGGAGAATTACCATCTTAATATTGAGTCTTCCAATTCATGAACAAAGTAAGTCTTTCATTTATTTAAATCTTTAATTTTGTCCAGTAATGTTTTGTTGTTTTTAGTGTAGAAATCTTACATTGCTTTTGTTAAATTTATTCCTAAATATTTTCATCTTTTTGATATAACTGTAATAAATTGTTTTCTTATTTTTTGGACTATTCCTATCTAGGATCTAGAAATGTAAGTGATTTCTGTATGCTGATCTTATACCCTGCAACCTTGCTGAACATGTTACTAGTTCTAGTACTGTGTATCTGCATATTTCCTAGCAGTCTAAACATAGTTTCTACATGTTTTCTGTAATTAAGAGTAGTTTTGGCATTTCTCTTTTTAATTTTTTTTATTTTTTCAGTGTTCCAAGATTCATTGTTTATGTACCACACCCAGTGCTCCGGTGGTGGGTCTTAAGGAGTTTTACCATTTCTTTTACAATATGGATGTCTTCATTTTTCTTGCCTGACTGTACTGACTAGAACCTTCTATGCAATACCAGTAGAAGTAGTGACAAATTGACAGTGGATGACACTGCCTTGTTCCTGATCTTAGGAAGAAAACATTCTGGCTTTCACCGTTGAAATGAATGAATATGAATATGATGGGGCGTTTGGCTGGCTCAGCCAGTACAGCACGCAACTCTTGATCTCAGAGTTATGAGTTCAAGCCCCATGTAGGGTGCGGAGGCTGCTTTAAAAAAAAAAAAAATGAAAAGGATGTGATCTGTAGGTTTTTGTTTTTTCCACAAATGCCCTTTATCAGGCAGAGAAAGTTCTTTTTTCTTTCCTGGTTCAATGAGAGATTTTTACCCTGAATGGGTATTAAGAGTTTGGCAAATGTTTTCTCTGCCTCTACTGAGATGATTATATGGTTCTGTTCTTTATTAATATAGTTTATTACATTAATGAATTTTGGATCTTAAGCCATCCTTGCATTTCTGGGACAAATCCAACTTGCTCAAGGTACATAATTCTTTTCATATGTGGCTAGATTTGGTTTGCTAATATTTTGGTAAGGATTTTTGCTTCTTTATTCAAGAGAGATATTGATCTGCCATTTTATTTGATATATCTTTGACCTGGCTTTGAAGTCCGTTAAGTTGGCCTGACAAAGTAAACTGGGCAGTTTCCCTTCTCTATTTTCTGAAAGAGTTTGTACAGAATTAACATTACTTCTTTGAATATTTGATAAAATTCACCAAATTTGAGCCTAGGATTGTCATTGTGGGAAGATTCTTAATTCCTTATTCCATTTCTTTACTTATTAGAAGCCTATTTGTTTGTTCTTAGTTTTTACAATTTGTCTCTAATAACTTGTCTTTTTAAGAATTCATCTATTTTACTTTACTTTAGTTTCTACAGTGATGACATAAAATTGATAATATTATTTTATAATACTTTCGAATTCTGTGAGGTTGGTAGTAATTCCACCCCTTTCACTGCTAATTTTGGGAATATGTGCCTTTTTTTTTGGTCAGTCTAGCTTAAGTTTTTGTCAATTTTGTTGATCTTTTCAAAGAACCAACTTCTAGTTTCACTGAATTTTTCTCTAACATTTTTCTGTTCTGTTGGTTTCTGCTGTATGCTTTATTAACCTTCCTCTGCTTGCTTTTGGTCTGGTTTGCTCTTATTTTTCCAGTTTCTTAAGCTGGAAGCTTAGGACTGATTTAAGAGTTTTCTCTTTTTTCTTATATATGCATTTAAAGGTATAAATTTTCCATGAAGCACTGCCTTATCTGCACACACAAATTCTAAGTTTTTTGTTTTCATTCATTAAATATTTAAAAATTTCCCTTGTGTTTTTAAATGACAACTATTTGGGCCTTTGTAAGATTTCTGTTACATGATTTCATCTTTTGCACTCTACTGAGACTTGTTTTATGGCCGAGCATATGGTCCACCTAACCAAGAGAATGTTTCCCATGTGTTTGAAAAGAATGAAGTCACTGGGTGGAATATTCTATATATGTCAGTTAGGTCAAGTTTATTGATAATGTCGTTGAAATCTTCTATCTTCTTGCTTATTTTGTGTCTAGTTAGTTGCTCTATCAAGTATTGAGAATGGGGAATTGAAATCTCCAATTATTATTGTAGAAACTTTATTTCTCTTTTCACAGTTTCACTTCATGCATTTGGGGACCATTGTTAGATGTATACACAATTTATGATTATTATATCTTCCTGGTGTATTGACCTTTTTATCATTATGAAATGTCTGTCTTCAGTAATACTTCTTGTCTTAGAGTCTGTTGTATCAATTAAGCTTTCTTATCATTAGGTGTGCTTCTTACAGACAATATATAGCTGAGTGTTGGGTTTTTATCCAGTTTTGACAGTCTATGCCTCTTGAGGAGAATGTTCAGCCCATTCATATTTAATGTAATTATACTGGTGGATGTACTTTTGCCATTTTGTTAATTATTTTCTATTTGCATCACACCTTTTTCTATTCCTCTGTTCCTCCTTTATTGCTTTCCTTTGTTAGAAATACTTAAAGTGTACCATTTTAATGCCTCTATATTTTTCACTTTCTATTTTTTTCAGAGTTAGTTTCTTAGCAACTAGGATTCTAGGGATTATAATTTGCATCTTAATGTATCACACTACTTCAACATAATTCCAAGTAAAACAGAAACTATACTCTAGTACTTGTCCATTTCTTTATCCCTCTTTTGTACTTTGCCATATGTACATTTCATGTATATGTCATAAACCCAACATAACAGCATTATAATTATTGCTTTATATGATTATATATGTACTTTAAATGTGGAAAGTGAGAAAAATATATCTACAGACACTTTTTTATTTATTAACAAACATTTATCATACTCCACACTCTTAAGTTCTTCTTACAGCTTTGAATTAACATCTGGAGTCATTTCCTTTCAGCCTGACGAATTTCCTTTGGTATTTATTATAAGACTGTCTAGCAGCAGGAAATTCTCACAATCTTTGTTCATCTGAAAATAATTCACCTTTAATTTGAAGGCCAGTTCTTCTGGATATTGAATACTTGGTTGACTTTTTTTTTTTTTCTTTCTACATTTTGAATATGTCAAGCTGTAAGGTCTCTTCTGTTTCTTATGGGAAGTCAGCCATTAAAGGTATTACTAGTTCAGTTCCCTAGTGTTAATAAGTCATTTTTTTTCTTCCAGCTTTTAAGATTTTCTCTTTTCCCCTGGCTTTCTAGAATTTAACTATGATGTGTCTATGTAGGTTCTGTTTGTGTTTTCCAACTTGGGGTTTGTGGAGCTTGAATCTATAGTTTTACATTAAATCTGGAAAGATTTTTGCCATTGTTTCTTCATGTATTTTTTAACTCCTCTCTCTTCTCTCCTGGATCTCCCATTATGTGTATGTGTATCTACTTAATGTTTCCTTGCAGGCCTCTGAGGCTCTGTGGACTTCAATCTTTTTCTCTCTATTCTTCAAGGTGTATAAATTCTATTGATCTATATTCAAATTGACTCATTTTTTGCCATATTAAATCTGCTATTGAGCCCACTGAGTAAACTTTTAGTTACTATACTTTTTAACTCTAGAGTTTTTGTTTCTCTTTTATAGTAATTATCTCTTTGTGGAAATTCCTTATTCACTGAGTCACTATCACCCTACTTCTCTTTAATGCTTTAACTATGGTTTTCTCTGTTTTTTTTTTGAACATACTTATAATTGCTACTGTAATGTTTTTGGCTGCTAAATCCAACATAGGGAGATAGGGAGACACTTAGATACAATTTCTAGTGATTTTTTTTAAGTATGGGTCATACTTTCTTGTTTCTTAGCATATCTCTGAATTTTTTGTTAGATATTGGACATTTTAAATAATACATTATAGCAACTCTAGATTCTGATTTTCCTTGAAGGTGGTTGTTGTCTTATTGGTTTGTGTTTTAGCATCTTGATGAACTAAAAGTCTGTTTCCCCTGCACTGTGTGGCCACTGATGTCTCTACTCCATTCCCCCGACCCCATTTTTCTTTTTAAGATCTTTTTAAGCTGGTCTCCAGTGTTTGACTAAAGTGGTCTTTAGTGGTCTCTCAGTGTTTGACTAAAGACTGATCAGAGATTTTACTCAATTATCTCAATCCAGTAAGGCTTCCACTACCAAGATGGGATTTGTGTGTAGAATGAGTGCATTCAAAGCCTGAGCCTTTCACAAGATGGCCCCAGATTTTATTACCACTAGGCCTGCTTGAATCTCCTCTCCACGTATTTCCTAGGTTCCAATGACCAGTGATTCATGGGTGGCTTATGCCCACTTCATTTTCTGTTGTGCATATCTACAGCATCCAGTCAACCTGGGATATGTCGTGAACTTACCAATCCCCCATGACTATCTTATCTCCTAGAGCTCTCCATAAAATCTTGCTACTTCATGAGTCTGTTACTCGCCACAAACTGGACCATACCTTAGACTAGAGAAGTCACTGGACCTCCTGGTTACTATTTTAACATACAACCTTTCCTATTAAGGGCTTTCCCTCCAGCTAGGGCTACAAGGCTTCCAGTTTTCAAGGCTTGTCCCATCTTAGTTGAAATGCCACACCAACAAAGCTGGGGATGAGGAAAGCAGGAGGAGTAGCACCAGGTAACACCACAAATATGTGTTGTTCTTATACCCTGAGTTCAGTGCTTTTCATGAATAAAGTTTCTCAATTTGGTTGATTTCCTGAGCACTGAGTTAGTTGTTTTGACAGTTTTGTCCAGCTTTATGTTTCCTTTGTGGGGAGAGTAAGCAAATATCTCACTCAGTCACCTCAGACATTCCTTTTTTAGTAGTGTATATCACATGTTGCTGTAGTCCAAAATTTATGCCAAATCTTGGCTATAACTTTGAGATTGTATTTACCTCTGAGAGAAAACTGCAAGTTCACCTTTTTGTTATTCATATTCTATGCACAGATGTGCAACTATTTTAGACTAGACATATTAGACTCACCCTCCTTTCTTTTGTGTTGCTTCTGGGAAAAACTCATTTTGTTCATATGTGCTTGCATACAGGGCATATAGAAAAGTTGAGGATTTCTCTGCATCAATAAAATAAAGAAGCTACTAAAAATGTAGTGTAGTTACAGGCAAAATCATGCTAACTGATTACATCTATTCAGTCTAGACACCACAGTATACGAGAGATACTGATAACCTACAGTTATCAGTTATATGAAAGTAATGCTAAGAGGTATAGAAACTATGACATATGAAAAATATTTGAGAGGAATGTCAATCTTTAGCCTGAAAAAAAAATAACATGTTCCTAGCCTTTCAAATATTTAAATTAGACTTACTCAATATTGATACAAAAGGCAGAATCAAACTTAGGGGTATAATTTTGATTTCAATATACAAAATAATGACTTAAGCTAAAACAATTGAACTCATTTGGTTCTTTTCCAAAGTGATGAACTTCTCCCCCTGAGAATGATAATAATAGACTATTTTTAAGGAGATATATTTTTAAGGAGCGTTTATTTAGGAGATGAACTAGATGACCTTTCAACTCTATGTCTCTGTAATTTTATAAAAACAATTATATAAGAATTTAGATGGATAAAAAATAACACTATCATGGAAAATAATCCAAAGTATACATAAGGATTATCATAATTTAGGTCTTGATAATAAAGGAAAGAGTCATAAAAACTATTCCTAAAAAACATGGATTCTACTGCACTACTGGGTCTCAAAGGGTAACACCATGTTGGATATTACCAAAAAAGCTATTAGAAGCAGAAAAACCTTTTCAAAAACAAGACTGTAAGTGAGAACAGAAGATGGCTAAAAGGAACAACATACAGAGACTGCTACATAAAACCAGACTTCACTCTGTAAAAGGCTCAAGTCGAATGGGTGCATAACAAATATTTTATAAATGATAGGAAGGGCACGAATAAGGTAAACTCGACTTGGAAAGCAATCTGGAAAGTAACCCTTAAACTCTGAAAGAGGTAAGGTTACCACAAATAAAGAAAATACCATTATATTTCAGAAAACAGTAAGATAATTTGCTAGGATTAAAACAGGGTATAGGCTGAAAACAGAAAAACTTACCTCTTTTAGTTGATCAGCACTCCCCCATGATGCAGAACGCTGATGTGACCTCTTTTCTGCTCCCTCTTCTGCCCAACAGCTAGGTGTCTTTAATTAAAAAATAATAATAATAAAAATAATAAAATAAGGAACTTTGTCTCTACTCCTTAATCTCATAGCAACTCAAACATATTTTAAAATCTTAGCACACACCAGTTAAGGGGTTATATAAATACTAAAATCCTTTACATGCTATGATTTTCATGACCCATGAAATGTTTAAAACATTCTGTCATATTCTAAATTAGACATGATCAATCTACGACATCTCTGAGTAATGCTACTCAAAACATTTGTTTTTTGACCTTAACATTAATAACTTAAAGTTACCAAGTCAAAGAGAACTGTGAAGATACGCATATTGGTGCTTTTAAAGAGAACTGCCAAACTAAATATAAAATGGCATTTCTACTAAGTAAAATAGATGGAAATGAGATTAACAGAACTAGCTCAGAAGCAGTGGGATTACAGATGACCTACATGTCAAATATCTAGCTAGCTAAAGGGCTGATTGTACTATTCTTCCTATATTCAGGAAAGAGTGTTAGCAATACTATTTTTTTGAAAACTATCCAGCATCTTTAAATGAAACTATAAAATTACAAAAATGAAAAACATTCAGCTAAATAAACTTACTATAATCTGAAGGAATACATCTTTTTAAAAAAAGAACTTGAGCTACATGTCAGAAAAGAGAATTGTTTTTACCTAAAACCTCATTTTCAATAATTCAACCAGTAACAGACACTGTATATACCCAAATGCAACACAAAACACTAAATCAAATAGCAAGACTATTTAGGAGTTGCTTAAAATATCATCCTTAAGATATGAGAAAACAGGGACGCCTGGGTGGCTCAGTTGGTTAAGCAGCTGCCTTCAGCTCAGGTCATGATCCTGGCGTCCTGGGATCGAGTCCCGCATCGGGCTCCTTGCTCGGCAGGGAGCCTGCTTCTCTCTCTGCCTCTGCCTACCTCTCTGCCTGCTTGTGTTCTCTCTCTCTCTGACAAATAAATAAATAAAATCTTTTAAAAAAAAAAAAGATATGAGAAAACAGTGTAATGCAAGTTAAGGAAAGTAAAAATCACTAAAAACAGACAAAGGATAATGATTAGCACAATAAATATATATAGCTTTAAAAACAACTATTACATACTGAAAAAATCAATCCTTATGTTGAGGTTGATGCTGTATGGCTTCTTCTGAAGAAGCCATTAGTTCTACTTTATACAATTCAAAATGCTTGTGAACAACTTTTTAAATAATTACCACTCCTTAAAAATAATAATATTCCGGGCTCCTGGGTGGCTCAGTGGGTTAAAGCCTCTGCTTTTGGCTCAGGTCACGATCTCAGGGTCCTGGGATCGAGCCCAACATCAGGCTGTCTGCTCAGCAGGGAGCCTGCTTCCCCCTCTTCCTCTTCCTGCCTCTCTGCCTACTTGTGATCTCTCTCTCTTTGGTCAAATAAATAAATAAAAATCTAATAATAATAATAATAATAATCCAAAATAAAACCAATAATTAAATGCTAGTTGAATAAAAAGACAAACTGGTTAATCAGTTCAAATACCAAAGTGAAGCTATTTGGTGATAACTAGGAGCAAATCAGTTTATTCAGTTGACAAGTTCAAGGATAAGAGGTATCACTATATCAAATAAGCTGTGTGCAAAGAACTAAGTTCTTAAAATTTCCTAAGTTGAGGCCTAAATAAGTCAAACTTCAATGAAAAGATTTAGTACCCCCTCTACCAAGTAGTCATATCTTTAATAATCAACTATTCTAAAATTATTCAGTTATGACAGTTTATCTTCATCAAACTTTTGAGAATTTATATGCCTTATTACCTATACTTTTCTGCCAAGTGTAAGCATCACTCTTGTCAAAGATCAAATGATTAAGGATGACAGTGTTTAAAACTCAAAAGTACATTCACAGGAAATGAATGAAATTTCTGGCATGCTCCATAATTACTTAATAATTACATTTATAAGAGGAATTATTTTCATTTTGTATAACTCTTAACTTTTTCAAAAGACATTTACATAAACTATATCTCCAACTTAGAAATAAATCAACAGCCACAAAACTTTTACAATTATCTTAATACTACCAAATATGCCAATAGCAAACGCAGTTACATCTGACGTCTCTTATCTCACAGAAGACCTTTTTTCTTCATATTATCATTCTTTTCTTAAAACTGAATGTGAAAACCTATTTGATTATTTCAGAGTGTACTGTTAGTTACAAAGTTAGTTAGTGTTAGTTACAAAAGAAATAAAAACTAACTACAAAGGAATATTTACGTTTCTGACATCTAGTTAGGAAAATAGGTAGTTTTTTAAAAGTGTAAAACTATTAGATTTCTCAGTCATGTGGATGCAGGATTACATGCATATAAATTGTTTAACTATATTCATCATACTATCAACTTTAAAAAAAAATACTCCCCAAAAAAGTAATTTCATCCTAATCACATCAATTTAAAATAAATAGTATGAAAAATGCTCTAGTCTGCAAATATATTATAGACTACATTGTCCAATATAATAGCTACTAGCCACATCCAGCAGTTTAAATTTAGATTAGTGAAAATAAAATAAAACTAAAAATTCAGCTCCTCAGTCACACTAGCACATTTCAAATGCTCAATAGCCACATGTGGCTCGGGGCTACTGGCTGCTACACAAGACAGCACGGATGTGGAACATCTCCATAGTTGCAGAAACTTCTATGGAGAGCAGTGTTTTATACATTTAATCACAGATTTTTAACAAGTTGTTTCAGTCAAAGCAAAACCAAAAGATGGCTCCTTGGTTTATTAAATCTGAGTAAAGTTCATGCTTGTGAAGTCACAGAAGATGAACTAATTTGTATCTAATTTATTAAATCTATAGGTGTGAGAAATATTTTACTATTTAAATCACATAAACAACACAAAACAGCAAAAGTTCTTTCCTTTCATAGCCACTGAGCTAGAGTAGAATTTTATGAACTATGCTACTTATAACATGCTCCTGGATGTTGGTAAGCATACAGATAAGAGTTTGACGGTCAAATTAATTTGGGAAATACAGTATTTCATACCTTCCTATACTCCACGTACAATGCAATTAGCATTTCAAAAATTCAAATACACACTTTTTAAAAACCTGCTTTATTTTCTTTCTCTCACTTACATAATACTAGAACCCTTATTTTACAAGTAGAATTTCAACACCTTCCAGAGAGAGCTTAGAAAGAAATCTAATCCTCAGTAATTCGTATTGTATATAACTGCTTGCTTTTCATTCACCACACTTAGGGGATTCTTCCTTTCTAGTTGCCTGCACCTACATTACGAAAGAGAAAGCAAACCTTTTGCACACTTGAATAATGCAGAACCAAAGCCATTTCTGGGACTGATGACAAAAAGGTAGTTGGCTAAAAAAAAAATTCCCTCTACATGATAAGGATACCTATAGGTAAAAAAGGCCATTTTCCATTTTCACCTCTCAAAACTGTCCAAAATCCAGCCCATGAAGCTTTCTCTCTAATCCTGAGGTCCATCCACTACCTCTTGGTTTCCTATGTAAGGGTCTCTTTTTCTACGAGTGAAATACACTGAAAACAGTTCTATTGGCATGGGACTACACACTCGTTAAGATAATTTTTTAAAGACGTTTTAGGTCCACAGCAAAACTGAGAGAAAGTTACGGAGATTTCCCACATACCCCATTTCCACCCCATATGCACAGCTGCCTCTCACCAGAGTGGTACATTTGGTACAACTGAAGAACTTCTACTGACCCAACGCTGTCACCGCGAGTCCACAGTTTACACTAGGGTTCACTCTTGGTGGTGTGTACATTCTATGGACATGGACAAATGTATTATCTGCCATGTATCCCACTAGTATAGTATCAGACTGGCTATTTTCACTGCCTTAAAAATCCTCTGTATTCTACCTATTCATTCCTCCCCATATCCCCCGATGCCTAGCAACCATTGATCTTTTTACTTTCTCATTTACTTTCGCCTTCTCCGTGTTGTTGGAATCATACGGGAGGGCCATATTTTCAGAGTAGCTTTTTTGACTCAGTAACCTAGATTTAAGGTCCTCCATGTCTTTTCAGAGCTTGATAGTGCATTTCTTTTTAGTGCTCAGTAATATACTGTTGTCTGAATGACCAACTTTACCGATCCGTTCACCTACTGAAGGACATCTTGGCTGCTTCCAAGTTTTAACAATTATGGATAAAACTGTTATCAACATCTGTGTCTGGGTTTTTGTGTGGACACAAGAAGTTTTCAACTCCTCTGGGTAAATACCAAGGAGCATGAAGGCTGGTGTGAAAAGGCTACGTTCAGTTTTATAAGAAACCACCAAACTGTCTTCCAAAGTGGTTGTTGGGTATTGCATCCCACCAGCAATGAATGGAAGTTCCTACTTCTCTCAGTTGTCATTGTCCTGACTTTTGGCCATTCTAATAGGTGTGTTTTCATTTGTATATTTCTGAGGACAAAGATGATGAGCATCTTCTCTTATGCTTGTTTGCCATCTTTCTTTGTGAAGTATCTGTTAGGGCCTTTGACCC
This sequence comes from Nasua narica, assembly GCA_028533885.1. Taxonomy (NCBI): domain Eukaryota; kingdom Metazoa; phylum Chordata; class Mammalia; order Carnivora; family Procyonidae; genus Nasua; species Nasua narica. The sequence goes on along the minus strand of CM052806.1, from coordinate 33,901,964 downwards.
ATTTTTTAATCAGGTTGTTTGTTTTCCTACTGCTAAGCTTTAAGAGTTCTTTCTATATTTTGGATAATGGTCCTTTAACAGATGTGAATACTGGATAATTTTGTTATACCTTTATTCAAAAACTAGCAGGAGCAAATGTGCTTTCCTGCTTTATCAGATTAACTCCTAGCAAAAAAGTACACTTTTTCAATATGCAAGAGCCCAAAGCCACTTCTAAACCCCCCCCAAACCAAAAAAAACTAATCACTTAATAAAATTCTTATAATCTTATTTAAAACTCAAGTGAAACTTTTTTTTTTAAAGTAAACTGTGCCCAACATGGGGCTTGAATTCACGATCCTGAGGTCAAGAGCTGCATGCTCCACCAACTGAGCCTGCCAGGCAACCCTATTTTTTTGTACAATTAATCTTTGGTCTTGGAATTTAATGTAGTTTATGATCTATAATAGAAATATGATTACTCACTACTAATTATTTTACGGTACTTAAAGAGATGATCCTTAGTATTAAAGTACTAATCAACCTGGCAGGAAAGGAAATGAAATTACATGATGATCAGGGATGCTAAAATTAATAATTATGATGGTAGGCTGATTTTAAGTTATAAAAAACTTTATAATAGACAATTACAAATCCTTTATTATTTATAAATATGTCATGTAGAGATTTGCTTTTTTTCCCCACTAACAAAAAAATGCTTAAACTTAAAAAAAAAACTTTTAACTTAAAAGATTTGAAAAGTCTATCCTGATGAAGCTTTAAAAGAAGCATAAAAAAGATGATGGTTCTACTATTATTATCCCTTGTTCTTCTGGTAACAGTTACAAGAATAGCTCTATAAGTATAAATATAAATTGCTGTTTCACTTGTTAACAAATAATGTAGAAAAGAAAGAGTTCAGCTGAAAAAGCTTTAGAAATTCAGTGACAGCAGCACTTACATGCTCAAATTTTTTATCACACTTCAATTACCCAGCAAGTTATGTGCTCCTTAGGTTAGACCAGTTTCAAAGGTGTGGTCTGTGGACTAGCAGCATCAACCTCATCGGGGATCATAGAGATACAAATTCTCAGGGTCAATCCCAGAATTACTGAATCTGGAATTCTTAGATATGGCTCAGCAGGCAACCCATGTTCTAACAAGCTCTCTAGATGATGGTGATGCAAGCTAAAGTTTGAAAACCACTATTAGAGTGAGGAAATAAAAATGAGTAAGAAATAGATTCTGCACTAAGGTGCCAGACTAACCATATACCCACTAATTTTTCTTGGAGGCTAATAACCATTGACAACTATAATATCAATTTGCACATAATTACATCTTTGGAAATTAAACTAATATAAATACCATTTGGAGCCATGTAGAAAGTTACAATGATAGGGAGAAATTTTTCATTACTGAGGAACCTTAAACAGTAGTCCTTAGCAAGGATTAATATCCCTGAGTATTTAAGCAAACTGCATAAAATTTGTTATGTAATTAGACCTCAATATGCTCAAAACACAACTGAATGATAATCTGTGGAGTAATGGTTTGTGACTTTCCTGATTAGTACTAAGGAACTTATTCAGAAGACTTAAGAAGCTATATTTCTTAAGTTTAAGGTGAGGGGGAGGGAGGGTTGGTGAATTGCAATTTCTAAAAACAGGAAATACCACAGAAATCAACTACTGCATCTGTGTTCCATATGATAAAATGAAAAAAATCTGCCTTACTCTGTAAGAAATGCTAATTTGAGAAAAAGCAATCACAAATGTGCCAAAAACTTTAACAATATTCATAGTAATTCTATTTCTAAGAATTAACCTGAGATGTACACCCAGAGATGCACTGGAAATATATTAAATGTCTATCAGTAGAGAAATGTAAAACTGTGGCATATTCTTACAATATAAAATATTGTAGGGACTACAACCCCACTTTAGTAAGCAAATATAAAAGAGAAAAAGACTAGAGAGAGATATTTCAAGCCATAAATAGTAGTGAGAATTCTAGATAATGCTATAGTAAATCCATAAAATTTTTTTTGGCTGAATGAGAAAAAAATTAGGAAAAAAAGACTAAAACCATGCTTAGGAATATTTAGTGTCATGGGAAAATGCTATGACTTATTAAAAAGATTACAAAACACCACCAATCATATTGTCTGAATTCTATTTTTAAAATGATTTTTAGATGTAAATAATCAAAATATATATCACAATGTTAAAAAAACGGCTACATCTGGATAAGTGATTTTGGTATTTCTTAAATTTTCTACAATGACTACTGTTTTCAAAATTAGAAACAGCATTTAAAAAAATTAATATAGCTATGCTATAGAATGGGTAAGTATGGCTATATATCTACAATGAGAAAGCCCTCCTAACTTTGGATATAAATGTCAAATCTATTTTGGAAGACAAGTTACCCATAAATTACATGTAAGTTAGAATGGTACTATACATTACATTAAATATTTTTTAGTAGATTGGTCTCTTCTGACTAGGGGATTAGGGTTTTCTCCAAACTCCAAGGGTCTAAACATAGATCACCAACTATCAGCTATGGGAACAGAATTAGAGACTTCAGATAAGCAGGAACATTTTATGTTTAGAGTAACTGAAAAGTGAAGGTCATTGAAATGTCAAATATCCAGAAATATTAGTGGAAAGTTATTAATGAAAATACTGACAGGAAGTTATAATTCAGTTCAGATAGGCCTTTCATGGTACACTTTAATTATGTAAGAGAAAAAATATCTATAAAAATGTTCTCCTGAAAAAATTAAAACACAGAGCTAACATATGATCCAGCAATTCCTAGAGAAACAAAACGTGTCCACACAAAAACGTGTACACAAATGTTCACAGCAGTACATGAACTCATGAATGCAGAAATAAATCTTATTCAATACCCTGGAATATTAGTTAACAATAAAAGAGATGAAGTACTGATATATGGTACAGTATGGATGAACCTTAGAAATACTATACTCGGTAAAAGAAACCAGATACCAAAGGCCCCATATTGTGTGAGTCCATTTATATGATCTGTTCAGAATGTGCACATCTTTAGAGGCAGGAAGTAGATTTGTGGGTCCCTGTGGCTGAGAGAAAGAGGATTCAGGGAGAACAGTGAGCGACGCTCATGAGTACAGTGGTTTCTTTTTGAAGTGATGAAAATATTCTAATACTGATTGTGGCAATGGTCGTACAAGCCTGAATTTAATATATTAAGAACCACTGAACTGCATGCTTTAAATAGGTGAACTGTTTGGTATATAAATTATATCTCAATAAAACTGTTACTAAAAATAATTAAGTCAAAGAGGCAATTATAAACCAGTCTCATTTTTCAATTAAAAGAAAAGCCATGTATTGCTGAACCCCAAAGTCTCAAGCATTATTTGCATTTTCTCAAAAATAACTAATATTTCCTGTCACATTTTTCTTGCCAAGTTTCAAATCACATAGAGGCACTAGTCCAGTAATACAATAGAAGAGGCTGGGAGGTACCATACATTAATAATCTATCCAGTTAGGTTTCTCAAGTCACGTTGAGAACATTTAACAAAAAAATTAAAGACATAACATAAAGTGTACAATGAAAATACTATTCTCTGACTTCTATAGAAACAGAGTTACTAATAGAATCTTGACAAATAACCAGCTTCTGCTTTAACCAAAAGGGGATGGTTATACCAAAAGGTGAGGAATTAAAAGTAGAAACAATATTTCAATTTATTATTTGGTAGTTACACCTAACAATAATATCCTTTCTGACATGTTCTATCGCTACTATTGGGAAGAGCTTTAAAATCAAATGAAGAGATCTAATTTTTGGCTTGTAGAGAGCATTAGAATGCATTCATTCTTTGGTGTTATAATATTTTATATTATAATTTACCTTGGTTGCTGGGTTTCAAAAATTCTTTAAAAATAATATTCCTAGGGGCGCCTGGGTGGCTCAGTGGGTTAAAGCCTCTGCCTTCGGCCCAGGTCATGATCTCAGGGTCCTGGGATCGAGCCCCACATCAGGCTCTCTGCTCAGTGGGGAGCCTGCTTCCCCCCACTTGCCTGCCTCTCTGCCTGCTTGTGATCTCTCTAAGTCAAATAAATAAATAAAATCTTTTTAAAAAATAATATTCCTAAACACTTTAAATAATATATTTAACAATCACATTGGAGTGCAACTGCCTCTGAATTATCCAAGAGATAAACAACCTTTATTGTTTCTTGATAGCTTTTAATATTTAAACAAAAATCTCTCATGCCTGACAGAAAATCAGCAACATAAGTGACTACAAGATATCTTCCAAAAATATTTCCATGCCATTCCAAAGTCATAAAAACTAACAATGCTCAATTGATGGTATAAATATCATCAAGAGGATACCTAAGTGATGAGGAAGGAAGAAGTTTCCTTAACAATCTATCTCTACTTTCCCATACCTGGACCCACCGATCTGAACTGCCATTTCTTATTTGTAAGATTGCATAGTAGACAACCATAGCACTTAGGACTGAGTGAATCCTGACCTAACAGGAACCGTTTATTGAGTTTCAGACCCCTATCATGAGGTGGAGCTAACTGTATAATTTCTACGCCATTTCCTACCAATTCAGACTTAATGCTCATAATTGCATATTAATTGTTGACAGTAATAATGACTTTCTCTGTCACTTAATTCACTGTCATTATATTTAAGCCTTCTGACAGTAAAATATTATAGATTCTAATACAAAGCAAACTAACATATACCAATATCTACCATGTCCTAGATACCGTGCTAGAAGCTTAACATGGATTATTTTATGTAATCCTCACTGCAATAGATACCAGTGTTATCCCCTAAAAGCTATGAGAATTCCAACAGCAATGAAAACTGTTTTCACTCAGTACATACTAATGTTTCCCAGGAATGTGATAGATCCGATCCCAATCATTCATTTATACAAAGTAGTTATTAATAAATTGAAAGGCATATTGCTTTCTCATACTATGCCTTTAGCTAGTGATTTAACTCTTAAATTCTTAAAGCTTAATGTCACTAACAAAGCTCTAAGTAAATGTTAATTATTTATTACTATTACAGGATTTTTGACAGAAAATTGATGGTTAAAAGCTTTAAAGGATGAGAACCAATGTACCAGACAACGAAGGTCAGGATGATAGAGTAACAGGGTTGTTCAAAATAAATACAACCTATTTCATAATTTTACCTAGAGCTAAATTAGGGATAAAGGTATGGGGGAAGAGACTAAGGAAAACAGGTTAATTCTGTTACCTATTAAATGTTTCTGGTAATGAGAGGAAACCAAAGTAACATGGATAACAGGAGTATAGGGAAGGCTCTTTGCTAAAAACCTTTTACTTTTGAGTCAAATGAATTTACTACCTATTAAAAATTATTAAGTAGAGGGGCGCCTGAGTTGCTCAATCATTAGGCGTCTGCCTTCGGCTCAGGTCATGATCCCAGGGTCCTGGGATGGAGCCTGGTCGTCCCTTTCCTTGTTCAGCTGTGAGCCTGCTTCTTCCTTTCCCTCTGCCCTTCCCCCTGCTTGTGTTCCCTCTCTCGCTCTCTGTCAAATAAATAAATAAATAAAATCTTTAAAAAAATTAATAAGTAGAATTTGAGTTTCTGATAATTTTAGAGACAGTATTTGAAAATGACTAATATTAAATATTTTAGCCATGAGTTTTAGTTTTCCATCAATACAGCTGAGTATATTCCTTTGGCAACCAAAAATATTATTCCCTAAATTAGGAACATGCCTACTTTCATGAGGACTGTGAAAACTCCAGGATTATAAGATCCTCTGTCTCTGAATTACCTAGTATCTGAAAGAGAAAGTAAAGGTGATCTTCAACAGGAAGGATTCTTTATACATTCACTCAACAGCCAGTTAGGGATCAGCCCAGTAAAAATAACCACTTATTTAGGACCCTGCAACACAATCTAAGAAGCCAAAATGGCCAAGTCTTTAGACTTGTTTCCATTTCCAGAGAAGCCTCCCACTCCCCAAAATAGTTCCATCAACTGCTGGTTCTTAAACTTGTTTAACAAGGACACAGGAAACCCAAACAGCTGTATTAGGCATGACTTCTGGTCAGGAAATGAGTTTTTGATTAGAGTGGTAAAACTGAAAGTTCTCTTATATTTGAGATCTATCATCCACTCCTTTGATTCAATTCCTCCCGAGCCAAGCTCCTTTCACAAAGGGAGGAAAAAGATAGATTATTTTAAATGTAATTTCAATAGCAAAAAAATTATATTTTAGTTCAGAGTTGCTGACTTTATTGAATATGGTTAAAGCCAAATGCAAAGTACTTATTCCAGATCTGATTCTTAAAAATAAATAAAAATAGGAGTGCCTGGGTGGCTTGGTTGGTTAAGCATCTAACTCTTTGATTTCAGTTCAAGGTTGTGAGATGGAGCCCCCTCATCGGGCTCTGCACTGGGCATGGAGCCTACTTAAGATTCTCCCTCTCCCTCTGACCACCCCTGCTCTATAAATCAGTCAGTCAATCAATCAATCAATCAATTTCTGGTGGCACCTGGGTGGCTCATTTGGTTAACTGACTGCCTTTGGCTCAGGTCATGCTCCTGGAGTCCCAGGAGTCCAACATTGGGCTCCCTGCTCAGCAGGGAGTCTGCTTCTCACTCTGACCCTCTCTCTCTGAGACTTCTCATGCTCTCTCTCTCTCACTCCTGCTCTCTCAAATAAATAAAATAGAATGAAATCTTAAAAAATAAATAAGCAGATAAATAAATAAATTTCTAGAGAAAGATGCTGGCATAGAGTTAGGATCATAATACTCCATATATTCAAACTTAATGAAATTAAGAAAAATAAATTAAAATGCTATTTTATGTGGTTTTGGCATGTTTAAATGTTTCATGCTTCAAATTTTAAAAATTAATTTTAAGTAATAAAATTTCAAAGAAAAACATCTTCTGGAAAATAAAAGCAAAATACATAAATTTTCACTTAGGATCTAACCATCCCATCTCTTACTCTTCAAAGAATACAAAATGTAAATGCGAAAAATTCTGAAGTCTTCTCTGATACCAAATTTGGAGGGAAAATAAGTGAGGGGAGTAGATAGGACATCAAAGTGGAAAGATTTATATACAGCAAAAGCTATTCTCCGAACAATTGCCCGTCAGAAATTTTTTAAAAATTGCCATGTTCACCACACCATTTTTCCCTAACAGGGAAATATGGCAGAGGACTCCAAAATAAATAAATAGATAGATATATAGATAAAGAAATAAATGGTGCAAAGCTAATTATTATATAATGTTTATATAGCATAAACAAGATTTACCAGAACAGAAAGACAAAAGACAAAAACAAAGAAATAAAAAATATGGGAAAGAGGTGGGAGAAAGGAGGAAAAATTTCCTCTTGAAGTTCCCCTTTCTAGCTGTGAATTTACAGTGCCAAGGCCACTATCCAAACATTCATGTATCTTTCCCTCTCTCTGTTGGTATATATAAATAATAATAGCAATTATTTATTGACACATAATGTGTTGGTCCCTATTCCTAGCATTTCAAATACATTAACTTAATTTAACCCTTATGATAACCCTATGGTGTACAATAATATCCTAGTAACAAATGAGAAAAGTAAGACACAGAGGTAAAGTGATTTGCCCAGAATGACAAAGCTGGAAAATGCTGGAGCCAAGATTCAAAACCAGTTTGATTCCAGAACCAGAGCTCTTGACTAATGGAAGAAATAAATAAATAAAACAGTTTTCAATACTAATTTATATTATGAAAAGGTTTAATTCAGGGGAAAATATTAATCAAGATACAGAGTATCTATAATAATAAATAATACTAACCAAAAGGAGATATAATGGATGTGAATCTTTATACACCTATATTATTAAGATATATATAAAGCAATGATCATCGGAAACATACATATCAACAGAAATTTTAATTCAGTTACTGCCAGCTTATAATGGAACAAACAGACATAAAGGGGCTATACAGAAACTGAACAACATAATAAGGCTGAATTAATCTGTAATGAATTCTATATCTAAAAGTAAAGACTATGTCTTATTTTCAAATACTCACAGAGAATTAAAAAAAAAATCTTATATTAGGCCACAAAGAAAATTTCACTGAAGTTTCCACAGATATATAATTCTATTTTCTAAATATAATAAAGCTAGAAATAAATTTTTACTCAGAAAAGAAATTTTAACCATTTAGAAATTAAAACAAAACAAAAAGGTCTCATACACTAAGCAGGGTATCAAAACTGAAACTACACAGTATCCTGCAAATATAAATAATGGAAACATTATATACTAGCCAAAGCTGAGCTCAGAGGAAAGTCTTGGCATAAAACACCTATATTACTAAATAAGAAATACCACAAATACAAAAATTAAGCATTTATCTCTAGAACTGAGAAAAAATATATACACTCCAGGAAGGCAGAAAAAAGGCAACGAGAGAGCAAAGCCAGACAGCAATGAACTAGGAAAAAGAAAAATCGGAAAACAAATTTCAACACCTTGATTTTTTAAAAAAATACTACATAACCAAATAAATTTAATCACTCAAAACACATATGCAATATTATAAGTGAAAAAAATAACTACAGAAATACAAGAAATAAAAACAATTATACAAGAATATTTTGTGAAACTATGCAAATATACTTGAAAAGCTAGATGAAATGGATTATATTCAAAGGAAAATATTGAACAAAAGAGAATCTAAAAGAAACCAGAGCCAAAGGGGTGCCTGGGTGGCACAACTGGTTAAATGTCCAAGTCTTGGTTTCCACTCTGGGCATATCAGGGTCCTGAGATCAAGCCCTGTGTTGGGCTCCATCAGGATCTGCACTCAGTGTGGAGTCTGCTTACAATTCGTTCTCCCTCTCCCTCTCCATTTCCCTTTCCCTCTCCTAGTCCTCCCTGTGTGAATGCCACTCTCTCTCTTTCAAATAAATAAAAATAAAATCTTGAAAAAAAATAGAAACTAAGAGCTATGGAAAAAATTGAGACTTTATTAAAGAGTTACAATCTGAAAACATACTAGTCTAGTTAAGCTTCATAGGTAAAATTTTTTCAGACTCAAGTAACAGATAATTGGGATGATATTTTCACCATTTGGCCAGAGCACAAAGGAAGGAAGGAAATCTTGCAAAATCTTTTTATGAAGTAAGTATGACAGTAACCTAAGGATTACATTATGAAAAAGAAAAAAGTTCAGACCTCATTTCTGAATTCCAAAAAAATATAAATATTAACATCCACTTCATTTGCCACTGTATATTTTTAAAAAGGACTCCATTAATAGCATTTATTCCAAAATGTAGTCATGACCAATTATTAAGTAATCTATTAAAGAAATTCATCATCTTACAGATAATGAGTCAAAAAAACATATTCATTTCTTTTTTTTTTAAAGATTTTTTTTTTAAATTTGAGATAGAGACAGTGAGAGAGAGAATGAGAGGGGAGAAGGTCAGAGGGAGAAGCAGACTCCCCATGGAGCTGGGAGCCCAATGTGGGACTCGATCCAAGGACTCTGGGATAATGACCTGAGCCAAAGGCAGTTGCCTAACCAACTGAGCCACCCAGGTGCCCCCCAAAAAATATTCATTTCAAAGATGAAATCGCATTTCACATGTAAAGAATCACTTCCAATTTAAGAAAAGAAACAATTAATAAAATGAGTATGCTTAATGCTACTCCTGTCAGAGTGAATGCACCAGTTTTTTAAGTTTATTGAGATATAACTGATATATAGCATTATATTAGCTTCAGGTATAGAACATGATTCCGTCTTTGTCTATGTTGTGAAGAGATTGGTACAATAATCCTAGCTAACACCATCACCACTCATAGTTATGAGAATTTTTTCTTGTAATGACAACTTTTAAGATTTTCTTCTTAGCAAGTTTAAACTATGCAATACAGGATTAGTAACTATAGTTGCCATGGGGTACGTGACTTCCCCTAGACAAATTATTATATAAATAATTTTATTTTCACCCATTTTTCACCCATATTTTCACCCCCCCAACTCCCAGCAACCATCAATCTGTTCTTTATATCTGTGAGCTTTCTGTGAGCTTTTTTTTTTTTTTTTAAGATTCCACATATATGTGAGATCATGTTTGTCTTTGTCTTTATTTCACTTAAGTATAATGCTCTCAAGGTCCATTCATGTTGCTGCAAATGACAAGCTTTCATTCTTTCTTGTGGCTGAATAATATTCCATTGTATACACACAGCACAACTTCTTTATCTATCTGTTGATAATCATTTAGATTGCTTCCACACCTTGGCTACTATAAATAACCCTCCAATGAACATGGGGGTGCATGTACCTTTTCGGATTAGTCTTTTTGTCTTCTTTGGATAAATACCCAGAAGTAGAATTGCTAGATGATATGGTAGTTCTATTTTTAATTTTTTGAGGAAACTCCGTACTGTTCTCCAGAGTGCTGTACCAATTTATATTCCCACCAACAATGCACAAGCGAGTTTCCCTTTTTCCACATCCTGGCCAACATTTGTTATCTCTTGTCTTTTTCCTAACAGTCATTTTGACAGGTGTAAGGTGGTATCTAACTGTAGTTTTGATTGCATTTCCCTTATCATTAGTGATGCTGAGCATCTTTTCATATTCCTTCTGGTCATCTAAATGTCTTCTTTGGAAAAATGTATATTCAGATCTCCTATCCATTTTTTAACTGGATTGTTTTTTTCTTTTGCTATTAAATTATAGGAGTTCTTTGTTATTTTGGATATAATTTGTAAATATTTTCTCCTGCTCGGTAGGATGCCTTTTCATTTTGTTTATGGTTTCCTTTGCTATGCAGAAGCTTTTTAGTCTGATGTAGTCCCACTTGTTTATTTTTGCCTTTGTTGCCTTTGCTTTTAATGTCAAATTCAAAAAATTGTCATTAAGACCTATGTCAAGAAGCTGTGTTTTTTTCTAGAATTTTTTTATGGTTTCAGGTCTTATATTCAAGTCATTAATAGTCCATCTGAGTTAAATTTTTATGTATAATATATGATAGTGGTCCAGTCTTCCCAACATCATTTATTGAGGAGACTTGTCCTTTCCCCATTGTATATTCTTTCCTTCTTTGTGGTAAATTGATGATATATGCACGTGTTTATTTCTGGGCTCTATTCTGTTCCATTGATCTATGCGTCTGTTTTTATACCAATACCATACTGTTTTGATTATAATAGCATCGTAATAGAGTTTGATATAAGGAATTGTGATGTCTCTAGCTTTGTTCCTTCTCAAGATACTTTAGCTATTCATGGTCTTTTGTGGTTCAATATGAATTTTAGGATTGCTTGTTCTATTTCTGTGAAAAATGCCACCAGAATTTCGCCAGGGATTGCACTCAATCTGTAGACTGCTTTAGGTAGTATGAACATTTTAACAATATTAATTCTTCCAATCCATAAGCATGGAATAGCTATTTTTCTGTGTCTTCTTCAATTCCTTTAGTCAATGTCTTATATAGTTCAGTGTACAGGTCTTTCACCTTCTTGGTTAGATTATTTCCTTTTTAAAATTTTTTTTTATTATGTTATGTTAGATTATTTCCTACCTATTTTATTCTCTTGTTGCAATTGTAAATGGAATTTTCTTAATATGTCTTTCTGATACATTATTAGCATAAAGAAACACAACAAATTTCTGTATATTGATCTTGTATCCTGCAACTTCATCCTGAATTCATTTATTAGTTCTTTTAGTCTTTTGGAGTTTTCAGGGTCTTCTATATACAGCATCATGTTATCCGCAAATAGTGACAGTGTTACTTCTTCTTTTCTAATTTGGAAGCCTTTTATTTCTTTTTCTTGCCTAATTGCTCTGGCTAAGATGTTCAGTACTATGTGGAGTAAAAGTGGCAAGAGTGGGCATCCTTATTTTGTTCCTGATTAAAGATTTCAGCTTTTCACCATGGAGTATGATGTGAGCGATGGGCTTGGCACAGACGGCCTTTATTGTGTTGAGATACATTCTCTCTATAGTCATTAAAAAAATTTTTTTTATCACAAATGAACATTAAATTCTGTCCACTGCTTTTTCTGCATCTACTGAGAAGATCATATACTTTTTATCCTTCTGTTAATGTGGTATATCACACTGAACAATTTTCAAGTGTTGAACCATCCTTGAATCCGTGGAATAAATCTCACTGATCATGGTGTATGATCCTTTTAATGTATTGTTGAATTAGGTTTGCTGATATTTTGTTGAGGTTTTTTGCATCTAAATTCATCAAGGATATTGTCATACAATTTTCTTTTGTGGTGTCCTTGTCTGGTTTTGGTGCACCAGCTCTTTAAAGCTTCTTCCCATAGTACGTCTCATGGCCAAACTTAACTTTAAGTGGGCAGAGAAGTAAAATCCTATCATGTGCCATGAAGAGACAATGTCTATATTTGTGAAAGCCCTCATCGCTACTATACCTAGGAATTCAGAAGAAACATCTTTTATTATTGCTCTAAACTACTTTCACTGTTTGACCACTTTATAAAAACTATATGCATTACTTTCTTATTTAAAAACATGCTCACGTTCCCTCCACTGACTTCCCCTAAATAAACAAAAACTTCTAGTTACTGCCCTAAGAGCTCAAGAGTTAACCTAAGAAGAATGGATGTGACAATAAAAAACAAAACAAAACAAAACATTTCATATGTTCATCTCTTGTATCTTTAATTAAACCAACAGAGGCTTGGGGGCAAGACCGTTTCTTATGCTTTAGTGGTTACTCTGAGAGGCAGTGGGGATTTGGAGAAAAAGCAAAAGTTTTGGAATCAGCCAAATCTGGGTTCAAATCTCTTCATTTATTAGCAATATAAACAACAAATTACATAACTTTTCCATGCCTCAGTATCTCATCTGTAAAATGAGGCCTACGTTTTACCTTCCTTTCAATGTCCCTTCTCAAATATCTACATGGAGATCCATGCAGACCTCTGCCCTGGACCTCAAGTTTTATGGCAACTGTTCTGGCCTTCTTCTAGTCACACCCCTCCACAGGTGAAGAGACCATGGGTCCAAACGAACATACACACCTCAGCCTATGCCCTGGGTAATCTAGACCCAGGAATTCCTTGCCTCAACAGAGTAGCCTCGCCTCCAATGTTTGAAAGACCCTATTCCCTGGGTCTCACTTGCTGAAAGAATATGAATGAAGCATAGATGTGAGGACTGTGCGGTTGAAACATATGTGTGAAGCCACCCCTCAGAGAGAATAGTGTGTGGGGTAGGAAGAGATACAGGTTTAGGCTCAGAGGTGGGATGGGTTCAACGCATGCAGACATATTCTGGCATGTACGTCTGAAGAATCCAACTTCTTAGTTCAAACTCCATAAGGTTTATTTGTCAAAGTGGGAGGACAAAATATATTGTATATATATATATTTCATATACATATTTATTAATTTAACTTATACATACATGGTATGTGGGTCTTCATTTATATTTGCATTAGAAATGACCCTATCTGTATCTACTACTAATCGGTGCTGACATATTCACTTTCAAATATTATCGTATTTACCAAATGTAAATATGATACATGTAACATTATCATGAGTTAGGTTTCACTAACACCGTCGTGCAGATAAAGAAACAGACAAGCTTAAGAAACCCTTTTTTCGGGCCCCTGGGTGGTGCAGTTGGTTGAGCGACTGCCTTCAGCTCAGGTCATGGTCCCGGAGTCCCGGGATCGAGTCCCACATCGGGCTCCCAGCTCCATGGGGAGTCCGCTTCTCACTCTGCTCTCTCTCACTCTCTCTCTTTCCTAATAAATAAATAAATAAAATCTTTAAAAAAAACAAAAACAAAAAAAACCCCCTTTTTTCTGGGTGGCTCAGTTGTTAAGCAACTGCCCTCAGCTCAGGTCATGATCCTGGAGTCCCGGGATCGAGTCCCGGATCGGGCTCCCTCCTCAGTGGGGAGTCTGCTTCTCCATCTGAGCTCTCCCTCCCTCCCTCCTCTCCCTCTCTTTCTCTCGAATAAATAAATAAAATATTAAAAAAAAGAAACCCTTTTTTCCATCTCTATATCGCTCTCTTAACTCAAATATCTGAGTTTCCTCCTCTATCATATCATCAATATTACATTCTCTGAGTTAATGTGCCCAAATTCCTAACTTCAGCCCTTCATCTTCATGATCTCTCTTTAGCACCTGATAGTGCTACCAATTCTTCCTTAGAATGTCTTTCCCTTGCTTCTAAGGCTAGACTATCAGTTCTCTTACCTTTTGCTCTTTCTCTGGCTCTTCTCTTTCTGAATAGTGTCTGCATAAAGTACATGTTCAATAAAAAGTAGGATTTTTTTTTAAATCTAAGAAGAGATTTGGGGGCACCTGTGTGGCTCAGTGGGTTAAAGCCTCTGCCTTCAGCTCAGGTCACAATCTCAGGGTCCTGGGATCGAGCCCCGCATCGGGCTCTCTGCTCAGCAGGGAGCTTGCTTCCCCCTCTCTCTCTCTGCCTGCCTCTCTGCCTACTTGTGATCTCTCTCTCTCTGTCAAATAAATAAAATCTTTAAAAAAAAAAAAGAAGAGATTTATATCTTGAAGTACAATACCAGTCACTCTACTAAGTGATACATGCATGCACAGTATTCCATTTATTCTAAAAGCTCATAAAACTGAAGCTCAGAATGACTAACAAACTAACTCGGTGTTAGAAACCTGGCTCCAACACTTTCTAGCTTTATGATCCTGAGTAAGTCACTTAACTTCCCTGAGTTTTTGCTTCTTCATCAATGTCATTTTATAATGTTCTTGTGAGAATTAAATCAAACTCAGGATATAAAACAAACAGCACATGATCCATAGTCAGTAAATGTTAACCCCCTTCCTCCTCTTCCTGTTGCTCCCAGATGAATACATCAATTTTCTCTTTCCCTCTGTGCATTTCCAAAGACTAAGTCCTTGGTCTCTTGACCTTTCTTTATGTTTACTTACGACACATGTGAACCCAACTCCTCCAGAAAGGTGGTCCTGAATTATCTGCATCCATTTCTAAGTGTCCAGGCCTACATCTCTAAGTTTTGCTAGTTATTTCTACTTGAGAATCCCACTGCCTACCATATCAAACTGATCCTTTTCCTCACAAAATGAAGAATGGAAAGCAAAAGACCGGGAGGGGGAGCATAAAATATTACAAAGACAAAATTGATACTGAATTGATATTGAATTCAATGATAAAGCAGCTAATTTCATGGTTTCAAGCTTGCCTGAGAAAATTACAAAAATTGAGAAGATTCTCATAAATCATGTCCAAAATTTTCTCTTTTTTTTCAGACATAAAGCTCTAATCCTTCCCTTTCCCTAACCCACAAAGCCCCAAATCATCTTATTCCTTCGGAATAAGGAATTCCAATTCCTCTCACATTGAAGTACTCTATTTATTAAACATCTAATTATTTACTATCTTCTATTACTGATTTTCAGAAATTTATATCTTATGTTCCTAACTATGCTTTAAAGCCAATAACCATCTCTTATATTTTTAGTATTCTTCATAATGCTGATTAACTACTATTACAAAGGTATGGTCAAGAACTTAGAAATCATAAATTCAGATATTTTCAGACTTTTTCCTGACTTGGAAGGAAAAGCTTCTCAAATCAAAAAGGTTGGGGAACCTTCCACATGTAGAAAAAGTATGATAATCCACGTGTTAATACTTTACAAGTTATTTCCAAGAACAGTGCAAACTTTTCTCCAAATCTTATTTATAATTTTCTCATATAGATACTAGTTATTGTATTAATTCTGTTAAGCAATCCTTAAAACTATGTCTCAAAAACCATGTAATATAGACTATTAATAAATATATTTATTACATTTTAAATAGTTTTAAAACTTTTAAAACCCAAGTGACAAAAAACAATTAGTCTAAAGCTTATTAAAAGAAATGGCTTCCTTTTTTGGGTGAATATACTTCAAATTTGGGAAAATTTAATGAAATTACATTTTATTTAATGTGATCAACACAGAAGAACTGCACGGTAATAACATTGATTTTGATTTGCTCATTTTACCTGAGTAGCTTTATCTTTCATGCACGAAGGGTAATGAACATGAGGATCCCGTGGCCACTGTCCTGTGAGATAAGGTCCTGTTATCGTATCCAAAGAAGAGGTTCGCCTTATTGTACTAGAGGTTCGAACTTGCTGAGATTTTGTCCTGTCCACTATAAAAAGTGAAAAAAAATTAGGTTAGTCACTGAAAATTACATAAAATTTAAAATTATTTAAACTTCATAGCTTATAGCGAATGTCACCCTGTCGATTTTCCCTAGAATATATATGTACCCTAATAGCTCTCTTATATGACCTGATGAAATTTGTAGACCCTCTCTGAAGGAAAATTTGTTCACATGTTAAATGTTGCATATCCTTCTAGGGCTGTCAGATGCTGTAAAGCCCACCCATTTTAGAGCCCTATTCTAAAACTTACCCATCTTCATCACTGCCATTACTTTAATTCAGACTCTCTCATGTCTCACCCGGACCACCAGTTTCCTAACTGCTATCCCTGCATCCATCTCAATTAAATCTTACAGGGCTACCTCCCAACACCACTAAAAAAAACATTGCTGTGGTCAATCATTGCCTTTAATAGAAAGCCTGTATTTTTTACAATTTGGCTCCCATACACCTCAGTGTTTAATGTCTTGCTAGTCCTCCATAAATCCACGCTAACTACAAAGTGCCAAATGAACTAACTGCAGTTTCCCAAATGTAAAACACTCCCTTCCCTGTCTCTACACATTCTATTATTCACCAAGCCTAGAACACTCTCCTTTTTTTGTTCACTTGACAAACTCTTATCTCCCAGACCAGTTTCGGTGTCACACCACCTCTGTGCAACTTTTCCCAGCGCTTTTCTTTGTCCATCTCTACCTCTGCTTGCATGCAACCGTAAATTTGTCTTTCTCCCCAACCAGAACATACATTTAGTCTCTACACACTGAAAGGGAGTCAATACTCAATACTTATTTGATCAATTTATTCACAGCTATACAAAAGTAACATGTATAAAAAACTCTATATTTTAATGCAATTTCGTCATTTACATATGAAGAATCTGAAGCCCAGAGGGATGAAACTGAATTGTCTAATGAAAGAGAACTGCTAACAGAAGACAGAGGTAAAAAGGAAGCAAGATCTCCAGACATTCTATACCATCCAATCCATCTACTATAACTACCTACTTCTCTCCATTTGGGTAACTTTAAGTATTTCTGTTGAAAATTAAAATGATCATAATGAACTCCATAGTTTCTTTACAAAGAAATTACAGAGGGTTTTCATATATACATCCCCAATAATTTACGACCGAAGTGCTTTCTATAATAAAATCCCTTGAATTACAAGCTCCAAGGCTCAAAGTCTTAATCAGGATTATATCTCACATTGAACTAAAATGCCTTGCACATTACAGTCAAGAAACATTTGTTATTGAACACTGTCCTTTAACTATCTTCCTGAAACCAGAATATATAAGTAGTTTTTTTCTCAGACAACAAAACACAGCATACTTTGGTGTTATATTATTTACATATCTTAAAACCACAATTTTGAGTTCTTCTTTAACCTAAGAGTGTTAGAGAAGATATGAAAATGACAATTTCCTCCCTATCTTCATTACTTAGCTCTACTTTCATTTCACGGTGGGCAGAGAATCTAGGATGACCTATTTCTATCTACTCTTTGCAATTACCTGAATTTTCTTTCAATTTTTATAAACATTTCATGAGTCATGAAGAAGATGAATTTTCTGTTTTCAGAATCTATAGCTCTTTATTTGTCCTCTACATCAACTGAAATAAAAATATAGAACACAGGAATAATATAATTACCAGTGGATCTGTCACAGATTTAGAGAACTCTCAAAGTTTTAAACTACTACTGAGAACTAATAATTCTTTCTTCCTTGCAATTTATTTATTTATTTGAGAGAGAGAGTGAGAGGGCCCATGAGCACAGGGGGCGGAGCAGACGGAAGACAAGCAGACTCCATGCTGAGCATGGAGCCTGACACAGGACTTGATCTCAGGACCCTGAGATCACGACTTGAAGCAAAACCAAGAGCCAGATGCTCAAACAACTGAGCCACCCACATGCCCCTCTTTCTTGCAATGTTTTATCATTTATATTTTAGTTCTGCATAATTTAACACATACTGATCCACGATGTTGTCATCATGGTTTGCATACTTCACCATTATAATGTGTTCCATTTACCACTTTTTAAACTCTTTTAAATTAAACATTATGACCCCCTTTTGCTCTCTATTATAATTTGCCTGGATGCCGATTCTTCAATTTTCCATTTCCTTCAATCTTTCTATTTATGCATGTCTCTTGTACACAGTATATAAACTAGGCTTTTTGAAAAAAACTTTGTAGTATGCCTTCTTGTAGAAAGTAAATTTACCCCACTTATGTTATTGCTATAGTAAGTTTAACTTGTCATGTAACTTTTTTCTTCCTATTTGTAATGCTTCCTTGCTACGTGTCCTCTATTTCACTGGGGTTTTTTTTTCCCTCTCTCTTCTTGTCAAAACTAGTATCTATATAAACTGTTTTTAGTAGTAGAAGTTATTTCTATTAATTCTTTCAAGTATTTTTTTTTCTGGCTATAAAAGCAATACCCACAAATATTAGTAACTCCGGGAAACATGTCTCTCATAATCTAATTTATAATAATTTGTTTAAAAGTTTTAGAAGTTACTTTATATTCCATCTACCAGGAGGACACAAAGGACAAAAACATATTATCCCTTAAAAAAAGGCCAACATTTATAGCAGTATAATACTAATGTAAAAAAAAAAAAAAAAGTACAACCAGCTACCACCAGGAAAAGAAGAACCATTACATGTGAAAAACCTGTGCCTAAACTTAAATTGTTCTAAACTATTAAAATGTTGTATGTACTCTACTTACAGCTGCTAAAATTCCTAATGTGGAAAACAAACTATAGGGGCCATTTTTATCTTTTATAATGAAGAATCTATATAAATAAGCCCCTTGATCTATATCTTTTAATTTATATTTAGTAACTCTTACTATTTATTTTATCACTGGACCTTTGCCCATCACTCTCAAAAGATCACATGTTCTCCTCTTAGTATCCTATGATAAGCTACTTTGTCAGAACTGTGGTCTTCAAACCATTCTAAGTACTCCTATTGGTAAGTAGGCTATTTATTTATAAATGTGGTATGTACTATATTACTAATATGCTAAATATCATAAAACAGACAAAACAGACATATATGATATGGAATAAAAAGTTAAAATATACATGTATAAAAAAATAGAAGTTATGACGTTTTCTTCCTGTATCTCAACAGATGGCCTCACTCACTTTAATGGACCTGAAACTGGGTGCTAGACTCATTGCATATATTGGCCACTTAGCTCTGTCTAGTTTCACAGTATTACCCTACTGTTTAATTGTGTTCAGAATGTGTAGATAAGTACCAGGTATTATCAACACCAAAACAAACAAATAAAAAGGTCTGCCTTAAAAAGAAAAAATAAGTTAGGAAAACACAGTATCCATATCTTGTTATAAAATTCACTCTACCAGCCATCATTTTTTTTCAAGAAATTAAAGTATACGAGGCAAATATTCTTGAAAGGTCCTATTTCAAATATATTCTTTAAAGATTCTCACCATTGCTCACAACCAGGAAAATTTCAAAGACAGGGTATTATTAATTCCCAATATTCCCAAATTATTTGAAGTGTAAAAATTCTTAACAGGTTTGAAAATTAGAAAGGATGGTTTCTTCTAAGATATGATTAGTCATAATAACCCCATCTATCAAATATCACTAAAGCCTGAGATTTAACAAAAGATTTATCATAAACAATGCAATTCTATTTCAACAAGATGACCTGTTATTATTAGCCAAACTTCCATGGCAGTGAATTAGTCTTTAACTGCTTTGTATCTAAACCCTGACTCTCACAAATTTTTATTTATTTATTTTATGGTATCAGTTCCTACCAATTCAGGTTTTACAATGTATTGCAATAAGGAGAATCAACTGTGGTTTTGCATTATTTATATATTCAACACAATAAATTGTTTATTTCATGATTACAGTTGTAATTAGAATATGTATTTAGTTTTAAATTGGGTAATCACAATATTTTTCTACTAATTATTACAAAATTACCTCAATTCAAGTTAGATCAACCAAGAGGACACCTTATGAGCTAGAAACAAGCATTACTATAGATAATCTTTGAATTAATTTACAAGAGCTTGAATAACTTAATAGAATTGCCAAAATAAAGATTCAATTATGAAAGAAAATCAATTAAACAAATACTTATTATCATTACTTAAGGTAAAGAGGCATCAGGAAAACAGTACCTTCATAAGTGGTTATTACTAAAGAAAACTTGCTAAACATCTACATATGGAAAGTACTGTTACAAGTACCAAGGGAAATTACAAAATAAGTTTCAGACTCTCTTCAAGGAGTTTATATACTGGTTGGGAGAGATATGATACATATAATTGAACTATAATATAAAGCAGTGTATGTATGGCAAATGTATAACAATGAAATATAGGAAAGCAAACAAGGCAAAAAATAAATTACTCAGTAGATAGCAAGAATGATGCTCTCCAACTACACCAAAGGAGTAGTAAGAGTTTTTGGCATCCTACTTACCAGTCCTTTTGCTAATACCCTTACTTAAATATATGAAGATAAAATATAGGATAACTAACTTCAGCTAAAAAAAGAAAAAAAAAGTAAGAAAAAAAAATCACATCCATTTCCAATACTATCATCCTTATAACAGAACAAAAAAATGACTGTTGATAGCCACCAGATGTAAAAAGTCTTCCTCATTACATTCATCTAAAGGTTGCGCTTTCCTGTCCCTTTCCCTCTCTGAATAGAAAGTCACATGGCAGCAGCATTTGGTAGGCCTGGGGCTCCTTGGGGTACCTACTGAGGACTGTACAAAATAATTTTTGCTTTCTAACAACCAATTGGAAATTCAACTTTAAGATAATAATAAAAAACAGGTTTAAAGGCAAGAAGCTATATATTAGGTAAGCCTGAATCTGAATAGCAAATTAAGCATTGTTCAAAACAGGCAAAACCTGCCAGAGCAATGTAACATGATATTAAATTGATTTATTTGTTCCCAACAATTTTACTTTAGTGGCAATGCCTGAAGATTGTCTGGTTAGTGAGTTTGGAAATTTCATGCCTTAAGAAGCTAATCTGCAGTGGAAAACAAAGTAAAACTTACACAAATTAAAAAAAAAAGTTATTGAATATTGGAAACTTAAAGAACTTTAGGAAACAAGCCATCATGTCTTCCAAACTAATGTACCTGACAAAGATGATACAATATTTTTGAGTGCCATAATGCAGCCACACAGAATGTAAACCAACATGCAGAATAAAAAAGTGCTCATATTCTTTCTTGGGCTATTAATACATTCCAACCTTTTCATACTACATTCAATCTACATAAGCATTATCAAACCTCTGTGTTTAACTCTCAATTAATGATTATTAGGCAAAGCTTTCCATTTACACTTATTACACAAAGCATATCTAAACTTAAAGAAAGCATTTAAATAACGATTTAAAACTTTTTGAAAAAGAGCTATTACTCCTTCAACCACTGTGTAATGACTATGATTCCATGAAACTTAGCCATTACAATACCATGAATTAGCTGCTTCTTTCTTTCTTCAAAATCCATCACTGATTACAATTGTAAAGAATCTTCAAACCATGCAATGGAGCAAAATGCTTAAGACAACTCAATACTAATCCAATTATTCCAGCTGTTTCTATCTCAGAACTCATAATAACTAGTTTTTAAAATGTCACATTAACAGTGCTAGCCAACAGTATCAAAACATACATCTATGATATTTTGTCTTAAATTTAAGCTTCTGAAGTGTGTAAAATCTTTTTATCATTTAACAGTTATAGTAAAAATAACCGTGTTTATCATTTAACTTTGTTAACACCCAAAATGAGAACAGTCATTAAGTCCCATTATGGATGTGTGTGTATGCATACGCCCTAAATTATCTAGTATTGATTAGAACAATGTTAAAAAATGCTTTAAAAAATTGACAATGCTTTTTAGCCACTACAACTTAACACCTGGGCCTGTCTGAAAAGTAGAAGAAGCAGCTTTTTAGTATTTCATCTAGAAATGAGATCTTGGGAGATCCTAGAATATAAAGACACAAGACCCTCAGGCAATTCAACGGTGGACTAAGCAATGGAACTCAAGGGTAGGATCCTATGTGGCTTTCTGTATAAGGAGAACCAGGCAGCTTGTTCAAAACGCAAGTTACCAGGCCACACTCCCAGAGATTCTAATCAAGAAGTTATAGGATGGAACCAGGTATCAACATATTTTTTTAAACCAAACCTGACTGATTCAGATGCATCATAAGAGTTAGGAAACACAGAAGTCCTAAAGCAATGCTTCTCAAAGTGAAAGAATTTTGTTAAGTATGCTCATTTCTCTGCCTGATTTCTTATCAACCATGTGACACTCTCTGGTAGTGGGATCAAGAGATCTGAATTTTTAGTAAGCACCTCAGGTGACTCTTAATGCTATTAAAAGCTTAATAAGAACCTATATCTGAAGGATTGGTACTGGATCCTTTGGAATTGTAGGTGCTCAAAGATAAAATCCTTTTATGACAATAACTTACTCCCATTTAAAGCACTGAAAGTTTAACTACACATACCTAAGGAAATATCCTGCTGCAAAAATATCATCCAATTCTTTGAAATCTGCTCCTAGTAGTTAAACTTCTAGAATCTAATACTTTTTATTTTTATTTTTTTTAGAGAGAGATAGAGTAGGCGTGAGTGGTGAGGTGGGGAAGAGGCAGAGGAGTTAGAGAGAGAATCTCAAGCAGGCCCCACACCCGGCATGGAGCCCAGGGCTCGATCTCACGACTCTGAGATCATGACCTGAGCTAAATCAAGAGTCCGATGCTTAACCAACTAAGCCACCCAGGAACCCCTAGAATCTAATAAATTTAAACACTCATCATCTCCTTCAAAAGATCACTTTCTAAACTTAGTGCCAGCCATGAGCTAGGAACTTTCAAATTTTAATACAGAGCACTGTAGGCAGAATGCTTAGGGGCATCAGAAAGATGCAATAACAAAGCTCAATAAAGCTTCTTTTGGACAGAGACCTTCCCAACCAAACAGGGTATTTTGCATGCAAATAAAAGTTAAGTACAATAAAATCTACTTCCTGAAAAATATGAGGAAGTCTGAAAAAAATACATTAAGTAGGTTCCTTTATAAAATGAAAGTGCCAGAGCAAAATTAAATCAAATATATAAGCAAAGTAAAATTAAATGTTAATAATTAATTTGATTAAAGCATTTAAGCCTGAGTTTATTAAACAACCTTTACCAGAAAATCAATGAGCTTTTCATGTCAGACTTAATTCATTCATATTATAATTTTAATCTTCATCATTGAAATCAAAATAACAAATTAATTGAGCCAAGACTGAAGACATTAAATTGCCTTTTTCAACTTGAAATGATATAGTTCCTGATCTACTGGAGATCAAGAACAACCATAAATAAATACAGGCTAGAAATATTCCTCCTATTGGCTCACTGAGGTTAACCATAATTTTGCTAAAGATCTGTTATCAGAGGTTTGCTTCAGTATTTCTATAATCAGACCTGTTCCTTGAGAGTTATAGTTTTAAATTATTATCACTGTCAAAGAGTTTCTCCTTGACCAAACTTTAGTCAGGCTCTTCTGAACTCTTCTCAACTAGGCCCTAACTTTTGTGCTTCCATGTTTATCTCTGCACTATCCAATTTTAGAAAAAATCCCCCATCCTCAATTTCTGATCACCCTTGACACCTGATCAGCTTCCTCAACCTCTTCCACTCCCCATATGATAGCTGATCACCCTGGCCTAACTTTCACAATAATCCTGTGAAGTCTGTTTAGCCAGAATCCCTCCTCACCCCAAAATTTCCTACCTCTATAGTAATTTTTAATCCACTAATACTCACCCTGCTCCTTGCCCAGAAATCCCCACCAATCTTGTTGTAGTCAGAGTTTGAGCCCAATCTTTCTCCCCAACTCCAAAACTCCATTACAGTGGTCCCTACACCGATCATGACAGTCTCCCTGAATGAAGTTTGCCTTACCTTTCTTTAACTAGTCTCATAAATAATTTTTTCTTTAACATCAGTAATTTTCTCCTTACCTGATAGATATAATTATTTTTAAAATAAATTAGCTAAAATTTTTTTTAACTCTATAAGCAATAATTTAAAACTGTAGAAAGGAGACTAGGATACTTCTCTAGCCAATGTAACATAGAGTAATACTGGTCATCGAGTAGAATTTATTACTGGATTCAGTTTTCCTAAATCAGCATAGTCCAGGCACTTTACTAATGGTCTTTATGGGTCTTTTTTTTTTTTTTAAGATTTTATTTACTTATTTGACAGAGAGAGAGATCACAAGTAGGCAGAGAGGCAGGGAGAGAGAGAGGAGGAAGCAGGCTCCCTGCTGAGCAGAGAGCCCAATGCGGGGCTTGATCCCAGGACCCTGAGATCATGACCTGAGCCGAAGGCAGAGGCTTTAACCCACTGAGCCACCTAGGTGCCCCTTATTGGTCTTTCTTCATCGACATATAAGAATATGAAAATACACTGGCCACCTAAAATAAAATCATCAAAATTAAATGAACTTCAGATAAGAGAAAGGAAGGACACGAAATCTGAACATGCTATCTGAAATCAAACTAAAGGGCAAAAACAGAAGCCCTCTTAGAGTGGGTAGATTTTGAAACACTAATCAACCAGACCTGGAATTCTGCCACAGAGGCAATCTAAAAAACATGCAGAAATGGCCATATGGCTGCCCTCCAGAAATCAGGAAAGGAACCAATCAAGAAGTTGACAAGAGAAACAAACATGCTTCTGACCAAATGAAGCCTGACACAGCCTGTAACTTGAGGTCTGTCAAGAAAAACAATTTTTAAGAAAATGTAGTTGTGCAGCCATTTAGGAATGACTCTCTGGGTTATAGCTCATTCAACCAAATTTGTGTCAAATGGCACGTAAGTTGAGATAAGACATTTGGAGAAAAGCCTTCAGCTTGTTTTCAAAGGAAACCCAAGAGAGTATCTTTTGGAATCAAGGGTTATAAAAAAAAGTCACTAAGATCACCATAAGGCCTGGTGACAAGCAGTGGAAGAACAGGTAACAAAGTAAGATGGAGCTCTGACATTTGGAAAACATCTCCAAAGAAATTACATATACAGCAGATAAGATGCTAAAGAAGTTTTAGTTCATTTTTTTCTGGTGGCAAAATAATAGTCCTTTAAAGAACCTTGGTGAAGTCATAATTAGTAGAAGAAGGTTCATAAGCTTATGAACTTCCAATGAATTCAATTCACAGAGACTCCAAACATCCAAATCCATTATGACTAATGGGCTCAGACATTAATAATAATCACAAAAGGGCACCTGGGTGGCTCAGTTGGTTGAGCAACTACCTTCGGCTCAGGTCATGATCCTTGAGTTCCAGGATCAAGTCCCGCATCGGGCTCCCAGCTCCACGGGAAGTCTGCTTCTTCCTCTAACCTTCTCTCCTCTCATGCTCTCTCTCACTTTCTCTGTCTCTCAAATAAATAAATAAAATTTTAAAAAATAATAATAATAATCACAAAATATTAGAAACTATAAAAGAACCAAAAAAAGATGGTCAAAGATAGAAAGAAATATTGTAATTGAAAGGAAATATTCTGTAATCAAAAGACTGTATTCCAAAAAATTTTGTTTTAAAGAGCAAACTTCCAGGTAAAGCATTGGTAGAACCTAGGAAAAATTTTTTTCTTGTGTCATTAAAAATTGTATTTATTTACTTGTCAGAGAAAGAGCACAAGCAGGGGAAGTCTGAGAAGCAGGTTCCCCACTGAGCAGGGAGCCCAATGCAGGGTTTGATCCCAGGATCCCGGGATCATGACTTGAGCTGAAGGCAGATGCTTAACCAACTGAGCCACCCAGGCGTTCCAGCACTTGGAAAATTTTTAACCAAATGAGGTAGATTCACTATTATATCCCAATTTAAAAAGAGAAACAAACAAGTCCCTCCTTAATACCCATTTAACCCATCCTCCCACCCACCCCCTCTCCAGCAACACTTAATTTGTTCTCTATAGTTAGAGTCTGTTTTCTGGTTTGCTTTTTTTTTTTTGGATGAATACTGGATTTTATATGTAAGTGATGAATCACTAAATTCTATACCTGAAACTAATATTACATTGTTTGTTAACTAATTGGAATTTCAATAAAAACTTGGAAAATGAAAGGGAAAAAGAGGAAAATACATGTTATAAAGTAAAAAAAAAAAAAGGTTATGAACTGGATATTTTGACCACAGTATAACAACCAATATTACTGATGAATCCTTGATTTTTAGAGTAGGGAATAACTTTACCCAAATTGTGATATATAACAAAGTAATTTTTCCTCAAAATTTACCTTCTAATGAGGGAAAAGGAAGAAAGTCACAAACAGAAAAGAAATCCATCCATCCAGAAGAGAATACTACTAGCATTTGTTCAGCTACTTTTATTTGGAATATATGTTCATAAATATAGTAATTCTCTCTCCCCCCCCACACACACCCTCTCTCTATATGTCCAGGAACTTTTCACTTCATAATACAAACCTCTCATTTTTATTTTAGCATTATGGCATGTTTCTAATATATGTAGAATTTTCGGTCCATTAGGTAGAGCAGGAAGTCAGTATTCAAGACAGTCCTTCATATAAAAGTTATGTCAAAACATTCCCAAAGGAGAAAAGCTGGTAGCAGAAAAGATTTTAAAGCTCCCTGTGACAACAGAACAATGAAACTAGCCAAACAAAAGACTCAGGGACAGCATCTGCAACATAATAATGTCACAAAATAGCCCCACAAAAACTCCAAATATAAGTTAGTAGGGACAAAGATTCAGAAATTAACCATCATGTTTTCAGCTTCTGTCTCAGAGGCGGGAGAAAGAAAGTATGTGGGCTTTTGAAGATCCTGACAACAAAAGAACACCAATCACTAGAAGGTAAATGCAAAGGACCAATGTGAGAACAGTAGCCAAAATCAGGAGGGGGTTCTACTGGAGTGCAGGAGGACACCAACTGAAGAAAGTCTGAAGTACCGGAACTATATGACTAGTCTCAAATGCAACAAAAGCTGCTTGCAATACAGAGTCCAACATGAAAGAGAAATTATTGTGAGTCCAATCTAAACTGAACGTTACAGGGCAATACAAGCAAAGCAAAAGGAAAGTTGAGATAAAGTTGGGGAAGGTAGTCAAGGAGGGTGATAACAGAAGCAAGACATTTTAAGTCATTTTATAAAAATAAGACAAGTGAGAAAAATAGAGTTCTGAGGCTAGAAAAGCTATCCTGAATGACGTGTCCCTCCTAAAAGTACAGGAAAATTCATCTCACTTAAATTGTGAGAAAAAAAAAAAAGAGCAAACTATTTCCACATAATTATACTACAAAGGAAAATGGCACAAGGAATCAATGATGGTCTATGTACAATGAAAGCATGCAAGAAAGACATGCCCAAATAGGCTGAAAATTGTAAACTAATAGTTCAAAACCAACTAAAAAAAATTTTTTTTAAGATTTTATTTATTTGACAGAGAGACACAGTGAGAGAGGGAACACAAGCAGGAGGAGTCAGAGAGGGAGAAGCAGGCTTCCTGCCAAGCAGGAAGCCTGATGTAGGGCTCGATCCCAGGACCCTGGGACCATGACCTGAGCCAAAGGCATATGCTTAACGACTGAGCCACCCAGGTGCCCTAAAAAAAAAAAAAAAATTTTTTTTTAATGACAGAAGCAACAAAAAATCTCAGAATTAGAAAAATCAGAAGTGATGTGTTCAAGGGCAAGGAAAATAAAAAGAGAGGTGAGCAAACTCAGGAAAGGCTTAGAAACACAAGAAAAAATTATTTCAGGAATGAAGACTAAATCACAAAAAGCACAATGGGCAACACCTTAACAGAAATAAAACATGGGACACAAGTTTTTTATTTTGAAAAAATGAAAAGATCAAAAGATTCCAACATGTTTAATAAGGTTTCCCTTATTTATTTCCCTGAAGGAAACCAAAGCAACTAAAAAAATATAGAGGCGTCTGAGTGGCTCACTTGGTTAAGTGTCTGACTTGATATCAGCTCAGGTAATGATCTCAGGGTCTTGAGATCGAGCCCAATGTCAAGCTCTGAGCTCAGCATGGAGTCTGATTGAGATTCTCTGTCTTCTCCCTCTGCACCCCCCTCCTGCGCTCTCTCTCTCTCTCAAAAACAAACAACAAAAACCCCTAAAAACCTCTAAAAGTATGTGTGTGTATATGTGTGTGTGTTTATATATATATACTTATTTATCTGGGCAAAATTATCCAGAACAGCCTACATTGAACACATTTTAATAAAGCTAAAGTGACCTTCAAGTATTAAAGGCACAGATTAAAAACTATAGCTGAGTTCTTGCTACATAAAGTATGGAGAACACAAGGAATATTGTTCTTCCTGAAGTTCCATGAGTTCTTCCTGAAGAATCTACAATCTACCAAAGCTTCATACAACCAACAACTTGGGAGGAATTAACCTAAAAACTACTAGAAGGTATGAGCTATCCAGGTAGTAACTTTGAAAGGACAAGGGAGCAACAGAATGCCTAATATTGCTAAGGCAAGTCTTTTGCTATGTGAAATAATGACCAGAGGAAGATCTGAAATTCACATATTTAGCCTCTTAATATATTTGAATCTGACTATAAATTTACAGAATAGCTGCAAACCAAATGTGAGTTATTAAATTCCTTCCAGAACCAGATACATGTACATTTAAAATTTTAATATTCTTCTAATATTTTGATTGTGTTGACTCTGAAAAAAATTGATGCTAGCCTTAGAGAGGTACACTTTCTTCCTAGGTAGCCTGGTAAAGAAATGAGCTCTTGCCTAACCTAGAGGGGAAACTACCTGAAATGGAGCATCCACAGTCACTCCATTGGCAGTATTTTTGCCCATCTCTTCCATCTAGAGAGGGCAATCACAGAGTCAAGTTTCCAAGGAAACCTGCAGCAAGAACCAGGAAGGGATCAACAGACAGGAGTTCCTTTTATGGGAAAAGGTAGCATTTTACCACAAGAAATGGAATGGTAGGGCAACGGACTAAGGGGTTTAAAGAGGGTCATGTGGACAAGACAGGATGGAAACAAGCCTTGAAGAAAACCTTCTCCTTGCAAGGGGCTAATAAATCTGGAAGGGACAAAACAAAAAAACAACAAGACAAAACAAAACAAAACCAGGCTCTTTTCACACTACATAGCTACTGACATTACAGGATCAAGGTCTTATCACTACTAAAACAGGACAAACTATACCAGGTGAGATGAAATCTTTAGAAATCTGTAAGACAACTGTAGTTCCTCTGATTTTGAAAAAGCTTCTGGAAAAAAATTATCAGCATTCTGACCCCTTATTTGAGTTAAGAATGAATAGGTTAGCTTATAATAGCATAATAATAAGTTAACTCCATGATTAAATGGACAAGTTAAGAGTAAAGGCCTAGGAAGAGAGTTAACTGCTTAATCTCAGTGAGATATGACTGCCAGGAAAGCAAATTTGTTGATGGTAGGCAAATGATAAGTGGAAATCTGTACTGGAATATGTGTGGATATCACTGATCTGCTTAATGAAAAAGAATCTAATAAATTAAATTTAGTCTATGAGCTGTATTTTCCCCCACATTGTGTCCCCCAGTCCAGCAATGGTGAACATGTCATTGACTGGCAAATACACAACTAGCGACACTTCTCTATAAACCCAGAACCAATAGGGTGAACAGAATGAAGGCTTCAGAAATAAGGAAACACAGATGTTTATTCTATCATTTACTTTCCTAAATATTGACACCAAAAAATCAAATATGTAGCTGTGAAGCAGTAGTTTATCCAAAATTGGATGCTTCATTAAAGTTGGAAATGGCCAAAAGCTGCAGGAAACATCCTGAAGGAAAATGTTTTAGACAAATGACACCTTTGTAGAGGCTATGGAGTAAAACAGAACGTGGTAAAAACCAGTTCTGTGTTTGCATACACAGAACACCTTCCACCTCAACAATTCTACAAATATTGTGCATAAAAGGTTGCCAGGAAATGCTGCCAAGGACTGAGAGCAACTAAGAAAAAATAAAACTACTAGTGGCATGACTAAGTGCAGGGGAAAAGTATCATAAAATATTTTAGAATAGCATCATATTTTATTCCTCTAAAATAGCCATAGAACTGCCCATAGAACTGGCCATAATCTTAGTCAAAAATAGTCTATTGATATTGATTGAACTGTACTTCAGTCAAAGTGGCCCTGCCTAGGACCTACCACTGTAATAAAGTCTCAAAGTTTCAGAATTTATGATATTAGATCTGAATTATTTTTTCCCTGTAACGATAAAATAACAACGTTCAACCCAATAACTGAGTGAACAAGTATCAGACTACAGTTTTGGATACAGGTTGAATCCTTAACAATACCTGAATAGAATAGCTGGGGCATTTGGAATCAAAACCCTAACAAACATCTCCAGATATACTGGAAAGACTTATCTCAATGTGGGAAGAAAACCAACCCACGTGAAGCCAATTACACAAAAAAGGTGGGCCAACTGGATTTATATTTCCTCTTTCTCTACATTCTTCCCTCTTTATTTCTGGTTAGAATTTTTAAAATCCTGGGGCACCTGGGTGGCTCAGTCAGCTAAGTGTCTGATTCTTGATTATGGCTCAGGTTATGATCTCGTTGTCATGAAATTGAGTCCTATGCTGGCTCAGCATGGGGCGTGGAGCCTACTTAAGCTTCTCTGTCTCTCTCTCCCTCCCTCTACCTCTCCCTTCCTTGGTCTCTCGCTGTAAAAAAAAAGAAGAAGAAGAAGAAAAAGAATCTTTAGAATCCTTCCTATGTAGTGTTGAGATACAAGTACTAAACAATACATGTCTAAACATTATGAATAATGCAGTTAGCTTTTTTTTGATGGAGATGTCAAGTCACCCACTTATCTTTCTCTCTGTCCACCTATATTTTAGCTATTGTACTTTCACTTAATGAAAGAAAGAAAAACCCAATACCCACTAAACTGTTTAGTTTGTACTGAGTTCGTACTTAAATGGTTAATGTAAGACTTATCTGCCAGAGACTGATTCCTTCCCAACAAAATTAAGGCTTTTGTGTGTGCGTGTCTCCCTCTCTCTCTCTCTCTTTTTGTTTCTCTAACACCGAGCACAACTACTCAAAAAACATTTGTTGAACTTGTGGGTATCATTTATCCATCTTCCCTTGGCTTTTATGAAATAAATATTAAAAAACTGGAAATCACCTGGCATCTATTCTGGACCTCCTTACTGAAGACTTATTAAAAGAGCCTCAAATAGAGTAGCTCCATATTTCTTTTTAATATTCTGAATGTGAGACTCATCTAAAATCATTGTGAATAAAGTACAAGACAGTGACAAACTAACTCAAATTCAGGTCCTACTGTCATCCTATTTTCCACATCTATATAAAAAACTAAAACTTAAAAAAAAA
Organism: Nasua narica; assembly: GCA_028533885.1. Classification (NCBI taxonomy): domain Eukaryota; kingdom Metazoa; phylum Chordata; class Mammalia; order Carnivora; family Procyonidae; genus Nasua; species Nasua narica. Next base: position 33,870,272 of record CM052806.1, on the reverse strand, counting down.
ACCCTAAAATTTCTATGCTCAGATATTTCACAAACAGGTAATTAAAATAGGTTCATTCAATACAAAACTTTTGATAGGCTGTATATTCGAGAACTATTTTTATATGACATGAGACCATTTAATAAATACACTAAGCTTCTTGTCCTATCAAGCATCCTGGGAGACCATGGACTTATTTTTAGAAGGCTACCATGGCTGAAAACATTTCTGAACTTTTTTGAAGATGGTCTTTTAAAACTGTAATCAAAGAGGAGTACAGAATCTTTAGTTAGTGAGAATACATAGCAGATCATATAAAAATACATTCTACCGGGCGCCTGGGTGGCTCAGTTGGTTAAGCAACTGCCTTCGGCTCAGGTCATGATCCCAGAGTCCCGAGATCGAGTCCCACATCAGGCTCCCAGCTCCATGGGGAGTCCGCTTCTCACGCTGACCTTCTCCCTTCTCATGTTCTCTCTCACTCTCTCTTTCTCTAATAAATAAATAAAATCTTTTAAAAAAATACATTATACCAAGGTCACCCAATCAAACTTGACACAGTATCTTTTGCATATTGACAGAAGTACTGATAACAATGAACTCCACTTGCCAAAGTGTTGAATCAGATGAGAAGAGAGTAGATCTTTCAAGGTAAAATTTCAAGTAGTTCTGGTAGTAACAGATGGTGGACCACCTTTCTTTAAACTCTGAGATGCAGTAAAATTGGTAGCACTAGCACCTACAATTATCCTTGTGGATAGTTTGGGCCAGATTTTACAGTCTCACTAATTATTATCATAAATTGTCACCACAAGTAGGGTAATCTAACTGACTCTAATTTAAGGTAATCTATTTTACCCTACCCTGACAAGGAACATGTATTCAAAGCATGGCACTATAAAAGAATAACACCATTATCAATAAAAGTTCGGTTCGCAAAGAACACGAGGTACACAGTGGAGGGTGCTGAGATGAGTCTTTAATGCCAAGCTAAGGATTTTAAACTTTAGATTTTTCTTTTTTAAGAAACACTGTGCTTATAGCATTTTGATGACTCAATTAAAGATGGGAGATTTTAGCAGGGGAAACCACAACAGCACAACAATAATTAAGACATGGAAAGGATAGAAAGAAGCCATCAGATTCAGGACATAATTCAGAGGAGATGGGACAACATACAGTGATGAGCAGGATGGGAGAAATGTGGGAGGAGGCAAAAGTCAATGATTATGCTGACAGGAAGTAAGAACTTAATCCAATGATGCCATGGGTCTGAAAGTCTTAATCAGGGTTGTGTTCCATAGTGCCAAAAAGCAAAGAAAAGAAACCATTTAGCTCCATTTCTGTACCAAATTTCTGAGTTTAAACTTAACTTATTTAATATTCTTTACCTTGATAACTGTACTCCTAATCATATTTTATTACATATGAATAATAAGAGCACAGGACCCAAATTTGGAATTATATCGGGTAAAAGTTATTAAGCTATTGTCTTTCTCTCAGTAGCACAGAAAAATAGGCCACTTTTAAAAACCATGTTAACTAAGAGTTAACATGGTAGATTCTACCCTGTGAAACATAGGTTGAAGACACTTAATTTTTTTTAAAGGTTTTATTTATTTATTTGACAGAGAGAGAGAGAGCACAAGCAGGAGGAGTGGGAGAGGGAGAAGCAGGCTCCCCACTGAGCAGGGAGCCCAGCTCCTGGCTTGATCCCAGGACCCTGGGATCATGACCTGAGCCAAAGGCAGACTCTTAACCCACTGAGCTACCCAGGCCCTCTGGTGGAATACACTTTAAATTAAAACCTTTTATACAGATGGTAACAAGACTAACAAGAAGATAAAGAGCATGAGCAAAACATCTGAAGACCGTTATGATAATATTTAAAGTCTCTGGATATGACAACTTGCAGAATGTAAGGATAATGTCTGTTTTAATTTGCTATACACAGGTCCCACTTAGAATACCCTCTCCTGTCCATAGAAATGCAATTACATCTTTCAGTGCTTGTTTAAACTTTGAGTTTAAATACCAACATAATCTTCTGCTCAAAAATCCCAAAGCCAACTTCAGGAGAGAAAATCATACATTTGTTAATAAAACTAAACTGCATATAACTGGGCTGGCATTCTAAACTGTTAGATGATTTAGAAAAGGGAATTTCTGTTTGGACTGTTTAACTCCTTTCTCCAAACCAACAAACTTATTTTTTACCAAATAACCCTGAAGTAAACAGTTTAGTCAAAGAATTCGGCATTCAAGACATGCCTCCAGGAAGGAAATACAACTGTAACATGATAAACAGTAAGTTTCCCCATAATCACAAGGAAGATGTTTAGAATTATAACTAGTTATAGGTCCACTGCTTTCATCTTTCATGAGATAAACCAAATCCCTAAGTCACTACCATGAGTATATTGAAAGTACTAAAAGTACTATGAAAAGATGACCAGGAATCCCAGGAATCTCTATTCTGTACGGAGAAAGTATCAGGAGCCAGTGATTACCAGTAATTACTGCTATAGGAATTTGAACTTTAGAGACTTCTTTAACATACACACACACTCTTATACCTATATGGTATAGACCTTCAAAATGAACATATTATTTGGCTATTTAATTTCCTCATCCTTACATATATAAAGAAACTAAGTTAAAATCAGTCTGTAGCAATAGACAATTATATATATAAGATCATAATCCATAGTACTAATAATATTTTTAGTACAATTATGCTTACTTATTGCTTTGTCTTCCTGACATTAGTAACAGTAGAAGATTTTGTGAAAGTCCTTCATGAAAGAAGAAATACTTCCTCCATGAAGCTAGTTAGAAACAGTTTGCTAGGAAATTATAACTGAATAACTTCTTTTTATAAGGACAAAATATTTCAGAAAAAGCCTTAGAATATTTATCTAATTTAAAAGCAGATCTTTCCACAGAGAACTGCGAGACATAAAATCATTAGTGCATGAGTTCTTTCCCGTTCAGGGGTTAGTTGAATACCAAATTTCTTAGACTCTTTAAATTCAGACTAGAAAGGAAATGGAAAATATCTTTTCATGCTCATTTATAACAACTTATGATATTAGTTAATTTTGCTAAATGTCTGTAGAACGTTTTATGCAGCAGTGAGAAATTACACTATTCAGTAATATGTTTTTACAACCTCAGATGAACCTCAACCTTGTGTAACTGACTTCCTAAAAAGTTTGTGTCAATAACACTTTGGTAAATTGAATAATTTTACTTGCACATAAGTCAGACATTTCTAAAGTAAATACCCCCAAATCCACTCTACAGTTAAATTTTTTTACATTATAATGCAGCAAAAATTAATATGTAATTTACATTCTCCTTTTTAGAGCTTAGTATAATCATGATCTTTATGAAAGACTATAAAAACATTTAGAATTTTAATTGAAAAAGCCCACCAAATTTGGGGCATGATAACTTTAGTTTCTCTAAATTTAACAGCTTTAGAAGCTGATTCCATGGAGCTTCAACAGGCCAAAATTCACTTAACAGAACTCTGACTGTAACTTAGAAACTCACTCTGTAGAAATACATTCTCCATGTTTCAAACTGTGGACTGTCCTGACATCATCCATCCTTGTCTCACCTACTTCTACTAGGAGGAACACACAGCTCCCATTTCACGTTAAGCTTTAAATCAGTGCTTTTCCAACCTTACATTCTACCATTGAATGATAGACCTTAAATGAAGATAAAAGCCATCAGTTCCTTAAACATTTAGGTATTTTAAAACATGGCGACACAAATATAATCTATTAATTTTCATCTTTGCCAGATAGCAATAAGACTGCATTTCACAATAATCACTGTTCAGTGATTTGAACCCTTATATACCCAAAATAAATCTCTTGTAATTCCTATGTAAAGATTTATCAGGTGTTTGCTGCAGGGCCTTCTAAGCACCAGCCACCATGCTCCACAATGGCACACTAAAAATGACAAGGTGCTAGTTGGTAAAGCACGCACATCTACCAAAATTACTCTGAATACAGAACTACAGAAACGTTAAGACAATGTTTGGATGAAAAATCATAAGTAAACTGTTAAAGCCTCTAAAATTGCTATAGTAACTATGGAAATGATACAGTGAGTTTAATCAAAGATTCAGCTACCATACTCTATATTTACTTTCTTTTACATTTTGAGGCACTTAATTCTAGAATGGAATAATATTTTTAAATGACACAGCAAATATTAACAATAATTTATTTCATTATTTTCCCTAAATCTTTCTATTTTCTAAAAGTCCTATATACAATTTTCCATGGTTTATTATATGGTTATATTCAGGGATTATAAGAATTTCTTCAATGATCCATAAGAAACATAAAAAAAAAGAAATCGACCCAGGACATACATCTCACCTAACATCTGTTTTTCACTATGAGACTAAGCGTAATACTTATTCCATTAAATGAGAATATCTGTATAAAGATGTTATTTTTGACCACTTGGCTTAGTACAAAGTAGAACAGGACACCTGTCTTAAGGATTAACTAATACAACCAAACACTAATACTAAAGACTTTAAGGCTAATAATTCTTTAAGATAAAAACTTTTAAGAAAAAATGAAACAAGATGGGATCAGGAAGGAGACAAACCATAAGAGACTCCTAAATTTACAAAACAAACTGAGGGTGACTGAGGGTTGGGGGAGTAGGGATAGGGTGGCTGGGTTATGGACATTGGGGAGGGTATGTGCTGTGGTAAAGGCTGTGAAATGTGTAAGCTGATGATTCACAGACATGTACCCTGGGGCAAAAAATTCATTATATGTTAATAAAAAAAAGAATAGATAAAAATGAAAACTAAATTCTGAGTAAAGACAAATAAGTTATTGTGCATTCAACCACGATATCAATTAATGGTAATATATGAAACATATTATATATATGAAATATATGAAAAGCCTATTTTCCATTCCCTTCTACCTCAGTTATAGCAGATATTTAGCCAAAACCAAGTTGTATTCATTTCAATAGTCTCACAAGACACCAAGGTCCAGGTATCACCACACATCATTACTACATTTGACTACATTTCCACATGAGAAGCCACATCCAAAAGTTTAGAATACCAAGAGGGTATCTGCTTATATGTGTGCACAGAAAATGTTAATGATGTAATCCCAGGCCAAATATACCAGAACATTATACATCCATGTAGGGATAAACTTAGACCTAGATATATTGTAGAAGCCACAGAATGAAGGTCTCCTAGGCTTCATCTAGCCAAAGAAAAATACATATAAATAGAATATTCAGTATTCAACAAATACCAAAAAGCTCAACTTAACTTAGAAAAGCAAGAAAAGAAACATAATAATTCATATCTGAAGCCCAAGGCACCGAGAAAATAGTGGGTTAAATCTTGGCAGATTTTAAATGAATTGACTTTGTTGAAAAATATGAATGTGAACACATCAACTGTACCTAGAATATGTATTCTGTAAGGGTCAGAGTTCCTCAGATATAGTAGCGATTCAAGAAATATTTATTGTGTAAAAAAGGGAGGAATTCCATTTGTTTTACTCACCAACATATTGCCAACAACTAGTACAGTAACTGAAACATTTCTTGAATGAATGAACACTTATTGCAGAAATTACATTAAAGCTACATTAATCTCTGGCTATATGTTAACCAAAAAACCGAAGAGTAAGCAAATGTGACTGACGAGGGGTATTTGTTTTGTTTTGGTTTTTAATAATGGTCATTCTGGCATGTAAAGGATTTTAAAATGTTTTTTAAGCTAGCTGACCAAAATATTGCAGAATATTGTAGGCTTTTCAAAAAAACCTTATTTCTGAGCACAGTCTAACTCCCCAATTCTAAGAAACTAATGAAACTGCATTTAGCAGAGTTTGCTAACCTCTATTTAGTAAGTGTTAGACGCTTAGTTTAACTTACAGCTCATTGTTTTCACGGCAATTTATCAGATTGCTTCCAAAAATACTTTAGAAGAAAATGATACTGTCGCAGAACCCTCAAAGATATTGTAAATATATTTTATTTACAGACTACCAGTTCATATGTAAACAAATCTGTATTTTACTATGATCTTTTTGTACCTTCATGGAAAGCTGACTTCACAGGTATACATGAGAATAGCAAAGTTTTTTATGGCTAGACCTGATGTAACCCTGAGCAACTAAGCCCTACCAGTTTGTATTATCTTCTAAGACAGAAATATTACTTCACTGATTCAACTTATAGATTGATGTATTTAACTAGAAAAGTTAATTACAGAAGAAATATCATGAAAAACTCCATCCATCACACAGACTCTATACAACACTTTCAATATCATAACAATAAAAATATCGTTTCTAATGTTACTTCCAAAAAGACTCATGTTCCACACTGACTATTAAAGAGAGCTAACAATAAGCACAAATGACACTGGAAAAAAAAAAGTCACCATGGAATATACGATTAAAATGGAGCCCAGAATATCTTTTCTGGATTACATCAGCAAACCCAGAAAGAGTGAAAGAGCCCAGGCAGTTATAAGTTGAGAAGATAGTACACCTTGTTGCTTTGCCATGAAAGTGATATATAAAAAGGCACTATTTTGAATGTTGCTAAAATATCAAAGAAGGGCAAGAGTAAAGACATGTTAGGGATGAATGGATCCTTATGATGCTTTATTAGACATGTAAAGTTTAAACTGTCAAATAACAAAATACAAAAGACCTTATTCTAATCCGGATTTTGAGAATTCATTCAAAAGGCAGTTTTTAAAAAAATGGAAATCTAAATTCTGCTTTAAGAAAGTGATAGACCCTTTAAAGACCAAGAGGAAGGCTTACTGGCTTACTAATGGCATAATAAGGTTTTGAAATACTATGACATTCTTATATGCATACCTGAGGCCTGAATCATTGGGAATATTTGCAACTATTTTAAGTTCTGTGGACCCTAGAGTCTAGTCCCATTTAGCTTTCTCTTCACCCAACCCTCTAATGCTATTTTTGGCCTCTCTATGACTTAATTGTATAAGCAATGGGATAACCCATTATGCATGCTTCCTGTTCCATAATGAACTGGGTTCCAAAAGCAACGCTCAGTTAACTTGAAGTTGGGACTTAGAGAGTTATATGGGCCTTCTGGGTCCTAGATTCATGCTGCATGACCTTGAGCAATTACTTAACTTGTCAGGATGTCATTTACTTATCTGTGAAGATAAGTTATAAAAGTACTCTACACTAGGTTTCAGTGAAGACTAGTGGCTGACTTCAAAGCTCAATAAATGATCATTTTACTAAGGATTATCTAGTCTATACAACAGTAATCAAAACAATATCAAACTGGCATAAAAACAGACACACAGAACAATGGAACAGAATAGAGAGCCCAGAAACAAACTCACAGATGTATGGTCAACTAATTTTTGACAAGGGTGCCAAGAACACCAATAGGAAAAGGACAATCTCTTCATTAAATGGTGTTGGAAAAACTGGATATCCACACGCCAAAGAATAAAACTGGACTATCTTCTTACACCATATCCAAAATTTACTCAAAATGAATTAAAGCTTTAAAAATAAGACCAAAGCTATAAAACTCCTAGGAGAAAATACAGGGAATATCAGTTTTAGCAATGACATTTTGGATATACACCAAAAGCAAAGCAACAAAAGCAAAAATAAATAAGTGAGACTACATCAAACTAAAAAGCTGCGGCAGAAAAAAGGGGGAAAAATCAATAAAATAAAAAGGTAAGCTATGGAATGGGAGAAAATATCTGTAAACCATACGTTTCATAAGGAATTAATATCTAAAATATATAAGGAACTCTTACAAATCCACAGCAAAAAAAAAATTTTAAATGGGCAAAAGAGTTGAATAGACGTTTTTCCAAAGAAGACATTTAATGGGCAACAGATACATGAAAAGATGCTCAGCACTAATAATCATCAGGGAAATGCAAATTAAAACCACAATGAGATACCACCTCACATCTGCTAAAATGGCTATTACCAAAAGGTAAGAGATAAAAAGTATTGGCAAGGATGGGGAGAAAGGTGACACTAGCATGCCATTGGTGGGAATTTAAATTTGTGGGAATAGAAAACAGTATATCTATGCAGAAAGCGTGAAAGACTCCACCAAAAAAAATGGAACAACTGATACATGAATTCAGCAAAGTGGCAGGATATAAAATCAATGTACATAAATCTGTTGCATTTCCATACACCAATAATGAAGCAGCAGAAAGAAAAATCAAGGAATTGATCCCATTTACAATTGCACCCAAAATAAACCTAGGTAAACAGGTGAAAGATCTGTATGCTGAAAACTGTAAAACACTTACAAAAGAAATCGAAGAGGACACAAAGAAATGGAAAAACATTCCATGCTCATGGATTGGAAGAACAAATATTGTCAAGAGTTCTATATTACCCAAAGCAATCTACACATTCAATGCAAACCCTATCAAAATAACATCAGCATTTTTTTTATGGAGTTAGAACAAACAATTCTAAAATTTGTATGGAACTAGAAAAGACCCTGAATAACTAAAGTAATGTTGAGAAAGAAAATCAAAGCTGGAGGCATCACAATTCCAGACTTCAAACTGTATTACAAAGCTGTAATCGTCAAGACAGTATGGTACGGGCACAAAAACAGACACATAGATCAGTGGAACAGAATAGAGGGCCCAGAAATGGACTCACAACTATTCTTCAACAAAGCAGGAAAGAATATCCATTGCAAAAGACAGTCTCTTCAACAAATGGTGTTGGGAAAATTGGACAGCCACATGCAGAAGAATGAAACTGGACTACTTTCTAAATACCATACACAAAAATAAATCCAAAATGGATGAAAGACCTAAATATGAGACAGGAAACCATCAAAATCCTTGAGTAGAACACAGGCAGCAACCTCTGTACTCAACTATAGCAACTTCTTGCTGGACATGTCTCCAAAGGCGAGGGCAATATAGACAAAAATGAACTATTGGGACTTCATCAAGATAAAAAGCTTCTGCAACAAAACCAAAAGGTTAACTGATAGAATGGGAGAATGCAATGACATAACTGATAAAGGGCTAGTATCCAAAATCTATAAAAAAAGTTATTAAAACTCAACACCCAAAATATAATCCAGTTAAGAATTGGGCAGAAGGCATGAACAGACATTTATCCAAAGATGACATACAGATGGCTAACAGACACATGAGAAAACGCTCAACATCACTCATCATCAGGGAAATACAAATCAAAACCACAATGAGATAACCCCTCACACCTGTCAGAATTGCTAAAACTCAGGAAATGACAGATGTTGGCAAGGATGTGGAGAAAGGAGAACCCTCTTACACTGTTGGTGAAAATGCAAATTGGTGCAGCAACTCTGGAAAACAGTATGGAGTTTCCTCAAAAAGTTAAAAGTAGAACTACCCTACAACCCAGCAATTGCACTACTAGGTATTTATCCAAAGGATACAAAAATACTGATTCAAAGGGGCACATGCACCTCAGTGTTTATAGCAGCATTATCAACAACAGCCAAAGTATGGAAAGCCCAAATGTCCATCGGCTGATGAATGGATAAAAAAAGATGTGGGGGGTGTGTGTGTGTATAAATAATGGAATGGAATATTATTCAGCCATCAAAAAGAACGAAATCTTGCCATTTGCAATGGTGTGGATGGAACCCACATAATACAAAAGAGTGTATTATGCTAAGAGAAATCAGTAGGATAAAGACGAATACCATATGATTTCACTCATCTGTGGAATTTAAGAAACAAAACAGATGAACATAGGGGAAGGGAAGGAAAAATAAAACAAAAACAGAGAGGGAGGTAAACCATAAGAGACTCTTAAAGACAGAGAACTGAGGTTTGCTGGAGGGGAGAGGAGTGGGGCAATGTATTAAAGGGTGATGGGCATTAAGGAGGGCACTTTTGATGAGCACTGAGTGTTACATGTAAGTGATGAATCACTAGATTCTACTCCTGAAAACGAATACTACAGTATATGTTAACTAATTTGAATTTAAATAAAGTCTTGGAGGAAAAAAAATAGTATAGAGGCTCCTCAGAACACTGAAAATAGAACTATAATATGATCCAGCAATCCTTCTTCTGGGTATATACATTCAAAGGAAATTAAATCAGTATCTTAAAGAGATATCTGCCCTTCCACATTCATTGTGTTATTCACAATAGTCAAGATATAGAAATAACATAAACGTCCATTGATGGAGGAATGGATAAAGAAAATGTCACACACACACACACACACACACACACACACACAAATATTATACAGCATTAAAAAAAAGGAAATCCTGCCATTAGCAACATAGATGAACCTGGAGAACACTACTAAGCGAGATAAGCCAGACATGGAAAAACAAATACTGTATGATCTTACTTACATGTGGAATCTAAAAAAGTCAAATTTATAGAAGCAGATAGTACAGTGGTAGTTTCCAGGGTCTTGGAGGTGACAGAAATGGGAAGATACAGGTCAAGGGTACCAACTTTCAATTATAAGATGACCGAGTTCTGGGTGAATAATGATGAATGCTGTATACAGCACAGTGACTCTAGTTAATTAATACTGTATCATATACTTGAAATCTGTCAAGAGTAGATCTGAAATGTTCTCATCATACACCAAAACAAAAGGTAATAGATGTGTTAATAGCTTGACTGTGATAATCATTTCACAGTGTATACATAGATAAAATCATCATAGTGTATTCTTTAAGTATATACAATTTTTATTTCTCAGTCATATCTCAATAAAGTTAGGGGAAATACTTAAAAAATTATCTAGTTTAATAACCTTACTTTTCCTTTCAGAATTTTTTCTCTACCTAACCAAGATCTTAAAAATCCCACCCCTCACTTTTATTTTTTAAAGATTTTATTTATTTTTTCATGACAGAGAGAGAGAGAGAGATAAGCAGAGGCAGAGGGAGAAGCAGACTCCCTACTGAGCAGAGAGCCCAATGTGGAGCTCGATCCTAGGACCCTAGGACCACAACCTGAGCCAAAGGCAGATGCTTAAATGATTGAGCCACCCAGGGGCCCTCCACCTCTCACTTTATAGAGAAAATAAGATGCCAAACAAAAATTGGTGACTTACTATAAGTCAAATGTTAAAAATGGAAATAGAACCCAAGTCTCTTAACTCCAAATTTAATAGTTCCCAGTATATGTTTTTGTTTCTGAGACTCTTATAGTACCATTTAGAAAATAATTTGGCCTTTAATGTGACATTCTGGAGAAAAGAGGTAGGTTATTCTATTAAGGAGTAACATAGCCACACATTGCTTCATTCCAACTTCATCAGAAAAAAGACAATCCTGAGGCACCGGGGTGGCTCAGTCGGTTAAACATCCAACTCTTGATTTCATCTTAGGAACATGGGACTGAGCCCCACATCAGGCTCCATGCCAGGCATGGAACCTGCTTAAGATCTCTATCTCCCTCTCTTAAAAAAAAAAAAAGAAGAAGAAGATAATCCCAAAAGCAAATTTATAAAATTAGTTATAGGGCAACTCTAGTTGTCAGTGCTCAATGTTATATTAAATACTATCTATAATTATTTTGTTAGATATATAAGTATTAATAAAGCTAAATAAGCCACAAAGTGTTCATGTATGTCTTGTTTGTTCTGCTTAAGAAAACAAATGCATGATACCTTTAGAAAATGTTTCAATCAATAACTTATTTTTTAGTGATGTCAAAGTTAAAATTAGCTATATGAACTATTCATAAAAGTTCTTCCTGTGGTTATGCTAGCTAAATAAGGAGTTATTACTGTCAGTAGGTGGTATGTATTTGATCTTTAGTAACACTAGGCAGCAAGTTGTAGCAGTTTATGAAACATTCAGATGTTTAGTAGATTTCTTAATTCTGCCAATTTTGGACACTGACTTTGCCACACAATAATGGGTTTCACTAGTTTCTTTCATTCATCCTTACTTTTGGTGAGCCATCATTAAGGTTCACCATGGTGGCACTTCATTAGTTACAAACATTAACTGTTCAAACCACAAATTGCAGTGATAACTTGTTAGCTCTTGGGAGGGCTGAATAACCTAGCACCAGTTGCTGAGACAATCACTTGAGACCAGTCTCTGCTTAGTGATTCCTGCAGCACTCATTAGTTTACCACCATGTGTAACCAATTTTTAAGATTTGTGGAGAAAAATATTTCTCACTATGATTCAAGGACAGAACAAATTCTAGATGGGAGGAGGGTCAGAAACAGTCAAGTTCATATCCCTGCGCCCTCAGGAAGAAGGATCTCTCACTTTCTTGCCCTCTTGCACACACACTTAACACTTTTCTTCAAGAACAAATGGAGAAATGTGACCAATCCATATATATTCTATTCCGGTTACATCCACCATCCTGTGTTTTACATGTTTAGACATTCTGAAAATGTCAAAGCATATCCCAGAAATGTAATAGTGCTGTGAAAACAGAAAACCTACTCTTCAGTAATTCTTTTAACTCAGAAATCACAGCTGGTCACCAAGATCAGAGTCGTTTTGAGTAAGGAGCAATGGGATAGTTGTGGAATAAACACTAGACGTGGAATCAGAAGATTTGCACTTCAAATGCACTTTCTTGATAAATGAACATATACATTACCTAGTATGTAAAAAGCACTAAAATGCTTTCTTCTTTTCTACCTACAACTAGAGACACAACCTAATATAGGGGAAGTTACTCAGGTATTCATGAACTTACCTCCTCCTATTATTTGTCTCAATAACATTCATTTGAAGTAAACAACCCTGCTTAAAGGTATCTGCCATGTATGGCCCTACTAAACCGAAATACTGGAGAAGTACTTTTCTCTACAACTGTTCATAATGTAAGTAAAATCCTTACTTTTTCCAGAATTACTACTCATCTGTTTTGCAGAATAAGCACACATCTTATTCTTTTAGAATCAGCTGGATGATAGGTGGAATCAGGGTCAGTTTAAGGGGTTCAGGTAAAGGGCAGAGGTCACTAACTGCTGGCTCTTCCATCAGTTCCTTAGGCCCTCCATATTAATAGGTAAGTGGTGTTCTCTCTTTCCTCCACTTTAGGCAAACCCAGTTAAAAGACTCTCAGTCTCAAATTCAATCTCTTGTTAAAATACAAGTATGAAGGACGGAAACACCATCAGTCATCTGGTTTCCTTATCATTTAAGGAAATTACATGTACGGTACAGTAACAAAATTATATATTGACCGAAGACAACAGTGCCAGGCACAGGTGCTGTGGGACAGCCTGTCTTGGTGGTGGTGTGCAGCAATTTTAAGCACTGGAGAAAAGACTGAACTAAAACTAAGACTATCATGGGCATCAGGATATAATCTTTGGCAGACTATTAGTGACACGTGAAAGCTTTGATAAAACAGGTTTCCAGAAATTTATTTAAATTTTAAGAAAAACCTTCTATAGGCCATTTATTGAACATTACCATTTGTTTCCATTGTTATTCATTGCCATGGACCTCAATTATTTCTTTGTTTTCTTAGTCACATTTAGTCTGCATTATCACAAATAAAGACCACAAGGATGTCATCACCCTTCAGCATTTCCCAATGCATAACTCCTAATTTGCATTAAATCCTTGAAGAAATGTACACTGCAGTGAATGACATGTCCTTCTGCAAAAAGTACTGTAAATAATGAAATAATTTTTAGCTCAATATATACACACAAAACTATACATACAGTTAAATTGAGCAAGGTGCTTTTATATACTTTGGTGTATGATCTTCAATATGCTTAATGTACATTTGAGAGGAATATAATCTTTGAACATAAGACAGTAGTTTAAGAATAGATAACTTCTATAATTTCACTTATCTATTAAGTGAACTAGAAATCTTATGTACCAAAATTGATGGAAAAAGCTAAATAATCAATGCTGCTGATACTTAGTGTAGTTCTCAAAGGCCTAAAACCTTTCCCCAAAACCAGTACTTGAAACCTGTCATTTTAGGAAAAAAAAAATCCACAACTTTTAACTATTTTTACCCAAGTATAGGAAAGCTTTGGAACAAGTTCTTCTAAGTACTCTAAGAAAATTAATTTTAAAAGAGGGGGCCATGAGAAGGACCTTAATTTCTAAGAATATCAGCCTGAGAGGTAACTTTGTATGAAGAGAATGTCTGAGTATTTCTAAAAAGTAAGGAGGAAAAAAAAGTAATTAAAAACATTGCATTCCACAAACTGAGCATAGCACAGAAATGACTCCAAAAGGGAAATTTAATGAAAAGATTAAAAAACTGAAAGCAAATCAATTGGTTAAAACACAAAGACATACACACACACATTTCATGAAGTCATTCAACATTACATGCTGGCTGGCTTTGTATTTTCTTTTAAAATATAATCATAACTTCTTAATGCATAAAACAATAAAGCTCTCAATAATAATCATGGAAAACTCTAATCAAATTTCACTCTAGAGTTAGTAATCTCCTAGCATATTAGGCCTAAATAAATGTTATGTTAAACCAGGAATCAACACATGTTATTTTCCATAACAGGAGCCATATAAATTACAAGCTCTCCCATGTTTTTTTAACTAGATTTGGTACACTTAAGAATAAGCAGTATTCTCCATCCAGAGTACTCAAATGCAACTGATTTTATATCTTTTAGAATTTATAATTCATCCTAATGCTCAATCTTTACAAAAAAAACACAATAGGATCTGCAATGGCTACTTACTATCTTATCTTGCAGTAAAATGTGAGCATTTGTTATGTTTTTAAATCCATAGGTTTTGCTCTGAGGTTTCAGAAAGAAGCAACTTTATTTCCTTTTGGTTATTACTCATAATTTTAGTTTACAGACTATTAATTCTTAACACTAACATCCTGCTATATTCTCATTTGAGTTCTATTTATCTCAAAGGTAGACTTTTATATTACCATTACAAAAAAATAACTATTTGCATAATACTTTATGATTTTACATCTATTACAAACACATCACAGGGAGCCTGAGGATGCATTCAGCAGCTTGTCATTCACCACTTCAAGACCCTTCAGAACCAAACAAGGGGGAGGGTGACATTTTGCTAATGGCAGAAGTAAAGAAGTGAATACAAATAACAAATCTTGAAGTTTTAAAAATACAAAAGAAATTTTAAAAATACAAACAAAAATATGATCCACGTGCATAAATACCATAGTTTTAATTTGTAAAAGTCCAGGTAAAGATGTATGTATCCTCTGTTATGATACCCTCTTAAATGATCTTAAACTGTGCTATAAAAGTAAATTGCCATCTTGTTGAATTTTATAAATTACTATATTAAAATTTGATTGCATCTCTTTACACAATCCAGCTTCTCCTCAGCTTTGTGAAATAATCTGAGTATCATTTCTCTATTACTACAGACTTAGCCCTATAAATATGCATATTAAGAATGTTTAAGAGGGAAATAATAATGATCCAACATGTTTAGAAATCATGTTGTTTCATAATTTCTTCTCGGTAAAACAATTACAAAGCGAGTGTTTAAACCTTCTGTATTTTATTTCATAACCACCAGTCCAGATAAAAAAAAAAAATACTGAATGCTCAGTTATGTCCCCTCCAGTCTAAATGCTCATAGCACTTGAAGCTTTTTGTAAACAATATCCCTCTATACTGCATACCTATTTGAACCACCATCTATTTAACATTTTTAAATGTAGTTTCAAATACAGCATAACACCATCTTAAACACACACACACACACACACACACACACACACATATACACCCCGAGGAATGTGCAGAAAAGGAAGGAGGTGGAGAGCAAGAAATGGAGCACGTTGTTGTTTTTCATTCATGCAGTATAGTGATGTCAGTGTCTGCAGCAGCAGCGGCGGCGGCAGCAGGAGCCTTGACCTGTGGAAGCTAAAATCCACTGAAGTCAGAACCTCGCAGAATTCAAAAGAAACTGAGTAGATAATGCTTCAAAAATTGTTCAACTGTTCATAGTATGGATTTTAAATGGCTAACTAAACAGAATAGATCAGTTCCACAGTTTTAATTTGGGTAGGAGAGAGGAGCAAGGCGGGATGTGGAGAAGTAACATAAAGGTAATAGAATCAGAGAAAGGGGGTTTGCTAAAGAGCCTGCATTCAAAATCCCTTAGATATAAGAAACTGACAAAACCACCTGGTGTTAAAAACAGCAGAAAAGCCTCTTCTGTTCCCAATACAAGCTCGCTGGTGATGCAAATCTGTCTGCTGCGAGACCAGACTCAGAAAATGTTTTCATCATGATTACATTAAAATTGCATTAAACTCAGCTATGCCACACTACAACAAAGGGGATAGTTTAAGCCTGATCACAAATTTCATTGAAACTACTTTATGATGGACCATGTAATTCTTAAGCAATTAAGGCTTTTGAAGGGATGCAGAAAAACAAGTTGTACTATGATGTGTTGTAAGATGTTAGTGTTTATCAACAAAAGGAGAGGAGGCACTAGATGGCCATTATATTGTTGCAGCAACTACTCTTACTCTGCCCAGAAAACCCTCTGTACACAATCAGTCTGAAATGGTTATTTTATGGCTGTTACATTAGTCCCTAAGAGAAAATCCCAACACTCAATCTATGCACTGTTGAAGTTAAATCACTCAAAAATTTCTCTAACTGCTGCCTTCTATTTGTTCTTTTACCTCTCATTTCATATAGCTCCAGAAAATGTGCAAGGGAGCTGCATATGGCATTAATCTGTTAGAAAATGGTGGCCTTTTCTATAAAATACAGCCAAAGATGTGTGTTCAGTTGTGGTCATTATTAGGGCGATCACGTTGTTTTCATTCATTCATTCAGGATTTGCTGGAGGATGTCAGTTTCTGCAGCAGCTGGCTTGACCTGGGGGAGGAGTGGGGGAGCAAATTCCTCCTGGTGCATACAGATTACAGGAGGTGTTTCTTGGTGCTCATGTACACATACTACTGCACTACATCCTACTCTGCCACACCATCAAGTGGTCTGAAAACAAGTGCCTTAGCAACATGCTAATTACCAGCCAGGAATATTAAGGAAAAAAAAACCAAAATGCAATCCATCATAACATAATCACTTTCTCCAAGTCTAAGCCTTTCATTAAATAGCTCCCTTAAAGAAAAAAAAATTCCACATACCACATCAAGGTACAGAGCTCCACAGTGTTTCCCTTGCAAGCAGAGAGTTTTCCACTAGGTATGATCAGTTGTCTCCACAATGCTGCTGCAGTAGCAGCAGCAGCAGCAGCAGCAACAGCAGCATCTGTAGCTCTAGCCTGGTATCTAATTATATTAGCTACTCCACTCTCCCTTATGAGCTTTAAGTCCCTGTTTTGGCTAATCTTCCTTTTCTCCCCCAGGATCTAACTAGATCATGCACTGTGTCCCCAGACATAAACAAAACCAAACCAAAACACAAAACATTAAGGGAAGCCGACAGCATCCACTAGCTCACCATTACCTTTGACACCTAACAAAAAAGAAACTTGAGATCCTTCAACAGCTCAGCTGAACTGTTAAGTGTACTTAAAATGGAAGGAAAGAGTGAGCACACTCCACAAATAAGTCTTTAGAAATTTACCATGAAAATCTTGAGTTAGGCATAGACGACTTCCAAAGTACTGCTCTGACACATATAACTATATAAAGCAGAAAAAAAACAGGGAGACCAAAAAAACAAAACAAAAACCCAAAACAAAACAAACCACCAAAACACTATACGCTTCAATTGCATATCCAAAACTGTCTCCTCTACGCATCCAACATATCCTTATGATATCCTTATATCATAACTAATGCCATCACTCTTCCAAAAATGAAGAAATATGTATATCCCAGTAGTCACAGACACGTTAGGAACTTTGTAGGAAAGCACAAAGAGGCTGTAGATTACAACCACCACCTTATCCGCTGCCAGAGTTTGTGTGCGTGTATTTTTAAGTGTTTCGCCCAGCTCCTCCTTCCCCCGCTACCAACAGCAAACACATGAGTGAGCTAATCAGCTCAAACTGAAAAACCTTTCGATGCAGGCGTGTGATGGAAGATAAAATCTGAGGGGCGGCATGTGGGTCAAGTAGAAGTTGCTTTGCAGTTCGCTTCTCCAAGCCCCGCAGCGACCGCCGGGAGGTGAGATTCCCAAAGCCACTTTCACACCTTCAATAATGCACTAGCAAAGAGAAGCCCGGAGAGGCTGAAGTTTCCACGGAGGGAACCGTCGGGGAAGACGCAGCCCGGGAGGACGAAAGGGTTGGGCTCGCTACCTCTGCACACGGGCGAGCCGGGGCTCCGTCTCTCAGGTGAGTTGCTCCTCCGGTGGTTCTCGGGGGACCGTCTCGGGCGGCCTTTGGCCCGCGGCGCCTGCTCGGTCGGGGCCGCGGCCGGCGGCAGCGTCGGGCTGGGCGGGCTGGGGCCGCGGGCCGCGCCGGGCCCCGGGAGGTTGCCCAGTGAGGAGGCGGCGGCGGCGACGGCGGCGGCGGGTGGGCGCGTGGGACTGTGCTGGCTGCCCCGCAGGAGCTGGTAGGGCACCGTGGCGCGGATGGGCTGCAGCAGCCGGCCGGCTCCCGCAGCCGGGGCGCAACCCACGCCGCCGCCGCCCGCACCGTTCCCGCTGCCGGCGGAGGGGGCGGCGGGCGGGGAACCCGCGGCGCTGCGCCGCATCCTCTGCGGCGGGGCATGAGGGGTCTGAGAGGAACTGGAGGAGGAGGCAGTGGACATGGTGGCTCCGAGGGCCCGGGACGACGCCGGCCGACACGGAGGTGCAGAGCTGGAGGCGCGCGAGCGTGTGGGAGCCGGCGCGATAGTGCGTGCGAGTGTGTAAGGGGGAGGGGCGGGGGTTTCGGGGAGGAGGAGGAGTCTCTCGGCTCCCCCTTCCCAACGCGCACCCCCGCCGCCTCTGCGAGGGGGGAGGGGAAGGCTGCGAAAACAAACGCCCAACGGCCCCAACCGCCGGGCCGGGCTCGGTGTGGCGGTCACGGCCGGGGCCGCGAGGAGCCCGGAGCCGCCGCCGCCCCGGGCATCGCGCTGACAGGGGAGAGGGGCAACAGTCCGGATCACGCAGCCTCGGGGGCCGCTCGCTGCCTCGCGGGGCTGCACGGGCGGTATCGCCCGGCAACTGCTGGCAGGGCCTGGACCCCTGCTTCTGCGGATCGAGACCGCAGAAAAGGGCCTCGAGGTGTTTGGCTGTCCGCAGATCCCGCGCCACCGCAAACACCGCCGCCGCCGCCTCCTCCAGCTCCTCACTCCAAATGGCAACTGATTCCCCACCCGCACCCCGCCCCCGGCACCGCCTCCCGGCGCTCGGACCCGGCAGCTGCCGCAACGAGCATTCCCATTGGCTCCGCCGCTCTCCACCAGAACTAGAGTGATTGGTTGTGAAGTAGGAGTGAGAGGAGCACTTACCAATGAGAGCGGTGCATGCTACTTTGGAGGCGGGGCGTGAGGGAGTGGAAGAGTGAGGCGGGGGCCGGCTGTGCGCGCTGTGAGAGGCTTGAGAGTTGACAGCCTTTGAGGTGAGAGCGAGAGTTTGATTGGGCTACCCTAGGAAAGTGGGTCCGTGAGTGTCCTGCGCGTGCCCCGACACCCAAAGACACACGAACACCCCGGTAAGCCAGTTGGGAGGGTTCCACCCTCCTGCGCCGGTTGTACAACTTGAGATAAACGACACTTAAGGCTAACTTTACTTTGCAAGTACACCTGTTCTGTTGGGACGTTTTAGAGTTGGAACCAGAAGAATCCATCCCTTCCCCTCTAATTTTAGTAATGGGAGTTTGTGGCAAGCAGACTAATTGAACAAAAGAACTTCAGGGCATCAAAAGCAAAGTCTAGAAGCTGGATTGAACAACGGGCCAATATTTTTATAAAAGTCTATCCATCCTTAGGTTTGTAGTTATGCAGTGAAAAGAATCAAATCTTTCTCAGACAGTAACTGAATTGCAAGGGTTAACAAGGAATTGTACGTCATTACGCCATCAGTTAGATGTATTAATGGAGGGCACCCTGTTGCCTTTCCCCAGAAGCAGATGGCCTCTTGGGAGAAATTAATACCAGACTTAATGTAACAATCCCCTGTGGTAAATTAGTTTTTATTCTGCAGTAACACTGAAGAGATATGATTTCGGGTGATTATCAAAAACCTAAGTTTACCCCATAGTAATGTTTTAAACCTTATACAGGAACAGTTAATTTAAGGATCTACCTCAGATACTCTCCATTCATTTCCATGAGATAATGAGAGAGAAGTAGGCTATCATATTGGTCTGTTCTTGGTGTCTGCCCACACTGACAAACTTCCTGTGATTTTAGGTACTATATGCAGGGTTTGGTTTCACTTAGAGGAGTCCTCCCCCTCTGCTTCCTTGTGCTCTCAGTCCAGAAAGCATACTAGCTTCTGTAAAAAGTAGATGAATCCTGCGTTGGGCTCCTTGCTTAAAGGAGGTCTACTTCTCCCTCTGCTCCCCACTCATGCTCTCTTGCTATCTCTGTCTCAAATAAATCTAAAAAAAAAAAAATAATGTTACAATTGAGCTAACTCATTTAGCTCTACTATAATCCCCAAGGTAGATACTATTATTATTATCCCCATTATGTTCTCAGTTAAAGCACAAAAAAGTTAAATGTCTTGCCTAAGATTACTTAGCTAGTAAGTGGGAAGCTAAGAATCCAATCTAGGTGAACTAACTTAAATCTGTGAGTAAGCCTAGCACATCACAGCTTAAAGCTGTGACTACATGATTGGTATTTACAAGAGAACATGGATCTCCTATGTGAGATTAAGTTCCCATTAGTTCCAAAGAAACTTTACAAGTGAAGATAGCCCGCTACCCATACGTTTTTCTTTCCACAATAACATGAATTTTAGTTATACATAAAGTAAATACTCCAACCAAATCGAATTTGGTATAACTGATCTATTGTGTTAGTTTTTCCATCTAAAGTTAAAGACTCATTAATTAGGAATTTGCATTCTTTCATGAGGAAAAAATAGCTTCTTTGCAATGGCTTTAGAATATCAAAAACAAAAACCTTGACAAACTAAAACATGTGAAGTTAAAAAAAAATAGTAAATTACTAAGTTGTTGATTTGATTACAGCATAGTTTCATTATAGATATGTCCTCTCTGGCCACTCCTAAATATAAGTATGGAACAACCTCAACACATTATATTACGACAATTCTAAATTTATAACAAGCCACAGTCATAATGATCAATACTTGATTTGGATCTAAAACCACATGTCTAACCATATTTTAAAGGCTTTCTATGTCTTTCAAATCTAGCATAGCCAATTAAATCAGGCATCTAAAGCAAATCTAAACAACCCACACAGAGAACTACTATGATCTTAAAATCCTATTTTCAGTTATTTATAAGTCATCATGACCTATGTGGATGTAAAGAAATCTTGGTCATCTCTTAAACCTTCATTCTCGAGAAATAAGTACTAATCCTCATGTGTAAGGAATTCAGTCTCCAAACAAATCAAAGGTGGGCTAAAACAAGCTAAACCATGCTTTCAGATGTCCATTTGTTGAGTTCTTAATGTTTTATTCCTATCAAGGGTGGGGGTGTATCTCAGGGCGTAACAGAAGCTTTAGGAAAAACATGTTCTCAGTAAATTGGAAAACCCTTAGAAGGAGGTGTGGATTGCTCAGCTAGCGGGGCACTGTTATACTACTGTGGTAGCTATGGAACTGAAAAGTCCAGGGCATTCGTTGAATCTAAGTGGGACAATTTCTGGAAATTGTATAGGAGACGTAATGTTAGTAATGACCTCTTTCCTATGTTGCCCTGACTAGAAGAAAACAACATTGAAAAAACCATTTGGTGGCATGGGAACCACCTTTGTTCTCAGTAGCCTTATGTCTTGGCTCCCTGTGGGACAGAAATCCACCATTGGCTCGTTTGATGTAGAGTTCTATTATATTCTTATTCATATACAGTAGTGGACGTATTTTAGATTAAACTAAAACTTGGAATGAGTGCCTACATATGATTAATATGCAGCCCCATGTGGAGAGAAAATGAGGTAAAGAAGCACTGGGCCTACAAGGCTATCAGGCCTCTCTTTTCGGGTTTCATTCAGGTTTGCCAGGCTGCACATCGAAGGTTCATCCAAATCTAAGAGGCAGGCCAGGCTGTCAGTATTAGCAATGAGGTCATGGCTGAGAGAGAACACTAAACAGATCTGCACTGATGTTCATCTTAAGCTGATTAAACTCTCTTGTCGGTGGATTCTTTATAGCAACAACAAAAAAAGCCTTGCTTGAATTTTTGTCCCTGGCAGACGCTTACAGTAATACTCCTTAGTGCTTGTGACAGCTTACGTGCGCCTTTGCACTAGGTCTTCCCTCTGCCTGAAAAGTTCTTGCCCCAGATACCCACATGGCTTGCACCCTCATTTCCACCAGCTCTTTACTCAGATGTCACCACCTTCACAATGAGAGCTTTTCTGAGAACCCTTGTTAAAATTGCAAGCACCCCTAGGCATTTCCTATTCTTTATCCTACTTCTTTATCCTCCAGAAGACCTATCACAATCCAACCTATTATATATTGTAATTATTTTTTGTTCTGTGTCTGGAATATAAGCGCTATGAAAGCAAGACTTTTAACTTATAACTGCTGAATCTTCACAACAGTGCTTGGTACACGGTAGGCAATCAATATTCGCTTAATATTGAAAGAGTAGCAAATTTTAACCGGTGCTTGTTGAACCAAAACTGTGCCTTTTATCAGAAAAATATATATAACCATAGATAGATCTGCTGAAAAGACATAGCCACAGAGTAGAAAAGTGTTCCACGTGGCTCCTATAAGCCATACAGATATTTGCATTGGAGTTGGTGCTCAAAAAGAAAGCATATCTTGTATTCTGGTCTTGATATAGGCAAAGTGAAAAGTGTTAGTCCTAGTGGGTATTGGAGGCTCATCAGAGGTTGGAAATGGACAGTGAAAGAGGCAGTTGAAATTTGCAGAAAAAAAATAACCAAGTGAAATTGAGAAGCATATTTGAGGACAGTTAGGGAATGACATCTGCTGATTTCTAGTCCATTCTCTCTCACTGTTAGGAACAGTTATTCCCAAGAGGCCTATATAAAGGAACTGAAAAATATTTAAGTAGAAAGAAACATTTCACGTGAGTAACATAAATTTTGCTTTGTTTCTTTTTCCCTAGATAAAGAATGACATATTTCCCTGAGATATAATGACATAAGATTGTGTAAGTTTAAGGCGTACAATGCAATGATCTTGTACTATATAGTTCTATAGTGCAAAATAATTAACACAATAAGGTTATTTAACATCCATTACCTCACAGAGTTACATTTGTGTGTGTGGTGAGAACTTTTAAAATCTATTTTCTTAGCAACTCTCAAATATACAGTAGAGTGTTAACTACAGTCCCCTCACAATACATTATAGATTTTATAACTGGAAATCTTTATCTTTTGACCACCTTCACCAATTTCCCTC
Source organism: Nasua narica (assembly GCA_028533885.1). Taxonomy (NCBI): domain Eukaryota; kingdom Metazoa; phylum Chordata; class Mammalia; order Carnivora; family Procyonidae; genus Nasua; species Nasua narica. The sequence continues at coordinate 33,846,783 of CM052806.1, read as the reverse complement.
TCTCTTGACCCCTGGCCCTGGTGAACACTGCTCTGTTCTGTTTGATAAGTTTTGTTTTGTTTTTTTATTCCACATATAAATGAGAATGTATAGTGTTTCTTTCTGCATCTGACTTATTTCACTTAGCAAAATGTCCTCAAGTTTCATCCATGTAATCACAAATGGCAGGATTTTGTTCTTTATTATGACTAAATAATATTACATTGTATTATGTCTACTTTATATATGTTTCCATGTCTTGGCTATCATAAATAATGCTGCAATGAACATGGGATTATAAATACCTCTTTGAGATACTCATTTCATTTTCTTTGGATGTATATCCAAAAGGGGGATTTACATGGCAGTTCTACTTTTAACTTTTTGAGGAAATACCATACTGTTTTCCATAGTGACTGTACCACTCTACATTTTCACCAACAGTGCTCATGGGTTTCCTTCTCTCACATCCTCACCTGCACTTGTTATCTCTTGTCTTTTCGGAAAAAAAAATTCTAACAAGTGTGAGGTGGTAGCTCATTGTGGTTTTGATTTGCCTTTCCCTGCTGATTAATGATGTTGAGCATCTCTTCATATACCTGCTGACCATGTGAATATCCTTTTTGGAAAAAGTCTCTGTTTAGGACCTTTGCGCATTTCCTTTGCCATGCAGGAGGCTTTTTAGTTTCATGTCGTTCCACTTGTTTGTTTTGCTTTTATCTCTTGTACTTTGGGTGTCATATCCATAAAATCCTTGCTAGGACCAATGTCGGGGAGCTTTTTACCTATACCTGGTTTCTAAAAGAAGTTCAAAAGCAACAGAAATAGGGGATATTTTATTTTTAAAGAGTAAATATCAAAAGAGAAAGTATGTAATTATTCCTACAGGGGTAGAAAATAGTGATGAGGATGAGCTTTCATTTCCACAGCAATTTCTGTAGCCAACTGTGATGCCAGGGGCACATTCCCTAAACTGATATATAAGTTGACTTTTATCATTTAACTAAAAGACTATGTTGTACAAAGGCAGGACTTTCAGAGTTTAAAGATGTGGGGACCAACGAAACTGCAAATATTCTCTTTCCAAGCTGTGGCATTCCATTTGTTTTCGTTCCAAACATGGTGTCAACAATGCATGAGAGCAGTAGTAGTCCCATGAAGAGAGTACGCTTGATTATAATAGTGTTATTTTGTCTTTTTATGAGACTTGAGAGTGATCAAAATGTGTCCTGGGTTAGTGTCTTATGTGTCTGAATTTTACTTTTTACCACACCAGTGAGTTGAGGCACTGTTGTTAAGGTACAATCAATTCATCAGCAGTGCTTGACCAGAGAATTTTCTTGTTATTATTTTAAGCTCTTTGTAGCACACAATTTTAAGTCCTACTCAGCATCCTATTGAAAAGGCCTGTACTAATACATATAATTGTCCTATATGAAGTTTTACTAGCACATCGCTAGCACCAGGCTTCCTCAAGTTCCTTATTAAGTGTCTTCACGGTGTCAGACTCTGTTGTATACTCTGTAAGGCACATCTGTTCTCACACTTTGGCAAATTGTGGTCTACCAGAGGCAAAAAGCTAAGCCTAGAAATCAAGGTAAAAATGATGTCGAAACATGTCTTCGAGAGGAGAGATGTAAATAAAATAATATGGAAGTGATGGGAGGGAAAGATCACTTTTGAGGAAAGCCATCAGGAAGAAGACTATGAGGAAGTCTTGTCATTAGGAAGACACAGGATATGTTAGGAGACAATCAGACCATCTACCGTGATTGATAATGAAAGATATATTAATGCTAATAAGATAGGAAAGATATGTTAATGGAAGATCTGTTGATGACCAGCCATGAAGGTTGGTAGGCAAGGCTTGTACTTTATATAGAGTGTGCAGTGAGGAGCTGTCAGATTCTCAAGTGGGTGGGGGGAACATGAGTGGAGCTGTGCTTCGTGAAGGTTGATGTAAACACAGTTTTTAACCTGGATCGGAGACTGCAGACTGGAAGATGATTTAGCAGACTTGGACAATAATCCACGTGAGTTTATGGAATGAGAGTTAGGAGAATGACAGAGGATGTGGAGAGGAGGAAACGGTGAAAGTGATGGACCTTTCTTGACCGATAGACCTTAAGAGTAGGTCAGACAGCTCTGAAGCTTCAGTATTGTAATGCTGGCAGGGTAGTAGTGGTTTGAACAGGGCAGCTAGGAAAATGGGTAGGTTTGGTGAAAAGATAATTGTGAATTCAGCTATGAATAAAAGAACCAGAGGATATTCAAGTGGAGGCAGTGTTTTCTTTGTCTTATTAAAATATAACTGACACACAGCATGGTATAAGTTTAAGGTATGCAGCATAAATATTGGATTTACATATATATATATTTCAAGATGATTACCACAATAAGTTTGGTTAACAGGGACCATCTCACATAGATACAAGAAAAAAAAGGAAAAAAATTTTTGAACATAGTTTTTAAATGATAGCGAAGTTGAGAACATCAGAGATGTGGATTTGTGGGTATTCACATATAAATGGAAGTATATATGTATATTCACGTATCTATCAAATTCATGTATTTGAAGCCAGGGGCACAAATGAAGTTGACAAGGGAGAAAAGTGTAGAAATAAAGGACAAGAGGATCAAAGACAAAATTAACTAGAAAAGAAGGCCAAAAGGAAGCCCTCCTTAATAAAATGGAGAGTGTTTGGTGTTTCTGAAGACAAGTTTGATGGGAGGGAGAGGAGAAATAGAGGGGGAGACAGTTCAATTCACAAGATACTCCGTTTCACAAGATGATTATTTTGTCTTACCACCTCCCCCCCTTTTTTTTTTAGTCATCTAAAACCATCCCCACACCTGTCTATCCTGATACAACTCCAGTATATTCCTACCATCAAATCTACAAATCTTTTGACATTTAGCCCAATTTCCCTTTCCCTTCTATTACAAGTGATGCATTTTCTCCTCTCCTACCAAAAGCCATTTCCTCTACTTGTGATTTAAATTCCTTTCCTTCCCCTCCCTCTTGTTCATGATCCAATGCTTGATTATTCCCAAATATGTATGAACAAGCTCCATTAGAACATTTTTAAAAAGCAAAATAAAGATTCTTGTTTTATCCCTTTCCATCTGCAGCCCTAATTCCCTGATCCCTTCACAGCAATGCTTCTTGAGAACATTGTCTACAAGTTAACTGATTTCCTGTTCAGTGTATTTTAATCTGGCTTCTCTCCACACATGGCACTGAAAATGGCTAATCAATGTTGTCAACAGCCTCCATATTGCCAGATCCAATCAATATTCCTTGGGCCTCATCCTAATACAACTTTTAGCAGTTTTCAACATAGTTGGTCAGGCTCAACTTTTGACAAATGATCTCCTCTGTTGGAGTCTAACTACAGCTGCCTGATCTGCCTTCTATTTTCCTTTCTTTTTTCCTTTTTCCTTTTCCTTTCCTCTTTTCTTTTTTCTTTTCTTGTACCTTTTAAAATTTTAATTCCAGTGTAGTTAACATATAGTGGTATATTAGTTTCAGGTGTACAATGATCCAACAATTCTATACATTAATCAGCCTTCATTATAGTAAGTGAACTCTTTAAACCCCACCACCTATTTCACCCATCCCCCCCGCCCCCCGACCTCCCCTGTGGTAACCATCCGTTTGTTCTCTGTAGTTAAGAGTCTGTTTTTTGGGTTCTCTTTTTTTTATCCTTTGTTCACTGTTTTGTTAAATTCTACATATGAGTGAGATTACATGGTATTTGTCTTTCTCTGATGGACTTGTTTCACTCAGTATTATATTCTCTAACTCTATCCATGTTACAAATGGCAAGATTTTGTTCTTTTCATGGCTGAATACTACTACTACTACTACTACACACACACACACACACACACACACACACACACATACTATACCTTCTTTATCCATTCCTTTGTCAATGGACACTTGGGAAGCTTCGATGTTTCACTATTGTAAATAATGCTGCAATAAACATAGAAGTGCATGTATCTCTTCAAATTAGTGAAGTCATATACTTTGGGTAAATACCCAGTAGTGTGATTCCTGGATCATAGGGTAGATCTATTTTTAATTTCTTTTTTGAAGAACCTGAATACTGTCTTCTGCAGTGGCTGCACTAGTTTGCATTCCTACCAACAATGCATGAAGGTTCCTTTTTCTCCACATCGTCATCAACACTTGTTTCTTGAGTTTTTGATTTTAGCCATTCTGACAGGTGTGAGGTGGTGGCTCATTGTAGTTTCGATTTTCATTTCCCTGATGATGAATGATGTTGAGCATATTTTCATATATCTATTGGCCATCTCTGTGTCTTCTTTGGAGAAATACTTGTGCATGTCTTCTGCCCATTTTTTATTTGGATTATCTGATTTTGGGGTGTTGAGTTTTATAAGTTCTTGATAGATTTTGGATACAACCCTTGATGGGATATGTCATTTGCAAACACCTTTTCCTATGGGTAGATTGTCTGTTAGTGTTGTTGGTACAGAAACTTTTTATTTTGATGTAGTTCCTAAAGTTTAGTTTTGCTTTTGTTTCCCTTGCCTCAGGAGACATACATAAAAAGATGTTGCTACCACCAATGTCAGAGAAATTACTGCCTGTCCTCTCCTCTAGGATTTTTATGGTTTCAGATCTCACATTTGGGTCCTTAATCCATTTTGAGTCTACTTTTGTGTATGGTTTAGGAAAGTGGTTCAGTTTCATCTTTTTGCATGTAGCTGTCCAGTTTTCCCAACACCATTTGTGAAGAGTTTGTCTTTTCCCCTTGCATATTCTCACCTCTTTCACTGAAGATTTATTGACCATATATTTGTGAATTTATTTCTGGGCTTTCCATTCTCTTGTATTGAACTATTTATCTATTTTTGTGCTAGTACCATACTGTTTTGATTATTACAGTTGTGTAATATAACTTGAAGTCTGGAATTACGATGCTCCCAGCTTTGCTTTTCTTTAAGATTGCTTTGGCCATTTGGGTCTTTTCTGATTCTTTCGTGATTTAGGGTTGTTTGTTCAAGTTCTGTGAAATATGCTCTTGGTGTTTTGATAGGGATTGCATTAAATCTGTGGATCGCTTTTGGTAGCATAGACATTTTAACAATATTCTTCTGATCCATGAGCATGCAGTGTCTTTCCATCTCTTTGTGCCATCTCCAATGTCTTTCATCAGTGTCTTATAGTTTTCAGAGTATAGGTCTAGTTAATTTATTCCTAGGTATTTTATTATTTTTAGTGCAATTATAAATGGAATAGATTCCTTAATTTCTCTTTGCTTCATTATTAGTGTATAGAAATGTTACAGATCTTTGTACATTGAATTTTGTATCCTGTGACTTTATTGAATGCATTTCAGTTCTAGTAGTTTTTTGGTGGAGTCTTAAATATTTTCTATACATTGTATTGTGTCCTCTGCAAATAGTGAACATTTTACATCTTCCTTACCAGTTTGGATGCCTTTTATTCCTTTTTCTTATCTGATTGCTGTGGCTAGGACTTCCAGTATTATGTTGAATAAACGTGGTGAGAGTGGACATTCTTGTCTTGTTCCTGACCTTACGAGAAAAGCTCTGTTTTTCCCCATTGAGTCTGATGTGAGCTGTGGATTTTTCATATAAAGCTTTATTATGTTGAGGTATGTTCTCTCTAAACCTACTTTGTTGAGGGTTTTTATTGTGAATGGATGTTGTACTTTGTCAAATGCTTTTTCTGCATCTATTGAAATGATCCTATGGTTTTTATCCTTTTTCTTATAGATGTGATGTATCACATTGATTAACTTGTGAATATTGAACTACACTTGCATTCTCGTAATAAATCTCACTTGATCATGGTGAATGATTTTTTTAATGTATTGTAAGATTTAGTTTGCTAGTATTTTGTTGAGGATTTTTGCATCTATGTTCATTAGAGATATGGGCCTATAGTTTTCTTTTCTTGTGGTGTCTTTACCCAGTTTGGGTATCAGAATAATGCTGATAGAATGGCTTCATAGAATGAATTTGGAAGTTTAACTTCCTCTTCTATTTTTGGAACAGTTTGAGAAGAATGGATATAAATGCTCCTTAAAATGTTCAGTAGAATTCACATGTGAAGCTGTCTGATCCTGGACATTTGTTTTTTGGGAGTTTATTACTGATACAATTTCATTGCTTTCATTGCTGGTAGTATGTCTGTTCATGTTTTCTGTTTCTTCCTGCGTCAGTTTTAGTAGTTTATATGGTTCTAAGAATTTATCCATTTTTTTTCCCGAGTGTCCAATTTTTTGGCATATAATTTTTTATAATCTTACAATCCTTTGTATTTCTGTGGTGTCTGTTATTTCTCCTTTTGCATTTATGATTTTGAGTCCTCCCTCATTTGTTTGGTCTGTTTGGTTTGTTGGTGAGTCTGGCTAGGGGTTTCTCAATTTTGTTGATCTTTTCAAAGAACCAACTCCACGTGTCATTGATCTGTTCTATTGTTTTGTTTTGTTAGTTTCTATAACAGAAACTAAATTATTAAATCATTTATTTCTACTCTAATCTTTATTATTTCCTTCCTTCTGCTGGTTTGGGATTTTGTTTGCTCTTTTTCTAGCTCCTTTAAGTGTAAGATCAGATCGTTTATTTCAGATTTTTCTTGTTTCTTGAGGTAGGCCTGTATTGCTATAAACTTCCCTCTTAGAACTGCTATTGGGGCATCGCAAAGATTTTGTACCATTGTGTTTTAATTTTCATTTTTCTCCATGTAGTTTTTGATTTCCTTTGATTTCTTGGTTGACCCATTCACTCTTTAGTAGCACAGTATTTAACCTCCTTATATTTGTGGTCTTTCCAGATTTTTTTCTTGTGGTTGACCTCTAGTTTCATAGTGTTGTGGTCAGGAAAGATGCATGGTATGACTTCGCTCTTTTTAAATTTGTTGAGACTTGTTTTGTGGCTTAATATGTGATCTATTTTGAAGAACACTCTCTCTGCACTTGAAAAGAATGTGTATTCTGATGTTTCAGGATGGAATGTTCTGAAGATATCTGTTATATCCATCTGGTCTAGTGTGTCATTCAGAGTCACTGTTTCCTTCTTGATTTTCTGTTTGGATAATCAGTCCATTGATATAAATAGAGCATTAAAATTCCCTTACTATTACTGTTTTATTTATTAATTAGTTCCTTTATGTTTTACTGTTTTATGTATTTGGGTGCTCTTGTGTTGGGTGCATAAATATATACAATTGTTATATCTTGTTGGATTGTCCCATTTATTATATAGCATCCTTCTTTGTCTTTGTTATAGTCTTCAAGGACTATTTTGTCTGATAAAAGTATTACTACCCCAGCTTTCTTCTGACAGCCATTTGCACAATAAATGTTTCTCCATCCTTTCACTTTCAATCTGCATGTGTCTTTAAAGATTTTATTATTTATTTATTTAGAGAGGAAGAGAGCAATGGGGAAGGAGTGGATAGAGGGAGAGAGAAAGAATTTCAAGCAGACTCCATGAGAAATGAGCCTGAGGCAGGGCATGATTCCAGGGGAATTCCAGGACTCATGACTTGAGCCAAAATCAAGACTCAGCCATTCAACCAACTTAGCCATGCAGGCACCCCTAGCATGTGTTTTAGGTCTGAACTGAGTCTCTTTTAGGCAGCAATATAGATGGGTTTGCTTTTTTACCCATTCGTCACCCTCTGTCTTTTGACTGGAGTGTTAAGTCCATTTACATTCCAAGTAATTATTGCTAAGTATGTATTTCTGCCTCCCACTTTTCTAACCACTCTTGTTCAGTGTCCTTCAAGGGTTTTTCTCCCTCCAATCCCCTCTAAAAATCAGGCTCTATCTTCTGCTTTCTTTTGGTGATCTCAAGCATTCCCATGATATTAAATACTCTAAAATGCTGGCAACTCCCAAATTAATCTCTCCAGCCCAGACATTTCCTCCAAATTCAGTATTCTATTGCCTATCTGATGTGTCAAGTCTCCATGAATATCTGAAAGAACTAAACTCTTCATTTCTGTATTCCCACTTTCCCCTCCATCAAAAAGTTCTACCCGTATTTTTCCCATTTCAGTAAATGGTATCACCATCCACCCAGTTATTCTAAATAACATGCCCTGAGCAATATTTTCAAGTTCTCACTCTCCTTTCCTCAACTCCAACCATCAGCTTGTCCTCTCATTTGCTCCTCATAAATAGATGTCTATCCATTCCCTTTTCTCCATGTTCTTTGCTACATTAGTCCACAAACTACCATCATCTCTTACCTGAGCTACTGCTACAGTTGCCAACTGGTCTTTCCACTTCTACTCTTGCCTTGTTTAATTGATTCTCTGCTTATCAGTCAGGATAAACCTAAAAATATATTGGACCATGTTGTTTGCTGCTTAAATCAGTTCAGTGTCTCCCAATAACTTTGCAATCAAATCTAAATTCCTTAAAATAATTTAAAAGTCCTGGCCTATTCTAGCTTCAGCCTCCTTCCCCAGCCTAATCTTGCTCTGTTCTCTGCTCACCTTTTAAGTTCCAGCCACAGTGTTCTCCTTTCACTTACTACAAAACCCTACTGCAGGGTCTTCATACAGGTTATCTTTAATCTTCCACATCCCTTACATTCCTGTTGCCCTGAGTGGCTTTGTCATATTCTTCATGGTTCAGTTTAAATGCCATGTCTTCAGAGTATCCTTTGCGTCCTCACCTATCAGTAATAACCTATAATAATCTATCATTAAGCAAGTCTGTTTCATTTGTAATGTTCATCACAAGTTGTAAATACTTGCTTATTTGCTTGCTTATAGTAAGCCTCCACAACTAGATTGTAAAGTCTCTAAGGTCAGGGCCCTTGTCTCTTTTGTTCAGTACTCAACACCTAGCCAGTGCCTAGAATATGAGAGGTGACCAATAATTGTTAAAACTTTATTGGTTACTGTTGCTTCCCAGTTCCTGATTCTAATCCTTGTACCACCCTATTACATAATCTTTGGGAAAGCTTTCTGCAGGCTTATATTAAAATCCCCTTTGTTTCAATTACTTGGATAGATTTCTGTTCTTATAATTAAATTATCACTAATTAAGTTTTGAAAAAGATAGGGTTATCAGCAATATCAAATGCTACTGAATGGGTAAGAAGGTTAAAGGCTACACAAAAAGTCATTGGATCTCAACACTGGTAATCTCCAAACCAACAGTATCTATAAAATGTGACTCTATGGAAGCCAAGTTACAGTTGGGTTCATGAGAAGATTGAGAAGGTAGATATGACCAATGTATACTGTTCTTTTTGAGAGATTTGACAGTAAAAATAAGGCATGAATGAAAATGGGATCGTGCGGTTCAACAAAGACCAAGAAAGCATATGTTGGTTTAGTTTAAAAAGAATAGAGAAGACCTGTCTATTGATATGCCGATAAGCCAAAGAACCCAAAGGATAAAAACAATGAAAAAGCAAGGTTTGAATGAGGAGGAGGATTCATAGATTCAGCTTCTGTGAGGCAGTAGAGAATTTGATCAGGAGCACAAGTTTGACAAAAGGGAACAATGTTCTCCCCCTCCCCCTACTGTGGGAGATAGGAGAATGGAGGTAAAGAAAAATTTTACATAGCACAAAGGGAGGTTGATTGTGGTCACTTCAGGAGGCAGCAAAGTTGTCTACAACTTGTCACCAAGAAGAGGGTCAGAGTCTCTAGAAATGCTTCTCCAAACCACACCTCCATCTCTCTTCCCCTCCATGCATAAGACTAGATGCTGTCCATGACTGCTGCCGCAGAGAATCACTGCTGCTGAGGGCGGCAGTGGTTAATGGGTATCCACCTTATTTCTTAGGTGGGATGGAATAGGGAAAAGCCCGCAGTCACTGAGGAAAAGTGAGATGGAGGTTTGAAGAGCTCTTACTTCATGAGGAATAGGACAAGGACACAGAAATGTATTTTCCAAACATGTAATCATGAGGCATAGCTGGGGTTCTTGCTGTAAAAAGGGAGATTTTCAGCCTTCCTTCCCAAAAAGTCTGATTTAGCATGTCTGGGAGCAAGGAAGGGTAGGACTATATAATTTTCAGTGATCATTATGATCAGACAAATCTGGGAAACAATGGATTAGAAATAAATAAAAGTTCACCAAATTTAATTGCAGGCCCCCAATTTTTTCTCACTTTTTAGCCAGATACAAAGAAATGTTGATAACTGACATCAGTTCATGGAAATGACCCAAAGAAAACAATTTCAAAAGAATCAGTCTCTAACTCTGTGGTTAAAACAACAACAACAGCAACAAATTCAGATGCCTGGGTGGCTGTTAAGCAGTTGCCTTTGGCTCAGGTCATGATCTCAGGGTCCTGGGATCGAGTACCAGATCAGGCTCCCTGCTCGGCAGAGAGTCTGCTTCTCCCTCTCCCTCTGCCTGCCACTCCCCCTATTTGTACTCTTTCTTTCTTTCTTTCTTTCTCTCTCTCTGGGCCAAATAAATAAATACAAATCTTAAGGGAAAAAAAAAACACTGATATTTATAATGTAAGACTAGTTTTGAGATTTTTTTTTAATTATAGGGGTTTCATCAAGGAATTGGTAAATGGAACTGACTGGCTAATACTATTTATAATATAATAATAAGTCAGATTTTAAAAGCCTGTTCTGCTTCTAGTTTGCTTGGCTCCTGGATTAATGAACTAAACTTAATACAATCTAAGAATGTAACTTGATTTTGTCCATTCCCAACATTCTTAAAGGGAATCTTTAGCACACCAGATTCAGGTCCGTTAAAATGTTTTTTCCATTCCCTCCCAGAAAGGGTGATTTGTATTGATACACAACAGTCAGGCCCCAGGCCTCTTTCTAGGACCCCAGGGCCCCACTAATTTGTACCAGTTCTCTTCCATTCTAGTTGGCCCAGACCATCAGGTATAAATTAGTGCTAAATCAATATTAGCTGATACTTCCCCAGGTGTGGGAAGTGCAGAAACCTGATCACATGAGCAAACATAGCCCTTCCTGGCTACATTTAAAATAAGGTGGTTATTATTATACTAAATGGGGAAAAGGCTTTTTTTTTTTTTTTTAACAAATCTCATGCCACCTTAATTTGCATCAACTCGATGTACTGATATCTATAGTCAGAATCAATTTTCAGTTATTAGTTTCCCTGCCACTCTTTACACTTTCTTCATCTTTCTAGGGAGACTTCTCCTGCCTTTCCCATTCTCCGCTCCAGCCATGTCATGTGCCCCACACAATTGTTCATTTCTAGCCCTTTTTATGGGGTTCACTAGATGACCCGAAGGGGACTTAGTTTACATACATACTTTAATCTCTCACCTTGGGCAGAGCAGTGTCCTAAATAAATTTCAGTTTTGCACCATTACTCAACAAGGTATTTATGTGTCACTTAATAACACAAAAGTAAGGCACTCAGACATGTCACTGAAGAAAGAAGCTTTAGCTACTCACATTTTTTACCCAAGGGCCAGTCTTACTTGAGTTGTTCTTAGAAAACTGTTTTCTTTAAGGAAAATCTAAGAAAGTCAGGTACAACACAAGTACTGTGAGTCAGGTCTAAGCTACCTTTACCTTTGAAAGGATTTATTGCTTTGTTAATTTTCAATGACAAAGAATCTTGTCATTTCTCACAATACTTACAAGTCATAGCTACTCATACTGTAGTTATGCATTCAACATGCTCAGAAATACTAAAAATAGATATGTTCGATATTTAGCCATAGGTGAAAGCAGAAACCGATGACCAAATTTCCAACGAAATGGTCTGACTGATTTTTTTTTTTTTTTCCCCCTCTCCTATATCCTGAGTTTTATAGAAATCTCATATTAGGGGCACCTGGGTGGCTCAGTGGATTAAAGCCTCTGCCTTCGGCTCAGGTCATGATCTCAGGGTCCTTGGATCAAGCCCCGCATCGGGCTCTCTGCTCAGTGGGGAGCCTGCTTCGCCCTCTGTCTCTGTCTACTTGTGTTCTCTCCCTCAGTCAAATAAATAAATAAAATCTTTAAAAATAAACAAAAAGGTTAAAGAAGTTTAAAAAAGATCTCATAGTATTTTTAAAAGTATATTCATATCTATGACACTTTTGTATGCAACAATTCTGTGATTATTTCCATTTTACAGATGGGGAAATTAAGGCCTGCTTAGAAACTGAGGAAAGCTTCCACTGGGCTCACAGTTAGGACATGAGGGCTTCATAACTGGAAATGAGGTCTCCTGACTGCAGTGCCAGTGTTTTTCCCCCCCACAAGAAAAACTACCTTTATAATCATTGTCAGGGATATGGTCACTCAGTAATAAAGAAGCATGGTTCTTTTCCACCCTTGGTCTTTGAAGGACCTTTGAGCTAATAGTGTATGTGAAAGAGGACATTTACTGCCTGAGAGATTGATAATATATGTTCAGGGCAACCTAATGATGCCCCCAGTAGGAGAAGGGCCTGTCTAAAAGTCCTAATGTACTTTAACTATCCAAAGTTCCTGATAGGAAGATGGGGTGTGGTAATTATATGTCTTGGTTTTGGTTTATCTTCTTCATATCCTCAGCCTCACAGATGTCTTTCAAACACTGGTAATTATAGCTTTCAGAGCCAAAGCCTACAGACTCATAATCCGCAGAGATGAGATACTAAAATCTACTCGACCATGTAAGACTGAAGAAAATTTCAGTGTTATGGACTCAGGTTAAAAGAAAACTGCTTACAAAAGAGGTAGCCATTATTTCTATGCACGGCTATACTGTGCCATGCTGATGTGTAATGGTTTCTTATTCATCTGTGAGGGTATGTATGAACTCATTTGCCTCTAAATTTCACCGTTAACTTAAAAAATAGACTAAGGTACATAAGTGAATAACCAGACCATTGGATTAAAACCAAATAGTCTGATACTGGAAAACCGATCCAAGTCAATGAAACCAACCTAAAACAATGAAGGAACTGCTGCTAAGCAAGATGAAGAATCCATGTCAAGAAGCAAGGACAGCACAGGGAAGCAGAGGTTATGGTAGCCAGTAAGTGGAACCTGGGTTAATAACATCGTCATTTCTTAAGAATTCAGCAAGTGCTTGCCAGGGTGGCAACAACATAACAATATATAAGGTATAGTGGAATTTCTTACCATCTGCATCACTGGCCAGACTAATGGTGATCTATCCTAATTTGGAGTCTCAAAATTGAGGAGTCTGAGTGTGTAAAGAATTATCAAAGTAGACTTTAGAAAACAAGTGAATTAGTTTGGTTTGGAGAAGCAGTTCAGAGGATTTAGTAAGGGTTGTCGGGTATATTTAGTGCCATAAATACTGGTATGTGGGTATTTTTTCATTGTAGAAAGAATGCAAGGAAATGTTACAGATTTGAGAAAGACCAGGTAAATAAAAAGAACTGGCATATGTTCAATACTTACACTTTGCTGGGCACTTGCAGAAACCTTGCAATGGAATCCTAAAACTGAAAATGAGAGCAAGTAATAATCAATGTCAAAGATCAAAGTCCTTTATCTGATATTTGGTCCTAGGGTCTGTTTATCTCCAAAGCTTGTGCTCTTGATACCAACTCTCTGTAATAATACATTGGGAGGGGTTTTGAAATTTGCTTCCCTCATTTAATTCAAGAATAGTTTCTAGAGAACTCTATCTAGGATAGTGATATATTCCTATCCAGAAATAGGAAGATGGACTATATTCCTCCAAGGTTGCCTTCAACTCTGTAATTTTAGATTAAAATTCCGGTCAATAGGGATTTAGCTCAAGGCTTTTATTGGACACATTGGTATTACTTTTTTAATCATCAAAGATCTGATACCTAAAGCATGAATAAGACTTTAAGTATTTAAATTTTTCTCCACCTATTTAAATGTCCACTAGTAAGGAATTGGTCCAATAATTAGAGGATAGCCATACGACAGAATTCTGTGTTTGGTTAGGATTATTTGGAAGAAATTTTAATGATTTAAGAAAATATTTTGATATATTATCAAATTTTAAAAATCAGAAAAACCAAGCTATAAATTATCCAATTGGATTTAAATACGTATATTTACATATACATGGATAAAAACAAATGGGAGAATATATGTAAAACATTAGCAGTGGTTTCCTGTGGGAAAAACAATTGACTTTTATTTTCAACTCTGGGTCTTACATTTTTCCAGAATAAATGGGCCTTACATACATTATTAGAAAGAATGATTTACATACCACATACCACAATTTTCTGAAAAAGTTTAAAAACTTAGAAGTAGAATAATTATTATGAATGCGATTAAATGTAGGATAAGGGCAATTTATTAAATAGCATTGAGCCCATTGGTGACAGCAAGCTGTCAGTGTGCTCATCACTGGAAATAAAATTGGCCCTTCATGCAATTTCTTACTATGCTGAAATTATTATTTATAACCATCAGGTTCTTTTGGCCCCTGCCTAAAACCCTCTACCCAGAAGGCACACAGAGAAAACAGCTAAGCACACTGTACTGTGTGTGTAAAATGGAGATTATAATCACACAGGGTTCTCAAAAGATTTAAATAAAATGCTTCTAAAGCTTCCAGCAGCATACCCAGGACGTAGTAAATACTGAATAAGTGTTAGCCATCTCGGTAGTTATGACTTTACGGATAAGCTAAAGAACAGAATAATTTTACAGAGGAAGATGATGGTTGATCTTAGAAGTTCATTATCAGCCACTTGGTACACATACATTTCATTTTAAAATAGCATTACAATTAATGTAGGTGGTGTCCAAAGGAATTTGTGGCACTCTGTAATTATGTAGTACATTTCATTTACCACACTTATCAAGGTTTAATGAGTGATGAAAACAGGAAACGAAGCCATGATAGAACTCAATTTTTCCTTAATCATTTTGCTTGTATTTTTATTAATAAAAATGATTGAAATATTAAAATATTACCAGTTACATTTTTATTTGCCTGCATTTAAGATTGTTTATGATTAAAAATAGCTTTGAATTTAGATATACCCTATAGAGTATAATACAAACAAAGAGTACATATAAAATTCTTTGAAAATGTCATCATTCATTTGGAGACTGTCTTGTTCAGACTGCCATAACAAACCACCAGAGACTCCATTTATAATTGTCTCCTCACACTTCTGAAGGCTGGGAGATCTAAGATGTGAGGATCTGCTTCCTGGTTCATACACGGCTATCTTCTCACTGTGTCTTCATGAAGGGAAAGGGGCGAAAGGGCTCTCTGGGGTCCCTTTCATAAGGGCACTAAGCATACTTAGGAGAGCTCTACCCTCATGACCTAATCACCTTCAAAGGTCTTTCTTTTTTTCTATATACATCCCATTTTATTTAAATTCAATTAACATAGAGTATATCATAAGTTTCAGATGTAGAGTTCAGTTATTCATCAGTCACATATAACAGCCAGTGCTCATCACATCACATATCCTCCTTAATGGTTTTCTCACTCTCTGATTTCTTATTTTATTTTTCCCTCCCTTCCCCTATGATCCTGTTTTGTTTCTTAAATTCCACATATGAGTGAAACCATATGATAATTGTCTTTCTCGGACTGACTTTGCTTAGCGTAATACCCTCTAGTTCCATTCATGTCATTGCAAATGCTAAGATTTCATCCTTTTTTGATGGAGTAATATTCCATTGTGTACATATACTACCTCTTCTTTATCTGTTGATGGACATCTAGGCTCTTCCCATAGTTTGGCTATTGTGGACCTTGCTGCTATAAACATTCAGGTGCTGTTGCTCCTTTGAATCACAAAGTTTGTAACCTTTGGGTAAATACCTAGCAGTGCAATTGCTGGATCTAAGGGGAGCTCTATTTTTAACTTTTTGAGGAACCTCCATATGGTTTTCCAGAGTGGCTGTACTAGCTTATATTCTTGCCAACAGTATTAGAGGGTTCCCCTTTCTCTACATCCTTGCCAACATTTGTTGTTTCCTGACTTGTTAATTTTAGCCATTCTGACAGGTGTGAGGGGTTATCTCATTGTGGTTTTGATTTCTATTTCCATGATGCCAAGTGATGTTGAGCATTTTTTCATGTGTCTGTTGTAATGGCCCTGTTTCTTAATAACATGACACTGGAGGTTAGGATTTCAATATATGAATTTTGAAGGAACACACTCATTCTATAGCAAAGGCATACACTTATTTAAATGTATTTTAGGGGTGCCGGAATTGCTCAGTTAGTTAAATATTTGCCTTCAGCTCAGGTCATGATCCCCGGGTACTGGGATTGAGCCTAGCATCAGGCTCCCTGCTCCACGGGGAGTCTGCTTCTCTCCCTCCCCCTCCCTCCCCCTCCCTCCCCCTCCCTCCCCCTCCCTCCCTCTGCCATTCCCCCTTTTAGTGTTCTTTTCTCTCTCAAATAAAGAAAATCTTTAAAAAAATCTTTAAATATCTTTAAATCATCTACAATAGACAAATTGGAATAGTTAAATGTCTCACATTTTTAAGGGAAATCATTTTAGTAGGAGTCAGATTTCCAGAGAGATACTAACCCAGTAATTGCAAAATAATATAGCTTGGTCTGGCATCCCAATTCAAGATCAAGAATAAAATCCTCAGTTACTTCTTAAGTGAAAGATGCTACACTTAGAACTGCTATGAAGTGGTGGAGAAATAGAAGTGGGATTTTAAACAATTAAACTTGTCTCCCACACTGATCGAGGACTTATTTGTAAATACTGCCAGAAGTATTTGCTTAGGGGAGCAAAAAAATCCAGATGACTTGGATGTAAATGTTTTTGTTATTTGGAGAATATGGATGTCTTTGGTCAAATGCAACCATTTCTAAAATAGAATTACAGACTACTTCAGTCCTCCTTCTCTGACCATCTTCTCAGAAGTCTCTTCTGTGGTTCCTTCCAGGACCATGGTTAATTAATGCCTTCTGGAGTCTACTTTTCCTACAGATATTGAGGCTTTTTCTGCTATCAGAGGAAAAAGTTTATCCTAGGTGATACATGTCAACCCTTGCCCAGCCTCATCTAGCTTGTTTTCCAGTTAACACGTTTAGTTTTGGCCCCAGGAGGCAGGAAAATGAGAGAGAGCAGCCTGAAGAGGCTCAAAATAACATCACTATTCAGTATAAAGAAAGGTAAACTAGCATATTTCTTTGTGTATGCTCAGTGTGATTTTCTTTTTAACTTCGTCAAAATTTCACATTTTAAAATTTTTGTTTCAGTTTCTATCATGTGCTTTAGAGATATCTATTTTAAAGCAAGAAAATGAGAATGAGGTAAAATTATAAGGAAAAAGGATGGGAGCCTATGAGAAGTTAGTTGTTCCCTTACTCTATCCCCCTCAGAGCTAATTCATATTTGACTGAGTAGAGGCTCTACAGTTATATTTTGGATAGCAAGTTACTCTTACAGACAAATAGGGCATATGTCTTTCTCTCCCCAAAAGGAAACTATATTACTAGATTTGGATACTAGAATGCATCTGCCAACATGGGGCAAAATAGTTAAAAAGGTGATGGAAATACGAATTTTCATTTCAGAAGAAAATAGATATCTCGGGCAACTGAAAGAGCATGTTTGTATCAGTAAAACTAAAGTGTAAAGAATACTGTACTTTTGTATGGAACAGACTTCTCTAGACAGGAAAGAACCCATCTAAATGTTGAGGGACAACAAACTAGTTAAGTGGCCTGAGACTTCCTTTTTTGCAACTGTAAAATCTGGTAATTAAACTGGATAAACAGAAGATATAATAAACATAAATTGTAATAAATCTGCATATTCCAAGCCCTAATGAATTTTTAAAGATTGAATTAAGTGACTAACTGGAATCTTAAAGATGAAATAACTCGTGCATGCTTCTTGAAGTCAAGAGTGGTCTAACTTAAAATTCTGTTGTCTCTGAGGACAAATTATAAAGAGCTGAAGAGAATCAACATCATGTGAATAGCCTCTGCTCCCACTCTGAGACTGTAAAGTCAAGTCTGAAAAAGGAATATTCTGTATAGAAACATAAATGTTAAAATATGAACATTTTGCTTTGATTTCAATCCAAAAATAAATAAATGAATTAAATGTCAAAAATGTCTATTCTAATTTAAACTTCTCTGTACATAACCTAATGTGTAATGTGTGCTAAAAATCTGTTCATGCTGACAGAATATTCTCTATGCAATGTGTAGGTGTTAAGTAAATGCCCTAGTTCATTTATTATGAACTACTTTTTCCCATTTTAACCTCTTCAAAGAGACTGTAGTTACAGATCTTTGAATCAATGGCATGCTGTAGTTTAACTAACAGCATCTTTCTTAGCGCCACTTCAAATAGCGATACAACTTACAGTGAGTGGTGTCTTATGTTTGAAGTATAGTATTCAGTACAGTTTAAAGATTTTATTTACTTATTTATCTGACAGAGACACAACGAGAGAGGGAACACAAGCAGGGGGAGTGGGAGAGGGAGAAGCAGGCTGAGCAGGAAGCCTGATGCGGCGC
The DNA here is from genome assembly GCA_028533885.1 of Nasua narica. NCBI lineage: Eukaryota > Metazoa > Chordata > Mammalia > Carnivora > Procyonidae > Nasua > Nasua narica. The sequence goes on along the minus strand of CM052806.1, from coordinate 33,828,370 downwards.
TTGATGTGGCACTCAAACCCAGGACCCTAGGATCATGACCTGAACCAAAAGCAGACACTTAACAACTGAGCCACCTGGGCACCCCAGTATTCAGTACAGTTTAAAAAGCAAAACTCTGTCTAGAGTCCTAAGGATCCCAAAGATGTACTAGTACTTGAGTTATTTTAAGAGTAAGAGGAAAAATGCTGAACAAATACTCCAGAGAAGGCCTGTGCCTAGGAGGAAGGGTGATAGGCATGGTCAGGAGGAGGTTAGTAAACAAGGAAAATGAACCTAATGAAGACATTGGTGATTTAGGTCTGGTATTAAACTCTTGTAGGGCTCTCCTGCCTCATTTCCTAAGCTCCTAAAGCTGGATCTTGTAAGTTTCCATCCCTTCACATTGTGTTGGAGATCTGACACGCTGGAATCCATGAAAAAGATTCATATACCCTAATACTGAGCAGAATAGTAGGTATGATATACTTTCTAGGTATTATATTTATCCAAAGTTTATGGAAGGTGTCTTGTACTTCCAAAAGACTTAGAACTTCATAAGACTCATAGAAAGTAAATGTATTTTTAACATCTTTAAAGCATTTTTGTCATCCTACTTAGATCATCTTTTTTTCCCTTTCCTATTTATATCATCTTAAAACTGCATCAGTTTTTCCATAAGGGTTTCAGAGATCTTAAGGGAACAAAGTAGCAAAGAAGTCAGTATTATTGAAGATTAAAGCCAACAACTTATTGTTTTAAAAGATACATAGAGATATAGATAAGGCTATGGGAAGGCATGTAAAAGTGGTTACTTTTGAATGAAAACTATCCATTTTTTTCCCCTTACCAATATCTTTAAACTTTGCCATAGTAAATGTATTTGTAGTAATTTTTTTAAAGCAGTAAATGTTTTTCTTTTTTCTATAATTAAACAATGGATACTCTATAGTACAGCTAGAATCTTCAAGGGTGCATTTTTTTTCTTCAAGGGTGCATTTTTAAGGATACTCTTGCATAATAATGTCATCCAAGGAAGTTATGGGCACCATATAGTCCAACCATAAAGTCCAAGTTAGTTATTCACTAAGAAAACAAAGAGGACTCAAATAAAATCAGAAAAATGAAAGCTAAGATGCTGCAATTATTGCTACAGAAACGCAAAGGACCATAAGAGACTATAAACAATTTTATGCCACCAAATTGGACAACCTAGAAGAAATAGATAAATTTTTAGAAATGTATAACCTACCAAGACTGAATCACGACAAAACCAAAAATTGAACACAGGCCAATTACTAGAAAGGAGATTGAATTAGTAATCAAATTCCCACAAACAAAAGTCCAGGACCAGATGGCTTCACTGGTAGATTCTACAAACATTCAAAGAGGGATTAATACCAATTCTTCTCCAACTTTACCAAAAAATACAAGATTTGGAAGAACTCTTCTAAACATACTTTGAAGCCAGCATTACTCTGATACCAAAGCCAGAAAAGGATGCCACAGGAAAAAAAATTTTGGCCAATGTCCTATGATGAACTTAGGTGTGAAAATCCTCAATAAAATATTATCAAACTGAATTCCATAATACATTAAAAGGATCATATACCATGACCAAATGGGACTTACTCCAGGAATGCAAGGACGGTTCAACATCTGCAAATCAATCAATGTGATAAGCCACATTAATAACATGAAGGATAAAAGTGATATGAACATCTCATTAGATGCTTAAAAAAAAAAACTTTTGACAGGCACTGGGTGACACAGTTGGTTAAGTGTTGGACTCTTGGTTTTGGCTCAGGTCATGATCTCGCATCTTGAGATTGAGCCCTATGTCAGGCTCTGTGCTCAGTGCATAGCCTCCTTAAGATTCTCCATTTCCCTCTGACACCTCCCCACACTCTCTCTTTCAAATAAATCTTTTTTAAAAAAGCATTTGACAACATTCAACATTTTTTAATGATAAAACTTCCAATAACACAGGTATAGAGGGATCATACTTCAACATAAAAGAGGCCATATATGACAAGCCCACAGCTAACCTCATACCCAATGTTAAAAAGCTGAAAGCTTTTCCTCTAAGATTAGGGATGAGACAGGGATGTCCACTCTCACCACTTTTATTCAACATAGTACTGGAAGTCCTAGCCAGGAGAATTAAATGGCAAGAAAAAGAAATAAAAGGCATCCAAATTGGAAAGGAAGTAAAACTATCACTATTCGCAGATGATGTGATAGTGTAGATATATAAAACCCTAAAAAGTCCATCAAAACAATGTTAGAATAAACAAATTGAAGTTGCATGATACAAAAATCAATAGATAAAAATTTGCTGTGTTTCCTCACACAACAATGAACTATCAGAGCATTTAAGGAAACAAGCCCATTTACAACTACATCAGAAAAAATAAAATATTTACGAATAAATTTAACACAGAGGTAAAAGACCTGTACATTAAAAACTGTATAAGACTTTGACTAAAGAAATAAAAGAAACCACAAATGAAAGATATACCATGCTCATGTACTGGAAGAATTGTTAATATGTCCATGCTACCCAAAGCATTCTACAGATTCAATGCAATCCCAGTCAAAATTCCAATGGTGTTTTCATAGAAATAGAACAAACAATTCTAAAATTTGTATGGAACTAAAAAAAAACAAACCCAAGTAGTTAAAGCAGTCAAGGAAGAAGAACAAAGCAGAATAATTTAAACAGTATGGTATTGGTGTAAAAACAGAAATATCACTCAATAGAACAGAACAGATTCTCCAGAAATATAACCCATGCATATATGGTCAATTAGTTTACAAAAAAGCCAAGAATATACAATAGGAAAAGGACAGTCTCTTCAATAAATGATGCTGGGAAAGCCGGACAGCCACATGTATGAATGAAACGGGACCACTATCTTACACCATACACAAAAATTAACTCAAAATGGATTAAAGGCTTGAACATAAGACCTGAAACCATAAAACTCCTTGAAGAAAACATAGGTGATTAACTCCTTGATACAGATCTTGGTGATGATTTCTTTTTAATCTTACACCAAAAGGCAAAAGCCACAAAAGCAAAAATAAACAAGTATGATTTTATCTAACTAAAAAAGCTTCTGCACTGCAAAAGAAACCATCAACAAAATGAAAAGGTAACCTACTGAACAGGAATAAATATTTGCAAGTTATAAATCTGATAAGGGCCTAATATTCAAAATATACAAAGAACTCCTACAATTCAATAGCAGAAAAAAAAATCCAGTTAAAAATGGGCAGAAGATCTGAATCGACATTATTTTTTCAGAAAAGACCTACAGATAACCAACAGGTACATGAAAAAATGCTTAACCTCACTAATCATCAGGAAAAAGCAAATCAAAACCACAATGAGCTATCACCTTACACCTGCTAGAATGGCTATTACCCAAAAGACAAGAAATAATAAGTGTTAGAATGGGGAGAAAAGGGAACCCTTGTGCACTGTTGATGGGAACACAAACCGGTGTAGCCACTGTGAAAAGCCACATGGAACTTTCTCAAAAAATTAGAACTATCACATGATCAGCACTTCTGCTTCTGGGTATTTATTTAAAGAAAACAACACTAATGGGAAGAGATATATACACTTCCATGTTCACTGCAGCATTAGGTACAATAGCCCAGATATGGAAACAACCTGATGTCCACTGGTGGATGGATGCAGATACTGTGTTTATATACAATTGGAGTATTATTAAGCCATAAAAAAGGATGGAATCTTGCCATTTGCAATAACATGGATGGTCCTCGAGGGCATCAAGTGAAATACCCCTTGAGAGCCAAGTGAAATAAGAAAGACCAATACTGGGCGCCTGGGTGACTCAGTTGTTTGAGTGACTGCCTTCGGCTCAGGTCATGATCCTGGAGTCCCGGGATCGAGTCCCGCATCGGGCTCCCAGCTCCGTGGGAATCTGCTTCTCCCTCTGATCTTCTCCCATTTCATGTTCTCTCTCACTCCCTCTCTCTCTCTCGAATAAATAAATAAAATCTTTAAAAAAAAAAAAGACCAATACTGTATGATCTCTCATACATGTGGAATCTAAAACAAAGCAAAAGAAACCAAGCTCCTAGAAACAGAGAACAGATTGGTAGAGGCAGGAGCTGGGAAATGGGAGAGATGGATGTACTGTTTGTCTTTTTTTTTTTTTTTTGTCTTTTTAAAACAAAAAATATACAGTCATATAGGAAACAGTGAGGGCCCACACACTGATGCAAAAAGAATAATTCTGCCCTGTCTTGGGAGATGGCAACTTTTTCATGCTTTTATGCATTGTACACTTCTGCTCTCTCTGACAAGGCCACGGAAGGAGCAATTCACTTCAAAAGATAAATTTCTTAATCTTGATTTTTCAAAATGCTGGACCTGAAGAGTTTTGTTTGGAAGCTACTTCAACCCTTTAATGCAGAAACCTCCTTCAATAGATGTCTTTATCCTACTATAGCCATGTTTGTGCCAAATTAAATATATTGATAAGCCCTATTTGAAAATAAGTCATGCAATAAATAAAATATGGGTTTTTTGCTTAGCGATTAGCACAGTTGTAGGATGTCATGCCTCTTCTACCACATATTGCATAGAAAATTATATTTCTGCTTATGTTACTCAAAAAATGTCAGTATTATTCAGGTTCTTTGTTTTCTCAAATCGTGTTAACATTTTCTGACATAGTTCTTTCCTCCTTTATCTTAGGTGTATGTAATTTTATCAGCTTTGTGGGAAAAATAGATACTCTTAAGGCCTGAACTGGTATTTGAAGAGATAAGCTTACTTTTAGCTCATGCCTAAAAACATTACATTATTATTTAGAAAGAGATAGCAGGCCATGTCTTATAAATTTTAATATACTCTTTCTGTCATCAAATAACAAGTGAATTATCCTGATAAACCATGGGACTACTTTCAAACTGTGGATGATGTCTGGTTACTGTATTTTTGCCAACTAAGCACACCGAAAAATATTATGCAATGGGCAGTATTTTGGTAACTTTAGGAACCTGCACAGAGTTAGCACCTCTTCCCATATTGCTCAGAGAGCAGCATTCTTTGTAATGACTTCAGAGGGAGGAACAAAAGAGAATGGAAAGGAGAATTTACTAGCTGTTTGTGAAACTGGATAGTGGAACCTCTCTCTTTTACCAGGAACCTCCCTGGTAAAATACAAGAATTCCTTCTTTGCAAGGTGATTGACTATTAAAAAGGTTGGTGAGGAAAACAGTTTGTAAAGCTCCATGATGACTATTATGATTGCATAAACATGAGCATTGAGCACATTAGGAAAGACCTTATTAAATTTGGTGCTTTAGCACTGAGAGTAACCCTTAACTGAAGAGGTAGACAGGGGACTGGCTGAACACTGTCGACTCTTGCATTACAAATCCCACTCCCAGAATTTCCTGGTTTGCAGTGGCATTCACACTTGTTTAAGGTGGAGGGGTCTATGCCACTTCTCTCCTAGCAAAGGAACTGCCCCTCCAGCAAAGGTGTCCGAAGTGGCTGATGTCACCTACTTTAATATCAGTAAATGTGGGAGTATTCTTGGAAAGGAGGAGGTTAACCTTCTCTTGAAGATATTCAGGGAAGCTCTTCCAATTGGGAATTAAGATGGACAGCGAGCTATGATTTAAACAGCTAATGGGCATTAACTAAATATGCCACATGGAAAGCTGGATGGAATACAGATCAACTCTTCCTATCTCTGTGTACACACCTCAAGCCTGTGGACACAAGAGTCCCACACCCTAAGTAAAGTAAGAGAGCTGAAGATAAAAACTCGATGACTCCGGTATCCTGGGGGTAGGAAGATGCCTGGTGGCTGAAGGGATCTGCTTTGTTTTCTGCAAGCAAAGATCCTGCTATCATCATCTTATTTTGTGGCAATAGAGACAAAGGGAAATTTCCTGACCAGAAATGAGGCAAATTATTGGGAAACTGATGGGTGTTCATTGAGGGGCAACAAATATGATTTATAAGCCTGAGGGACTGCCTTCAGAGGAAGATGAAAGAGACAAGTCTCTCAGCATGACCACCAGCGCTAACTAACAAGGGACTGGCTCATCGGCCCCAAGTACTTGGAGGATGTAAATAGCAGGGATGGAGAGAAATTATTTAGTGTGGTCCAAGGGGACAGGAGGACAAATGATGGAAATGAAAGTCAAAACAAAGATGATTTAGGCAGCTGAGCAAGTCTCATGCCCTAATGGAGAGATCTATTATAAACTATGCTCCCCTGTCCCCCGGGAGGTGTGGAAGGCCCATCACTTTTGCCATTTACAATTGGAAAAGGCACTAAAAAGTAGATCAGCGTATTGGAGAGGGGAAAAACCACCACATACCCTCAGAGGATCAGTGGGATGACTTAATAGGTCTTTTCCATCTCAAATTACTGCGATGTGGCTTATATGCTTGGGGACCTGAGCCGCTAGAATAATTTTCCATCACCTGGGCTTCTTTTCTGTTACTATAGGGTCTCAGTGAAGAAATAATAGGTATCAGAGAGCAGCTTCTGCATTCTAGATAGAAGCCTGCAGTGTACCGACGCTTCAGTGCGAAGGCAGAGCTGACCGGGTTAAGTCTGGCTTTGTGATGTCAGTGTGTGTAAACACGTACACGTACTGATTGAGACCCAAGACAAAGGGAGAGGAGCTTGGCTGCATTTGGGTAGTAGTTGCATAAATGAAAAGTTCAAGTAGCTTATTTCCTAAGGTAGGAAAATAAATGTCCAAATAATTAAACCCTCTCTTTAAAAAAAAAAAAAGTAAAAATTATTTGACCTTCAAAACTAGTAAGAAACATTTGCTGGGTAGGAACTGGAGGACCCATGTTTTGAATGCTGTTGATACTATATTTCTGACCACAGCTGCACTTGTATTAGCAACTGACACATTCTGAAACTCTTGATGGCCCAGAAGGGCACACAAGGCCTGGAAGCAGGGGCAGTCTGGGGTAACAACTGCAGTGGGGAGGCAGGGGCACGCCTTGGTCAGATGGAAACTAGGGCAGGCAGTGAAGGGCCGGTGTCCCTGTGATTGCTAGAAGGAACACAGCTGTGACCATAACATCCCTTCTCAGCCAGAGGATGACACAAAAGCAGAAGGACAAAAATGGCAAGAGGATGACAGGAGGGAGAGGCAGTGAGAAAGAAAGCAAAAGAATCTGGCAGGTTTTGGGGGGGGTTGGTGGGGGGAGACCCACAGATGTAAGTTCTTCGCAGGTGGAGTGTATCACAGTTCCTGATAAAAATATTGTATGTGGTTGGGCGTAAGTTAAACTTGGCGTTCTGGAACACTGACGTTTGCTACAGATTCAGGGTTTGACTTACACCCAACAGATATAGGTCAACCCTCATCCTGCTGCTCTCAGCAGCTGTAGCCAATGGGAGACAGAGCTGCCCAGCACACCAGTTTAAGCTGCTTCTAATAGATGGAAATCAACCTAACCCCATTTCCTGCCTTTCTGCTGCCCTCACTTGTCTGTTCATGGCCAATTTAGGTACTGGCTGAGCGGCTGGCTCACTCTAACTGCTGGGGGACTGTTGGGATAGGATCTGTTGCTGGCGCATTCCCTTTTTATTTAAATGGAAGATCTGTTTTTAAGTCTCTAAAAGGAGCACTGTGTAAAATACAGTGAATACTTCTATTAGCTTAAGGGCAATCCTAAATTGATAGAGCGATTTTGCTGATCTTTTGCTTCAATGATATTTAGATATCATGTGTTTAGACACAGGGAAATCTATGATGGAGGCCTGTTTTCAGAAAGCTACAGCATGGGTTAAATGACTTGTCCAAGGTTACTCTGAGAGGTGATGGTATGGGCAGGAAGAGAAGGGAATAGTCTGAGAATAAATGAGGGAAATTATCAAAATAAATCTGGAGAAAGAACATCATCAACGAATAAAACTGATTTAATTAAGATCTTCCCCTTTTGTTAAATATCTGTTGTAAATCCCAGTTCAGTAACATGCATTCCTTTATCCTAGGCGTCCAGACCCTTAACTTGAAAGTGAGTTCAGATGTTTTCCTATGCTCATATTTTTTTAAATGTCCAACCTATTCTTTTCAATGAAAGTGACATTAAATCAAGCTAGGTCTGGTCATGTGGTCTCAACTATTTACTCACTAGGGCCAACAGGCAAGGGCCTATGGAGTTGAGTTAGAGGTTGAATTAGAAAGACAAGCTTTATGCTAAATGTTCAGTAGTAACTACTTATCCTTCGGCAGGATTTTTATGTCTTTTTTTTTCTGTATTCTAGACCAATTAGACTAAACTAGAACTCTAGAAGCAGAGAATTCCATAACTCAGATCTTTGATTCAAATGGATTGCTACTTTCTTTCCATCATTTTAAGATAGCAAATGAATCCCTGAACTGACTTTTTTCTACTAGTACTTAAGCTTCCAGAGGATATTCGTGACTGAAAGTTAGTCATGTTCCGAAATAACAGGTCACTTTCTGTTTTTTGTGTTTAAGCAAATGAAGTTAGGCTGTTAAGTAATATTTGGAAAATATTTAAAAGAAAATAAAAAGCACCCAAAAATGTACTAGCCAGTGACAACCACAAGAACATTTCTGGGTTTCCTCCTTATTTCCGTACACATGTATACATTCCCAAATTTATTATGTTTGAAATGTTTTTTGAAGATTGCCAAATTGCCTTCCAGAAAGGTTAAGTAAATTTGTAACCCATTTTCAATGAGTAAAATAATTTTTTAAAAAGCAAACGAACTGGGCGCCTGGGTGGCTCAGTTGGTTGAGCAACTGCCTTCGGCTCAGGTCATGATCCAGGAGTCCCGGGTTCGAGTCCCATATCGGACTCCCGGCTCTGCGGGAAGTCTGCTTCTCCCCCTGACTTTCTCCCCTCTCATTCTCAATTTCTCGCTCTCTAATAAATAAATAAAAATCTTTAAAAAAAAAACCAAACGAACTTTAAATTTTGGAGTTGAACAATGATGCCTTGCCGCTGTTTTTATTTTCTTGTATCTCCCTCACTCCTACGGTTGACAGTTTCCTATGGTTATGTGGCCAATATTAGTGGACATTGTATTTGATTCAACAGCAATGTGGTTTCTGGAATTGACCCCAATGCAGAAATGGGTCCTGATTAAAATAAACCAAGCATGGCAATCCAGTTTCTCTTGCTAGTTAGTGAGTGGCTCAAAATTAGAACATGGCATTCCTCTACAGCAGTTTGATCCAGCGTGGTCCTAAATTGACTCAATAAGGCTGAAGAGAAGGATTTGTATTTCATTGCCAGGAAAGCGACTACATTTGTTTTCTTATAGATGTGAACAAGAAAGCGTGTTGCTACCAGTGTTTGCTGGGTATCATTTTATGATCCTGAGAGAAGCCATCCTGTCCTTCTAGCTACATGAAACAATACATTTCTTAATTATTTAGGTCGGTATGATTGGGTGTTTTCATTTTTCCAGTGAGAAGTTGTCATAACCCTTTTTATTCTATGGGATTGTTTTGTTTTTGTCAATTCCTATTGTACTTTTATTTTTGGTGTGTTAAGAACTCTACTGAGGATATAATCTTTATATTATCAATATGTCTCTAATTTCTCACTTATCATTTACTCTTGTTTCATGTACAGAAATTTATAATTTAAATCTATTAAATCCATCAGTGTCTTTCTTTCTGATTTATTCCATTGCTTTTACTTTTATCATACATTCATCCATTCGAGAATGTATATATGTGAACTACAAGGTGCCACACACTAATAGGCTATATAAAAGAGCCAATAAAGACACAGTCTCTGTCCTCATGGAGTTTGTATTCTGGAGGAGGGTTGAGAAGTTAGACATTAACTGAAAAGCCACACACATAAGTATGAACTGTTAATGGATAGATCCTACAAAAAGAAAGACAAAATATATGAGAACTTTAATAGGATTAGATCTATCTAGGGAAGTGAGGAGAAGCTTCCCTGGAGAAGGTGTGCTTGATCTATGATTGATAGAGAAGTTGAGTAGCTAGGTAAGAACGTTACAGGCAGTGGAAGTAGCAGGTGCTAAGTTCCTGCTCAGGGGCAAGCACAAACAATATGAAGGATTGAAAGAATGTAGTACAGCCCACATCTTGAGAGGGGCCTGGTAGAAGATGAAGAATGAGGGTTGGAGAGTGTTGGGGGGAGGATGCTGACCATGCAAGGCTGATTAGTCCATGGTAAGAATTGTTCCTCCTTCCTAAAATCTACAGAAAATTATTGAAAGTGTCATCTTTGATAATCATATTACCCTGCCTCCAAAATCCAATCCAATCCAATATCAAGTCTGATGAATTTTGTCTTCTAAATATCTCTTCAGTGTGTCCACTTCAATCCATCCACTTCCCTCTATCATTACCAACACTTTCTTATTCTGTTTTATCATCACTTCCGCCTAGACTAATGGAATAGCCACATGAGTGATTTGTTTGGTCCTATCCTTGCCCCACTCTGCTCCATTCCTACATGGCTACGAAAATACAGACCTGACGTTGGTACCACTTGATGACCTAGAAAACACTGAAAGAGGACCAGTTTGGTTTTTGTTGTTCTTAGTTTGATTTTTGAGAGGTGAGGGTATGGAATGGGCAGTTTGTGAGTTCAATTTTGGACCTGTTGCATTTGAAACACCCATGGGATGTCCTAGCGAAGAAGCTAAATAGAAGGTGAAGATTAAGTAGGTATCTTCTGTTTGCCCATCTAGAGCCACTCTCTACCCTTCTCTATGCTGTCTCCAAGGAGACTGAGCTGTATGGAATGTATTACAATTTCACATATCCTGAGCACCTGGCTCCCATGACCTCTGGCTTCTAGTTGGGTTGGGTGAATGGGAGGTACAAGCGAAAGATTGAAGGAAGAGAGTGAAAGTGAAGTATTTATTCCTTATTATCTGCATCCTGCATTCTCTCTTCCTCTCCTGCCCCCTTTCCTTACCTCCCCTTTCTGCCCTGCCTCCTCCAAATCCTCCTTTTCTGCCTCTCCCTTCTCCTGCTCCTCTTCCTCCCATTTCTTCCTCTTCTCTCTCCCTCTGTCTCTCATCAGGTAACAGTTTCTATCTCCTTGTTTCTTTAGGCCTAAGGCAGTAATAGCTTCCTGAGATACTGTACACCATCCTCTGTCACTTTCACCAAACACTTTGTAAATGATCTTTTAATTGAAATCTCTTAACTACCCATTTTGAGTGCCACCTATTTCTTTCAGGAATCCTGACTAATACTGATAAGTAAGAAATGGTTGGGCTAGAGTTAAATTTGAGTTGCCTGGGTAAAAGTTGTAATTGGAGCCATGGGTATAAAAGCAAATACCTTGGGAGACAGCACAGAGAAGGAGTGGGCCCTGAAGAACTCAAACATATAATGGTCTCCAGAGGAAGATAATCCTGCAAAGGAATTGGAGAAGTAGTAGCCAAAGTAGTAGACAAAAAATCAGGGCAGTGTGTGCATGGTGGCCAAAGGAAGCACAGGGAAGGAAAACAGGGTTTGTAGTAAAGACTATCAATTGCTTCTGCAAAGTCACTGCATTTGGTGACCTACACTGTTGTGAATCTGTTACATATTTTCTGTGTTGACTTCTTTATAATGCTTTAAATTTTTTATATTAATTTACCTAGAATTTATTTTAGATGCACATATAGTCTAATTTATTTTAGAATACATTTTAAGATGAAAAATTAGCTACCTCTCCTTAGCCATTATTCCAGCATCATTTATTAAATAGTTCATCACTGTTACCATTATTTCCTTCATCAAACACTGTTTTTAAAAGCACAAAGAGATGTTTGAGCATTTTCTACTAGATGTTTAAGAGTTTCCTATCTGCATTTATATTGGCTCAGTGGTTATCACTTTATCATTCATTTTAGCATCCATTAGAACAAGTCAAACCATTTAATTCTTAATTTTCAGAATTTTATTATCAATAGGCCTATTTATTCTAGATGAACTTTAGAACCATTTTATCAATTAAAAATCAGGATTCTTTTTGAGATTTTTAAATTTTATATTCTTATTGGCTTAAAATTAACATACAATATTATTTTAGGTATACAACATAATGATTCGATATTTGTACATATTGTGAAATGACCATAAATCTAGTTAATATCTGTCACCATAACCTAGTTAAAACAAATTTGTGTGTGATGAGAATTGGGATTGTTTTAATCCTATAGATAAAATCGGGAAGAATTTAAATCTTTATTTAGTTTCTTAGCCAGGAACTTGATAGATAAATCCTTTCACCTTCAAATCTAATTTTTCAACTCTAGGAAAAATGTCGTCACTTTTTCTAAGTAACATACATAGTTTGTGAAAGTCACTTCCAAATATTTTATATTTACATTCTTCTATCTGATATTTCTTAGTTATCTTTTGTTATTCTTTCTCTGATTTAAAAAAAATTTGGTATGAGGGTAATATGTTTCTGGTTAAAAAAAAAAAAGTAATCAAGAAACAAAAAATCTCTCTTATATAATCCCAATAGCCAAGACCCAGATCTCAACACTATTAACTTCTTGGTGTACTGATTAAACACTCCTTACATTTTTATATATGTGCATTTTTAAGTTTCTTATTCAAATGAGATACTATATTCTTTCGTAACTTCTTTCACCTACTATACAACAAACATCTCCTATCATTATGTGCACTTCTAACTTTTCATTCTTCATTGGTGCATGCTATTCTGTTATATAGATGTACCTTAATCTATTTAACTAGACACTTTTTGGGGACCTTTGCTGTTTCCAGCTTTCCAGCATTAAATCATGCTATGATAAACCTCTATTACCTCCTCAATTCCAAAGAGCCTTGAAATTTTATTTTTATTAAATATTGAATATATACAAAAGAATATGTGTAAAATAAATGTTTAAGGATAAAAAAGTAACAATACAATTATCAATTACTTGTATACACCCGTTCTAAGACATAGAATATTTAAGGGGTGCCTGGGTGGCTCAGTTGGTTAAGCCTCTGACTCTTAATTTTGGCTCAGGTCATGATCGGAGGGTTGTGAGATTGAGCCCTGTGTCAGGTTCCACACTGAGCATGGAGCCTGTTTAGGATTCTTTCTCTTCCTCTCCTTTTGCCTACCCCCTCTGGCTTATGCTCTATCTCTCTCTAAAAAAAGAAAGGAAAGTAAAAGAATGAAAAGAAGGAAGGAAGGAAGTCCGACCTAGAACATTTAAATCCTTTGGTGCCCCTCTCCAATCTCATCTTTCTTCCTCATCATTGCCTTTATTTCTGTTTTATCACATGTATGTGAACATATAATATGTAACTTTGCATTTTTAAAAATTTCATACAATTGGAACTTTATTGTATGGATATTTTTGTGACTTACTTTTTCCACTCAATAATATATTCCTGAGATTCATTCATGTTGTTGCAAATAACTATAATTTATTCATTTTTATTACTGTGTAGTATTCAATTATATGAATATATCATAATTTTTAATCTATTCTACTGTCGGTGACTATTTTGGTTATTTCCAGTTTTTGCTGTTACAGGTATGATAGCATGAATATTTTTGTACCTATCTCTCAATACATGTGTACTAACTAGAGTTCCTATAGGCCAAACATCAGAAATCAGAATTTCTGAGTCAAAGGGCATACACATTTCAACCTGATAGATGATGCTGAACTATCTTTCAGAATGGTTGGAATAAATGTACTCTCCCAATGTGAGTTGTATAAGAATTTATTGGTTTTACATTTCTAAATCTTGGTATTTCAAATTTAAAAATTTTTGTCAAAGTGCTGAGATTGAAATAATATACCACTGTGGTTTTAACTTGCATTTCCCTGATCACAAATGAATTGAATATATTTTCATATGTTCATTTACCAGTTGTGTTCTCTCTTCAGTGATGTGCCCATTCAAATCTGTTTCCCATTTAAAGTGAATTAGGTTGTGTTTTTCTTATTGGTTTACAGTTTTTATGTAGTCTGGATACTCTCCTTTTATCACATAGATAAAGCAAATAGCCTCTCCCAGTTTATGAATCATCTTTTTACTAGTTATGGTATCTCTTGATAAACAGTTCTTAATTTTAATGTATTTCACTTTAATATTTTCCTTTACTTTTTGTGCTCTTCTGTCTAGCTTCAGAAATTCTTCCCTTCCTTTAATTGTAAAGGGCATTCTCTTATTTTATCTTCAAGAGGTTTTAAAGCTCTACTTCATATTGAGTCTTTCATCGACCTAGAATTGATTTTTGGCATGTGGTGTGAGGTCGGGGTTCAGATCCTTTTTTTTTTTTCCTGTATGAATAACCAGTTGTCTCAGCATTATGAACTCAAAACCCTTACTTTCTCAACTGATTTTCAATGTTAGCTCTAGTACACATGAGAATCAAGTCATCAAGTTCCATTATCTATTTCTCAATGCCCACCTCCCAAAATAAACACTTTATTGGGATTTTAAATATAATAAAATAAACCTCTTGGTCAGTTTGAAAAGGAGTGACAACTTTATAGTATTGAATCTTCTTATCCATGAACATAGTATCCCTTTCCACTTAGGTTTCCTTTAATTTCTCTCAATGGTTTTATAATTTTCTACATACAGGTCTTACTCATATTTTGTTAAACTTATTCTTAGGTATTTAATGTGTTTGATAGTATTATAAATGACATCTTTTTATTACATATTCTAATTGCTTGTTGCTGGTATTTAGAAATGCATTTTTTAGATACCTTACAAGTCACAATTTTACTAAGAGATTTGAATTTATCATTTATATATAGATTCTTTTGTATTTTCTATGTAAAAAAATCTTATCTCCTGCAAATGATGACTCCCTAGTTTTTGCCTCCCTAATCATTACAAATTGTATATAAATTTTGTACCATTTGATATTTCCAGTACCTCATTGCTATGGGTGATAGTTGCTTGTTGTTTCTGCTGGATCTCACTTATGCTACTTTTCTTATTAAATTGTGGATTTCTATTTCTATGGGTATTCTCTCAGGTGTAGATCGAAGGGAGTTCATTTAAAAAGGATTTGCATTTGTTTCTGTTAGGTGCCCATGGGTACTACTGAAGGAGGGTCGCTGTAAACTAAATTCTCAGCTTAACATTTTTCCAGACCACCTAGGTAGTACAATTCAGGCATCAAAACTCACCTGTAAGGGCTAGCTTTTACTAATAAACTTTCAGGGACGTTTTTCCTTTCCCTTTACCCAGTGCCAAATTTTAAGAAAAGCAAATGTCTTTGTTGTTTGGAATGGAGCCGATTTTATTTTTAGTGTACTCTTTTGAGTTTTATGTAGGATGTTGTCTTAGATTACCTTCTTTGGTCTGGACCTGCACTTTGTTACCTTTCAACCATATCTTGCAAGGCTGTGAACACTGGAACTCAAGATTCCCTGATCTATCAAAAGCCCTTGGTGCAAAAGCAAGCATAAGTGCCTGAATCATCCTACAAGGGCCTTGCTTTGAATTCATGTTGGCCTTGCCTTATTACTATGTCATTAATGCTTTTCAAAATATAGTTCTACATTTTATTAATCATTTTTAGCTATTGTCAACAGGAAGGTTTTTAAGTGTATCTAGCTTGCCAGTATTCTTTCATCCACTCCACTTGAGCTATATTTTCTCATACCATAGATCTTTTCACGTCTAACATCTGTCTTATTTCCTAAATCGCTACTCTATGGCCATCATCTCCTGTCTTTGAGTGGCTCTAATTTATTATTCCCACTTGAACAATTATTCAACCCCATTAAGGACTCCAATCTAGTCACCACCAAATGTTTACCGTCCATTTTCTTGGGTTCATCCTCATTCAGATTAGAATTTATGCAGGGTCCCTGTGTTGCAAAATCCAGTATAAATAGTGTCCTCCAGAGTTGTGCCGTGTCATGATCCATCATCACAATCACTCCCTTATCCACACCCTCCATGTCCTTGAGTCTTTCCCCTTCTAACATCTGATCTTGGCAATAGTTACTGATTAAACCCACATCTGTCTTCCTACTCTGTACCTAGTTCTGGAGGAAAACAAGTGACTATGCCGACTGGTTTCCTTCTAAATTTGTGTGGCTTCAGCGTGTGCAGCAATCCTACTGTATTTCTCTAGTCTGTTCAACTCTACCATCCTTCAAAGCAACTCCTCTGCAAACCCCAGGCTTCCCTGATCCCACCTCCCTCTCTCAGTTGATGACTTCCCTTTTTATTTCAGAGACTGATTGATTGATATGAGAGCGAGCTAGCAGGCATGTGGGGTAGGCAGTGGGGAAGAGGAGCAGAGGGGTAGGGAGAGAGAAATTCAAGCAGACTCTGAGTTGAGCGCAGAGCCAAAAGTGGGCTCAATTCCATGACCCTGAGACCATGACCTGAGCCACAACCAAGAGTCAGACACTCAACTGACTGTGCCACCCAGGTACCCTCTTCTTATTCATTGAGACAAGGGAACCTAACACTAGAGAGCTTCCTCATTCATGCACCATTCAACCCACCAAACTCCCTGCATTTGTAATATGTTCTCAGTTCCCCCTGGTGACTGGATTAACTATCCATGTTCATATCTACGGCCACCTGTCCACATGTGACAGGATCTCACTCCTCTGTCTCCCCTCCAGCCATCACTATCAATGATGCTCTGTTATTTTGCTTTTCCTTCTGCTCTAAGAATGGGCACATGCCATCAAGATTTTTTTGTTTTTGTTTCGTTTTTTTTTTTTTCTTTCTTTCTTTCTTAATACAAAACAAGAGATTTCCTCTTCTGGAAAGATGAAGTTGATATACTTTTCCATATTCCTCTAGCTAAGTAAAACTAAAACCCTTGGATATTTATATATATGTGTGTGTGGATACACACACACACACACACACACACACACACACACACACACACACTGAAAGGCAAGTAAGGAGAAGAAGGCAGACCAGCTAGAGACTTTGGTTCACAGTGGTTAGTTCCCTGTGTTTGTTTGTTTGCCTGCCTCATATATCCCAGACTTGGAGCTAAAGAAGCTGGCAGCCCACAAACACCAACAGGCAGACAGAAAAAGCCCCAACAAAAGCCTGCTCTGTTTAGCCAAAGGACCAGGAAAGTGTCAGCCTAGCAAAATAGCAAACTTTTAAATTATCTAAAGTGCTCTACCCCAGCCAAAAACCACAGAAAAAACTGTGACCCTACTCCCACTCATGCCAGCAAAGTCCTAGCGGGAAACCCAGACTTCAGCCCTCAACAAAGCTGTACCAAGGCACCCAAACACCTGCTAAGGTGGGGTCAGAGAAGGATAAGGAGGGAGCTGGGGTTTTCATCCCCACCAGGCGGTAACGACACACACTGTCCCTGCCTCCTCCTCCCTCAGTGCCAGGGGGGACCACACAGGAAGCCTAGACTCCCATTCCTAGCCGGCATTGGCAAAGCCTTCCCCTCCCTGATGGGGTGCTCTCATACAAGTCCTCATGAACTTCAGGGCTTTCACCACCACCCAGCAGTAATGAGGCCCTTCTGTCCCTCTAGCCAGGAAGGCATCAGTGGAGGCCCTGTGGGGAACGATAACTCCCACTCCTTCCGAGCAGTATTGAGGACCCATAAGAGTGCATTGACTTTACCATCTGCATCACCATTTAACCTCAACACCTGGAACCTTAGTTAGCATATGATAGGAGCTGGTTGCATGATCTTGCTCAGACCACTGACCCCTTCTCTGCAAAACAATAGTATCTACCTATATGTTGTGTGGATACATGGAACATTCCTAGAACAGTGCCTGACAGGTGAAGTGCCAGCCATTGCTGCCGATGACGGTATTGTCATTATTCCTTCTTTACAGGTCTAGATACCTCTGAAACAGAACTGTAGCCGTATCCCATGCGTTTTTATTTGCAGTATTTTCATTATTCTTATTGTCTAAGTATTCTTTAATTGCAATCACATTCCCCCCTCTCTGCCCAAGAGATCTATAGAAGAGTATTTTTAAGTTTCCAAGTGGGTGGGAAATTTTTGTTTAAATGTTTGGTCCTAATTTGTAGTTTTATTGTTCTGTGGTCAGAGAATATGTCTGTGCACGTTGTACTTTAGGAGATTTATTGATGTTTTCTTTATAGTCTAGCACATGATCTATTTTTAAAAAATAATTTCTTCAATTAAAACAGTTTTTCCCCTTTTCCTCATTGTGAAGGCTTTTATGCTAGGGATATATCCTATAAACATACTTTCCAACACACCAAACTAGACAGTTAAATGAAATAAAAGCTTCAATCATGTTGAGTTAAAATGCTTTATTCCTGTTCAATTTGCAGTAAGCACAGATTGCAAAGTTCCCCAGAGGGAGAGAAATGGGAACAGGCACACTTAGCCTTCAGGTGTGATTTGTTAGTTGTTCTGCTGCCTCTTTTCTCCCTCCAGTTTTCTTCTGGTGAAAGAATGCTTTTAATTCTAATTGTAGCAGACTATAATTTCCAAAAGTGGCCACAGCAATATTTCTGGTCCCACATGCTGTTCCAGGGTTTTGCCACTTCCATCAAGAGGTGAATTCTCTTTGCAGGATTTTTAAGCTGGGTCATAAATGGCAATATGACCTCTATCTGGTTCTCTCTCTCTCTCTCTCTCTGGATGCCCACCCTTGGAGGTCTGTCACCATGTGTTGAGGAAACTCGGGCTACATGGAGAGGCTACTTGTTGCTGTTCTGGCCCACAGAACCACCACCACCCACCACGGGGCCCGGGGATAGCCACCATCAATCAGTAGATATATGAGTAAGTCTCCAGATGATTTCAGTCTCAAGCCATTCCCTCAGTGCCCTGTCTGAATCTGACCCATATATAGACTCAATGAGCATCACAGGTAGTTTTTCTACATCATTAAGTTATAGGGTAAATTGTTACTCAGCTATAGTAACCAGATTACTAAGGATGGCGTGACCTCAGTTAATCAGAAAATGCCATTTAGAAGGAGGGTGTTATAATGAGAAAAACAATTGGCTTGGACCTAGGAGACCTGGGTTGTTTAGCTGGATTAGCTTATAACTGGCCTTGGGTTCTTGAACAAATCTTGTAACCTTTCTGAGTCTTAATATCCACATGTGTCATAAGGCAGTTGGACCTTCTAGGACTCTTCAAGTTCTACAATTAATGTCTTGATATGCAAAATTTAGCATTCTAAAAGATTTAATGTTAGAGATAATCTCTTTTCTTGAGATACTGCATATTTATATTTGGTCAAGGATATTCTTGATTTCGTAGTTAAGTCTCATTGGGCAATCTTATCTTCCTGATTTCTAAACTATTGGAAATATATTTCCAAAGCATTGACAGAGAGTAGGATCATTTTTTTCTCAGTCCAATTTTAGTATAAAATAAGTTATAAAGCTGGCTAGGCATTTGCTGCAAACAGAGGGCCCCCCAGTTTCCATTCACAGTAATACATTAAGCATGGCTTTGCTTCCTTACATTTATATTGTTCAGTGATCTCTGCCTGCTATTTTGGGTGTCCTTTGTTAGTTACCAGGTGACATGCTGCCAGAATATGCTTACTGCGCTTTTACTGTCTCTGTCTAGATTCAGCATATTGAGAATTTTAAATACGCCTTACAAAGCTAAATCTGCTATGGGATATATAAGGCCCATTTCTCATCAGTTGTAACTCTCTGGAAGCCGCATTGTTGGGAAGAGTCCTCTATTATTCCACATACATTCCAGAAGAAACTAAAGCAAGTGTTTAATGTGTGCTTTCCAACACACACTACTCCACGATCCCTAGAGTGTGATGACTTGGGACAGCTGCCCCGAGTCAATATTCAGGGGACCCAGCCATGCTGGCAGCTTGTCAGTGACTGAAGGAGCACCAGCTGGGGCCCCATAACATGCCTCTAACACCCTCACAGAGTAACACTCTTAACTTTCCTCCCTTTCCTGGGCTCACCAGAGTCACTACTCCCTTTGTATCCCATCCCACATACAGAACAATGTTAGTGGGTTACTCTGATATAACTGTATGTTTCCTGAGAAGCAGTTGTTTCCTACATCTGTTTATGACAGTTGTATTTTGTTATCATAATGATGTGATTTCATTAAATGCTACATAAAGAAATGAAATATGAAGACAAAGAAAAGAGCTGTTTCAATGAAAACAAGTTGAAATCTTCATAAAGTGTGAGTGATGCGTATAGCCGTAAAAGATTGTGGGGAAAAAATCTAGAAGGCATCCGTACTCAGATTGCTTCTCAATGATCTATTAGTTTTTGCTCCCCTTTAAAGACACTCTGATTTTAAACCTCAGTAAATATATTCTAGGTGTGCTTTACTCAAGAATAATGTCCAGGAGCTCAGAGTGAAGGCCTTGCTCCTCTGTCAAAAGATTGGTCAATTGATATGTACTTATTTGTATTCAGTTGAACAAAATGTTTGTAGAAAACACCATTTTTTGATTTGTTGCTTTGACCTATTTTTTAACAGCCCAATTCCTGGTCCAACATCCCACTCCTGAGGGATAAGTTGGCTTGGACTGTACATAAATTCAGCTCCTCTCTCCTGTTTCATCACAGGAAATAAGGAACTGTCAAGACAGCCCTTCCCTGCTGCCAAACTACAAACTGCCACTTTGTGATTTTTGTTTTCACATCAAGGATGCTCTTCAGCTTTAGTCCAGATCTCCCCAACCTATCCCCCTTCACTTCCCTGATTAGTTTTAGAGGCTTTGATTCACTGTATCTCCAAGGACCTCACTGGGATGGTTCCATAGAAGTGCATTTACCTGGTGAATCCTCCGGTAACTCCCCAAATATAAGAAAAAGTCCTCCACCCCTTGCCACAGGCAATCCTCCAGTACAGCACCTGGTTCCCTTCCTTCCTTGCTTCAACCAGTTATTTACTGAGCACCCACCTCATGCGGGGCTCAGTACCAGTTACTAGGTATGTTGTAGTGAATTGAAATGTGTGTATATAGTCAACAACAGATACATATTATCATCAGGGGAGCGAAGCTAAATCTCTTGGCTTTCTTGTTGATAAACTGGTAAACTGACTAGAAAGAATTTTCATAGGACTTTTGTTTTGCAATATCCCATTATAATTAACATAGAGTGCTAGATTAGTTTTGGGGGTCCAATACAGTGTTTCAACAATTCTGTACATTACTCGGTTTCATAGCACTTTAGAGTTGGGACTTTGTTGCCTTATGTATTTATATATGTATGCCATTATTTGGGTTCTTGCAGAAATTAAATGGGCTAGAGCCTGTCATACTTAAACTGGGGGCTGGCAAAGTTTTTCTGTAAGGGCTCAGAGAGTAAATATTTTGGGTTTTGTGGGCCATCGGGTCTCTGTTGCAACTATTAAGCTAAGCTGTCATAGCAGAAAAACAGTCCTAGGCAATCTATAAGTGAATGGGAGTGGCTGTGTCCCAATACAATTTTATTTACAAATAGATAGGAGCTCTAGTTTGCAGACCCTAGGAATCTATCAAAATACATTACTGGCTCTCCTACTAGCAATTAAATTTGCTCAAGTCTTTTCCCTAAAAAAAAATTAAATAAATAAAAATCGAAGACGCTCCACATCACAATAGGAAGTTGTCTTGTCCTCCCCATGTCCACTTCCCCACCTCTCATCTGCCTTCAGTGCTAGGCAGTCTGACCTCTGTGCTCACCACCCACTGAAATTGCCCTTATCAAGGTCACCAACAGTCTCTGTGTTGCTAAATCCCAAAGACACTCCAGTCTTTTCTTTCTTACTCAATCTTTCCACAGCTTTCAACACAGCCAACCACTCCCTCCTCCTGGAAATACTCTCAGCTCCTGAAACCTCACACCATTGTTTTGTTTGTTTTTTCCCCTACCGCAGTAGCTACTGCTCAGTAATCAAAGGTTCCTCTCCTCTTCACAAACTAAGTGCTGGAGTTGCTCACGGCTCCATCTGGGCTTCTGTTGCTTCTCTCCCTACTTCTTCCCTAGAGACCTCATCCTTTCTGTAGGGTTATATGACATCTTGCTGCTGAAAATCACCAAATTTATTTCTTCAGCCCAGATATTTCCCCCAGTTCCTTCCTCGTGTATTCGATTGCCCACTTGACATTTCAGGTCTCCCAGGTGTCCAAAACCTAAAGTGCTGAAGAAGTACGATTGAATAAATAAATGAGTTTGCATGGTTGCCCAAGCAGAAACCAGAGCCTAATCCCTAACTCCTCCCTTTTGCTCATTTCAGGCATTACTCAAATATAAGCCTTGTCTTTCCTATCCTCTCCTGAATCTTTCCCTGCCTCCCTCTACCTAATTCTGAGGCTGCTACAGCTGCATCTGTTGCTAAAATACTGAAATACTTCCATACTGGTTATAAAGGGCCATTGGCCTAAACCCCAGTCGTGCTGGCCCCACCTCTGAGATCCACTCGCCCATCTCACCTGGCCCCGTGAAGATAAACCCATAGACCCTGCTTGGTGCTGGAGTTAGCACCAATCCTGAAGAGCAAACGCTCATGCCAAACTGATTTTTTTTTTTATAAAGATTTTATCTATCTATTTGACAGAGGAGAGAGATCACAAGTAGGCAGAGAGGCAGGCAGAGAGAGGGGGGGAAGCAGGCTCCCTGCTGAGCAGAGAGCCCGACGCGGGGTTCGATCCCAGGACTCTGAGATCATGACCTGAGCCAAAGGCAGAGGCTCAACCCACTGAGCCACCCAGGCGCCCCGATTGTTAAATATTTTAACATTATCCCTGCTTAATACCGCTGTTCTAAGATATTCTGGCAGTAGGAAATGATCTCTCACCCAAATTACTGGGAAAGCCACCTGACTGAGTTCCCTAACCTCCTGTCTCACTCATCTCCAAACTCTGTGTAGCCGTCAGAAGGATTGATCTAAAATGCAAGTTGATTGTATCATCCCCCTTCTTACAGTCTTTAAACGTGGCAACTGTCAAGATAAAATCCCAGCTCCTTTCATGATCTGAACTCTTGGGGTTTTTTGTTGTTGTTGTTCTTCAAATCTCACCTCCTCAGAGATGTTGCCCCAGTTCCATCTAAAGTTGGTTCTTCCTGTTATGCTCTCACCGCACTCTGTTTGCTTCATTGTAGTGCTCCCAATTTGATGTTCTTGATTTCATTTTTTAAAAATTTTTAAAAAGGTCTTATTTCTTTATTTGAGAGAGAGAGCGCCCGCGCACACAAGCAGGGGGAGCGGCAGGGTGAGAGGGAGAGGGAGAAGAAGGCTCTGCCTAGCAGTGAGCCCAACTCAGGGCTCCATCCCAGGACCCAGGGACCATGACTCGAGGCAAAGGCAGACACTTGACCAACTGATCCAACCAGACGCCCCCCCCTTTTTTTAATCACTTTTCTCCACTAACCTACATGTTCCCTGAAGGCAGATGCCATAATTATCCTGTGCACTGACTGATCCTTTACCCCTGAATATTTGTTAAGTGAATAAATCTGTCCCCGAATCTCTTCTAGCTTTATCCTTTGCCACTTTCTTCCTTATAATCTAGGATTTAGCTGTATGCAGCCAAAAAATATTCAATAATTCTTTGGTAATGAACTATTCTCAGTTCCTTAAACATTCCTTGTAAACAGCTCTCCTTTGCCTGGAATACTTTTGTTTGCACTTCTGTGTCCTTTCACCTGGGGAACTCCAGCTTCCAGGTATCAACATTGTCATTACACCCTCCAGGATGCCTTGCTGTGAATTCCTCCATGACAGATACTCAGGATACTATAATTTAAGTGTCTGTTTCCTTTTCTGATTTCCCCACCAGATACTAAGCCCTTTGGAGGCAAAGACTGTGTCATTTTCCATAGCTGAATTCAAAGCATCTTGCTCAGTGCCTGGTACTCAGTAGTTCATACTTAGCAGACGAGTTCTGTCTTTAAAACAGCCGCCTTGAAGTCTCGAGAGGGAGTAAGTGAATTTATATCCATTTGCATGGTAATATACTACTTAGAATTATGGTAGTTTCCCCCCAAAATGGGTTAATTTTTGGTTTTGTTTTTCCTAAGAATAAATTTTCCCTTAGTACCGTGTGTCTGTGATGTGCAGTGATTTCATCTGCAACTCATTGTCTGGCTTTATGGACAGAAATTGGTTCATAGTGGAAAGTGCAAAATGTGTATTCCCAAAAAGACCCACAGTGAGCCTAGGTTTTGTAACGTTCTAAGAGGATGTAAGAGGATAGCAATTTTTCTTCTGTGAGACATATATATTTTTAATATATTAATCCAAATTCATGCAACTCAGTTAAAAAAGAACCTCTTTCCTCTACTGTTAATGGTGGTTTTATGGTTTCATTCTGCTGGGCACATAAATATGTTACAATATAAATAAGCCAATGATATAATGAATCATGGCAGTCTTATTGTGTGTAAGTTTTTACTACAAATTTTGAGGGGGAAGCTGTTCATGCTCTGCATTTTTAAATTATGCTAATGTGATTAGTCATTATGATCCTACTTACTTTTCATGATAGATGCAGGATATTTAAGCCTCCCAGAGTACTGAGGGGCCTGATTAGTGCTCGAGAGCCAATCAAGAAACTGTTGATGAAGTTCAAATAGCACATTAAAAAGTTATGTATGACACATGAATTGATTGTTGCTTATATAAGATTGTATAAACTAATATAGGAAGTATAAATTGTATTAATGTACATTTTTATTCTTCCATGAAAATGTTAGCCGCTACCATAATCTCTGAATGTATTTTGTCAGGATATGTGCAGGCCACTGTTTCTGCAATGAAAGTGTATAAACGACAGAGTGAGCTGCAATTATTGCTAAATATGAAAATTCACAAATATCCACATCAGTAAACAGGTGTTTTCAAAACCCAGACTTCAACATAGTTCACCGATTCTTGCATTTTGATATTGTAATCAAGCAAAATGAAATGAAATGAAAAACAGAAGAGACACATTTTGGTTGATTATTATCCTGCCAAATCAGATTGTTCCTGTCCTTGTCTTAAATAAATACCAAACTCAGAGGGAGAAGTGGGGAGCAGGGAGAAAAATAAGGATGTGTGTCAAGAGAGTGAAAGGATGGTCTTAGAATTTTAAATGAGGGGCGCCTGGGTGGCTCAGCTGATGGGCGTCTGCCTTCAGCTCAGGTCATGATCCCAGGGTGCTGGGATTGAGCCCTGCATCGGGCTTCACTGCTCGGAGGGAAGCCTGCTTCTCCTTTCTCCTACTCCCCCTGCTTGTGTTCCCTCTCTTGCTATCTTTCTCTCTCTGTGTTAATATATATATATATATATATATATATATATATATATATATATATATATATATATATAGAATGAATCCAATAAATTGTAGACTTTTTTAAAAAAAATTTTAAATGAATCCTATAAATTGTAGACTTCCTTAACAGTCTCAGAAATAAAAGTCAGTAGACCTATATGCAGTAGACACACTCCTAAAGTATACACTTGTCATTCAGTTTTTTTAAGAAGAGCTAGAACCCCTTTCCAAAGAAATCTTATGAAGAATCACACACACACATAGGTAATATAGAATATATGAAATAAGATTTTTAGTAAACATTTCATTGGTTGAAATTCATTGAAAAACAAGGCTGTTTTGATGAATACCAGGAGTTAAAATTAGGGGCTTAGATGACAATTATCATCTTAGATGAGCCTCGGCAGCCAATTTATTTTGGCAGTTTCTTACTGGTTGCATAGTATCGAGATTTTCTTGACTACAAAGGTAAACTGTTGGAAATGATAAAAATAGGTTTTTTTCAAGTTGCCTTGTAATCTCAGGATACAATTCCATTTACAAATAATGAGAAGGAGTTTTATTTGTTCTAAGGGCTGAACAAGAGTTTACCTGGTGAGGCAAGTAAGCATGTTGTTGGTCTCTATTGCAATAACATTTGGTATGTGACACACTTGAATGTGCCTGTTTTAAAAACTGTAGTTTTGTAATAGAATAAAATGAAGTAAAATTCTAGTGAAATGTTTTCTGCCCTCTTGAATCTGCTCAAGGACACAGCAGGGTAGGGCAGAGTGAGGATATTTTTCTGACTGATTCTTTGAGTTGCAGTCTCCTCCACTATACATACTTGGATTTTAACAATAGATTTGCCGAACACCCCTGCCCCACACTCCATGTCATCCTGCTGCAGGTGTAAATGGTGGATTCCTCTTGCAGTAATTCTCTCAATTAATGGTATCACCATCTTAGGAGCTGTGGGTCCCCTTCAACCTCTCCCCTTTTCTCTCTACTTCACTCCTAACACTGAGTAGCTCGTAAAGGTCTATTCCTCCCATCTCCAAAGTATCTATGGAATCCACCCTCTCCTCTCCCATCTGTCCGCATTGTAGTGGCCTCCTGACTGCTTCTTGCAGACTTGAGCCTTACCCTCTCCAGCCAGAGTTTCTACTCCGAGACACACATTTGATTAGGTCATCCTCCTGCTTTAAAGCTGGTAATGTTCTTTCACTTACCTGGTTAAGGCTAAACCCCCCAACACAGTACAGAAGACCCTTAACAGTCTGACCCCACCATCCTCCAGCCTCATCTTTTGGCTTCTCCAACTCATGCACCCCAACCCGCTACACTGCATGGGCTGTATTCTTTCCTTCTATTTTCTTTGCTCCTGGAGACCTCTTACTCCTCCTTCAAGATCCAATCCAAATATGACTCCCTTTCCAAAGCATTTCTTGATTTCTCCAGGCAGCTAGCTCTCCAGCTTCCTTCGTACTACATATCATTGTAGTATTTGTTCCATTTGTTGTTACTGTTGTTGTTCTGAGATCACTTGCTTGTGTGTCTGTCTTTTCTCCAAATTACTATGAACTCTTAATGAGCAGGGATTGTATCTTATCCACTTTTTTGTCCTAAGCACAGAGTTTCATACTTGATATTGTGCCTGAAAGATGGAAAATCCTCCATGCATATTCTTGAACTTTTTTTTACAACATTTCATGTGGAGTTTGTTCCTGATTCTTACGGTGATACACTAGCAGAAACCACAATGGCATCTTACAGACTCCCAGTTGCAATGACAGCACATAGCTAATTATCAGTTTCTTTTCTCCTTACTTCAGTTCTCCATGCCATTGGGCACCTAGTTCCTTTATCTTCCTCCAAATGCATTAACATATGTTTCAGAATTGAATTTCAAAACAATTCTTCTCTATGTTGTTTTCTTCCCCAAATTTATTTATCCCATCTCCTCCCTGGTTATGTGATACTTCCCTGATGTTTAGGACCTCAAACAGAACTGATTTTTTTCTCCTGGTTTTGGGTCAGATTTTAAGTGTTCATTTATCCCATTCCAAGTGCCCTCAGTGGAGAATCTCTTTCATTTTGTTTCCCTAGTATATTTTATAATCCTCCCCAAGAGAGCTCATATGCAAGCGATGAGGCATTTGCAGCTCTAAGATCCTCTGCCCCCATATTCCTTGAGCTCCTGAAAATGCTGTAGTGAAGTGGGGAATCTTAATTGTTTTTGTGTATTCACATGTAAACACTGTATCTATTGGATTCTTCTCCTTACTCGTCTTTATAATTCAATAAAAATCCATCCCGTGATAATCATTACTTCTTACAAACTCAATTTATTCTTCTAGATCTTTTGGATATTTTAAAGATTTTTATCATCTTTTATTTGCTTCATGATTTTACTTGGAGAGAATGTAATAACACTTACTGGGAGAGTTATTCTTCCTCATCCACTCAAACACTCCCCCCCCTTTTCAAGGCATAACAGTTCTTATTTCCAATCCTCCATGGGTTTGGGAAAAGAAAAAAAAGCTTGGCAATGGTTCACTAAGAATTGTAATTTAATCCTTTGGAATAACAGGCTTTTCATCTGTGCTCTCTGCAATGATCCTGCGATCTGCCACATAATCAGTTCCTTAGAAAAGAACAATGCTACTAGAAAGAAAAAGTACTGGCAACATGGTAAAGAATACGAGGCCTTTTATGAGATTTGTAAATATCAATTAATCTTGAGAATAAATGGCGTCAAAATATGAATTACTGCTACGATTCAAAAGAAGACTCAGGACAATTTTGGCAGCAAATGCAAATGAACCTGAGTGTCTATGCTTTTGATCTGGACTGTGTAAACACAGGCTCATAACTAGGTAGTTTTGTGTTTATATTGGTGGAGTCTCTAAAGTTATGCTTACAGATCCAGGAACAATGCAACATTCAAGAAAGAGCAAACACAGTCTTAATTCTTACCTCCTATGTCCCTTGACCCCAGGAGTGTTTGTCCAAGTTGTTGGTGTCCCCATATTTTATGGCGAGGTTATTATAAAAACTGTATGGATGCAGTTCTCTATGTCTCTATGTTCTCTATATGCTACGCATATATTTATTTAAAAGGGATTGGTCTGTTATGAAATGTCCTCCTTTTGAGACAATTATAGGCCATCAGCAATCTGCATTGTGATTTATCACCTTGTTTTCCGTCATTATCACTGTTAGTCAACCATGTGTTCCACAGCCTTAACATCACAGAGAGTTCACTGGGATTAGTTAGGTGTTTTAAGATTCATTATCGTCACCATTATTACTACAAATCACACCATTTATTTAGCAACAACAATCTGCTGAAGAAAGCAAGTTGGCACATTCTAAAGTGGATAAGAAACTGACCCCAGGCATAAAAGGAGCATTGGACTTGAGCTCCAGGCAACCATCAGTAAGGGAAGAGGACTGGCAGGCTTTTAGGAAAGGAGTTACATATTTTCTTTTTTTTTTTTTTTAAAGATTTTATTTATTTGATAGAGAGATTGAGATCACAAGTAGGCAGAGAGGCAGGCAGAGAGAGGAGGAAGCAGGCTCTCTGCGATACGGGGCTTGATCCCAGGACCCTGAGATCATGACCTGAGCGGAAGGCAGAGGCTTTAACCCACTGAGCCACCCAGGCACCCCAGGAGTTACACATTTTCATACCCAGAACACAGTCTCCTGGAAGAACAAAGATTTTGCAAAACTCCTTTTATTTCTCCCAGTGGCCTGACCAATAGAAAGTAAAGAGAGCTGACCAGAAGGCACATTTAAGGTGAAGGAACTTGGACAAAATGCCTATGTTTATGGCACAAAATTATTTTCTTTTTCTGGAAAGCTCTTTAAGACTAGAACCCTCTCAAGTCTGTCTGAGCCTGAAGTTGGTGTATGAGTTTACTTGTGTCAGGGTTCTTCACTCTACTAGCACAGGCTACCTCTGTAACATACAGAGGAAGGATCCATCCAGTTAGCTGAAGGGGTGGCAAGAGGCTGGCAGTCTGGGTTTAGCCAACAGAATACTATAAGATATAAAAGGATGCATTTTATTCTGATCCAATTATTGCAAGCAATTTAAGGCTCTGCTATGACTTATTTGGAGTATAAAGGGCACCTACTATAATACTCCTTATTTCTTTTTTATATAATGTAAACATTTGAAAGTTCAGTGATTATAATTATGATTATAGAATTTGAAATTTGACCTGGAAGCTACGTTAAACAAAAAGCAGAGAAAGGTTTTCTTTTTGTTTGTTGGGTTTTTACTTTGTTTGTCTTTCATAGTATTGACCCAAGCTTTGAAAGAAGCTTAAGAGCTAAAGGGGTAATTTGGGGAAAATATTTGTGTTCCTTCTCTGTATTTTTATTTAACGATTTTGGAAATTTGGAGTAAAGCAACAATTTATACTAATAAAAATTTATTTTATATTTATTGAGAAACAGTTAAGTTTAAAATCATATTTAATAGTGAATAAATCTGAGTTACTAGTGAAATTCTTAGTTTGCATGAAAATCACACATTTTTCTTTATGTGGGATATACATTTTGACATTTTAAAAGAACTATAAGATAAAATAATATTGGGGTCTGATTTGCACATAGGGATAAATATTTGATCTTTTAAATACCCTTAGAACTTCTAGTTACAGTAATACTGAATTAAAGCTAAAGATATTCCATATTTTAATAAACCCAGGTTTTCTATGATGATTAAACATTCATAGTCCCTTTTATTTTACTCCAGTTAGCATCTGTGCACATAAATGTAACTGAGGAAGAAGAAACTTTTTTTTTTAATCTGAGTACTTCAGTTTGGTGTTCTTGGTGTAAGACAAGTACATTTTATAGAAAGACGGCAGAAGAAAAAAGTAATTCTTGAGAAGATAGAGAGTCCAAGAATTCTTAAGTATCTGGAAAGATGATAGAAGTAAATATTAAAAAAGAAATTTGGTGCTTTTTTTAGAAATCAAGTGAACAAATATATTTCATTACTTATTTATGGTCTGGGAAGAAAATTTTTCTACAAATCTACACCAGCTAAAAAACCCTTCCTACAATGACTGGTGCCATGTAGGAGGTTGCCATGAACAGGAAGACTTTCAGAGGACAGAAGAATATTAAGTACAAAATTGTGGTTTTTCATTGTCTTTATAAAAACTAAGTTTCAGACCTTAGACCTGGGGGGCTAATTTACATGACGGAGTATGAGAGCTCTCACAGAATGACTGCACACCTGCATTTGGTGAAACAGAAAGAAAAACTTGTTGAGTACTGTACCATATGCAAATTGGGGGATCAAAGGAGCACAACAGATGGCATACAAAGAATATTTTTCAGATTCTTAGGGAGCATCGGTCTGGAGGCGTTCAGAACCTCCACCAGGCTGGCAAAAGTGCACGGTGCAATTTGGGTGATCTTGAGTGTGAATGAAAATGGCTTTTGGAGAAAGAGATAAATGTTATGGCCAAAGTCCAAAACTCATTGGCATTGATAGCTGGGCATCCAGCAAAGTGGGAAGAGTTAGTTATTAACAAATTAATTAATTAGGAGCCTCTTTATATTTCTACCATTAGTTGAAAACATGTCTAATCTGCACTCTATTTCAGTCTGTGTTGCTAGAAAGAGGTAGGCTACTTGAATTTCATGAAGACATGTCAGTAGCACAGTTCTTATGTTTACAGGGCACAATGGGCAAATCTTCAGTCAACATTTATATTAAAGACAGTTGTGCTCAAAGGGTCAGGCCTAAGGTGAGCAAAAAAGTTATTATTCATCACAGAGGGACTGCTAGCAGGACCTTAGAGGCATTGTTGTCAATGGAAAGAGCTCTGGACCCTTTGCAGATTCAACTTGCTCATCTGTTTAATGGGGAGAGTAACATTTGCCCTGACCATGTCACATTTGTTGTGAACATCAAACAAAATCTAATACGTGAAAGCAGTTTATGACTGTAAGATCATTTATACTGTAAGAGATTATTATTAATTAATGAACTCACTGAAATGTTTCTTAATTTATAGATATTAGGTTCCAAATCCCCAGAGATTAATATAATTATTTGACCCTTGTATTTATTTTGATAATCACATGTGTTTCTTACTTGACAAGAAAGCTGAATTTCCTTTTTGAGCCACTCTTCTCCCTATATTCAAGTCTGCTTTTTCTGTGTTTGCAAAACTCCCTGAATTCAGCCAGGACATCAACAGGGAAGTGCTACTGTTGATCAAAATGGGCTATTTTGGCACTTTTTCCCTAAATCTAATCATCAAAGACAAGACAAAACAAAACTAATGTCCTATTCTATCCAATCCCAGAACTCTGAGCTGCCCTTATTCTTGGTCTCCTGACCAAAAAACTACCATTTTAGGCAAAAATTACACAGACCACTGCTATTCTATGTAAAGTTTATAAATAGCTCATTCATAATATACTAGGAAGCATTATCAAAAATAATCAAGATTTAACTACCTTTCACAAGTAGGCATCTGGTCATGAAATTTCTAGAAGCCCTTGGCCATGCAAGTAAGACCAAGCCATCTCAAAGTAAGGCTTTGAGATGTAGATGTGGATACATCCTAGAGTGCAGCTTTTTTGACTCAAATTTTACATGCTTTTCTTTTGTCAACTTGCTTGCTTTTCTTTCTTTTTTTTTTTTTTTTAAAGATTTTATTTATTCATTTAACAGAGAGAGAACACAAGCAGGCAGAGAGGCAGGCAGAAGCAGAGAGAGGAGCAGGCTCCCTGCGGAGCAAGGAGCCCGATGCGGGACTCGATCCCAAGACGCCGGGATCATGACCCGAGCCAAAGGCAGTTGCCCAACCAACTGCGCCACCCAGGCATCCCCTTTCTTGCTTTTCTATTTTCTACATACTTCATCTATTTTCTACATACTTCATTTCCTTTAAAGGGGAGAAGGCCTATGTTTTGCAAAGAATTGGTGGCCCTTTTTTAATAATAAACCCAGGTTCTAATAATGACCATATGCAATGCTGTCTTTCTCCACCACTATTGAAGTGGCTTCTGGTTTCCTTTCTATGTTTCCTTCAGGTAACTTAGCTTTCTCACTTCAGGAGCTTAAGGCAAAAGGCTGGCTGGGCCACTCTGAGGCCTTTTTTTTTTTTTTCATTTGTAAAAAAATAAGCACCCTTGAGTTGAGGATTTCAAAGGCTCTTTCACCTCTGACACAGTTGCAACTTCTTAAGCAACACCTCCAAAGATAATCCAACTTATTCAATTCATAAGCGTGATGAACAAACTCGTAAAACTTGAGGGCAACTACCAATATCTAGTATGAAAAACTTCCACCTCTTTTATTAGCTTGACTTTTATAACTGACAATCCTCTGGCAACAAATAGCCATAACTAAAATAAACATTTTTGCAAAAGACTGTTCAACTCCATCTGATTGGAACCACTTGCCTACCCCATGGGAGTAAATGTGGAGTATTTCACTGTGAACAATTACATTTTGAATGACAAATATTTACTGTGTTGATGGTCACTGGAATACCTACTGGTATCAGAGCAGCAGTGCTAATTATTAGCTAACCACTTTAGCTGACTAATACCTAATCGAGGCTCTATCAGTAACTGGTTGAGTAGCCTACAATAAAATCCAGTTTCCTTACCTGGGAATTGGGAATTGGGCCACTGACCTGGCTCTTGAAAAGCATTTGTAATCACTCCAAGTCTCAGCGGACAAATGGCCACCTACAACCAGCTGAGACTCTTTGGGGGACGCACTTACTCTTTGGGGCCATTAGGGGAACCATTTAGGACTGTAGCAATGATTTACTAATGTTGCCCCAATGGCCCCAAAGAGTTAATGCACTTGCCATATACCTCCTGCTTTCTCTGTGTAAATCAACTAATTTATCCGATGGTGCCCTTGACAAGTCAATTTGCTTGACTGAGGTGGGCATTTTTCTTGCAGACTGTACTTGCCTTTTCTTGGCTCATAAAAGAACAAGAGTTAAACCCCCACAGACATCTACCCAGCACTCTCCATCACGGTACTTCGGGATTACTTATGAAACAGAGTTGTTAACCACCTTAGGCTTCCCATGCCACTCCTACATTTGCTGATCTTTAGAAGAACAACACTGAATGGTGGTATTGGAATTATTTGCTTGTCTCTGGATTTATACATTTTATTATTAACAAGAGGTATAGGCTGTAAATATCTATCCACCCAACTGTCCTCCTCTCCTACCATCTGGACTCATAGAAAGAGGAATTTTTAAGGTGAATCCTGCTTATATTCTATAGATTGCTTCCTATCTGCTGTCTCTTGAAGTAGCATTTTGATCAAATATTCCTACTATCTCCCGCATTATTACCTTTTTAAAAATTTGTTTTGTCTTAACAAAACAAAACACGGTTCTTCCAAACCGTGTGAAAAGCTCTAATCTTAAATAAATCCTACCCTCCTTGGATTTTATGCTCTTCTCTGCTTCTCTCCCTCTCTTTCTGTTCTTTCCAGTTATTCTTGTGAAAAAAAAAAGTTCATACTTCTGGTCTTAACTTTGTCATTCACTGCATCACCCACTATAGCCTACCCTGAATGTGGTCATCATTGATAGGAGCCTAGGTCCTGAATCTACAAAGTGCTTGAGATCTACAGGAAGAATTGATTGGCTTAAATACAAAAAAGAAAACTGGAAAATTTTAATCTGTGATAATTTCATAAGGAAAAACACTGTATACCTAAATTTATCTATGATACATTTAATGTGGAATTTGGTACATTTTAATATTTACCATAATATGGGCTAAGATCTCCAAAAATGAGCATATTCAGAGTTCAGGAGAGTTTTATGATGGTCCTGTTCAGAGATATCCTAATTGCCAAATGCAGTTGACCATTTTCAGTTCTTATTAAAAAAAAATGAAATACCATTTGGTAATGTTAACCATATCTGCCTTTTTCTTTTCTCTTTCCTCAGTTGCTGTGATATCAGCATCTCCTAGTTTTTACCAACCTCTTTGAGCACTCCTGCTCAGTTTCCTCTGGATTTTTCTCCCAGAGTTCCATCTTGATTGTCTTCTCACTTTATCTACTTTCCTTGGCAGTCTTATCCATACCCAGGTTCTTGTATTCCCTTATATTCTGAATTCCATCACCATCCATGCTAGTACCACAACCTCAGCTGCTCTCCTCTTTGACCTTGAAAGTCTTCTCTTCCTCTCCTGTTCCTGTCTGAGTAAATGATACTCTATTCATCCAGAGATCTGGGGGACCCCTTACACTTTTCTTTCTTATACATCTTACATCCAGTTGATCAGCAACTCGGTTCACTTGTTCTCTTGAATATTTGTCCCTCTCTACCTTTTAAAAACAATTCTAGTTTTGTCACTCCCATGCTTAATCCCTTCAGTAGTTCCCACTAACTTGGGACAAAGCCCCAGTCTTACCATGACTCATAAGACCCTCCATAAACTGGCCTCTGTCTGCCTCTCCAGCATCAATTCCAGTCACTCTTCTCTCCCCAGTCCTAACAATCCATAAGCTGTAGCCAGACTGGCATTCTTAATTCACTCTGATAATGGTGTCTTCCCTTTTCACAGGGAGGTCCTCACCCCGGGACATCTTTCCATCTACTCTTTCCCTAGACAGGCCTTCCTTGAGTCTCCAGATCATGTTGGCTCCCTTCATGGCCCATACCACCCACCACCATTACATTCTCATTACACTGTGGGCCTCACCTACTGTAGCTCTCCAACACACTTTGCATTCTTTGTTCAATGTCTGGTTTTCCTAATAGTAAGAGCACCTGATACTTACTGAGTAATTTCTGTGTGCCAGAAAGTTTTATGTATATCCTTTTACTTAATTTTTTAAAAAAATTTTATTTGAGAGAGAGAGAGAGAGAGGGTGAGTGAGAGAGGGATCATGGGCAGGGGGAGGAGCAAAGGGAGAAGTAGACTCCCCACTGAGCAGAGAGCCTGACGTGGGGCTCTGTTCTAGGACCCTGGGATCATGACCTGAGTGGAAGGCAGACATTTAACTGACTGAGCCACCCAGGTCTCTCATAAAATTATCTCATTTTAATTATCACAACAATTAAGAAGTAGGTTCAATTACTACTGTAGTTTTACAGTCAAGGAAACAGAAGCACTGAGAAATTGAAGCCACATAGTTAGTGGGTAAATTAAAACCGGAACCGAGGTAGTCTGTATCCAGGGCCCATGGGTATCCATGATTGATACTGCTTCAGTGAACCAGTAAGCTACACAGGGGCAGGGGCCGTATCTTGTACCTCTAGAACCTAACACTTTGGTACATAATAGGTGCCAACAAGAAGTTGTTAAAATAATACAGTCCAAATTCCTGAGGTGGTATACAAGGTCCTCCGTTACCTTACCCTGACCTACCGCTCCAGCCTTTTTCCCAGTAGGCTTGTCCCTTCTTGCCCAGGTCCTATGTTCTAGCCACATAAGCAGTTCCATGAACAGCCTGGAATGAGTCACACTTCTGCCTTAACGTATGTTTATTAACTCACTCATCAATTCATTCACTCTTCATTCATTCATTTACTGAATACCTAATGCAGGCCAGGCAGAGAGCAAAGTCTTAGGATAGATGTACACTGTAGGAACACAGAAGAGAGATATGTAAATAAGACTGAGGAGTTAAGAAAGTCTCCCAAGAGAGGTAACAACACTAAAATTGAGTTTTCATTTCCCCGGAATGTGCATATCTTCATGGCAAGCCCCTACGTATCCTTCAGGGCTCTGCTCAAATGCCTAATTCAGTGGTCTCTTTATATAGAACTTGCAGACACTGTGTACCATGTGCCTCTAGGTGATGACCTCCCCCATCAGACAGTCAGAGCCTCTACTCTGTGTGTTAGACTCAGCACTCTGGGTTCCTGGCACAGAGGAGCTACCTAGTAAAACACTGATGAATGGACAAATAAAATAATCATCCTTTTGCCGAAAACACTTCAGTTCATTGTTCAGCTCTGTGCACTTACCTGAAACCATAGAATTTGGATTCATTTACAGAACAGACATACATAGATCCTTAACATACAAATAAAAGAGATTGGAGAGCACTAACACCAAGCATCATCACATCATTTTATTTCAGACGTAGATATATAAATTACATAAAAACACTTAGGGACACAAACACACAAACACATACACTGACCCATATGCTTTTGCCAACTTGGTGAACCTAGTTACTTGAGAAAATAATTCCCACGATCAGGCACATTCTCCTGAAAGTTCTGCACACTGTGGAGAATATTATATGACAGAATGTTAGTATATTTTCTGAAAGGCAAGATGATCCTAATGATTCTCCCATCAATGAGAAAGGACTTTTCATTATTAGAAACAGCCCCTGAATGTTAGACTGCTAATGTGTTTTGTACATGGGTGAAAAAAATCATGCCGTTTATACATATCAGACGAACATCAAAGCATGCTTATGTCACACTATTTTTTTTGGGTTTTTCATATGGAGGCCTCTTTGAAAATTGTAATGAGATGCAAGCTTACCCCAGTGTCCCCTTCTCTACTCATCATGAAGGACATCTTTGACACTCAGGGGAACCAAAGCTCTTATAGGAGCCGCTGAAGGCCATGCATGGTATTCTGCAATCCCGTTTGAGTGTGTAACCCTGAGCTAATTCTCTCTCTCGCTCCTCTCTCTCTCTCTCTCTCTCTCTCACTCGCTCTCGCTCGCTCTCTCTCAGGATAACTTTTTTTACCTGCCAAACGAGTAGATTGGACTGGAGCAGGGTCAGCAAATATTTTTGGTAAAGGGTTAGAAAGTAAATATTTTTGGTTTGAGACCACATGGTCTATGTTGCAACTCCTTAATTCTGTGATTGTGGTGTGAAAGCAGCCATATAAAAGTATATAGACACACAGCCATGCCTGTGCTCCAATAAATTTTTTATTTACAAAAACAGGTAATGGGCCAGATTTGGCCAGTCGGTCATAGTTGCAGGTGCCTAAGCCAGAGAATTCTAGGATCCCTTTTAGCTTTTTTTCTCCCCCCCATGTATTCAGTTTAAATCATTGTGTGAGAGTTCAGAATTGGGAGATAACGGAGGGGGGATGGTGGTGGAGGGGGAAGGAGCATACTTTAAAGAATCGTTGGCTGGGTGAGATTACTATATTTGACTTATCTTTTCACTTGGAATCTTTTAACTTTGTAGCATAATGCCCCTATTATATTTAGCAATTAGAGTGCCATCACAAAGTAAAATGTAAAACCATTATTCCTTGAAAAGAGAAAAGGCTTGCGGTATGAAATGATGCATGCAAGGAGTGTGGGTGATAATTTACTCATATAATCATTTCTATTTCAGTTCTATGGCAAGTATTTCTGGAGATGGCTCACACGGCAAGGAGATCTTTAAGATGTGCACACCATAATTAACCTTTTTATATACTCTGATAGAAATATCAATAGTCTTCTCTCCACGTTAGCAGTTTTAACTTTACTTATATAGTCTATGGAATGATTTGAATTGAAGAATGACGATTATAAGAAAAAAAAGCACAAACCGTTTATACCTTGGGTTTAAAACAAAACATGCATTTTGTTCCTGTTATTTTTATATCATGCTGACGTTTTAGACAATGCCTCTGTCTCTTTTTTTTTCTCCCTGGCAGAGGGATTAGACAACTAGCTAGTACTTCTGTCATATATAGATCAGTGACTCTCAAAATATGGTTTCTGGACTAAGCATTACTGACATCACATAGGAACTTAGAAATGCAAATCCTCTAGTACTACCCCAGATTTACTGAATGAGAGCCTTTTGGCATGCGGCCCTGCAGTCTGTTTTTAACAAGGCCTCCAAGTGATTCTGATGTCTGATAAAGTTTGAAAACTACTGTATGGATTAATACTTTCTATAAACATAAATTAAATAGAAGACCTGGCCTCATGCAAAGAGGAGATGACCTTAGAGTTTGCATATGTAGAAGGTGTGGAATGAAGGCAATTTGCCTCTACCTGTATTACAAGGAGAAGGGAGCTGAGGAAGGGAAACAATAGGGAAGGACAGAGACTGGAATTTTGGTGAATAGATAGAGCCAGAAAACCTCAGGGGTTCCATTTGCAGAAGTGGCTAAGCTCATACACATCACTACCACCTCCTGCCTCAAAGTCATTCTTTCAACAGCCCTCACCGTGACTGATGGGTGAGGATGGTGCTTAGATGATGGGGACATGGAAACGAAGAAGGGTCTCTCCTTGTCTACCAAGAATTCATGGTCTTGAAGTGAAAAAAGAAAAAGAAATGTCTCTTGAGAATCTGCAGTGAGTATCTCATAGGCAAAATTGAAAGGGAGAGGCTGGATCACAGGAGAGAGAGACAGGATCAAAAGAACAAAAAGAGAAATAAGGGGATAGAGAGAGTGAACATGAAGCAGTATTACTTGTACTAGAACATTTAGGAATTCGCTTTCAACCCGTCTAATTACTCAATGGCGACCTCTGCTTTGATTTGGAGGTTTGGCCCCTGATCGTTCTTTATTCTTGTTGTTCCTCTGAACAGAACCACAGATCTGCAACCAAAAGTCTATCCTTTCCTTAGGATGCTTAGAGTTGGCAAAAGCAAAAGTAACTCATCAGAGACATAAGCCATTAAGCTATGTATGGGTCAGAAACAACATATTTTGGGGGCACCTGGGTGGCTCAGTCGTTAAGCGTCTGCCTTCCATTCAGGTCATTATCCCGGGGTCCTGGGATCCAGCCCCTGTGGGGCTCCCTGCTCAGCAGGGAGCCTGCTTCTCCCTCTCAAGCTCCCCTGTGCTTGTGTTCCTTCTCTCACCCTCTCGCTCTCTCTCTGCCATAAATAAATAAAATCTTAAAAGAAAAGAAAAAAGAAACAACATATTCATATACTAACATCCCCTGGTCATCTACCTAGTTCTGTGGCATAGTATTTATCCTGGACCCTCATCTTAAAGTTACCTTTGTGCCCACCAGGAGAGGGTTATAGATGAAACCATGTTACTGAAAACTAACACCAAATAAAACATCACCGCATTTAGAATATGGATGATTTCTAGAAGTCACTTTGTCAAACACTAAAACATT
This sequence comes from Nasua narica, assembly GCA_028533885.1. Taxonomy (NCBI): domain Eukaryota; kingdom Metazoa; phylum Chordata; class Mammalia; order Carnivora; family Procyonidae; genus Nasua; species Nasua narica. The sequence goes on along the minus strand of CM052806.1, from coordinate 33,789,100 downwards.
TTAAAGAATGACCTTATCATTTTAGTCAAATAATATGTATGCCCATTATTTAAAAAAATTCAAGTGATACAAAAAGGTACAAAGAAAGAAGCAAATAATTTCCCAAAGTACAGACGACTAACATTTGGTGAATTATAGAATGCATAAATACAAATAGAGGGTAGGTAGTTAGAAATGGTTTCAGAAAGGGGGTTAATATGGGACATGCTATTTTTAGAAACAGTTTTTATTTTGGAATAATTTTAGATTTGCAGAAACATTACAAAGACAGCATACAGGATTCAGGAAAACATCCAGTTTCCTCTACTGTTAAATCTTATATTATCATGGTACATTAAGCACAGCAAAGAAATCAACATTAGTATATTACTATTAACTAAAACCAAGACTTTATTTGAATTCACCAATTTTTCCATTAATGTCCTCATTCTGTTCTGAGATCCACACTGCATTTGGTTGTTAGGTATTAGTCAGGATTCTCCAGAGAGGCAGAACCAATAGGATGTGTGTATATATATACTATATATGTATAGAAAGAGAAAGAGACTTTTATTATAAGGAATTAACTCATGTGGTCATGGAAGCTGAGAATTCCCAAGATCTGCAGTCAACAAGCTAAGCCCCACGGGAGACAATGTATAGTTTTAGTCTGAAAGCTGGGAGGCTGGAAACCCAAAAAGAGTTGATCATTCAGTTCAAATTTAAAGACTGGAACAAACTGATGTCTAGCTCAAGGCAGTCAGGCAAGAGGAGTTTCCCTTTTCTCAGATTTTTTGTTCTGTTCACGTCTTCAGTTGATTGGATGAGACCCACCCATGTTAGGGAGGGCAGTCTGCTTTATTCAGTCTACACATTCAAATGTGAATTTCACCCAGAACTACCCTCACTACGGACACACCCAGAAGAATTTGACCAAGCATCCAGGTACCCTATGGCCCAGTCAAAATGACACACAAAATTAACCATCACAAGGATACATAATATTTTAAATTTAATATATCCAACTTGCCAGATCATTTCACAGATGACACCCTTCATTTAAAGTGCTCAAAGTAAGCAGACAGCTTACTAGAAGCCTCAACACTCCTGTAGCCATCAGTTTAGTTGAATACTTTCCACAGGTTTGTGTTTGAACTCATAAATTAAAATCATGTAACCTCTGGCACCCAGCTGGCTTAGTCAGAAGAGCACGTACTCTCAATTTTGGGGTGAGTTCAAGCCCCGTGTTAAGTGTTAAGATTACTTAAATAAAACTTGAAATAATAACAGGTTTTTAAAAAACTGATACAATACCGGGATGCCTGGGTGGCTCAGTCAGTTAAGTGTCTGCCTTCAGCTCAGGTCATGATCCTGGAGTCCTGGGATTGAGCCCCACATCAGGCTCCCAGCTCAGTGGGGAGTCTGCTTCTCCTGCTAGTGTTCCCTGCTAGTGTTCCCTCTCTCTCTCTCTCTCAAATAAATAAAATCCTTAAAACAAAAAAAAAACCCTGATACAATACCAATGCAAAAAATAATGGTTATTTCCATAAAGACTGGGTCAAGTGTCTTAGGAAGACTGAAGAGATGTAAAGTAATTGAAAATTTGCTTTTGGATTAGGTATGAGCATCACAATGGTAAAATATTGGAACATGTAGGGGACTCTAGGGGGATTCTGCACTCAGATTCTTTCCCAGGTGTCTTTCAGCTTGTTTCATTTTTTAAAAAATTGAGACCAGAAATTCTGGAGAGTACATTATTGGTATAGTTCATGCAAAAAAAAGATAGCTAGGGGGAATTCCAATCAGGGGACCACTTTCAAAGAAAAGATCTTGGCCCCAAATCAAAAGATTGGCAAATGACTGTGTATGTGGTTTATGTTAAAATATGTGGTTAGTGAAGATGAAAAAGTTCTAGAGATGGAAAATGGTGATAACTGTACAACAGTGTGAATATATTAATGTCACAGGACTATACATTTAAAAATGACTAAAATGATAAATTTTATTATCTGTATTTTACCACAGCACCAAAAATGAAATATGCAAAGTATGTATATTTTTTCAGATTCCTTGTTTTAACAAGTGATTTTTGTTAATTTACAAATGATTGCATCGGATAAGAGGTCTTGTTCTGTATTAAATTTATTTTTAATTTGCTAGAAGAAGGGGATACCAATATGAAAGTGAATGAATTATTAGGTAAAAGATCCCTTTTCTAATTTTAAATCAAGAGATTTTAATTCTCTGACATAGCTCTAAATTTAAAAGAAAAAATTCTGTGAAAAACTTTGAGAGGTTAGAACAGTGCTTCTTAGTCCAAGGCATGGCCTAGTCCTAAGGTGCATTTAGAAATGCATGGACGTGTTTTTAGTGATCATAGTAGTTGAGGTGATCTTGGCATTCTGGAACCTGGCCTCCAGAGATGCCAAACATCTTACAATGCACAGGACAGTCCTGATATCAAAGACATGCCTACCCCAAATGTCAATAGTTCCCTTAGTGACAAAGATTGAGGTAGAGTCAATATATTTTAAAAATTATGTTTCAGGTCTGCATGGTATCCATTGATGTCCTTATGAAATTTGAGAAAACACACATTTTACTTTCCTTCTCTATATAACTCCATTTTTTTGTTGTACTGTTCTTTCCAATGCTTGAGTTTATAACATTTATATCCTGTTCTGAAACCATAATTTAAATAGTTGTTTAGTCTTGATTCTATTTTAAAGGATTTAGTGCTCAATACCAGAACTATTCATGCTATGGCTTCTCCATTTCGATACTCTTTACTTTGATTCATCTACTTGGTTGCCTCAGTTTTTGTCATATAGTAGTTTTTTAAAAAAAGATTTATCTATTTTAAAGGAGAGGAGGAGCAAAGGGAGAGGAAGGGAGAGAGTCTCATGTAAACAGCATGCTGAGCGTAGAACCTGATGTACAGCTTGATCTTACAACCCTGAGATTGACCTGAGCCAAAACCGAGAGTCAGTTGCTTAACCAACTGCACCACCCAGGCAGCCCATCATACAGTAGTTTTTCATTAACTCATTTTTTTATTCCAAGAAAAGTTCATGGATTTTGACTTCTTTACATTCTTTCATGCTTACTATCTATCGGTTGCATTTATCCTAGCAGGATAATTTAATTGGGTTTAAAATTTTCAAGTCACACATTCTTTTCCTCAGAACTCTGTGGACGTTGCTGCCGTCTTTGGTTTTGAGAGCAATGTGGGGAAGTCTGGGGTAAATCTAGTTTCCTCCTTTATAAATGACTAGCTTTTTGCTGGTATGTGAATTTATATTTTATTAGTTTTGTTTAGGAGAAATATTTTAAAAAATAAAACACTTGGGTTAAGGTCCTAAAATTCATTTTAGGTATTTTGAGGGTCAGGAGTAGAGACAAACGTTTCTTAAAGTTCTTTTGAGATGACTTGGCTATAAGAAATTATTTAAAATACTTCAAAAGTCATTTTTCTCTTATTATCTTATAAATGTAATACTTGGTACATTCAGAAGATCCAATATAAATTATGTACAGCACACATAATCAAAATAAAAACTTTAAAATAATTACTCAGGAACTAAAAGGTTCACCAAGACTGTTTCATCTACCATGGGCTCCTCCCTTTTTATTTCCCTCACTTTCCCTGAGGGAGCAACTCTCCTGTACGTTTATCCTTCCTTTGCCAAATTCCAAATAGTTTTATCCTGTACATATATATTCATAAGTAACATATCGTTTTGCTCATTTTTGAGTTTTGTAAAAATGATGTCACCATATCTATAATCTTTTGGAACTCTCATTCAAGCTAATATTTTTAAAGATTCATCCCTGTTGTTTTGTGTTACTATAGAGCACTCACTTTTTAATAGTATTATTGGTATATAATTTACATGCCATAAAGTTCACCTTTTAAAGTACATAGTTCAACAGCTTTCAGTGTATTTAGAGTTGTGTGACCATTGTCATATTCTAATGTTGGATTATTCTTATCACGCCCCCAAAAGAAACTTTATACCTATCAGCAGTTACTCCCAACTCCCTTCTTGCCTGATTCTTCATACCCTGTCCCACCACCAGGGATCTGCAATCCCACCTCTACTGTATATCAAGTATCTGTAGATGTTTGGGTCTATTCTCTGTTTCATTCTGTCGCTTTCCATTTGTCAATTTTTCTAACAGTCTGCCAAAATTATAGTCTTAACTTTTTTTTAAGATTTTATTTATTTATTTGAAAGAGAGAGGGCTGCAGAGGGGAAAAGAGAGAGAGAATCCCAGGCAGACTCTCCACTGGGCCTGGAGGCAGAAATTAACATTGGATGCTAGTTAATTTCACCTATAAAATTATATGAGCCTAGTCTTTCCTTGTAGGAAGATTCTAAACTATGGATTCCATTGCTTTAGTAGCTTTGGAACTACTGAAGTTTTTAAATTCAGAAGTCAGTTTTGGTAAGTTATATTTTCCCAAGAATTATCTCATTTTATCTAGGTTTTCAAATTTATTGCCACAAAATTGCTCATGGTATTTTCTTCTGTGCTGTATCTATATTTACATTCCCTTTTTTAGTCTTTGTATTATTTGTACTATATTTTTTTCCCCTCAGTCTTGCCAAAAGATTGTCTGGTGTTTTTTTGTTTTTGTTTTTTAAAGATTTTATTTATTTGAGAGTGAAAGAGAGAGCACGAGCGGGATGAGGGGCAGAGGGCGAAGCAGACACCCAACATGGGGCTCGATCCTGGGACTCCAGGATCATGTCCTGAGCCAAAGGCAGATGCCCAACTAACTGAGCCACCCAGGCTCCCAAGATTGTCTGTTTTTTAAGTTTTTTCAAAAAGCTGACTTTCATATCTGTCTTTCTATTGTAGTTTTCAGTTTCATGGATTCTCTTATTTTCATTCTTTCCTTTTATTTACTTTGGATTTCTTCTCTTGTTCTTTTCTAAATTCTTAAGATGGGGGTTTAGTTCATTTTCAGACTTCTTTTCTAATTATGGCTGACAAATTTCCTTTAAAAATATTAATTCTGATGAGTTATATTTTCATTATAATTTAGCTTTAAATATTTAAACTTCATTATGATTTCTTAATTGATAAATGAGAAAGTAATCTCTTCAAAGATGTGAGACCTTTAAAGGTACCTTTTTGCTATTGACTTCTGTATTAATTGAATTGTCATCAGAGAATACTATCTTTCTAATGAGGTCAACTTGAGCTTCAAATTTCCTTTAGTATGAGTCTATTGATGATAAACTCTCAGTTTTTGTTGAGCTGTCTTTACTTCACTCTAAAACAGTGAATAGTTCATAATTCTTTCAGCAACAAATAATTATTCCATTGCCTCCTGTTTTTTGTTATTACTGCTAAGCATTCTGCTGTCCATGAAATGATCATCTTTTTGTGCTTTCCTCTCTGCTTTAAGAACTTTTGTACTTGCTGCTCTAGAGTCACTTCATAATATTTAGACATTGATTTTCTTTTTATTTATCCTATTTGGGAATACTGTGCTTTCTGAAATGGTAGATTAATAGTGTATAGCATTTCTGGATGTTTCTCACCCATTAGTAGTCCTTGATTAGCTTTATTCCTGCCTTCTGTGGCTTTGATTTGACATATGTTAGACTTTCTCATTTCATCCTCAATAAATAAATTATTCTCATATCTCCCAATCCTTTTTCTTTCTGGATTGTATTCTGGTTAATTTATTCATTTCTATGTTTGAGTTCATTAATGCTTTTTCAGCTGTGGCTAAGCTGCTTTTTAACATGTTTTGTTTTTCCTTTAACATTTACATATTTTATATTTAGATGTTCCATTTAGTTGTTTTTCAGAACTGTTAGATCATTCTTAAAAGTTTTCTGTTGCTTGTTTATTCTTTTGATTCTGTATTTCTTTAAGTACTTTGTACACGGCTAGTCTATACCTGACAGCTCTAACATAGATGGCTTACCCCCTTGTGTCCCTAGTGCTCTTTGATTGTGAATGAATAGTTGCCTGATTAGAAATTATGGGAATCTCATGGGATATACTGTAGAATGTTTTCCTATAGATATTTGGGTTGGTTTCTGTTAGGAGTTGGGAAGGCTACCAATATGGGGTCACACTAGCTCTCGTTGGGAGTCCTGGCTTAATGCAGAATCTCAGGTTCAGTTCCCCTTCCTTGCTGTCAACTCCAGGTTCTGTATCCAAATTGCAATTTATAGTATCCTTCTGGCATTTTCCCAGTATAACACAGTTCTCTCCTCTGCTTCTTGCTCAGAACATTTGTCAGTTCACTGCTCCAAGCTCCAGTGTTGACTCAGCTTGTTCCTTTTATTTAGGGCATTGGGAACAGGAGGACTGGACTCGGAGATTATTTTGTCCACTTCCAGGGAGTCCAGCAACAAACCAAAATATTGCATTTAGGATCTAATTGGTTTCCAGCAGAGAGTGTCTTGTCTACCATTGCTGCTGGAAGTGGAAGTCCTCATTCTTAATCTGTGAAGTTCAGTAAATAAAACACATGTGTTGACCCTTCTGCCTCTGTTTTCCCAGTACAAGGTGCCCTATTATGATTTAAAGGATCAAGTATCTATAATTGTTTTTGTATTTTCAATTACAAATAAGGAAACTGGGGCTCAGAAACGCTAAATGACTTAGCCAATTTGTGATAAGTTGGGGGTGGGTCACTAGAAATTATGTTTAATGTCTAATGCAGTAGTCTTTTTAATAATGCTCTTTAGGAAAAAAAATAATGCTCTTTAGGTCTAATTTTAAAAGACATGTTACATTAAATTCTACCTTTAATTGTTTATATTATAACAATATCTGTAATTTTATTTTTATGTCTATGCATGCCTAAGTCTATATATATATATATTTTCATGTGTAATCACATCTCTACATCAGTAAATCCAAGGCTATATAGAAACTACAATAAATACAATTAAATGTATACATAGATATGACAGTAAGGAAGATTCTTTGGAGTCTTACAGGGAACTAAAGAATCTTAATCTCGTCTTTCTCTAATAAGCATGGTCTTCAAGATCAAAATAATTGTACATGTACATGGAACATTTGTTTTCACTTAGTCACAAGAGTCAATAATCTCGGGTAAAGACCATGATGACTTGGGTTAGCTACGGTAATTCATATTATACTATATTAATATGTACTGTATTAAATCTCTCTATTAAGTTAACTCATAGGCTAAATTTATAAATTACATAAATACAGCAAGAGAAAAAATAAGTGGGATTCCTTATGGGCAATGCTTATATTGAGGACTCAGTGCTTATCCTCAATGCTGAGGACTGTTATAGTCCTTAGGAAATCATTCAGCATAAACAATCCCTAGCATAGCATAGAATTAATAATATAGTCTAGGGCGAGCAAGTGGAAAACTAGAGACAATCACTAAAGCAGTTATTTCAATTTAAGGGAGCCTGTTACCAGAGAACCTGAGTGGAAAGGAGTAGGAGCACACTGTCTAATATACCAGCATTTCAACAAAGTTATGAATAGCTGCTAGAAGCTACCTTAGGATTTCTGCAATCCTCTCTGATAGAGTCTATTTTATTAGTTTTGTTAGGAGAAGTATTTTTAAACATAAAACAATTGGGTTGATGTCCTAAAATTCATTTTAGATATTTTGAGGGTCAGGGATGAAGAGAGATGTTTCTTAAAGTTCTTTTGAGATGACTTGGCTGTAAGAAATCATTATGTATCCCTTTTTTAAAGTTTTCATCGATTCCCCTCCCTGGGGAGCATTTTAGTGTCTTTAGTTTTAATTTCTATGTTAACACTGCAAGAGAAAATAATGTACTTAGAGGGTTTTTTTTTTTTTTTAATCTCCTTTAACCTTCTCTGCAGTGCAGATTTTGATTCTCCACCCTTAACATGTGCCACCTCCGGAAGACTTCTGGCATATAGTTCCACTTATCAAAAGCAGGTATTATTATATTTTTTAAGTAGGCTCCACACCCAGAGCAGAGCCCATTGTGGGGCTTGAACTCAAAACTGTGACATCTAGACCTGGGTTGAGCTCAAGAGTCGGACGTTCAACCGACTCAGCCACCCAGGCGCCCCCAAAAGCAGGTATTATCTTAGTCATGGGGCACTAGTTTGAATAGAATTATGCTGAGGTATTTTTTTTTTTCTGGTGGGGGGGACTGTGAGCCTTTTAAAAATCCGTATTATTAAGATTGTTCACAGCATGGTCCACATCTGCTGCTACTCTTGAAAAACACTAACAGATGAAGATACTTGTGAATTTTATGGGCAAGAGTTGAGGTGTGGAGCTTAGAGCAGCAGTGCCCGTATCACCCCTTAAATGGCAGGAGACACGAAGATAAGGCAACTTGGAGGGTAGGGCACACATCAGTAGGTGGTTTCAACAAGCCAGCTCTGTAACTGACTTTCCCAGAGTCATTTTCTAATTTTTCAGTAAATGATTATTCATCTAATGGATTGCTCAAGACCTTTGTTTCTCTTTTTCAACTTCTACCTTTTATGTAATAACATGAAACATTATGGAAGATGAACTTAAATTATTTATGCTACACATACTTCCTATCTGCTACAAAGCCTAAGAGGGAAAATACTGCCCTGAAATTTCCAACGAAGCCGTCCCCTAGGGATTTGGTCTCTGCATCTGGGTGTGAATGGGTACTCTGGCACATTTGCTGCTTCTAGAGGATACCATCGATTCAAACACCCTTTGCGGCCTGAGTTGGCTGGTATTATTATCATTATTTTTGAACAACAGTGACAGTTTGACTTGTTAAGGAAACCAGCTAATTCTTAGATTTAACAATGGGATAAGTTGGTGTATGATAACACCACAGATTTTTAATTGCTGAAAGAGATGTCCTTCTTAAGTCTCCTGACCTAAGAAGTCTCCTGACAGAGTCAGAAGTTAGGACAGTGAGAGAAGCTTGTTACACCTAGAGCCCTGTGGGAAGCAGCAACAGTTGGCATTTTCTCAGGAGAGCCAGTTCACTCATTATTTTAGTGTTTGTGCTAGTGAACACCTTCGAAGCGAAAATTAATTTCCCTTTTGGATTACTTAGCATATTATTTTTAATGTTGAAGTTTTCCACATTATCCTTAGCCACAAATTTTTTTCCAGGATGATTGAGTTAAAAAAAAATTCACGTAATTTTTTTCTAATAGCACATAAAAACAGATTCTGAGAGTTTATTTCCTATCATTTCCTTATAGACAGTGATGATCTTTCCTTAAAGGAAAAAAAAAAGTAAAAATGTTTAGTATTACATATTAAAATGAATGTTAAGCATTTTGTGAGAAGGAGGTGAAGCGCTCCTCAAAACACCCATAGGATCAATGGAAATCCACCTATTTTTCTCTTTAAAAATTCAAACCTCCAGCGTCCTAATCAAGAATAAGCTTCAGAATATTAAGATCCTTCCAAATCTGCCTGATGTCCTGCCTATTTTGCATCTGTCACCCCAAATCTGGTTGTTAGTGAATGGCAAGGACAAAGGCCTTTCTTGATGTATCCAGCTGCTCCCACTCCTGCCAGAGCATCTCTGGGCTGTGCCTAGAGACAAGAGGAGCATGAAATCAACCAGTTTCCGCTTCCTCTTCTCACCACTCCCCAGCCCATCAAGACCTGTAATTCTGAGTGGCTGCAGGAGCGTCTGATGCCTGTCCAGGTCCCCTTCTGCCAATTCTGCACATGGGCAGCCTCTAGAGAGGAACACGTTCCAAGCTGCCAAGCACTCATTGTCACTTCCTCAGCACTAAACTTTTAGATGGCTTTCCAAGCAGACAACATTTTGGGGAATTTTGCTGTCATTTCCTTAGAAAGGAAGGGTTACCAGAACAGGTTCTTAATGTCCTTATGAGGAGCTATGTTTAAGACAAGTTTACTAAGGTATTAAATAACTGGTAGATAAATTGCATATACAAATGACAGTAAAGGATGGAAATCATCTCATATTTCTACTTTAATACTATGTAATGCTGTGTATCAGCGAGTTGTCGTCATCTGTTAGGGGGTTCTGAGGAAAGAGATTCATCTTAAAATAAGGCAGATGGAAGCCAGAGTAGATAGAGGGGAGTTGTGGAGATTTGAGAAATGGCAGTGAAATTTATTTTTGATTAGTTTTAGTGGTATCACAGTTTTTGTTTTGCTTTGTTTTGTTTTTAACTTTCTGTGTATTTTAGGTTAGAGGAGAAAATAGCAGTTCATGAAAGCAAATAGATCTTTATTCTTGGAATGGCAAATAAAATTTTTCTACCTTTTAAATTGAGAACCAGCAGGTGAAGATCATTGTTTCTAGGGAGAGACATAAGCTTTCTAGAAACCTCCTCAAAGAACTTCAGATGGACAACCCTAGAAGGCTTAAGCTGGGATCTACTGAAGTCTAGGAAAATACTGAGTTTGAATCACAGTGACTGAACAGTTAATGTTCATGAGGTATTAACAGCATGGAGATATATGTACAGTTGACTCTAGAACAATTGTAGGCATTAGGGTACCCAACCCCACACATTTGAAAATCCACATATAATTTCTGATTCCCCCAAAACTTAATGATGACAGCCTATGGACCGGAAGCCTTACTGATAAAATAAATGGTCAATTAACACATATTTTATATATGTATTATATACTGTTATCCTTACAATCAGTAATCTAAAGAAAAGAAAATGTTACTAAGAAAATCATAAGGAAGAGAAAATACATTTACAGTACTGTACTGTATTTATTTAAAAATTTTGTGTTAGTGGATCTGTGCAGTTCAAATCTGTGCTGTTCAAGGGTCAACTGTATTTCTTTAGCCTTAGCTCTATATGTAACATTTTTTCAAATGTGTGTTTAAAATGTAGAGTGTAGGCTTTATTAGGTGATTTTTTAAAATTTAATTTTATCTTTTTAGTGTTTCAAGATTCATTGCTTATGCACCACACCCAGTGCTCCATGCAATACGTGCCCTCCTTAATACCCACCACCAGGCTCACCCAACCCCCCACCCCCTCCCTTCCAAAACCCTCAGTTTGTTTCTCAGAGTCCATAGTCTCTCATGGTTCCCCCCCTCCAATTTCCCCCCAATTCACTTTTTCTTTCTTCCTCCTAATGTCCTCCATGTTATTCCTTATGCTCCACAAGTAAGTGAAACCGTATGATATTTGATTTTCTCTGCTTGACTTATTTCACTCAGCATAATCTCCTCTAGACCCGTCCATGTTGATACAAAAGTTGGGTATTCATCCTTTCTGATGGCTGCGTAATATTCCATTGTATATATTAACCATATCTTCTTTATCCATTCATCTGTTGAAGGGCATTTTGGCCCTTTCCACAGTTTGGGGATTGTGGCCATTCTTGCTATGAACATTGGGGTACATATGGCCCTTCTTTTCACTGCATCTGTATCTTTGGGGTAAATACCCAGTAGTGCAATTGTAGGGTCATAGGGTAGCTCTATTTTTAGTTTCTTCAGGAATCTCCACACTGTTTTCCAAAGTGGCTGCACCAACTTGTATTCCCACCAACAGTGTAAGAGTATTCCCCTTTCTCCACATCCTCTCCAACACTTGTTGTTTTTTGTCTTGTTAATTTTGGCCATTCTAACTGGTGTAAGGTGGTATCTCAATGTGGTTTTGATTTGAATCTCCCTGATGGCTAATGATGATGAATATTTTATTATGTATCTGTTAGCCATTTGTATGCCTTCTGTGGAGGAGTGTCTGTTCATGTTTTCTGCCCATTTTTTGACATGATTATCTGTTTTTTTGGGTCTTGAGTTTGAGGAGTTCATTATAGATCTTGGATATCAGCCCTTTGTCTGTGGTGTCATTTGCGAATATCTTCTCCCATTTCGTGGTTTGCCTCTTTGTTTTGTTGACTGTTTCCTTTGCTGTGCAGAAGATTTTTATCTTGATGAAGTCCCAAAAGCTCATTTTTGCTTTTATTTCCTTTGCCTTTGGAGACATGTCTTGAAAGAAGTTGCCGTGGCCGATGTCAAAGAGGTTACTGCCTATGTTCTCCTCTAGGATTTTGATAGATTCCTGCCTCACATTGAGGTCTTTTATCCATTTCGAGTTTATCTTTGTGTGTGGTGTAAGAGAATGGTTGAGTTTCATTCTTCTATACATAGCTGTCCAATTTACCCAGCACCATTTATTGAAGAGACTGTCTTTTTTTCCACTGGATATTTTTTCCTGCTTTTTCGAAGATTAGTTGACCATAGAGTTGTGGGTCCATTTCTGGACTCTTTCCTTGGTTCCACTGGTTTATGTGTCTGTTTTTGTGCCAGTACCATGCTGTCTTGGTGATCACAGCTTTGTAGTAAAGCTTGAAATCAGGCAATGTGATGCCCCTGCTTTGTTTTTCTTTTTCAACATTTCCTTAGCAATTCGGGGTCTATTCTGGTTCCATACAAATTTTAGGATTGTCCAGCACTTTGAAAAATGCTGATGGAATTTCGATTGGGATGGCATTGAAAGTGTAGATTGCTCTGGGAAGTATAGACATTTTAACAATGTTTATTCTTCCAATCCATGAGCATGGAATGCTTTTCCAACTTTTTGTGTCTTCAATTTCTTTCATGAGTGTTCTGTGGTTCTTTGAGTACAGATTCTTTACCTCTTTGGTTAGGTTTATTCCAAGGTATCTGATAGTTCTTGGTGCTATAGTAAATGGAATTGATTCTCTAATTTCCCTTTCTATATTTTCATTGTTAGTGTATAAGAAAGCAACTGATTTCTGTACATTGATTTTGTATCCTGTCACATTACGGAATTGCTGTATGAGTTCTAGTAGTTTGGGGGTGGAGTCTTTTGGGTTTTCTGTATAAAGTATCATGTCTCTGCAAAAAGAGAGAGTTTGACTTCTTCTTTGCCAATTTGAATACCTTTTATTTCTTTTTGTTGTCGATTGCTGTTGCTAGGGCTTCTAGTACTATGTTGAACAACAATGACGAGAGTGGGCATCCTTGTCACGTTCCTGATCTCAAAGGGAAGACTGTCAGCTTTTCCGCATTGAGAATGATATTTGCTGTGAGTTTTTCATAGATAGTATGAAGTTGAGGAATGTTCCCTCTAACCCTATACTTTGAAGAGTTTTAATCAGGAATGGATGCTGTATTTTGTCAAATGCTTTTTCTGCATCAATTGAGAGGACCAATTCTCTTTTCTCTTGTTGATTTGTTCTATCACAATGATTGACTTGCAAATGTTGAACTACCCTTGCATCCCAGGGATAAATCCCACCTGGTCATGGTAGATAATCTTTTTAATGTACTGTTGGATCCTATTAGCTAGAATCTTGTCCAGAATCTTGGCATCCATATTCATCAAGGATATTGGTCTGAAATTCGCTTTCTTGATGGGGTCTTTGCTTGGTTTGGGGAACAGGGTAATGCTGGCTTCATAGAAAGAGTCTGAAAGTTTTCCTTCTGTTACTATTTTTTGAAACAGCTTCAAGAGAATAGGTATTATTTCTTCTTTGAATGTTTGGTAGAATTCCCCAGGGAATCCGCCAGATCCTGGTCTCTTGTTTTTTGGGAGGCTTTTGATCACTGCTACAATCTCATTACTAGATATTGGTCTATTCAGGTTTTCAGTTTCTTCCTATTTTGGTCTTGGAAGTTTATAGGTTTCCAGGAATGCACCCATTTCTTCTAGGTTGCTTAACTTACTGGCATATAGCTGTTGATAATAATTTCTGATCATTGTTTCTATTTCCTTGGTGTTAATCATGATCTCTCCCATTTGATTCGTAATTTTATTAATTTGGGTCCTCTCTCTTTTCTTTTGGATTAGTTTGGCCAGTGGCTTATCAATCTTATTAACTCTTTCAAAGAACCAGCTTCTAGTTTCGTTGATGTGTTCTACTGTATCTCTAGTTTCTAACTCATTGATCTCTGCTCTAATCTTAATCATTTCCCTCCCTGTACTTGGGATTGGCTTAATTGGTTGTTGATTTTCCAGTTCTTTAAGGTGTAAAGAGAGCTGGTGTATTTGGGATTTTTCAATTTTTTTGATTGAGGCTTAGATGGCTCTGTATCCCCCCTTGGGACTGCCTTTGCTGTATCCCATAGGTTTTGGATCGATGTGTCTTCATTCTTATTGATTTCCATGTATTGTTTAAGTTCTTCTTTGATTTCCTGGTTGAGCCAAACATTTCTTGAGCAGGATGGTCTTTAACTTCAAAGTGTTTGTATTCCTTCCAAACTTTTTCTTGTGGTTGAGTTCGAGTTTCAAAACATCATGGTTTGAGAATATGCAGGGAATAATCTCAGTCTTTTGGTGTCAGTGCCCTGATTTGTGACCCAGTACATGGTCTATTCTGGAGAAAGTTCCATGTGCGCTCAAGAAGAATGAGTAATCTGTTGTTTTAGGGTGGAATGTTCTGTATATATCTATGAGATCCATCTGGTCCAATGTGTCATTCAAAGCTCTTGTTTCTTTATTGATTTTCTGCTTAGACGATCTGTTGATGAGAGTGGTGTGTAAAGATCCCCTACAATTAATGTGTTCATATCAATATGACTCTTTATTTTGATTAATAGTTAGCTGCTCCCATATTGGTATAATATGGGAGCATAAATATTTTTAATTGTTAGATCTTCTTGGTGGATAGACCCTATAAGGATGATGTAGTGCCCTTCTATATCTCTGACTACAGTCTTTAGCTTAAAATCTAATTTATCTGATATGAGAATTGCTACCCCAGCTTTCTTCTGAGGCCTGTTGGCATGAAAGATGGTTCTCTACCCCTTTACTTTCAGTCTGGATGTATCTTTAGGTTCCAAATGTGTCTCTTGGAGACAGCATATGAACAGGTCCTGTCATTTTATCCAGTCTGCAACCCTGTGCCGTTTTATAGGAGCATTTAAGCCATTCAGATTGAGAGTGATTATTGAAAGATAAGGTTTTTTTAAAAATTCTATTTATTTATTTATTTATTTATTTATTTATTTATTTGACAGACAGAGATCACAAGTAGGCAGAGAGGCAGGCAGAGAGAGAGAGAGAGGAAGCAGGCTCCCTGCTGAGCAGACAGCGCAATGTGGGGCTCGATCTCAGGACGCTGAGATCATGACCTAAGCTGAAGGCAGAGACTTAACCCACTGAGCCACCCAGGTGCCCCAAAAGACAAGTTTTTATTGACATCATTTTGCCTGAGAAGTCCTTGTTTTTATAGATTGTCTCTGTAAATTTCTGTTCTATGTCACTCTTGGGTTCTTGCTTCTTTTATAGACCCCCCCTTGAGATTTCTTATAATTCTGGTTTGGTGGTCACATACTCTTTTAAACCTTGCCAGTCTTGGAAGCTCTTCATCTCTCCATTCATTTTGAATGTCAGCCTTGCTGGATAAAGTATTCTTGGCTGTATGTTCTTCTCATTTAGTGCCCTGAATATGTCTTGCTGGCCCTTTCTGGCTTGGCAGGTTTCTGTGGACAGGTCTGATGTTATTTTGATGGTCCTTCCTTTGTACATAAGGAATCTCTTCCCTCAGCTGCCCTTAGGACCTCTTGTCTAAAATTATGGATTTTTGAATTTCACAATTAAGTGTCAGGTCTTTCTAGATTTGTTAATCTCGGGGGGGGGGGTGTCCTTTGTGCCTCTAGGACACAAACACTTGTTCCATTCTCCAGACTAGGGAAATTTTCATCCACAATTTGTTCAACTATATCTTCTAGTCTTCTTTCTCCACTCCCTCAGGGATTCCAATAATTCTGATGTTGGAACGTTTCATGGCATCATTTATTTCCCTAATTCTGTTTTCATGGCTTTTAAGCTGTTTGTTCCAGGCCTCCTCCTGATCCTTCTTTTCTATCAGTTTGTCTTCTAGATCATTAATTTGATCTTCTGCCTTGGTTACCCTAGCTAGTAGAATTTTAGGTTAGATTGCATCTCACTGATGGCATTTTTTAGTAGTGCCAGATCAGCCCTCACTTCCGCCCTTAGAGATTCTGTGTTGCCACTAATGGTCTTCTCCAACCTAGCCATTGCCTGGATAATTGTTACCCTGAATTTCCTTTCCAACATACTGTTTATGTCCATATCCAATAGTTCTGTGGCAGAGGGCACAGTCTCCGAATTTTTCCTCTGTTGGGTGTTTCTCCTCCTAGTCATTTTGGTGAGAGGTGGTCAAGGGGATGTATAGCTGAATATATCAACCACGATCTAGTCTCTAAAGAAATTCCATCATATTTGTGAAGCTATAGGACTTAGGCTGATTTTTCTTATGCATGGTTTTCTTCAAAATATGGAGTAAATCCTGATGACTAAAAATTCTAAATGTCAGACTTCAGACACACTGCACTAGTGTAAACTGGGTTTTATATTTACAGGGTTATCCTGAGACTCTTATTGGATGATTTTTAATTAAATAGAATGTTCCTTTTTTTAAAGACTTTTATTTTATAGAGAGCACATGCACATGTGAGGGGGGAGGAGCACAGGGGGAGAGAGAGAGAGAGAATCTCAAGCAGACTCTCTCTGCTGAGCAGGGAGCCCGACATAGGGCTTGATCCCAGGACTCTGCTATCATGACCTGAGCCAAAATCAAGAGTTGGCCACTTAACTACCTGAGCCACCCAGGTGTCCCATTAAATAGAGTGTCAGGGCACCTGGGTGACCCAGTAGGTTAAGCATCTACTTTTGGCTCAAGTTGTCCCAGTCCCGCATTGGGCTTCCTGCTCAGCGAGAAGTCTGCTGCTTGAGATTCTCTCTCTCTCTCTCTCCCCCTCACTCTCTCTCTCAACTAAATAAGTAAAATCTTAAAAAAAAAAAAAAGGGAAAAAAAAGAATGTTCCTTTTATATTGTACTTACATGCTACAATAAAATTCTATTTTATAGAAGAAAATAGTGATTCCTCTTTGGCTAGGTGGATACCATGCCTATTGGAAGTCATTACCAGAATGATCCAATGCCCAGGCACTGGCATCTACTAGGCAGAACTCTAATTGTATGGTATGTCAAATGATGTAAAATGGGATAAAATACACACTTTAAGGAACATTTATTATTACATTCATTTAGGACACATTTTCTGAGCATCTCTGTTCATTCTACTGGATCATAAAGGCCAGTAGCAGAGATTTGAGAATTCCTTACCATATCCAAGAAATCAAAAGAGATGGATAAATAGCAATCATCCTGGATCTAAAGAAACCTACCTCAAATCCCATGGAATTTCAGTTTGGGACTGTGTATTTTTCTTCTTCAATATAAATCATCTCCAAACCTACCCTGCCTTAGAATAAAGGGGATAAGGTAGAAAGAAAAAAAAACCCCAGAAATTCCAAAGTAAAATAAATACTTGACCATAATCATGTCAAAGCCAGGAAACCAAAAATTAATGTTTTCCTATAAAGAATGGAGGATGTCTAGTTGGGTTATTAAATGAGTACTGGAGTATGCAGAAAGGGCCATAAGGAGGATTTACTGGTGTTGGAAGAACTTTAGCCCTAGCATGTCATGACTTTTGTGCTTTCACCTTTATAGTTAGATAATTCCACTCCTACAGTTAAAACAAAACAGAAACCTGATATTTGATAAAATTAATACTATGAGGGGACAGGAGAAGTAAATTAGGTTGATTTGAAAGAAAATGATGTTTTAGAAGAGATGAATATATATATTTAAAAAGTAGCAAGATATCCAAATCAAATAGGACTAGCAACAACTCAAGTCAAATGGCATTTCTACGTAGAATGGAATTAAGGAACCTGGTAGTGTCAGAGAAGACAAAATCCAATGCTTAGCTGTGAACATTTTGGAAGATTATCCTGTGACTCTTCATGTATTGGAATTAATATTAATTCCCTGGGCCAAAATTTGTCTAGAATATGTGCCTTTCTGGCAAATAAAGCCATTGGTAGTACCTATTATAGTGATTTTAAACTAGGACTCTCGGTATAAAAGTGACTGTTACAGTATTCTATGAGCCATTTGCTTTATAGCCAGATGAAGTCATAAATATAAAATAAAGCTATGGAATACTTTCTTGTATCTCCTTAATGTTAATATCTCACATATATTTCAACAGCTTGGAAAAGATGTCAAAAATAGGGTTTGGAAAATGATTGCGCATCCCTTCTCCAAAACCCCATCTACAGCTTTAGTAACTCAAGGAAGAAATCTCAACTAAATAGTAAAGTTATTTTCAGACAAGAGATTTAAAAAGTAGAAACGAGAGTTTTTTTGAAGTCATGTAGTTTCTACCTCTACCTGATCCATCCTAAAAAGCAAGTGTTCTATGAACACGTTATTTTCCCAGATCAGTAGAAAACGGAATTGTGTATCCAGCAGTAGAGCTAGTTCATCCAAACCACCCACTTCAGATACCCAAGCAACAATGAACACCCACTTCACTGAGGTCAGCAGTCAGCATTATATTGTTATGGTGCATTTTTAAATTTATGTATTTTGGAGAATAACAAAGCAACAAATAAACCTTCATTATTTTTGAATGTTTACTAGGTATTAAGCACTAAGCAAAGGATCTGAAATAAATAAGAAAGATCGTATAGCATTGGGCCAAATGTAAACTCTGTGTGGATAGGGACTGTGCCGCCTTTTGCCTGTGTGGAATAGATATAAATGAATGAATGGATTTGATCTTCACAATCTCAAGAGGAGAGAGAGGCAGGTACCATCTTCCTGATTTGTTAAAAGAGGGTGTTGATAAATGGATGGTTACTAAGCATTGGACAGAATCAGCTCTAGGAAGGAATATCAGGGAAAGAGCCCATGGTTGCCTTTCTCCTGGATGAACTTTAAGCATCTTGTCTTTGTGTTAGACAAGAACCACGGTTTGGTTCAGAACATGTCCATTCAATCCTGGCCTAATGTCTTGAGCCAAACACTGACTGAAGAGGAACCTTGTAGATCACTTTGATTTGAGCCAGTCCTTTCTTGTACTGCTATCCTTTTTCTATCAGAACAACAACAAAAATATTTATTAAGTTTTATTTACAGATGTTATTCCAGTAGTTGCCACATACTGGCCACTTACTATAGGCTGGGGTCTCTGCCAAGCAGCTGATGTGTAATACCTCCTTTAATTCTCATCTCAACTCTATGAAGTAAACATTATGCCCATTTCACAGATGAGAAAATGAAGATTCAATGAGATTCTATAATTTGCCCAAAGTTAGGGGATCAAACAGAGATCTATTGAATTTTATGGCTTTTAAGCTTGTTTGCTTCTGTATATTTACCTATTATTATATGGTGTGAATAATTAGCTGGTGATCCAAAGAATTTTTAATACCATGAGTATATTTCTAGACACTTCTTTCCTTAAAACATTAGATACCTCTTTGAATAATGAAGACATGAAGAAGAGAGGGGAATTAACTTGTTGGAAAGGCATATCCCAGTGAAACTAAAGTGGTGATTAAAAAAAGAGATAAATATAAAAGTTTATTACATTCATGAATAGAGAGACATGAAAGTGAATTAGTCAGGATGACTAGTGATTGGAACAATTGCTAACGGGATACATCTAATGAAAACGCCCAACAGGATTCCTAAAATCCACTCACCATTCACATTCTAGATATCCCATACTGTCTCATTTTAAGTAATAGCATTTCTCACCTTTTCTGAAACATAATCCTTGCTCCACCTAGTTCCTTAGCCTAGAGCAGTGTTTCTCAACATGTTTTTCCATTATGCTTCCTCAAAGAGAAAAAAAATTAAATATTCCCTTATAGAGAAATTAAATACTGAGATAAGATCTGTTGGGTAGGGCAGAGTTTTAGAGGGCCACAAACCATTTAATTGCCTAAGACACTTTTGCTTGCCTAAGAACCAATTTCCCCTTTGCGAGTTTGGGATAGTTACTTGATCCCTGCTTCTCCATCATATACCTGCTAGTACCTTCTAAACTGTAAAGGGTTGTGGCAGAATAACAAGTGCTCAGGAAAAGCATGTGTAGAGTGAGCATAGCAATTCATGGGTGTCTCATTAACCCAGTCTGTGGCAAGTTAATTCATTTGATTGACTGCTTCTGTGAATTACAAGCCCATTTATTCCACTGCATCGGCTGGTCAGAAGAATGGCCTATAGGAAAGGCTCTAAATTCAGATGCCCTAGGTTTAAGCCTCAGCCCCACCACCTCTCAGCAATGAGACATTGGCCAATCATCTAACCCGGAACTTCTCAATTGGTGGCAATTTTGTGCTCTCTCCCCCAAGGCATCTGACAATGTCTAGAGACATTTCTGATGGTCACAACTGGGGGTGAAGGTGGGAGAACTACTGGCATCTGGTCGATGAAAAACAGTGATGCTGCTAAATATCCTACAAGGAATAGGACAGCCCCTCAGCACAAAGAATTATCCGGTCTAAAATGTCAGCGGCCAGGTTGAGAAACTCTGATCTTACCTTTCTGCTCATTTTTGTCATCATGCCAGATAGCATTCATTCCTTAATGGATATTTCCAACCCGTCTTCTTGCTGCCTCCCTGGTAGAGTCTGGAAAGCTAGATACTCATTTGGCAGCCTCCTGTGCCTTGTTGCTAGAGAGAGCCTGAGGCAGCTATATGTAGGTGGAAATTTATTGGGGGCACAAGAAAAGCTTTTTTTCATATTGATACAAGAAAAAGATGAGACTGTTGTCATCCCCTTCTTCATCTTTCTACCTTGAACATGAAAGCAATATGTAGAGTTCCAGCAACCATGTTGCTATCATTAGGGAAAGCCAAGATTCAAAGAAAGGATGGCCTGGATATTGTAGAGCCCACGAATCAATGCCATATAACCCTCCTATACTTCTTGTTATGTTAGAATATATGACTCCTATTTGTCTAAACATTCTTGTGGTACTCAAATTTCAAATTAGGTTAATAATAGGTTTTTTCCCACAGTTTTTTTATTTTGGAAAAAATATATACATAACAAAAACTTGCCATTTTAACCATTTTTTAAGGATGCAATTCAGTGGTATCAATTACATTCACAATGCCATGTGACCATTACCATTATTTCCGAAATTTTTTATTACCTCAAGTAGAAAGTGTCCCCATTAAGCAAATAACTGCCATCCCTTCTCCTCCACCCCAGAAGTCTTTGGTAACTTCTAATCTACTTGCCGTCTCTATGAACTTGCCTGTTATGGATATTTCATACAAGTGGAATAATACAACATTTGTCCTTTTGTGTGTGGCTTATTCCATTTAGTGTAATGTTTTCAAGGTTCATCTACATTGTAGCATGTATCAAAACTTGACTCCTTGCTATGGCTGAATAATATTCCCTTGTACGTATATTTTGTTTTTCCGTTCCTCTGTTGATGGGCATTTGAATTGTTTCTACCTCTTGGCAATACTAGAGTTTTAAAAGGTAAAATAAGATTAAAAAGTAAGGTACTCAGAACAGTGCTTAGTATTTAAGAAGATTTCAGCAAATGTAAGTTAAAATTATCACTGCTTACATTGAATAGCTTCTCATCACATTCACTCTGTCAACTGTCTTTTGTTCCAAGGAGGAATGTAGTAGTATGTGGGTGCACCGGCATAAAACTTTGATCATTATTGTACAGATCAAAGCAAACAATACTCTCAATGGTTGGTCACTATCAGCAGGCATGATTGAGATTTTCACTTATCCATCCATCCTTTCATTCTTCCATCCTCTATCCGTCTGTTCAGAATGGAGAAATACTATGCTTCAGATCTAAGCTGAAGTGACACATGATTAAATTGTTGCAAATAACAAAGAAAAGGAGGTACTTAACAAACATTTCTGATGATGATGAAACACTTCTGCAATCAATCATGAGCTTCAAAATTTTCTCTAGGACTGGGGTGTGTTATTGTCTAAGTTATCCGTGAATCAGACACATGCCTCATGAAGTCCCCCGTCTTGCTACGTACATTTCAAACAGATTCATAAATATTGTTGACTTTCATCCTTTACACCTAAGTTTTCACTCACAGAGGTACAAAACAAAAAAGCTCCATCTAGTAACTGTCATGACTGGTACCAGAAAGAGTGCCATTTTCTAAGTGGGAAAAACAAACTTCTCCCTTCAAGTAACAGGGAAAGGTAGAGTATAGAGCTAAAAGGTCTGTCTAAAGCAGAGGGTGTAGCAAGTCAGCTTTTTAGATGGTGGCAGATACATTTTGGGGAGAAGATGTAGTATGGGGAGGATGTGTATCCTGAAGAGCCCACGAAATCAGCAAGTAGGGAAGAAGTGAAAGAAAGGATAACAAATCTCTAATGACAGTTGTGACAGCATGTCTTAGTTTGGTGTTGCAGATCTTTGAGACAAGTGTGGATGGTCAATCACTTAAGATCAACAAGTGGAATAATGTTTGGAAGTCAGGTATTTATGGAGAACTGGCCTTGAGAAATGTGTTTAATAATAATAAAAAAAATTAGCAGCTTGCCCTGATGTACCTTATGATTTTAGAAAGTCAGAATTCACTCATCTACCCACAGTCTCTTCAGAAAACAAGTGGAAGAACCCACGAGAATGCTATTAGGACTCTGAGATGGTACGTGAATTCCCCATTCGCGGAACGTTTGTGAGGGAGCTAGACCTAGCGCTGTACTGAGCGGTGGATAGAATGTGTACGGGTAGAACAGAAGAGTGCAAGAAAGAGAAACAGCATAAGTAGAGCAGTGCTGTGGCAATAGAAGGGAGGCGGGGGTCTGAGTAGGCAGTTGAGATGGTGGCCTGACCAGATACTCATGGGAAATGAGGTTTAATAGTGAGAGTGGTTTCAGGAATGTCGCAAGTACTAAGTGGCTCATTATTTCCAGGCTAGTCACAGGAGAATATGGCTTCATTTCTAGGTGCTGTAGACTCTTTCTGCTCTACCTCCCACCCCGCCCAGTCTTTTAATATCATGTGTTTCATAGCACACACTTTAGGGAAGGCTGATACCTATTAATTTTTCAAAAAAATAAACTAGCTCTCAAAACATGTTCTTGGATTCCTCCGATTACTACCACATGGCCTCCCAGTGCCCTCTGTACGTGATTTTCATTTAAATTGTCTCACTTACCTGGCATTTCATGATAATCAAACCTGTCTTTGGTGGTCAGCCTGATACTGTTACTGCTACCTGCTATTTTATATTCTGGAATGAAACGTGGTAAGGACAGAGCTCTTGTCTTTTGTGTTCTCTGTTTTGCCAAGCACTGGGTACATTTCTGGCATTTTGTACTTAACAGGCATAACAAAGCACACCCAGGCTGAAGGATATCGCATCTGCTGTCCTCGGCACAACAAAAGCCAAAAGCTGCAAGCCCAGTGGTCTCCGACCTGCAGGGTAGTGATAGATTGCAGTGGGAAATGAGGCTCTTATCACAATCAACATGAAAAAAGAAATAATGCCTCAAGCGTATCTCCAGGAACACTAGAAAAGCCTGAATGGAAATAACCCACACCCAGGAGACAACTGCTTTGCTTACCAAGGGCTTTATTCCTACAGTCCCTTTCTGATTGGGTGTACATTGCCAAGTGCAGAAACTTAGAGTCACTTAAAATTATAGGGTGGTACACCTGAAGTGAGTGGAGATAGTTTCTGCAGATAGTTTTTCAGTTGGTGAGGGGAAAGAAACTATTGACCCTTGATACTCATTTAACAAGATGTTTTAATCAAGAATTGGAAGGTAATAAAGATTAAGAACTTAGGTTTGAGTTTAGTTCTGGAGGCTGTTTTTGCTTAGAAGCTTATCTCATGAAATATTTTATTACTTGATGTTATATTTGTAAGTTGTTATTTAGACAACAGAAATGCAGAGTTTCGTTAGCCAACATAACCAGGATTTATTTCTCTTTTTATAGACTGAATGGAAAATTTTAAGAGACTGGCTACTAATGCTTTCCTTGTTTTTTGAAAATGATGTAAATCTGCATCTTTGTATCTATGGGGAAGTTTAGAGGTTGCAATTACTAATGTGACCACACTGGCTAGAAACTCCACTGACTAATGTTGTACAAAATCATTATAATTCATTAAAAAAATTAAAAAGTTGAATTCATGCAGTAAACTGGCTACCAAATGAATGGGCCAGTTAAAGAATATTTTAGAACCTTCTTTGCTTGCATGAAAAATCAACATGAGAGTCTTCTTTCCTCAGATAATTGTTTTTCCTCAAAAGTAAAATGAGTTGTTCTTCAAGAATGCAGACCACTATCAAAAGGGTTAATATTTCCACATCCTTCAGTAAGGTTAGGTTATGTGAGAACAAAATGCCACAGCCCATTAAAACAACAGGCATTCAATTTTTATGTTATATGTTTAATTCTATAAAAACCCATGACTTAAAAAGAGCCATGTAATTTAATTAGGATTAATCAATGTCAATTTAATAGAAGGCAGAAGAAAGTTCCCTCTATCTGTACATTAAAGAAAACCAAAAAATAAAACCCAAGTTACAATAGAGTCATAGTCACTTATACCCCCCAAATTTAATCAACTGTCTAAAAGGTTATGATAAATGCGAAATAGTTTTATTGTGTTGTTACTGATACAGCTAACCAAAAGGTACATTTCTACTTTCAAAAAATTTAAGAAGCTAAATTATTTCAGATACAAATTTGGGAACATTAAGGAAATGGCATATTCTAGTATGAACATCTAAAAGGTTGCTTAAAGGCTTCCAACACAATTCAAGGGCAAATTCTAATGTAGATGGGATAAGAACCCTCTACATTTCCTCAAATCAGTGGTAATTCAATGATGTGCCCATTCAGCCAACTTATATCAAGTGTACACTATATGTCAGGCATCATGTTATGCATGGAAGTACAGGTTAGGATCCATTCCCAGAGTTATGACTTAAACAATGCCAGTACTGTGGTCTAGAACCTTGAAAAAGGAGAACAAAGGATGGTAAAGGGATGTGGAAGGACATCCACTCCAGCTTAGGAATAAGGAAAGGTTTCCCAGAGGAGGTGATGACACTTGAACAAAACCTCGAAAAATAATTTAGCCACAGATTAGTTCACTGGAGATTGTTGGAATGCACACGACTCCTATAGTGGGCACAGTACTTTAAAAAATGTCTCTTCTTCCATTACAGTGTGTGTTTTGCAAGGACAGGTTCATCTTTAAGCATATTGTGTGAGCTCCATCGTGTGTTGTTTCTGGGGTTTTATGTGATTTGACTCCTAATGACTAATGAGAACCATATGGATGCATTGCTGCTGCATAAGTGTAGTGTGGTTTTGCACTTAAAAGAGGTATTCCGATGCTCTAGTTGTAAATGTTCATGAAAAGCCTCTTCTGGAGTTGTCAGACTGCTTTTAGTGAGTCTCACCAGTGGTTTGACATCTGCAGAGCATTGAGGGCTGGGCTGACTTTGAAAGGATTGAAATTAAATTACTTCACATCGTTACCCTGAGTTTTATATTCACTCTATTCCCTAAAGTAAACCTTAATAAATATTTTATGACCAGGAAAACAAACAAACAATGATAAAATAAAAAAAAAATGGAAGGGAAGATTAGGGCATTCCAAGCACACAGAACAGAATGTGAGGGTGCCGAAGGAAGCGTGGCATGTTCTGCTCACTAGGGAAGAGCACACAGGACATGATTTGAGAGGAGACTAGAGAGGCAGTCGAGGGCCCTTATTTGCCTTCAGGCTCTTCAGTTCTCTAGAGGATACCACAGAGCTACTGAGAGCTTTAACTCTATTTTTTAATAAGTTCTTTCTGGCTGTAGTGTCGAGGCTGCAGGGAGATCAGTTAGGAGACATGACAAAGGCAGAGACCGGAATAGGAGCAGTAGGTATGGAGAAGACAGACACATTGGAGAGACAAGTCTTTATGATAATTGACAAAAGTTTATCAGCAGTTAAGTACAGAGCAGAATAAGAAGGAAGAATGGATAGACTCCTAGATTTCCTGCTAGTGTAACCCAGGGCCTCAGATGATACACCAGGACTTGGAAACACAAAGAGAAGGAGGACTGTCGGTACTCCAGCAAGAAGAGGTGCCACTTTCGACTTCCATTAGTATCAGTAGATAAGAGGGATGCTGACCAAACCCAGTCAGGGTGTGTGTGTGGCCCTTCGGGGTCCAGGAGTGGGAATAAGTGTGCTATTTCCCATAAGGACTTCACTCAATAGGGAATGAAGAAGGAATTCCTCAGAGAAAGTGGATGCAGAAGAGGAGGGCTATGAAAAAGGGTAGAGCAGATGCAAACCACAGTTACCCTGGTCTTGCTCCAGAAGCTGAGAGGAAGCGTCGAGAGGTGTCTGATAATGGACTGTGTAAATAGATGCAGAACTTAAGAGTTCCGGGCTAGAGATCAGTTTGGGTGTCAACAGTAGCAAACAGGCACGTATATGACTGTGTGGGGAGAAGACGGGGGACAGGAGAGAGCCAACATTTCAGGGGTGGAATGGAGGAAAAGAAGTCCCCACTGGTAGGAGGTGGAATGTTGACAGAGATGGAAGGGAAACCAGAAAGGCAAGTATCACAGGAGTCAAGGGTGAAGACAGTTTCAGGACAGTGGAAGTAACCCATAGTGAAGACTGCCTAGAAGAACTAGGCACGGGCACTTGGTAGGTTGGGGTGGCTCCACAGGAGGCAGTTCAGTGGAGGTTCTAATCAAGGATGGGAAATCAGGTTACAGAGGGTTAATGAGTGAACACAAAGTAAGGAAGTGCAGATACAAAAATAGACCACTCAAGAAACTTGACTCCAAATAGATGGAAAAAGAGTTTACAGCTGGAGTTAGAGGAAAAGGATCTAAACATGTTCATATGACGATGGAAGGTAATTGATTGGGTAGGAAATGTAAGACAGATATAGAAGAGTTCTAAAGGAAAGGTGTACTACTGATCCTAGAAAAATATCTTTATCTAAACCAAGTGCAATTGAAATATTCAGATGTGCCTAGGAAAGCATATGAAAGATGAACATTTTTCAAGGGTAGGTCATATAGGATCAATAAATTCCAGGGCAGAAATATAGGCAAAAATAATCAAGAACACACAAGGGAAAGTTGGCAGCTAGATAAAACCTCAAATGAGTTAATCCACAGCACCAAAATATACTGTATTGTCTAGAATCAGTTCTTACTCATCATGAGAACATACATAGTCATTATAGGCAGAGGAAAACACAACCTGAAAAACATGGAGAATACCCAAAACAGACAGAAGGCACAATTTGTAGAGGCTTGGTAAACTAAGTATTATTTTCAGCTGCATAAACAGAGCATGATAATTTGGGGAACTTACTGGGGCCTGAAAAACTACAAAAGTTTTGAAATTCTATTCCTTTGCTTTTGGGAAGTCTCCTTTATAGATAATTTAATGATTTATTTCATTGGTTCACTCATTCAACAAAACCTGATCAAGGATTTATGTGCCAAGCATAAGTCGGACGGAACATCAGTAAGAGAGCATAGATTCTTAAGGGAAATGGGGTTGTGGGCTGTACTTTGAAAATGTATATTCAATTTACCTATTGTCTTTGTAATAGAAAATATAAAGTAGAACCTGTCAAAAATGTTCCTAACTGGTAAAAAATACAGTAAAAAAAAAAAATGTAGGATACGTTAGTTTTAACAGGTAGAGAAACATTGGCCTAAGGATTCAAGCATTTCTCCTTAGAAGAGATTCAGTGAGAAGATGAAATCTGACAATTCTTTCTTCCTCCATTAAATTCATTTTCAGATTATACGGTAGGCAAAAAAGGGAGGAAGTGTATATTTAATTATAGAGCTATAGACATATCTATATTTTCAAAGATTTTTTTTTTTTATTAGGAAAGAGAGAGAGTGAGAGAGAGCACGAGAAGGGATAAAGTCAGAGTGAGAAGCGGACTCCCCATGGAGCTGGGAGCCTGATGTGGGACTCGATCCCGGAACTCCGGGATCATGACCTGAGCCGAAGGCAATTGCTTAACCAACTGAGCCACCCGGGCGCCCGACATAGCTATATTTTTAAATGCTGTTGACTGTTGGCTCTTTATAGTTCTTACCAGAGTCATTCCCTTTCCTTAATCATCTTTATTTCTGCTATTGCCCATATCTTGAGCGTTAGGAACCTCAAATACTTACCTGAGGTAGGAACTTCTAGATTTGCCCCCCAAGTAGGAGATAAGTCTCCTGTGTTACCTCTTTAAGCTGTGTCAGCTGATGGTTACAGCTGGTATAGCAGGAAATAGAGAAGTAGATACATTGTGTCCCAGGTTGTATTTATGCACATATTGATAAACACAAATTCTTGTGAACATCCCAAACAAGGGTGTCGGAGGTGGTGGTGGCTTTTGGGAGAGGATAAGAATCTATGTTTTATCTTAGACCAAGATACTAGATGGATGCTAAGTAGTATCCATAGATACTAAACTTAGTATCTAGGTTTTATCTCTGCCTGTTTGCTTTTTAGCATCCATTTTCTTTCTTTTCAGTCCTGAGAAGGCCTATTCAAATGACAAAGCTAACAATTGCACACACACCATGTTAGTGTACGTGAACCCTACAGGTGTAAGAAGTTGGCTTTGTTTTGCCCTTGTTCTTGAACAAAAGCTCCTTCTTTGTTAGCCTCCCAAATGTTCTTTGCCATTATGCAGAAATACATTAATTTTGAAACAAAATAAATGCTGTACCTTTTGAAAAGATTGATATTAACAATCATATTAAAGATTAAAATTAACACTGTACACATAGACACACATACACACAGTGAAACTGACATGACCCTGTTCCTTCTTCCCCACGTGTCTCCAAGTTATAGCCAACACCTGTGGCCACACAAGGGGCAGACTTGGCAGCTGCAGAACCCAGATGTCAGACACTGGATTGTGCGTCCCTGGCAGCAGTCCTAAGTGGGAGGCTGTCTCCTTAACTGACCTCTGAAACAGTCTATTGTCTGACTCTCTCTCTCTGGCCTGGGTAGCAACTAAAAAGCTGTCTGTGGGGCTGGTTCAGAGTTAGCGTACTGATGGGGTTGTTCTGGATGCAATTATCCTTTGCCTTACCTTTGATTGTAAGGAATTTATTTCCTTGGTAGGGGTTAAAATTGGGACTGGGCAAATTCTTGACAAAGAACTATATTCAGGTTTCTTCCAAGGACAGAATAAGATGCTTTTTGCTTTGATTGATTTTTTTTTTTTTCCCAAGTGAAATTGGAGCAGATCAGCTTTATGTTTTAGCACACAGTTCTGTTCTGATTAATCAGAAGTAAAAATAAGAATTTCTTGGGCACTTCCCCCTCTGAAAGAAGACTGAGTTTCCTTATACAGCTTCTTAAAACTACTTCTTAAAGGTTGAAAATGAAACATTTCTTTCTTTAGAAACTTACGGAGCTGCAACTTTGTTTTTGCGATTACTAAAAAAAGTCATCTATTGTAGAGAAGAGCTCTGTGTATCATGAGTTATCTTGGTTCTTTAGAGAGGAAAATGATTATACTATAATCTTGCCTCTACACCACTTGCTGAAGAATGACATTATGTGTAAGGCGCAAGCATTAAGGGAATGAGAGGTAGGAAAAGGCCAAGTATGGAAGAGGGCTCCACTTACAATGCAACACTCGTAGCTCTCAGGGAGAGTCTATTGTGCATACAGTTCCAGTCATGGCAAGTTAAGGAGTAATATATCTAAAGGAAGATGAATGCTGAGGAAATTATGGGATGTATTATCATGTCCAACAACAAATGGTATTCATGTGCATCATGTAAAATGTGCCAAATTTTCCTTTATTAGCTTTTATAAAGGTGTAAATATTATTTCTTGGCTCCCACTGATTTAGATTTGGGGGAAAAAAAGGGAATATTCCTGAGTCCCAATATAAATAAGAAAATGATAAATAAATAAATTGGAGAGAAGCAGCATATCTCTTAGGTGGAAGAATTCCAAATAATTTATGTAGCTACTTGCCTCTTAAGGAAGTTGGAGCTTAATTTCCTACTGCTTGAGTGTGGGCTATGATTTATCACTTAGTTCCAAAAAGCAGAGTATAAAAATGGGGGGAGGGATTTACATAACAGTGGAGAAATCTGGCATACGTTGGCCAGGTGATAAAGGTTAGCATGAGTAGGAGTATCATATTGATAGTATATACCCTTGGTATGATATGATCTCATCCAAGGGCATGTCATCTTTGTAATTTACTTCTGAAAACCCATAGTCTAACCATGTGAAAATATTAAACCCCAACTGAAGGACATTCTACAAAATACCTGACCTAGTACTCCACAAAAATGTCATGGGCATCAAAAACAAGAAACTGTCAGAGCCAAAAGTAGCCTAAGGAGACAGGATGACTAAATGTCATGTGTTCTACTGGATGGGATGCTAGAAGGGAAGAAAGAACATGATGGGAAAACCATGAAATCAGAATAGAGTGTGGACTTAACAGTAAGGTACCAAAGTTGGTTCATTAGTTGTAGCAAAGGCACTATAGAAATGTAAGATGTTCACAACAGGGGGCACTAAGTGGGAGGTGTATCAGAATGCTGCACTGTTTTTATAACTTCAATACTTATATATATTTAAGTATTTATATACTTATAAATATTTATATACTTATATATATATAACTTAAATACTTATAACTTAAATAACTAGTATCTCCTTAACTCTCCTCCTTAACTCCTATAAATCTAAAGCTACCCCTAACAAAGTTTATCTGATGATGTTTCACATACTGCTACATTGTAACAGAGCTCCTACACGTCAATCAACATACCTTTCTCTTTTTCACCCACACTGATGCACCAAACCATACCATATGGCATAAGGAGTCATTTTTCTGACACATAGGAATACTTCATCTTTCAGGCCAATGTAATTTCAGTGGAGTCAGACTTAATTTGAGAATTTCAGATTTTTCAGTAATATTTAGGTCACGCCCCTAGTAATAGGACACAAATGCTCAGAAGATAATGTCCACAAAGGCTTATTTCTCATTGGCTTTAAAAGATGTAACATCCGTCAGCCACCTATCCAATACACTTGTATTTCATGTGAATGTTACTACTGACCTATTAATAAGACAATGCACTATCTCTGAAAGTAACATTCTTTGCTAGGTAACTGAGGGCAATGTTCATATTGGTCATTTGTTATTATGATAGGTAAGGGAGTAAGGTCTGATGTACCACTGTCTTAGAACATGAATGAGATTATTTCTTTGCTACTCTGTATGTATCCTTTAGAATTATAACACATCAGGATTCTGGGAAAATTAGAAAAGATTTTTTTAGTAGTTTCCAATTTATCATTTTACTTTGAAAAGGGGAGAAAAGTGTTGGTGTCACTGAATGTTTACTTAACAAAACAATTATGATTTCCAGAACTATTAACAAGAAATGTGCTTTTGTTAATACTTACTAGTACAATTTTAAAAGTTCAATCACAATTTAATTGACTATAATAAGTTGGTCAGAATTACCTCTTTAATTCTCCTTTTAGGAAAAGATGTAAATGCCATTAAAGAAAGCTGGAAAAAAAATACATGCAGCTTTCTGAATATATTTTAGGGCTAAAAATAAGATTCAGTAAAAGCACTTGTACAATCTCTACCTATTGTACTTTTTCCAATGATAACTTTTATTAAGGAAAATGGCTATGATGCTTGATAGTAAGAGAAAAAGTGTTCTGTAGGTAATTTTTTTTTTTTTTTATTAACATATAATGTATTATTTGCCCCAGGGGTACAGGTCTGTGAATCATCAGTTGTACACAATTCATAGCACTCACCATAGTACATACCCTCTTCAGTGTCCATCACCCAGCCATCCTATCCCTCCCCCTGACCCAGCAGCCCCGTTTGTTTCCTGAAATTAAGAGTCTCTTATGGTTTGTCTCCCTCCCCAGTCCCAACCTGTTTGTTTTTCCTTTCCTACCCCCCACGCCCCCCCCTGCCCTGCCTCTCAAATTCCTCATATCAGAGAGCTCATATAATTTTTAAAAATTTTTTTATTAACATATAATGTATTATTTGCCCCAGGGTAAATGTCTGTGAATCGTCAGGCTTACATATTTCACAGCACTTACCATAGCACATACCCTCCCCAATGTCCATAACCCTACCCCCCATAATTGTCTGATTGACTTATTTTGCTTAGTGTAATACTGTCTAGTTCCATCCCTGTTGTTGCAAAGGGCAAGATTTCAGGGTTTTTTTTGATGGCTGTATAGTATTCCATTATATATATATAATATTACACACACACACACACACACACACACACACCACATCTTCTTTATCCATTCATCTGTTGATGGACATCTAGGTTCTTTCCATAGTTTGGCTATTGTGGATACTGCTGCTATAAACATTCGGGTGTACATGCCCTTCGGATCACTAAATTTTATCTGTAGGGTAAATATCCAGTAGTGTGATTGCTGGGTCGTAGGGTAGCTCTATTTTCAACTTGTGGAGGAACTTCCATACTGTTTTCCAGAGTGGCTGTACCAGCTTGCATTCCCACCAACAGTGTAGGAGGGTTCCCCTTTCTCTGCATCCTTGCCAACATCTGTCATTTCCTAACTTGCTAATTTTAGCCATTCTGACTGGTTTGAGCTGGTATCTCACTGTGGTTTTGATTTGTATTTCTCTGTAGGGAATTCTTAACTAAGGAATTGCAGAGAGTCAACCAATATTTATTAGAGATTTTTTTTTATAGTTAGGTATTTAGTATGGAAAAAAATAATGGGGCAGGAGAGACTGATAATAAACGTAGGTTGCTCTTTTTTATATGCCTCTTTAATATGTTCAGTTAATATGTATTTTGCATTTTGTTAGACTAGTGTGCATGTGTGGTAAGTAATGAGCGTTATAGCAGCTCCCTTTCTCAGAACACCTATGGTGTGTCAAGGTTTATGCTGCTAAGTATCTGACAAACACCATCTAAAACTTAACTCTGCAAGGTGCATACTATTACTATTTAACAAGTGCGGGAACTAAAAACACTGGAAGGTTGGGAACTGAGCAAAGTCCCACAGCTTGTGAGTGAGGTGGCCATTACAAACACTGGCTGCTTCAAATGCCCGAACTCTTTCCACCCGAGCATACAGCTTTGTTATACTTTATATTTACGAACACCATTAAATTCAGTGTTTATCACTAATCAGGTGAGTTAGGTCATTGAACCTCTCTAGGCTTCAAGCTTCTCTTGGGTAAATGAAGTTGGCTGGTTGATTTCTAATGTTTCTTCCAGTTTTAAAATAGTAACATTGATTTGATTTATATACAGGATTAGGAAAACAAAAATGTTTTTGTTAAAAGTTCATGAACAGTAGCCCTTACTAAAATTTTGTGATGATGGGGATCTGTCTAGAGCTAGATATTCATGTGATTTCTTCCAAATCTCTCAGTCCTATTAAGCCAGGAGTACTGATCTTACATTTTCAATGTTATTCCCTAAAGTTTACATGTAAGTAAGTGGAAATTTCATATTTTTGTGGTTCTACACAAACTATATACTTAAATTTGCCTCACAAAGAATAACTTGCACTCAAATATGAATGTAAAGAAAACTTTTTTTTCTGGATCTGAAAATAATCAAAATATTGGTTTAATTCACATTTATTTAAATATAACAATTTAGACAAATGAAAACAGAAGCATATTTATAACATGGTAGACATAAATATAAATGAAATGTATTTTAGACAAAATTTAACAAATATATTAGACAAACTGATGACATACTTAACATTTAGCTTCACGGTACATTAACATGGGTAGTAAAAAGGATGTTTTCAAAAAAACTGCTATAAAATGTTCACATTTGTGTTAGTAATAAGTCACATTTCCTAGACTGATGTTTTATGAAAACTGTAATGTAATCATTCACTTCATGTGTACCATTATTTGTAATTGAAGCATATTTTTGTCAATAGAAGTATTCATTTAACTTCCAAGTAATATGGCATTTTTATCAAGACAATGCTACAGTTATTAAACAAACATGCACAACACATTAAAACTTGAATGATTCACGTACCTTTATGCACAGTGTTTAGTTTTGCTATGGCACTCTATCTTTGTGAAAAATATACTTACAATTTGGCACAGAATCAATAAACTGTATTGCTCCTAATCAAAACAAATGTGATTTAGATTTTCCATGGCATGGAAAATACTCTATCACAATTTGCTTCTTCCCTTTACCGTTTATTGACCAATGGCAGTTCTTTACTGCTTTAGTTGGAATAAATAATGGATAGCCAAGAACTAAAAGTCATAGTTAGGTGTTTTGCCTACACTCTAATTGGAAATGAGTCGATTTCAGCTTTTCTAGCAGCAAAACATTTCCATCTGTATTGTGGCCAACAAATTTCTAAATAAGGGTGTTATCAGCAATAATATGTATCATCATGAGATGTTTTTCTTTGGGAGGCAGAGAGGTTGAAAGGAAACGTAGATCTCTTCATAAACTGGGAACATATGTGGGAAGGGGAGCAAATGCCAACTGAAGCAGAAAGAGGGGAAGTTCTTTGGAAAGCCGGTGAGGGCACGCGCTCCAGAGTACCAGTGAGGCAGAAAACAAAGGCAGGCACACTGGAACCATTCAGAGGGGAAAGGGCTGTAGTGGGTTTGAGGAAACTGAAATGTATCACATGTATCACTCCAAACAAACAGCATCCAGAGCAGGGACAGTATCGGTGGATCAGCAAACTACTGCTGCTTTTCAGGGAAAGTTTTACATTTCCCCCTTGGTACTGAAGAAATTCAGTACCTAAATCGGGACTGAAGAAATTAAGCTAACTGGCAACATTTTTTTTTTTTTTCCTGAATTCATTCATAAACATTGTGGAAGGAGAAAAGGAATAACATAAACTCAAGCTTCCTTCAAAACAGAGAAAAGAAATCACACTCATCCTAAGCACAGACTTCGGAGTTGTAGTAACTAAGAAGAGTGCCACAGCTCTTTCTCACAGATCTCCTGAGATAAACTTGAGGTGTTACATTTTGAGAGACTGGTGGAAGGAATCTGCTCCTTTCATAAAACCTTGATAGCCTAATTTTTATATTTGTTATCTGGTGGAAAGGAAACATAACTTAAGTCCAGCTTTTATATAAATATACTTTATATTCATTACTCTGTTTTTTAGGATAATGTCGTTTTCTTTGCTTTAGGATCCTTGCTTTTCTGAGGAGCTTTAAGCAATGAAATGGCAAAGAACATCAAAGAGGTAAAAGAAAATAGGCAAACATCTGTTTAAAGCTGTTATGGTGCAAATAGACAAAGATTACAAATCACAGAGCACCGAATTTTCAAGAGTGAAATCATACCAGAACCGTGATAAATTTTCGCTGACGTCATAGGAGAGTAAGTGGTCTGGAAGGTCACTGATGGTGCCCTGCACGGCCAGCACGTGAGGGGCCAAGGTGAAGGGTACGTCGTTCAGGAGTTCGGCCATTAATGAGTTGTTTTCCAAAGTCTGGCCTGCCTTATTTTCCATCTCGGGGCCTGCTACTGTCACACTGGATGAGGTTTCTTTGCCAGTCTAAAAATACATATATATTTAAGTCATTTAATGACTCGTGGACTTTGAGGTTTAGTCATGGTAAACGTGGTGTTAATACAGCAAAATGATTGAGAAATGTGGAATGTAGAAATATTCCCAGATTAGAATGCTGCATCCATCTAAATCTCTTGTAGGCTTTGAAATGAATCCAAGCCCTACTCTTACTCAGACTGACCACCCCTGGCCCCCTCGAATACAGATTGGCATTCTTGCTATTTCCCTAGCCCTGATAATGTCTAGAGTTTGGCTCACAAATCTGATGGATGCTTCTAGGCTCTACAGCATTCCCAGCTTCCCTGTGAAATCTTGTATCAACACAGTCCAAAGTGACCTTGCCCGCTTCAGAGAGAAGATGGGGCAAAATGCCTAGGATGTTATTTGGCTTTTCCTCTTTGTGTCCTTGCTCTGTTTCATATGCATATGTCTTATCCCCAGATAGACTCTAGGGTACTTGAGGGTGAGAAATCTATTTGACATTTCTTTGTATTCTCCACCTTGCATGACTTACCTTGCATACCTTGGATGTTGCATCTATCCTCCACCTTGTGTACCCTAAAACATACTTAACATTGACCTTGAATGTGAACCGTAACTATTGACTGATTGCCTGACTTTCTCTGGAACTAGCGTGTTATATTATCCAAGGTATTCAAATAAGAATTGATATATCTTATTCAATTTCTTTAAAACAGGTATGCCTTGCATATAGTACTCCACCCAAAGAGGTGCACCAGGGGTTCAGGGCACGCTGTGCGAGCTCCAAACTGGAAATGACCTAAGTAGCCACCATAGGAGCATGGATACAAAACTGAAATGCATTTACAAAAATGAGAACCAATGACCTGCTGCTCCAAGCAGCTGAAACCTACCTCAAGGCATGTTAGGCAAAACTTGACTCCCCCACCCCCTCGACCCGGTCCCATGCAGAATAAAACTGTAGAGGTCTTACAGAGGCCCATGGGGCCCTTCCTGATCTGGCCCCGGGGTCCCTCTCTGGCAGCAGCCCCAGTTAGTCTCTCTAGTCCCATGGCCTCCTACTATTGGTGCACACCCAGCCTGCCTCAGCCTGGGGCCTGTTCTCTCCAGTCCCTCTGCCCAGGGGATTCTTGTCCCAGACATACCCGGGCTCCTCCTCTCACATCCTCCTCCTCCGGGAGGCCCTTCTTGACCACCTTATTTAAACTGTATCCTGGCCCTCACCTCCTGCAATCCCGAACTCCGTCTCCCTCTTCCGCCCTTACCTCTCCGTAACCCTCAGCACCTTGTTCTGTGGTATGTGAGTTATTCTGATATCATCCCTTGGATGCTTAAGGAGTTTCACTTCCCATGTTCAAAGCTATATCCCCAGTGCCCAGATCAGTGCCCAGTGCTCAGTAACTCTGTTGTTGAATGGATGAAAGCAGACACGATTTTTGCCTGCATGGGGCTCACAGTTATCTTAAGTACTGATAAATTCCTTCTAAGTCTAGAGGAGAATGGTTTTCTGTGTAAGAAATAGCAATCTTGTAAAACTTGTTATTGAAATGGAAAATGAATATAGAAAGGGTACATCGTAAGTGCACAGCCTGCTAAATTTTAACCAACCAAACATCTGTGAGCAACCAGTACTCAGATCAAGAAATAGAAGTGACCAGCTCCCCAGAAGCCCCCTGCTCTTTCAGTCCCAGTCAGCTCCTTGCCACTCACTCAGTCACCATCTTGATTTCTAACAGCACAGACTGGTTTTACCCATATTTTAGATGAAGTCATAATACCGTATGAATTCTTTTGTTTCTGGCTTCTTTGTCTTAACATTTTATGTATGAGAGTCATCTACATTGTTGATGTGAGCTTTAAAAAATTTCTGAAGAACATATTGTTGCAGAGGAGATACATTCTTACTGATGTCAAAAGAATCCCTTTGGTTGCCGTGTTGACTATAGCCAGTGGGGGGTACTGTGCCCAGGTAAGGAAGCCAGAAGACTGGGAATGAGAAATGATTGTGGATTAGGTGGTGATACTATGGGTGAGAGAGAATGGTTGGATTGTGGATCGACCCAGGAGAAAGTCAGTAGGATTTGCTGATGGTATGGACGTGGGGTGCGAGAGCAAGAGCGGAGTCGAGGATGAAGCCAAAGTTGTCGGCTTCAGCGATAAGGATGGAGTGAGGCTCCGTTCTCCACGTGCAGGGAGGGATAGGAAAAGAGTGTTGATGGGAAGCGGGTGGGGCAGGAAGATGAGGAGCTGTTTTGGACGTGCTAAGTGCCTTATAGCCATCCAAGTGGAGCTGTTAGTAGATAGGGGGGTCTGACAGGAGTCTGGAGCGGGGGAGATCTCGAGGAGAAAGTCTGCTTGGCGCTGTGTTTAAAAGATGATGGGAGGCCGGGCACCTGGGGGGCTCGGTGAGTTTGGGCTCAGGTCATGATCTCAGGGTCACGGAATTGAGTCCTGTGTCGGGCTCCACGCTGAGTGGGGCGTCTGCTTCTCTCTCTTCCTCTCCCTCTGCCCCTCACCCTGCTTGCCCATGTACTCTGTCTAAAATAGATAAATCCTAAAAAAATGGGAGGAAAGCAAGTAAAGACAAATATGAGAACAGACAACATTTCTAGACATGCTGCTACAGATGGGAAAAAGATATATGGGCCAGTCAGTGGCTGGAATGGGGCTGTGGGGTCAAGAGAGGTTTCTCTCGGTTTTTCTTTTGCTGCGTGAGTTGAGAGAAATGACAGCTGTTGTTAGGCTAATGAGAAGCTCTAGAAAGGAAAACTCCAGGGAGATACTGTAGGAGAGGAACAGCTCTCTTTACAAGGCATCCCCAGCACCTAGAACAGAGGCCCTCAAGAAATATTTGTTTTGTAAATGACGTCGAATTAACCAAACACATCCCTAGCCAGAGCTTTCTTAACCTCATGTGAAAATAAAACACCAGAGTACTTGGTAAGGACTGCAGCTGGGACAATGTGGTAACCACACCCTGCTCTGACAAAGCTTATTAGAAATGTCCATGTACGCAGTGGACAGAACCTCCCTCCTGAAACCTGAGTGAGACTTAAATACTAAGGATCCCTGGGTCAGATGAGAGCGCAGGTATCAGTGAGCAATGATGCCAGCATTCCAGCCTCTTTGGAGGCTATCACCTGGCTATCGCTGCTTTCCTCAAGATGACCTATGATCTACTCACTGAGGCTCTGTTTACCTTGGAGCAGCACAACAGAGTGTTTAGAGGACAGATTCTGGAGCCACAGAATTTGCTTAGGTGCAAATCCGAGGGCTCCTGCTTATTGTCTTGGGCAAGTTATTTAACTCCCCCATGCCTCAGTTTCCTTGGCTGTATTATGAGATCAATAATATTACTTATTTCACAGGATTGCTATGAGGATTAACAAAATGATACTCATAAGTAAGTAGAATAATGCTTAGCACATGTTAAAGTGAGTGAGTAAATTAAAACTTGAGGATTCACCCATTTCTCTCTCTCCCTTTTTAAAGATTTTATGAATTTATTTGAGAGCGAGCAAGAAAGTATACAAGTAGGGAGGAAGGGCAGGGGAAGAGGGAGAGAATCCCAAGCCGACTCTGGGCTGAGTGTAGGGCCTCATGCAGGGCTCCACACGGGGCTCGATCTCATGACCCTGAGATCACGACCTGAGCTGAAATCAAGAGTTGGATGCCTCAAGGCCTGAGCCACCCAGGCGCCCCTCTTCTGTTTCTGACATTCATTCACTGATGGTTCATATCATATTCCCTCACCCTCCTCTCTTAATCTCATGCACAAATGTTCCCTAGATCGATGCATTAGTAGCATCCCATGCTTGAACTTTCTTCTCGTTCTTGTGTACGGAATGTTCTCCCATTTCATGAGCCAAATCATCTTTCTTAAAAGCATTCTTGAAATCTCACCTTCCCCACTAATAAGGAGGTATATTACCCGTACGGCTTTGCTTTCGAAACCCCCAGCGTCTAAGATTTAACTCTCTGGCCAACTGCGTCTTGGATAATAAAGCAGTTGAGGCATGTGGTTCCCTTGTTCAAATTCTCCTTGAACAAAGGTATTACTTTACCAGCCTGGGCCTCAATTCTGTAGTCTGTGAAATGAGTGATGAGGGACAGAAAAAAATCACGAGGAAGAAAAGGAAGATGGGAGCAACAGGCATATGCTGGGCCCTTCCTTTGTGCCAGTCTCTGTCTGAGCTGTTTAAATGCTCTCACTCATTTAAGTCCTACCACAGCTTTGTGGGGTGTGTACCATTATCAGTCCCGTGTTAAAAACAAGAGGGCACGGAAGTGCACAAAGGTGAAGGAAGTTGTCCCAGGTTACATGGCTAGGCTGAGAATCCCACCCAGTGACCTTTAATGCTCCCCATTCGAAGACCCCACACACCTCAGCTTTGGAGAGACTGGGCAACTGAATGAACAAAGCCCTGAAAATGCAGGGGACGGTATTACAAAATAGGACAGGAGCCAACATAGCACATCTTGGCTTAATTTCGAAGGAAAAAGACTCTACTATCTTTTACCATTAGCAAGAAAGGACTGAAAAAAATCATTAAGGTGACCTTAGACCGAAGGAGGACAGAAAAGCAACTGTAATTTATGAAATATTTATCCCCAGAAATGAATCTACTAGTAGTCTGGATAAACCACAGGGAAACACTGGGGTCAGTGAAACAAGACGGTCTAGAAGTTGACCACGGTTGAAATGGAGAGGTAGAAGGTACACGGGCATGTGCTACAGTATTCTTTCTACCTTCATTTTGAACACTGTCCAAAATGAGTTTCAAAAAAATTAACTTAAAAATACCGTGGACAAAGTGTTCCACCAAATGCCCCCTAGAAGGCCCTGAATTTCAGCTGTGCTGGGCGTATTACTCCAACATCTATCCCTTAACACTTGGCCCGAGTGCAACATCCCCGTCTCCACGGAGGCTGCCTGCCCTCTTGGCAGCAGGGTGAGCGCCATGATGCAGCTGCCGCTGGCATGCTGAGAGCTGGAAGGGGGGAAATTCTAAGGCCAAACAAGAGTAAGTCACAAAGAACCTGTGAGTCAAAATTCAAGGACCCCACACCCGCTACTCTGATCACGCAACGGAGCTTGGCAGCCTGGGGAAGCAGAGGTGGGGGCTGAGGGCCGAAACAGGTGCACGAGTTCCCCAGCAAAAAGCAGCCCTCTCTCTCTTACACACACAGTCTTTCAATTTTTTTCATTTGCATAATAAAATGGGTCTTTAAAGAGAAGAATGAGTATGTTAACCACAATGGAGCAAGAAGAAAAGAATCAATTAACCTTACAGTTAATAGCCAAATTTTAAAAAATTACTTCAAATATTACGTTCATAAGGCATGTTTGTTATTTTTGTGATTAATCCTGTTGACAGAAGGGCTGCTCTGACAATGTTCTTGAGTGTAAGTTCCTTCGCATAATCTAGCTTTAATACTTCTTTTTCAAAGTAATGTTTGTCCTGACGTGGTTTAAATAGCAGTATGCCATGTCAGAATTTTTTTTTTTTTAATCTGGGGGAGAAGATAATTTCCAGCAAAGTTTACAGTTAATCAGCTATTTTTATGTCTGTGTAAAAATTATTTCTTGTTCATCAGTTAACCTGTAAAAAAATGGGCTGGCCAAGTTTATCTTGTATTCCTCATATTCTATGATCTTTGTTTCAAATAATCCAAAAAGGTTTATAGACACTGTTCCTCCCTTTCTTGCAGAGGGGCTACAAAGATTCATGAGGCTCAATCTGCACACTCTTCTCAGATCTTCGGAAGAAAACACAGTCCAAGAACACAAGGCACATAACACTTTTCAGTGAAGGCTTAGAAAAATGAAGTCACTTCCCTGGAGCAACAGAAGGTTAGTGGCATCCTGTGAACCTCACTCCTGGGTATTTGAAAGCAAGGAAATGCAGGTTTGAGAACAGACTACATTTTTCCTGGCACAGAAGCCCCCCAAACCACCATGAAATCTATTAAGGGGTGCCAATTTTGCAAACCTGCTAACAATTTGGAGCCTTCATCTCCTTAGCCATACCCGACTAAAATATGAATATTTTATTAATATGATCACCTCTATTTGGCCTCTTTTTAAACCTCCTGCTTTTTAAGGCAACCCGTGCCTCAGATAAGCATAGATAAAATAGTGTCCTATAAAAGCAAAATATTGAAGTGTTAAAATTTAGAAACCATCCTTAACCAAAATAGTCAGAGAACCTATTAGAAGAATATGAAACCAGGTATAAAACACACATCCAACACATTCCATTTACATGCAAAGAAGGTAGCTATATGCTAACACATATTTCTAGGGGACGAGTTACAGTAAGAAGAGGTAATGTCAAGCTCTGGCTGTCTATGCCTTTAAATCCTAACATCTATAAATAAAAGACATGTTCCTTTGCACAATAGCCCGAACAGGCAACATGGTCACTTTATCTCCCCAGATAACTATCCATTCTATTCTGGCTTCAGCTGGTATCTGCTTGCATTACATCAGCGTCTTGATGGGGGTGGGTGGGGGGGCAAATCTGAGTCAGAAGCGTCAGGGGACAAGAGGTTAGAAGGTGAGAGAAGCAACAGCACAGTTAAGGGCAGTACTCAGGATCCTTATTTATTTATTTTTTCTAAGAGGTTAGTTGCTAATAAATGTCTGGCCAGCTGATAAAGGCCAGGGGACTGGTCTCTTATACCTATAGATGTCCTAAAAAAAATAGTCTCCTTTCGCTAGGGAGAAATTATTTGGCAAAAGTGGAGACTGCGGCTTTTCTGCAAGTCTTCCGTACCCAGAACACACTGCCTGCATAATACAAGTGCTCACTTGTAGCACTTGAATGGGGTCCCCTTATATCTGAGATATTCTAGGCACCCCAGACTTGATTTTTACACTGAGGCATTAGGCCAAAGAAACAAACAAAAGCCCAGAACACCTGATCACTGATACAGATAAATTAGGCACGAGAGAAAGCTGAATTTACTGCCAACCTGTTTCCCATAGGGCCAGTTTGAGGATGCCATATACAGGACTAGCAAACTGAGAGGCCAGGTTAGAAAGTAGGTATTTTCTTTGCTCCCTTTCCTTTCTGATTTCTGACATCATTTCAATTTACAACTTGGCTCATGATTTTTTTTTCTTCAGTATTTGTTCCCTTTTCTTCTCCCCGCTCCCCCTGTATTTCCACCTGCTTATGCTTCCTGCTTCTTCCATCTTTCTTTAAAAAACAAAAAAACCCCAAATCCTCCTGACTTCCTCTTTTCAGAACTCCAGCTGAACCTATGCAAGTGAAGAGGGGGAAGTAAGCAGGCTGGCATTGGCTTCTGTAATCTGTTCCATGCATTCTTGGAAAAGTGGCTTCACTGAAGCCGGAAAATCTTCTGTA
The DNA here is from genome assembly GCA_028533885.1 of Nasua narica. Classification (NCBI taxonomy): domain Eukaryota; kingdom Metazoa; phylum Chordata; class Mammalia; order Carnivora; family Procyonidae; genus Nasua; species Nasua narica. Next base: position 33,746,349 of record CM052806.1, on the reverse strand, counting down.
CAGCCAACTGGCGGGGGGGGGGGGGGGGGGGGAGCCGTGGAAAGAGGAAAGAGAAGCATTTTAGGAAAGGAACCAGCAAGAAACAATATGTTCAGCATGGGATCCTGTTTAATACTGGTTTGGGAAATAAAAAAGGCTATTCTAGTGATTTTTAAAAAATATTTTTTTAAAAAGTTGGTTTATAGAAGTTCATCATCTCTGACCTTAAGCTATCCAGGAATCTCTTATTTTCCTGTAGGCCTTCCCCCTCATTCCTGCCAGCACACATTTCACCCCTGCTCTCCTCTCCTCTCACCCTACATCACCACCCAGCCCCTCGCTGCCAGCCAGTGGGCTCGCATCCCACTCTGCAGAGGAGACAGGAATCATCAGGCGAGGATTTCTTCTACTTACCGCACCCAAAAAACTTCTCTGCATTTCTACCCCTCCACGCTTCCCTCCGGCCACCACGGGCAAGCTTCCCACCCAAAGTGAACCCCTCCCCGGTGCTCCACATCCATCCCGTCCCTGCTCTTCAAGGACGTGGCTTCATCCATTGGGAGGCTGCTCCCAATAGCTGATCTTTTGTAACGTCAATTCGCCACTTACAGAAAATTCGGCTGAGGTCTTTCGCACCCCCTGGCATCTTACCCACTGAACGCCCACACTAGCTTTCTCATTTTTTTCACAGCCAGGCTGAGATGATTGTTGACACTCGCTGTCTGTTTCACTCCTCACCCACTGCCATCTGCCTTCTCTCTCTACCCTTGTGCTGACACTGCTTCATCCATGGTTACTAATAATCACCCTGTGCTAACCTGAGAAGATGTTCTGAAGTGCTAACCTTCTATGACTTCTTTGTAGCACTTAAGACTAGTGACCCTCTGAGTTTTTTTTTTAAGATTTTGTTTGACAGAGAGAAAGAGATCACAAGTAGGCAGAGAGGCAGGCAGAGGGAGAGGGGGAAGCAGGTCCCTGCTGCGCAGAGAGCCCGATGTGAGGCTTGATCCCAGGACCCTGAGATCATGACCTGAGCCGAAGGCAGAGGCTTTAACCCGCTGAGCCACCCCCACCCTCTGAGTTTTAATTTTCTGATTTCTGTGCCACTTAGTATTGCCTCTGTCTGGCTGATTATTTTTTTGTCTGTTTCTGAAATGATAGTCTCCAGGGTCTCATTTCTGTTCTTTTATTCTTCCTTGTCTCGACACACTTCCTTGGAGGAGCTTATCTATGTCATGGTTCCTACTGCCCCATCCCTTCACTCCTTGAAAGTAAAGAAGTATGCAGATGCACGCATGTGTGTATATGTGTGCACAAACACACGCACATGTCCACGCCCATCTCGAACCCAGATTAAACTTAGGGCTCCTGACCCACACGTTCAACTCCTTTTTTTTTTTTTTTTTTGGAATAGTGAACTCAACTTGTCCTGAACCTGACAAGTTCTGCCCAGCTCTATCCCAACCCAGTGCTCTTCTAATATTTTTTGTATAATGACTGCCCAGCACAGAAGCCCGAATTATCTTTGACTTCTCTCTCCCTGGATGCTTCCTCCATCCAGTAAATGAGTCCTACTGATTTTGACGTTTTTAAAGTCTCTCCAAATTCCATCATTTCTCATCAATCCTACTGTCCATTCTCTTAATGCAAGTCACTATAGCCTTGTGTCCTGAAGGCTGCACGCGTGTCCCTCGTTCTCCCTCTCACTGGTCGCATCGAACACACATGCTCTTCCTTGTGTAATGCTTCTCAACACCTTTGGACCAAAGAACAAATTCCATATCGTAGCACATAAGATATGATCTGGTCTTGCTTACCCCTCTGATTTCTTTTATTAACATTCCCTTCATCCATACCAAGCTATTTACTATCATCCAAACCTGCCAAGCTCTCCCTTTAGTTCTGAGCTTTAGCTCATTTGATTACTTCTGCCTTAATGAGGACAGTGGTCTCTACCTCTTCTTCTTCTCCCTTCATCTTGCCTATTTCGACTAGGCCTTCAGGATGCACACCAGGACTCAGAAAGATCTTCCCAAGTAACTCCTCCAACCTGAACCAACTGCCTGCCCCTATATTCCCACAACAGCTTGTGCATATTTCTGTCACTGCACAAATCATACTGGACTAGAATTCTCTGTCACTCTCATAAAACCATGGTCTGCTCAAAGCCAGGGACAATAGCTTTCATCTCCATTCCCCTGGCAATCAGAGCAATGCCGCTTGTAATAGGTGATTGATACATGTTTACTGAATGACTAAATAATTTGTTTCCTCATGAACTTCATATTCAGATTTATTCAGAATAAGCCAGGAATTATTATGTTAAGCTGCATTTCCATATCTGTTTTTTTTTCTAACAAGATTTTGCTCACTGTATTATCACCAATATGGTGAACCATGGAAGGTATTAAATACAGATAGCACTTAAAACTAGTTTCCTTATGAATGAGATGGCTTGTTCGTGACTTGTCAAATGAACTACTTCACAAATGTGTCTCCCAACAGAAGTTCAGTAAGGTTCTGCTACAATGTAGGTGAGACTGTGGCAACTATTTCTATTGTAGATCACCTTTCACTGAGAAAGAGGAGGAAGCTGACCTTATCAACTCTCAATTCCCCCCAATCAACTTAGTCCACTCTGGCTGCTATAACAAAATATTATGGATGGGGTGGCTTATAAACAACAACTATTTCTCACAGTTCTGTAGGCTAGGAAGTCCAAGATCAAGGTGTTGGCAGATTCGGGGTCTGGTAAGGGCCTGCTTCCTGGTTCGTAGACTGTCCTCTTTTCCCTAAAACATCACATGGCAGAAGAGGCCAGGGCTTTCTCTGAGACTTCTTTTCCAAGGGCACTACCCTCATGACCTAATAACCTCCCAAAGCCCCCCCTCCTAATACCCTCACATCGGGGATTAGGTTGCAACATATGAATTTTGGGGGGACACATTCAATCTATAGTACCAACCTACCTTACACAGCTCTTCTCTCCCCGGAACCAGTTTTTCTGGTATAGTCTGAAGGGGCTGCAGTGGGGCCTATGCCTGGGGCGGGACTAGCTAAGCACCAAGGGGAGGAAAGCCTCAGAGATGAGAGCTGAATAGTGGAGGGGATGGTTGGGTAAATTCCACTTATTTCTCTTCACCTCTTTAACAAAAGAGAAAACCTCTCTCTTTTCTGGTTTCCATAAAGAGGGTTTTCTCTCTAGCCACCTTGGCTGTCTGCCATACCCCCCAAGCCCTCCCAAGGAAGTAGACTGAGCTATCCAGCTGGTGGACGGCAGCCATAGGTCCATGTTTCTAGATGAGGGACACTAAACCATCCACAGTCCCAAGGCCCAGAGAAATTCTCTTTCTTTGCTCTCTACTTGGACCAGGGGAGACAAGTTACCAGAGTTAAGAGTGTCCATTGTGCTGACTTCAACGTCCCCCACAGGTCTACACATGGGTTACTGGAAGTGTGGAAGTCCATTTCTGCTACTACATGAAGCTGCCTCCTTCAGCCTAGGCTGTATTAGTCAAAAGGGAGACATTTTCTTTTTCTGTCTGCAGTCTCTTTGGTCTTATTTCTCCAGTAGCTCAGGATGCAGATGAGGAAAAGGAGTGCCCTTTATTAGGACATTATGAACCCCCCCAATTTCTACTTCCCACACATCTCCATTTATACCAAAATGAGAGGCATATTAACCACACCAAACGAACAAAACCAGAGTCATGCAGATGTTAAATGATCTTGGAATTAAAACTGTAACAAACTAATAATTTTTAAAACTTAAATGGGCTATAATACTCTTTGAAACAACTTACTGGTATAATTTTATCAATTTTATAATTAAGTCTGTAGGATAAGAAAGTTTTAATCAGAATCTTGGGAAAATGATGTCTGTTTAGGGCTTTATACAGTTTTTGAAGTAGTTTCACATACTTTATTTCATTTGAGCCTCACAGCCTGTTAAATTTGATAGCGAAGCTACTGTTTCAATTCTCATCGTCTGAGGCTCAGTGTAATAACTGTCTAAGGTCATGTCACTACTAATTGGCAGAGATGCATACTCTGGGTCACCTGATTTACAGCCCAGTGCTCCCTCCTTCAATGTAAAGACCGTCGTCAAGGGAAATAATTTGTTTTATGGACTTAGCAATTTCTCTATGCACAAGTGTCATCTGGATTAGAGAATGAAGGTCCAAAAGTATAGACTGTGCCACCATAGAGAGTTCAAAGGATCGGTGCAACTAAGCATCTTGTTACTTAGTTAAATACAGTAAACTGGATACAATATGTAACAGCTTAAAAACTACAGCACCTGATCACAGCCACCACTACACAATGGCTTAGGCTTCTGTACATGAATTCTTTAAGCTTATTATGAATATACCACAGGTCTGAAGAATTTGATATCCCTTATTAGTCACACTGGATTCTACTTCCCATTTATAGAGCTTCATTTATTTTAAATATCTATTCAACTCCTTTAGAATGCAATGCAACAATGTCATGTTTCTTCCAGATAATTTCAAAGGAAAACAATGAAAAATGATCTTGTACATCTCAGCACACTAAATATTAATTTCACTCAAATGAAGGATTTTCATTTTGTAAAACAACGAAAGCACTTCAACCATCCGCATAGATGATAAGAAAGGAAGTGGAATACTCTCTTTTTAAAGATGGTAAGAAAATAAATATTTTACTATACTTTTTATATAATTAGATAAAGACCTAACATATATGATATTGATTGAATGGACATAAATAGCAAACTATAATAGTAGGACATACAAAAAGAAAGTAAGTCTAAAGATATTAAGTAACAGCTACATGCTGGGGTTTTTTGGGGCATGTCTTTGATGGAATGAACATTTAACAAATTCATAACTTACGTATAATATGTATTTTTAAGAACATTTAGATGTTTTTATAAACAAAAATGCAATTATGTCATGTTAAGATTATTTGAAGAGAGGAAGCTAATCTGTTCTCTTAATTTGCACTGCAAAGTTTGTATTTTGTCAGTGTATATTATTATGTGAAGACATAAATGCATACTTTTTAGTATGTACATAGACTTGCCATGTCCATAGCTAGAATTCAAAGACAATTATCAGTAAGATCCCATGGTTACTTTGTATGTAAACATCTTTCTAATCTCAGGAAACAAAAAAAATGTTAAGAAATGGGAAAATATTGGATAGGAAAAGCCTTATTTTCTTTGTAATTTGAATTTGATGTGTGGAATAGGCCGCACACTTGGAAATACTATAGTAGTGAATACACAACTGTACATTATCATATAGAGATGGAAGTAAAGAGAAATGCATCATACCAAATGGAGTTCAGAAATTATGAAGGTAGGCTAATTAAAATCCACTCAGCTTACCCACCCTTGCTGCACCTAACCCAGCACTGTGCTAGAAAAACGATGTTTGGCAAAGTAAAATGGTGAGTAGAGAGCTGTGTCACTTGACCTTGGCTCTCATTGCAAAAAAAAGTTGTATTTCAAAATAGATGTGGATGGAAAAGTAAATACAGCTGTGTATTCTCCATCCTAGCGTGAGAATGAAGGGGCTACTTGGAATGGAAAGAGGCAGTCCCTTGATGGTATATACTCAGAACCCAAAGGTGAGTGCTAATATTTTTATGGCTAACTCAGGATAATATTTTTTATTGTGGAAAGATATATACAATGTAAAATTTATCATCTTAGCCATTTTTAGGTGTATAATTCAGTGCATGAAGTACATTTCACAGTGTCGTGCAGATACTCCCACTTTCTATCTCTAGAACTTTTCCATCATCCCAAGCAGAGACTCTGTACCTATTACACAACTCTCCATTCTTCTCCCTTCCCCCAGCCCCTGCTAACCTCTATTACACTTTCGATCCGTTTGCCTATCTAAGTACCTCATATAACTGGAATCATACAATGTTTATCCTGTAGTGACTTATTTCCCTTAGCATAAGGGTTTTGGAGACCATGGATGTTGTATCACGTATCAGAATTTCATTCCTTTCTGAAGCTAAATATATGCCATATTTTGTTTATCCATTCAGCTGTTAATAGACATTTGGGTTGTTTCTACCTTTTGGCTATTGTATGACAGTATTTTTAAACTAGAGTACAATCAATAAGGCAGGAAATCAGGTAATAATTCTGAAAGGACTGTCAGGAGCCAATGAATATAGGAATATAGAGTATTTACATACATGGAGAAAAATTAGCAAGAACCTGAAGTGAGGGAAACATATTTCCTGCTTATTCTAAATTGTGATTTTTAAAGGTATATTCAGTTTGTACCTTTTTATAATACACACTTTGCTTCGCTTTAAAAATGCTAATTAAAGTAAGCCTTGCCAACTTAATATTTTATGGATTAAAATTGATGGTATTTCAATCCTGTTTGAAGCAGCACCATAATCTCTAAGACCTTCCACCCACTCTGGAACTCTATGCTGGAATTCTTTTGTGTGTTATTTTAAGAGTATGAGATATCGTTACCTGCTTCTGGGGGAAGTCTACCCAACAAAATACAGACTGGATAATGCTAAGAATCGATTAAAACTGAGAAACCACAATCATGCCCAAGTTTACAGGAAAATTTAAAATTCACATATCTTAATTTTCAAATTTAATTTAAAATATTAATTAAAAAAATTTTAAATGCCTCAGCAAAGTAACAAAAGGAAAATACGCACTGTGCTTGGAGAGTGCTTTCAGGGGAACAATAGAATAACTGCTTAGTAGAGAATCACTTCTTAGGAACATCCTTTTTCAGGATTCCTAAGTTTTTAGGTAGAAAGAATTGTCATATATATTGTTACTTAGACTTCAAATTGAAAATTACTCTGCAAGACTTAGAAAGAGCACCAGATCCAAGTCCCAGTGACTATGGTCTCCATCTCAACCATGTGACCTTACACAAATCATTTAAACTTTCTGTGTTTCAGTTAATTCCTCTGAAAATATGAAATAGTTGGACCAGGTGATCCAGCTTGTACCATAATTATAAATAGACTTACACCCCAAATCTTCTGCATAGTAAAAATTCTTATGGAAACAGCACTTAATATATAATAACTACAGAAACAAAATATCAACTGATAATTATGTATCTTGAGAAGAAACATGTAACTCAGAACGATACTCCATAAAAGGACTCCTGTCATAGAAGAATACCTAACTTATACTGCTCTTCATTATGACAAAAAACAAATACTTTGGAGTTAAAAAAAATTATATATATACACATACATATGTATATATATAAATTTAAATATATATATAGGTGCCAATCTTCTATCAAGTTATGGCCTAGAAAACCACTGTCATAATTATTAAGAACTCAGAACGTATTTTCTCAGGCCAATGAGTCCACAATAGAGATGAAATCCTATATACTTGCAGTAAATACATGTAAGGAAATTATTAATATTAAAATCAGAATAACAAGGGAGATTAAACATTTTAAAATTATCTTGATTGTCAGTGCTAAAAAAAAAAAGCAAATATAGTTGTAGGACCTGAACTTTGGTCAAGAATCTGAGAGGTATATTGAAGTATTTTCAAGACTGAAAAGTTGTAATAGTGTGTACCTATGTCTATTGCCACAGACATCAATTAAGTGGTAAATGGGCACTTAGTTGCCAGTCACTGCTTGAAGCACTTTACCTGTGTTCTCTCATTTAATTTTTTATGATGTTCATACCACTTTCACCTCCATTTAACCCATGAGGAACACCGAAACCCAAAGAATCGAGTCTAAGTCTGGGATTGTACTCTGACTCACTATTCTCTGCTGCCCCGCAGACCTCACACCATCTATGGGAACTTCGCTTCATAACTTGTAAATGCACTGTTTCTAAAGACTTTTTCAAATTGTTTAAAAAATACTTTCTCCTTCAGAAAGGGTAATAGAAGTCTACTAATCCTACTTTTTCTCTCAAAACAAAGAAAAGCACATGTAATGTGGAAGATAACTTTTTTTTAAAAACAAAAACCAAAGACAAGGGAAAACATTGCACATTGTCATTTTTATATCCAGCTGGATATGCTAATTCTATGTGGATCTTAGACACCCTGAAATTACAGACTATTTAGACATTTTTAAAGTAACTTTTTACCTTAACCAAATATATTCTAGTTAAGTTTAAGAAAGTAAAGTGACCACATAGTGATGACACTTCCTGAGACAAGCCCTCTGGAGCTCACTGTCCTGTGCCAAGAATGGACTGGATTCAACTGCTGACAGACATCCCCGAGCCCTCGGCACTTGCTAAGCCATTAATGGCAAGAAGGCACCAGGTGCCTGGACCAGGGCGGCAATCTGTTCTCAGGAAACAGAGAAAATACTTTGCCTTTAAAACACGTGATCTGGGTCAACTTAACATGCTTCTTGAACTATGTTAAGAGATTATATCACAGACAAGAAAAGAGAATGAGAACATTTCCGGGACTCAATATAGTTGCAAATTTCTGGGTGGACCCTTAAATGTAGAAAAAAAGGGGAAGTACATCATCACTATTTATGCCCAGAGGAGCACAAATGAAAGTGGTGCTTTCATGCTCAAAGCGTACAGTTAATTTTTAAAAGGCCTTGAGTGTTTTTTACTTCCTATTTGTTTAATTGCTTTGAACAAAAACCTAAACAAAAATTGATTAAAGTGATGCAGTTCAAATTATAAATTTCATGCTGATTGCTTGAAAAGCTATAAAAAATATCTGGATCACCAACTACAAAAAGTAAAGCAAATCACAACTTTGAAAACAATTTAAAATTCTGAGCAGGTAATCACTGAGAGGAAAACAAAAATACTTTCATTTGAATAAAAATTTACTCAATTTATGCTGTTCCTTTAGTTTCCTTTCTCATAGCCCCCCAAATTGTTTTTGAAAAGAGACCTATACAGACAATATATGTAAAATACTATGCTTTGTGGTAGCAAGAGCTTTGTACTGCCCACTAGTGTGGTTTACAAGAGTTTAGGGAAAATCAATTAACGTAATACACCACATCAGTTGAATTACAAAATTATATGATCATCTCAATGGGCTCAGAAAAAAAGAAATCGAGTACACTTTCATGATAAAAAACACTCACCCAACTAGGCATTGAAGGGAACTTTCTCAACCTGATTAAAGGACATCCTCAGAAAATCCAAGCAAACATATTTCACAATGAAAGAACAGATGCTTTTGTCCCTAAGATTAGGAACAAGACAAGGATGTCCACTTTTGCCACTTCTGTTGAACATATTATTAGATGTTCTAGCCAGAGCAATTAGGCAATTAATCAGTAACAGATTTTTAAAATAAAAGGTAGTTTTATTTCCTTTCTAATCTGGATGCTATCGATCTTTATATGTAAATGACATGAACCTGCATGTAGAAAACTCTAAGAAATCCATTAAAATACTATTAGAACTACTAAGTTCAGCAAGGTTGGAGGAGACAAGATCAATATACCAAAACCAGTTGTATTTCTATACATATACAATAAATAATCAAAATGAAATTAAAACAATTCACTTACAGTAGCATCAAACAATAAAAGATTTAGAAATAAATGTAAAACTTGTACTCTGAAAACTAGAAAACATTGTGGAAATTTTTAAAAAATCTAAATGGAAAAATACTCCATGTTCATGAGTCAGAATATATTATTAAGATGGCAGTATTCTTCAAAGTCATATATAGAATCAATGCAATTCCTACCAGAGTCCCAGCTGATTGCTTTGTAGAATTGACAAGCTGGTCCTAAAATTCATATGGAATTCCCAAATACCCAAAACTGCCAAAATAATCTTTAATTAAAGAACACCATTGGAGGACTCACATTTTCTGATTTTGAAACTTACTATAAAGCAACAGTAATTAAGATATGTGGTAATGGTATAAGGACAGACATATAGCAATGGAATGGAATAGATTTAAAAGTCCAGACATAACAGGTGTCCACGATGAACTACTTTTATAGGTGCCTAGCTTTTCTTTTTTTATTAAAGTATAATCGACACACAATGTTATGTTACTTTCAGGTGTACAACATATTGATTCAACAATTCTCAACATTATTCCATGCTCACCACAATAAGTGTAGTCACCATCTGTCACATCGTTAATATTACAATATTATTGACTGCATTCCCTGTGTTGTACTGTTCATCTCTAGGACTTGTTTATAACTGGAAATTTGCACCTCTTAATCTCTACTTGCCCCTCCTTCACCTCCCCTCTGGCAAGGGGGGGGGTGAAGGTTTCTGTACTTAAGAGTCTGTTTTTGAGCAAAGGCAAAGGGAGGGAGAGAGGGACAGAGAGAAAGCAAGAGACTTTTAACTGCAGAAAACAAACTGATGGTTACCAGGGGAAGGGGGTGGAATGGGGGGGATTAAGGAGCGCACTTGTCATGAAGAGCACAGGGTGATGTATGGAATTGTTCCATCACTGTATCATACGCCCGAAACTAATATGACACAGAATGGTAACCGGAATTAAAGTAAAAACTAAACCAACAACAACAAAAAAAGAATTCTTAGCAATGTGATGAAGACATTTTAAATGTGAAAATCAGTTCAAGACAAAAAAAAGTTGTTTTGTTTAGATTCCACATATAAGAGAAATCATATGGTATTTGTTTTTCTCTTTTCTGATTTCACTTAGCATAATACCCTCTAGGTTCATCCGCATTGTTGCAAATGGCAAGATTTCACTCACACACACACACCCCCCCCCCAACATCTTTACGCATTCATCTTTGATGGGCACTTAGGTTGCTTCGGTATCATGGCTATTGTAAATAATGCTGCAGTAAACATAGGGGTGCATATGTCTTTTCAAATTAGTGTTTTCACTTTATTAGGGTAAAATAACCAATAGTGCAAATACTCGATCATATGATAAACCTATTATTAATTTTTTGAGGAAACTCCATAGTGTTTTCCATAATGGCCGCACTAACTGACATTCCCACCAATAGTGCACAAGAGTTCTTTTTTCTCCACATCCTCGCCAACACTTGTTATTTCTGGTCTTTTTGATTCTAGCCATTCTGACAGGGGTCAGGTGATAGCTCATTGTGGTTTTGATTTGCATTTTCTTGATGATTAGTGATGTTGTACATCTATCTTTTCATGTGTTTGTGAGCTACCTGTATGTCTTCTGTGGAAAAATGTCTACTCAGGTCCTCTGCTGCTCACTTTTTTTCTTTTGGGGGAGAGAGCGAACGAGAGCGCAAGTGCGAGAATGCACGTGGAGTATGGAGGAGGCAGAGAGAGAGAGGGAGAAGAAGAGAATCTTGAGTAGGCTCCAACACGGAGCTATTGTAGAGCTCCATCTCAGGACCAGGAGAAGAGGACTCTGAGATCACGACCTAAGCCTAAATCAAGAGTCTGATGCTTAGCCAACTGAGCACCCTTCCTCTGCCCATTTTTTAATTAGAGTGCTTTTTTTTTCGGTGTTGAGTTATATAAGTTCTTTATATATTTTGGGTTTAGCCCTTTGTCAGATACATCATTTGCAAATATCTTCTCCCATTCACTAGGTTGCTTTTTTGTTTTGTGGATGGTTTCCTTTGCAAACGCTTTTTGTTTTGGTGTAGTTCCAATAGTTTATTTTTGAAAAGCTTTTGTTTCCATTGCCTGAGAAGAGCCATCTGTAATATGTTGCTGAGGCAGATGTCGAAGAGATTATCACCTATGCTTTCTTTTAGGAGTTTTATGGTTTCAGGTCTCACATTTAAGTCTTTAATCCATGTTGAGTTTATTTTATTATGTTCAGTCAACCAATATATAGTACATCATTAGTTTTTGATGTAGTGTTCAGTGATTCATCAGTTACATATAAGAAACCCAGTGCTCATCACAACACTTGTGTGTATGGTATAAGAAAGTAGTCTATAGACGTTTCACCCCTTTGCATGTAGCTGTCTAGTTTTCCCAGCACCATTTACTGAAGAGACTGTATTTTCCCCATTGTATATTCTTGCCTCCTAATGTTTCTACATTAATACATTTAAATTCCTAGGTCTTTTTGGTGCAGTTGTACATAGGATTGTTTTCCTAATTTCTCTTTTTGCTACTTCATTATTAGTGTATAGCAATGCAACTGATTTTTATATATTAGTTTTGTATCCTGCAATTTTACTGAATTCACTTATCAGTTCCAGTAGTGTTTTGGTGGAGTCTTTAGGATTTTCTATATATAGTATCATGTCATCTGCAAATAGGGAATATTTTACTTCTTCCTTACCAATTCGGTTTTCTTTTTTCCCTTTTTCATGGCTGACTGCTATGGCTAGGACTTCCAGTGCTACGTTGAATAAAAGTGGTAAGAGTGGACATTCCTGCTTCGTTACTGATCTTAGCTCTCAATTTCCACCACTGAGTATGATGTTAGCTGTGGGTCTTTCAAAAATAATCTTTCTTATGTTGAGGTATGTTTACTATAGACTCATTTTGTTGAGAGTTTTTAATTATCAGTGGATGTTGTATTTTAGCAAATGCTTTCTCTGCATCTATTGAAATGATCATATGGTTTTTATCCTTCCCCTTCATCATGTGATGTATCATGATGATTGATTTGCAAATACGAACCACCCTTGTATCCCTAGAATAAATTCCATTTGATTGGGGTGAGTGATCCTTTTAATATATTGTTGAATATCATTTTTTAATATTTTGCTGAGGATTTTCACATTTATGTTCATCAGAGATATTGGCCTGTAATTTTATTTTTTCATAGTGTCTTTGTCTGGTTTGGTATTAGGGTAATGCTGGCCTCACAGAAATGAATTTGGAAGCTTTCCTTCCTCTTCTAGTTTTTGGAGTAGTTTGAGAAGAATAGGTATTAACTCTTCTTTAAATATTTGGTAGAATTCCCCTGTGAAGCTATCTGGTCTTGGATTTTTGTTGGGAGTTTTTTTGATTATTGATTCAATTTCATTACTAGTAAGTAATCAGTCTGCTCAGATTTTGTTTCTTCTTCTTTTTTTTTTTTTTTTAAAGATTTTTATTTATTTATTTGGCAGAGAGAGAGAGAGAGAGATCACAAGCAGGCAGAGAGGCAGGCGGGGAGGGGGGAGGAAGCAGGCTCCCCGCTGAGCAGAAGGCAGAGGCTTATTAACCCACTGAGCCACCCAGGCGCCCCAGATTTTCTGTTTCTTCTTGATTCAGTTTTGGAAGATTGTATGTTCCTCAGAATTTCTCCATTTCTTCTAGGTTGTCCAATTTGTTGGCATATAATTTTTTATAACATTCTCTCAATCTTTTGTATTTCTGTGGTGTCAGTTGTTATTTTCCCTCCTTCATTTCTGATTTTGAGTCCTCTTTTTTCTTGATGAGACTGGCTAAAGGTTTATCAATTTTGTGGGTCTATTCAAAGAACCATCTCTTGGTTTCACTGATCTTTCCTATTTTATTCATTTCCATGCTAATCTTTATTATTTCCTTTCTTCTACTAGCTTTGGGTTTGTTCTTTTTCTAGTTCCTTTAGTTCTAAGATTAGATTATTCACTTGAGATTTACCTATATTGTAATAAACTTCCCTCTGAGACCTGCTTCTGCTACATCCCAAAGATTTTAGATCTTTGTGCTTTCATTTTCATTTGTCTCTATGTGTTTTTTATTTTCTCTTCGATCTCTTCATTGATCTACTGGTTGTTTAGCCTGCATTTATTTTTTCCAGTTTTCTTATAATTGATGTCTAGTTTCAACAGTTGTGGGTGGAAGAGATGCTTGATAAGATTTTAGTCTTTTTAAATTTATTGAGACTTGTTCTGTCGGCTGACATGTGATCTATCCTAAATAATATACCATATGCACTTGGAAAGAACATGTATTCTGCTGTGCTTGGAGGGAATGTTCCATATGCATCTGTTAGATCCATCTGATTTAGTGTGTCATTCAAAGGCACTGTTCCCTTATTTTCTCTCTGGATAAAGTATTCATTGATGTAAATGGGGTGTTAAAGTCCCCTACTATTATTAATATCAGTTTCTCCCAACCATGTCTCTGATGTAGTCTCTTTTCTGTAACTGGCTGTGCAAAGTCTGTACCACCAATCTTCAGGTCATTTTTAGAGTTAGTTGTACAGGTAATGCTGTTGTTTCAGCGTGTCTATGGTCAACTGATTTTTGACAAAGTGCCAAGACCATTCAATGGAGGAGAGAACAGTCTTTTCCACAAATGGTGCTAGGACAACTGGACAGCCTCATACAAAAGGAAATTTATAGGAGACTATATGCAAAATGAATTTAAAATGGGCTGATGTCTGAAATGAGCTAAACTATTTATCTCTTAAGGAAGAAAATGTAGAGATAAATCTTCATAGCCTCAAATTTGGCAAGAGTTTCTTAGATATGACCCCAAAACATAAGTAATGAAAGGAAAAAAAAAAGTAGATAGACTGTATCAGAATTACAAATGTCTGTGCTTCAATAAATGCTATAGCAAACATGAAAATGCCAGCAGCAGAATGGGAGACGATACATGAAAATCAAGTATTTAATAAGGGACTTGCATCTAGAATATATTACAAAAAAAAAAAAAAAAAAAACCTCTTAAAATTCAACAATAAAAGGACAACCCATTTGAAGAATAGGCAAAAGATGTGAATAGCTATTTCTCCAAAGTAGATCTATGAATGGTCAATAGGCATTTGAAAAGGTGCTTGACATCATTAGTCATGAAGAAAATCCAAATCAAAACCACAAGATACCCACAGTGAGATTCTCTGTACCCATGAGGATGGGTATAATAAAAAATCAGATAATAATAACTGCTGGTTTGGATGTGGGGAAACTAGATCCATTATATACTGCTAGTGGGAATATAAGATGTGGCACCACTATATATGATGTGGAAAATGGCCAGTTTCTCAAACAGTTCGACAGAGAGTTATTATAAGACCCAGCAATACCACTTGTCAGTATATACTAAGAAAAATTAAAAACAGGTATTCAAAAAAAAGTTGGACATATATGTTTATAGCAGCATTATTCACAACAGCCAAAAGGTAGAAACAACCCAAATTTCCATCAACTGGTTAACAGCTAAACAAAAGTGGTATATTCACATAATGGACTAGTATCCAGTAATTAAAGGAGTAAAAAGGAATTAAGTATTGATATGTACCTCAACACAGATAACCCTTGAAAAGATTATGCTGAGTGAAAGAAACCACAAAAGAATACATATTATTCTATTCATATAAAATATTCAGAATAGGCAAATCTGTTGAGACAAAAAGTGGATGAGTGGTAAAAAGTTCAGCATTACTTCCAACAGATTGAAGATATATCTTCAAGTGAAAGGAATATGCATTGGTCATAGTGTTTATTTTCTCACTTAATCAGACTCAAATATTTTCATTCTTTTGCCCACATATTTTTAAATATCATAAATCTATATTCATTATAACTTCATTTAACCTATCCATATTATTTATATGAATTTGAAAGGAATATTACAGATTCCACTCGATATAATGCACCTAAAAAACACTAATACATCTTTGTAAGTCCCCAACCAGCCCTATCTTCTCTTCATTTTACTGTTAGCTTCATTCTAGTAGCAGTCATCTTCAGTTGCATGAAGTAATTAAAAGAAAACAAGCTGTCTCACTTCACCAAGAGATGCCCTTCTAAAAAAAAAAATAAACTGGGGCACCTGGGTGGCTCAGTGGGTTAAAGCCTCTGCCTTCGGCTCAGGTCATGATCTCAGGGTCCTGGGATCAAGCCCCGCATGGGGCTCTCTGCTCAGCAGGGAGTCTGGTCGCCCTCCCCCCCACCCCGCCGGTCAAATAAATAAATAGAATCTTAAGATAAAAAAATAAACTTTTAAAATCTATTATATAAATTTATTATATATATAGCTTTGATTACATACTAATAAAATAACTCAGAAGACATTTTCTAACACTTGGCCTTAGGGTCACAGTAAAGATATAAATATATATTTTTTTTTTTGAAAGATTTTGTTTATTTGACAGTGAGAGACACGGCGAGAGGAAACACAAGCAGGGGGAATGGGAGAGGGAGAAGCAGGCTTCCCAACGAGCAGCGAGCCAGGACCCTGGGATCATGACTTGAGCCAAAGGCAAACACTTAATGACTGGGCCACCCAGGTGCCCCACACTGTAAATATATTTTTAAAAATAATTTATATCAATATTTTTTGTTGCCAGGAAATAAGACAAGAGTGATCAATAAAATACTTTCAAGATAAAGGATAAAATTCTTTGGGGGAAGTGGATGGAAATCTGAGTTCAGGTAGAAAAAGGAATGATGTGAAATTTCTGATTGTTAAAGAGCTTGTTCATGTATTTTTTAAATGGGTGATGTCATGTACCAAATTGTTATGGGATCTCAATTTCACTGGATGTATTTGAAAGAATGATGTAATCGTTTTATGTTTAAATGTCAATATTTGCAGTATGTGGGAAATTCCATCCTTTTCAACAATTTAAGTCATGAAAGTTTTTATGACATCTTAAAACTTTAGGCGGTACATTGTTTTTAAGACTTCTTTTAAGAATAACTGCTCTAGGGTATTTATACAAAATTGTTTTCACATTTACTGGGTATTACCAAATTGATCTCTAGAGTAGTTGTTTAGACTTACACAGGGTGTGAAGACCCTTTCCAAACAGCACCGCCAAAACTTCGGGTTTGTCAGGCTTTTTAATCCTCTCCAACCCGAATGTGAAATAATCTACCTTTGCTCCCCAGTTCGCTCCTTGCTTCACTCTCAGCACATCTTGCTAATTCTTTAAGTCTCATCTTAAATATTTCCACGCAGAAGCCTGCTCTGGCCACCCTGTTTTAGTTGATCCCCTCCCCACCCCTGACTTGTCCTTTAACTCCATAGGTTTTACCCTTCACTCTACTTCCCGCGGCCAAGCATCATAATCTCTTTGCCTATTTTTATTTTAGATTAGTTTTTTGGGTCTGTCGCTCCTACTAAAATGTAAGCTCCATAAGGCAAAGTCCCTGTCCAATTAATCGTAACTGAATGTGCAGTAGCAGAGCATCTGGCATACAACAGACAATAAATCCTGCTGAATGAATGAATGTTGTGGGCTTGAGTAATGAAATCGCATTAACTCTACCATTCCTTCACCTCCAATAATCCATTGGGAACACAGTCCTTGGCTTATTTTCTTCTTCTTGGCCATGCTCCTTAATTTTGTTCTGGATGAACTTCTCTATGTTTACCCCCACAAATGCTTTTGCAGTGAAGTATGTTGAACATGTAGAAATGACAATATGAAAATACAGGTTAAGGGCTCCCCAACTATGCTGTCTTGGAAAAGTTACCTTACATTCTATACCTTGGGGACTTAATCCTCATGTGCCCCCATTTTCTCATCTGTAAAATGGGAATAAGTGAACCTACTTAGTAAGATGTTGTGATGAATGAATGAAATAACAGTGGTAAGGGCTCCTTAATACGGTTCCAGAAACACAGTAAGTACTCAGTAAATGTTAGTTCTTTTTCCTTGCCAGCTATCATGAAATTTGAGAATGTTAGTTAAGTCTACCATATTCAGTATCATCCTAAGAAATTTAAATGTTATAACATTTAATCATAACTTAAACAACAGGTAGACTAATAGCATTGTAAGAATTTCACATATATGTTGGCTAACTGAACATAAAACTTCACATATAGAGCTTTTCAAATAACAAGGGAAATCATTATCTTTGCAAACTGAGAAAGCAGTTTTGATAAAGCTGGCAGTAAAATATGACAGAATTTCCAGAGTATATGTACCTTTAAAAAAAATCTTTCAGAAATTACTTTTAGTATTATTAGGTCAATTATCAGTTGACTTGACTTTCTAATTGTGTTTTCTGTTAAGCTGAATGACTCAATAAAAAAAAAGAGCCAATTACAATTTTTATAATGATTTCCTGGCTTGCAAACCAGGATCTATGGATCCAGGCACTATTTTAGTCAAGATTTTATAAAGTCCTCTCTTTTTTTTTTTTTTGTTAAAGATTTTATTAATTTATTTGACAGAGAGAGAGAGATCACAAGTAGGCAGAGAGCCCGATCCGGGGCTCGATCCCAGGACCCTGAAATCATGACCTGAGCCCAAGGCAGAGGCTTAACCCCCTCAGTCACCCAGGCACCCCTCTTTTTCTTCTTTTAAGAATGCTGAGAGAAATAACTTCTAACCAGCATGGCAGTAACAGTAAGCTTGATTCAGCATATCCTCTGTTGTCATTCTGAGACCACCTGACCTGTCATTTGACTCCACCTTCCTTGGTGGAAGTCATACATTTGGTACTGAGCATAATATTAACCAAACTGTGAACATTTTAGACACCAGACCAACTGGTGATGTTAGGAACTGGAGACTTCCTGCAGCGAAACCACACAGTTGTGTAAACTTCAACCCCATTACCTGCAGCGAAACCACACAGTTGTGTAAACTTCAACCCCATTACCAAAGGCACAGGAATACATTAAAAATTGCTAAAATGTTGTCCCTTTTTGAAAACATTAATTGAATGTCATTTTATATTGAATGGCAAACAAAATGCAGATTGACCATAAGGTGTATTTTGACATATTTAGTAGCATAGCAGAATCTGTTAAATTTAGTTAAAGTTACTGTGGAAAAATAAAGGACTAGTCAATTAATATTAGCAAATGTGAAGGGGTGCCTGGGTGGCTCAGTCGGTTAAGCGGCTGCCTTCAGCTTGGGCCATGATCCCGGGGTTCCGGGATTGAGCCCCACATACTCTTTCTCTGTCAAGTAAGTAAATAAAATCTTAAAAAAAAACCAAACCCAAATGTTAAAAATTATCATTTAAAAAATGATATACCAGATGACATATCACCGGCTCAAAAGAGCTTCCAGTGGTATCTGAAACTTTCAAGAATTCTTTTCCTCATTTAGTAATCAGTTGAAAAAATTCCTCATGGGCTTAATTCATATTGGCTCAAATACATCAAAAGATGATTGTCTACTAAAAATATTTAAGAATTTTGAAAGTATGGGGGCCCCTGGGTGGCGCAGTTGGTTGAGCGACTGCCTTCAGCTCAGGTCATGATCCCGGAGTCCCGGGATCGAGTCCCACATCGGGCTCCTAGCTCCATGGGGAGTCCGCTTCTCACTCTGACCTTCTCCCTTCTCATGCTCTCTCTCACTCTCTCTCTTTCCTAAGAAATAAATAAATAAATAAAATCTTTAAAAAAAAAAAAAAGAATTTTGAAAGTATATATAAAGAAACCAAATGGCTTTAAGAAATTCGGCCATATGGGTATAAATAGTGACCTTCATTTTTGCAGTTCAAAAATGTGCATCCTAATTGTAAAAATGGCTAAGGCAGTATAATACAGAGGAAAGAAATGAATTAGGAATCAGAAGGTCAACTGCATTTATCTATTCAAAAAAATAGTTGAATCTCTATAGTGCGTCGGGCACAACGCTTGGCAGTAGACAGAGTGGAGAATAAACAGTCATAGGGCTGCTTTGGTCAGGATTATAATACAGAGAGAAAATTTGACAAGACCCTAGGGAAACAACTGGGAAGTGTTCTAAGGAATGAACAGCAGGCAATGAGAAAAAATGGGATGGGTGATAGGCAAGAAGGGGAACAAGAAATGAATTTTGACTGCACATATGATCAAAATTTTTTTTAAGTGAAAACCCTTTAAAATCTGGGAACAATTATTATTGAAAACTTTTTGTTTAAATAATAAAACTCTGAATAGACTTCAAGTTTTAAAATACAATTCAATAGTACGGTATCTGGTACAGTTACCAAAGCATAACCAAAGATCATCAAAATTCCATCATGATTTAGAAAAGCCAATTGAAAGAGCCTCATTTTTTTCCTTTTTAGAGTCCACATAGAAGTGAGATCATAAGGTATGTCTTTCTCTGACCTATTTCACTTAGCATAATGTCCTTCAGATCCATTTACAAATGGCAAAATTTCATTCCTTTTTAAGGCTGAATTCTTTATACATTCATCCATTGATAGACACTTAGGTTGCATGTGTGTCTTGGTTACTACAAATAATGCTGCAATGAACAGGGGGGTGCATATACCTTTTCCAGTTAGTGTTTCCTTTTCCTTTAGGTAAGTACCTAGAAGTAGAGAAGCCTCCATATTGTTTTCCATAGTGGCTGCACCACTTTACATTCCTACCAACAGTGCAAAAGACATCTCTTTTCTCTGCATCCTTGCCAATACTTGCTATTTCTTATCTTTTTCAAAATAGCCATTCTGACAGGTGTGAAGAGATAGCTCATTGTGGCTTTAATGTGCATTTTCTTTTTTTTTTTTTTAAGATTTTTTATTTATTTATTAGAGAGAGAGAGACTGAGAATGAGAGGGGAGAAGGTCAGAGGGAGAAGCAGACTTCCTGCAGAGGCGGGAGTCCCACATGGGACTCGATCCCGGGACTCCAGGATCATGACCTGAGCCGAAGGCAGTCGCTTAACCAACTGAGCCACCCAGGCGCCCTAATGTGCATTTTCTTGATGATTAGTGATGTTGAGCATCTTTTCATGTATCTGTTGGCAATCTATAAGTCTTCTTGGAAAAATGTCTATTCAGGTCCTCTATTTTTTAATTACAATTTTTTTCCTGCCTATTTTTTAGTGGGATTTTTTTTGGGGGGGGTTCGCTATTGAGTTGTAGGAGTTCTGTATACATTTTCGTTATTAACCTCTGCTCAGATATATGGTTTGCAAATATTTTCTCCCCTGCCATAAGTTGCCTTTTCATTTTGTTGACTTCTTTGCTGTGCAGAAGCTTGTCTGATATAGTCCCACATGTATGTTTTTGCTTTCATTGCTTATGCTTTCAGTGTCATACCCAAAAAACCATTGCCAAGACCAATATCAAGGAGCTTACTGCCTGTGTTTTCTTTTAGAAGTGTTATGGTTTCAATATTTGTTTCTTGCCTTGTCAATTTTTGCCATTCTAACTGGTGTAAGGTGGTGTTTCAAAAGATGTGGTCCATACATACAATGGAATATTACTCAGCCATCAGAAAGGATGTATACCCAACTTTCGCATCACCATGGATGAGACTGGAGGAGAGCATGCTAGGTGAAACAAATCAAGCAGAGAAAGTCAATTACATAGTTTCACTATATATTTGTGGAACCTAAGGAATAGCGTGGAGAACATTAGGAGGAAAGGAAAAATGAAGGGGGGGAAATTAGAGTGGGAGAGGAAGCATGAGAGACTATGGACTCCGGGAAACAAACCGAGGGTTTTAGAAGGGAGGGGGTTGGGGGATAAGTGAGCCTGATGATGGGTACTAAGGAGGGCATGTACTGCATGGAGCACTACCTCAAAAACTAATGATGTGCTGTATGGTGACTAACATAACACAATTAAAAAAAAATAAAAAGTTTTATGGTTTCAGGTCCTACATTCAAGTCTTTATCCATTTTGAATTGATTTTTTTTGCGTTTAGTATAAAATGGTGGTTGAACTTCATTCTTTTGCATGTGGCTGTCCAATTTTCCAAGTGCCATTTGTTGAAGAGACTGTCCTTCCCCATTGTATATCTTGGCTCTTTTGTCATAAACTGACCACATATGCATAGGTTTATTTCTGGGCTGTCTGTTCTGATCCACTTAGCTATGGGTCTGTTTTTATGTCAATAACAAACTATTTTGACTACTGTAGCTTTAGTATAGTTTGAAATCAGGGAACAAGATCCTTCCTTGGTTAAATTTATTCCTGGGTATTTTACTCTTTTTGATGCAATTGGAAAAGTACTGGTATTTAGGTGAGCTTTTTAACAGTCTCATCTTTTTACATTTTATTTCAAAAATGTGATATTTTAATGGATATTATGTTTGTAATGAGAGTATATCCAGCTGCAAGTATTGTTAAGAATTGTGAGAGCTCTCAGATAATGAGTAAGAATTTTTATATGGAAAACAAGATGTTTTTATAACCATATTTGACCAAGAACTTTTACTTCAATAGTAGAGGATTTCTGGGAAAGAGAGGGTGGAAAGAGGCTAAGAATATTTTAAAGATAAGAGCAAATAGTTGTTTATTTTTTCTTTGTACTAAGGCAAAATTGACACTATGAGATATCATGGAATATTAAACCATCTATATATGCTTTACATATATGTCATTCAAATCTGTACAATGACCCTACAGAAAAGTGGTATTATCTCTAATTTACAGATAAGGAAAATGAGACACAGATATTAAATAGCTGGCCTAAGGTCACAGTTTGTACATAACAGTCCTGCTCTTAAAAACTGAACTCTGAATGACTTTCCTACACATAGGCAATTTTTTAGCTCAAATAAAGGTGTTCAGCTTTAACACAACCCTGACAGTGTTAAAGCTTAGAGAAAATAACTAGTTGCCTAGCAATTTATTAAGGAAATATATAGCTAGGAGGCCTTACTTTGCCTAGTATCATTTCCAGGTTATATGCTATCATGACAGTGTGACTTGAGAATACCCAATAAAGATTTGAAATTTATGACATACTGTATTATAAGAGTGCAATGAGATTGAAAACTTTAGTATGGTATTTACTGGATCTATTTTTAAAATATTGCCAATGCCGTGTCTGTTTATAAGGTTTTCATAGGGGAAACTACCACCATTTTAAGAAAAGCTAGTAACTAAAATTTCAAACTCCTAAAACAAACTAAAAGAAATTTTTACGTTCACTATACAAAGAATCTTTGCTCTAACTAAAGGACTGAATGAAGAATTCTGAAGGATAGACATTTCCTCTTATAATGCAAGTATCAGAGCCACAAAACACTGGTGTTACTGAGAAGGGCACTGGTCTTAAAATTTGAGAGGAATTTCTGGTCTCAAACATTACTACTCTGTTTACATACTATGTGATAGAAAGCAAGTCACTTAATTTTTCTACATTCTATTTGGTTTTCTTGTCTCTAAAATGAAGGGTCTGGGTTAGAAGATATTTAACCCTATAGATCAGTCCTGTTAAATAGAAATTAATAATAGCCACATATGTAGTTTAAAATTTTCCACTAGCCATAGTAAAAAGGGAAGAGGAGGGGCACCTGGGTGGCTCAGTTAGGAATCTGCCTTCAGCTTAAGTCCTGATCCCAGGGTCCTGGGATTGAGCCCCACGTCTGGCTCCCTACTCAGCAGGGGAGTCTGCTTCTCCCTCTCCCTCTCTGCCTGTGCTCATGTGCTCTCCCTCTTGCTTACTCTATTCCTCAAATAAACAAAATCTTAAAAAAAAAAACACGAAAGAGGAGACAGCTGAAATTAATTTTTAACAATATAGAACCCAATATATCTAAAATGTCAGTTCAACAAATAATATAAGAAATTATTAATGAGATATTTTAGGTACCTTTTTCATTGCAAGTCTTTGAGATTCAGTGTGTATTTTATACTTAGAGCACACTTCATTTCATACTACCCACATCAAATGCACAGTAGCCACATGTGTATGTATAGTTGTAAATATCTATGGGCAATACAGTCTGTTCTCCAATAATTCATGTGAAATGTTTCAGGATTATTCCATAATAAAAGCAAGGCACACCAGCAGAAATCGGGCTTAATAAAAGCACTTGTCCACACAGTGTGGTTTAATGGCAGCACTGTGAAGGTCCCCATCTACAGTAGCCTGAAACTTTTTTTTTTTTAAAGATTTTATTTATTTATTTGAGAGAGAGAAAGAGAGCATGAGCGGGTAGAAGGTCAGAGTGAGAAGCAGACTCCCAGTGGAGCTGGGAGCCCCATGCGGGACTCGATCCCGGGACGCCAGGATCATGACCTGAGCGGAAGGCAGTCGCCTAACCAACTGAGCCACCCAGGCGCCCTGAAACTTCATCTTTGATGGATATTTTCCTTTTTCAGTGTTTTACAATATAAATTATAGAAGATAACACATTGACAAATTAAGCCCTTAGTGCAAAGTGAAAATCATTATAGAAGCATATGGGGTATAAATAGTAAAGTAAAGGGTCCTTAACACATGATGTGTATGTGTTTGGGTTTATCCTACTGCTTGGATCACTAGTATCTTACATGATGCAGGGGGAGTAGGGATGAAACCTATAAATGGTAGATAGCTGAGAAAAAAATTACCTATTTATGATTCAGGCTTGTATTCTTATTATCTAAGTAAAATGGGAAAAAAAGGGAAAAAAAATCCAGATAATCACATGTGAGGTGAAGTCACATGAAAAGATGGGCTGTCCCCTTGACCTGAATGTCCATTAATGGCAGCTATGGCCACAATGATGTCGGGAAGGAATTAATGCCAGCGGTCGCTGTTGGATTATGCACCTTGGCTCCTCTAAGAAGTCTTAACACCGTTTAAGATTTACTAAAAGAAGCACAGTTAGGCAAACCACTTTAAAGCAACCCAGTCCTAAATGGCCGATGAAATTCAAACCTCGAGCAGCACCTTGAGAAGAGAAATGGTAAGATTGGGGCATGGAGCTTGCTGAAGGCAAAAATCTGGACTATGTGTAATTTGTGTGCTCTTATCATCTGGTTTCCACTTTGAGATTCAGAAAAAGGTTCTGCAGTAATCCTATCTGCATGATCGATACGTGGGAAAGCTGTGTCAGCCTCTTATTAAGAGGAAGGGGGAAAGGGAACCAGAGTGTCACCAAAGCGACGTTAGCTGTGCCTTTTTTACTGTCAAGTGGATGGAGGCTATGAATTTAGGAACCTTCCCACTGGTGAGCCGGAAAGGACCATTTGGTCATAAACCAGAATTAGTATCTCGCTCAGCTTATTTATTTTTCAGTTTTTAGGATCTAAAGACCCTATTTATTTTTTTTAAAGATTTTAATTTACTTATTTATTTTACAGAGACAGACACAGCGAGAGAGGGAAGAGTGGGAGAGGGAGAAGCGGGCTTCCGGCTGAGCAGGGAGCCCAATGTGGGGCTTGATCCCAGGACCTTGGGTTCAAGACCTGAGCCAAAAGCAGATGCTTAACCAAGTGAGCCACCCAGGTGCCCCTCATTCAGTTTATTCTTGTAAGTAAACCTCAATTTTAGACTTACAAAATTGTATATGTGTATGTGCTAGGGGAGACTCCCAGAGTTTTTGAGTTGGGGGGAAGAACGGTTTTGGGGGGTTACAGAATCTGACATTACCGGGCCTGGGACAAGTGATGTCAATTTAGGAAATTGTGGAAGTGGAATTGGAAGCTAGGTCAGTCCAGCTCCAGAGCAAGAACTTTTTTTCCTAGATGAAAAGGATTTTATCTGCGAATCCCATTACAGAAAATACAGAAAGAAAAAGAAAGAAAAAAACCCTTTTTACTAAGTCTTCTGTCCACAGGCTCATAAGGTTATCTCCAGCCTCCTAGTTGTATATTCATGGATAGGTTTGAATTCAAATACAGAGCTCAATAAAATGTTAGATGATATTAAATACTACAACTACAGGCAGTGCACTTGACCTTCTTTCATTTACTTTCTATGTGTAAAAACAAGAATCACAGTCTCCATTGCCAGTCTCTGCAGAGGCTGATTAAAAGAAACAGGGGTTTACATAAAGCTCTAGAAGCAATCAAAAGAAGAGTATGCTAAGTTCTAAAGATCTTTCACTTTCCAACTAGGTTTACCATTCCTCACAGAAGAATTTGCCAGTCTTTAATAATCATTTTAGTCCTAGAACCACCCAAGGAGCAATTGATGGGGCCAAGAAAGAAGTTCATCTTGGCAGTGAATCTTGAGAACAGACAAGTGTGGGCCCTGAGAGAGACATCTGCATGCCAAAGCAATTGGCCTTTCACAAACTTTGTAGTCAAGTGCTCAACTTTAAGAACAGGGGGCTTAAAATGGCATTCTGTGTTCTTCTTAAAGTGGCAAGAAGACTTTAGTTTCTGCAAAGTAGATTCACATAATCGATTTTTAAATATGTGCATCCAGACTGCTGTTTAAAGGGCTGGCTGCATGCCACGGACCATCTTACACAGAATCATATATAAGAAACACGAGAGTCTCCACCTGGAAGATTATGGCCCATGGAGTCTCTCTTCACTGTCACAGGACAGAGTGTTTAAGGTTTTTTGCTTTTTTTTAAAAGATTTATTTGACAGAGAGCACAAATAGGGGGAGTGGCAGGCAGAAGGAGAGGGAGAAGCAGGCTCCCTACTGAGCAGAGATCCTGATGTGGGGCTCAATCCCAGGACTCTGGGGTCATGACCTGAGCCGAAGGCAGATGCCTAACCGACTGAGCCACTCAGGGACCCTATGGTTTTTTAACTATTCCCCACAGACTGAAAGCTCTGGGAGGCCATGGACCATGTCTATCTTGTTCGTAATTATACCCTATCTCCAGTCCTGAGAAGTACGCCTGGCATTCAACAGGGACTTAAGAAATATTTGTTGAATGGTGGAAAAAAATTTTCTCAGAAGGGACTAAGAGAAAATGGACCTCCAGCAACCAAGATTTCTGGAGGATATGTAATGAGTAAGAGATGTACTCTTTTTGTCCCCCGTAGAGTAATACTAGCTCTCTTCAGATAGTGAACTTTTTTCTCAGTGAAATAGTCACACAACAGCAGTCCAAAAAATAAAAAGGCAACTTCATTTATCTTGCTATATTCTACTCAACACCATCAGGCAAATGCCCGCAAGTTATCAGAAAATATAATACTATTTTTCGTTTAGACCTGAATAAATTTTTCATCATGGTAAAAAGCTTTAAATGTCCTAAATTCCTATGCTCATACTGGTAATGCCAAATCAAGTTATTTATTTATTTATTTATTTTTAGATTTTATTTATTTGACAGAGAGAGAGAGAGAGAGAGAGAGAGAGAGATCACAAGTAAGCAGAGAGGCAGGCAGAGAGAGAGGGGGAAGCAGGCTCCCTGCAGAGCAGAGAGCCTGATGTGGGGCTCGATCCCAGGACCCCAAGATCATGACCTGAGCTGAAGGGATAGGCTTTAACCCACCAAGCCGCCCAGGCGCCCCCCAAGTCAAGTTTTAAACCAGGTCTCGGAGATGCTTCCTGAAATGAGTTAAGGTCCACCTTTTAAATGGGAAATAGCGCAAAGACGACAACAACAAAATGACAATGGCGACAAAAAAACACTACATGTAGCAATTTCTAGTTTACAGCAATTTCATGTTTCCACATCCAAAACCTCTTTTGCTTTAAATAATACTCCTGAGAAGAAGGCAGAGAGGCGAGGAGGGGAAAGAAAGAATGTTACCCTCATTTTATAGAGGCAGAACTGGAGCGTGTAGAGCTAAGTCACTCAGTATCATGCAAGTAGGAAGGGGATAATTGGGAATTTCAAGTGTGGAATAAGGACAAACACAGCTGAAGGTATTTAAAAGACAACTGGTTTATAAAACAAACTTTTGTTTAGGTGACTGTCTTCGCTTACCTAATAGAGACACTGTACAGAAATTACATTCTTTACTGTAAAGTATCATTACCCAGACTTGTCATCATCATTTTTACAGAGGGCAGTGGAGAAAAGTGTATGCCTTCCTGTATCAGATGATAGGTTTTTAAATAAGCTCTTTTATTCATTTATAATACAAACTGACGGGAACTATTATAGAGGACAGATAGGACTGGGAATAAAGCATAGGAGGCTAGGTCTCTTTATAGCCAACTAAAATTTGGTTGGATACAAAGAGAGATGTATCTCATTCCTCTTCAAACCAGAATAGAACAAAGCTGGAATGTTCCAGATGGGAATATTTCCCAATTCTTTCTTTGACATTATCTTCTCTAAGATGTTCGCCTGCCAGCTTTCCCAGCGATTCAGTGAATCTATGTGAAAACATGCTTTTGTATGCAATAACACAAAAATAAGATTAGGTCACATTTGCAGTTTGTACCTAGTAGAATTTCATGCATTCTTTAGTGAACTCCACATCTTGAGGAGTCACTTTAGTGTCTCTAAGTACCCATTAGCTTTAAACAGTACTGTTTATTCTGA
Organism: Nasua narica; assembly: GCA_028533885.1. Lineage (NCBI taxonomy): Eukaryota > Metazoa > Chordata > Mammalia > Carnivora > Procyonidae > Nasua > Nasua narica. The sequence goes on along the minus strand of CM052806.1, from coordinate 33,718,460 downwards.
TTAATCCACTCCCTTTTGGGGGGAGGGAGGAGGCAAGAATGTAAAGAGACAAAGTAATTTGAAAACATCAAGTGTTAGAGTGTTATATGTTTAATGTCTGCCTCTGCTCCCCATTCCCAGCCCTGCCACAGGAATGCTGAGACACAACTAATAGGCATTTAAGTTCTCAATTGCCTAGCCTTCAGGTTTGACAAGAGAATATGGGTCTGTTAGGTGATGCTTGGGCTCCTAAGGGCAGAGAGTTGTACCCAACTCCTGCCCAGCGGGCCGTTGATGCCTGCAGACTGCCATCTCTTGCAGTGACAGGCTGCAGCTCCTCCTGGTTTTAAGTATTACTCTGGAAGGTCAATGAAGAATGCTGCCAATTTCTAGTTTTTTTTTTTTTTTTCCATATCCTATTAGGAACCCTCTTTGATGAATACCTACAATTAGTGGGTTTTAACCCTTATAAGGACCCTTTGAGAAATTAGATACTTTTGAGAAATTAGATACATTGGATACTTTTCCCAGGATAATGCTCCTGATGTTGCCACTGTCAATAATCATGATGGTAACAACAATAAAAGCTACTATTGATTGAGGGCAAACACCATATGCAATGACTTGAGCTAAGTGTCTTTCAAGGAGACACGGATCCTCTGAATCATTCCTCCTGCCTTCCATTCTCCCCCACCTCACCCTACTTTTCTCCACTATCTCTTATGATCATTCTCAGCAAAGCCAACCCAGAATGCACATCATAATCACATGGGGAGCTCTTCAAAATAGCAATTCCGCAGAAATCGCACACAAAGATCTGGATTTAATTGGTCTGGGGTAGGGTTAGCATTGAGATTCTTTGAAAGTTCCTCAGAATATGTGCAGCCTGGGTTGAAAACCATGAACAGACAACCCACTCCATTCTATAGCTCCATGTACCGACCCCCCAAATCCTCCTATTCAACTCAACAACTGCCATGTGCTTCCAAGGTCACCTTGGACATTGAGATTAACAATAAAAATCCTAACTCCGGAACTCTGTTTCCCGCATCACAGACAGTGACCACCATCCCCTAACAGTCTCCCTCACATACTCTAGGAGTTGCACTCTGTTAAGTCAGTGATGCCACAAAAATGGCAAATCCACTTTTTTGATGTCCAGAATATCCTCATGTCTTTTCCTTCTCCATCCAGCTTGGATTGTGTGCTTTATCACTTAACTAGCTCACTGCATGCACCTTCAAGTCCATTGCCATGTTTGTTCGTACCTGGTTTTCATCTAGTAAAATCTCAACCCCAGGTAAATCCAATTTTATAACAACTGCCAACCTGCATGCACTTGAGCAGCTGGATGTGGGTTGAAGGAAAGCATAGAATCATGCTGATGAGTTTCATTTTAAATTTATGGCTCAAAATCTCTAGAGATCATCTTCCAACTTCCCACCAAAAGTCTAACCACCTACTGTACCATATACTCTCCTACAATCCCCACTAACCTGGATGAATTGTTCTGATGGCCAAACCATTCATTCTGCACTGCATCACTTCTCAAGAACTCTCTTCTTCAAACCCTTTCTTTCTCATTATAACTTTTCACTTCTCTACTATATACCTTCTATTAGCATCCAATATGGTATAACATCTATGAATAAAATCTTAGTATCATTTCTCTCACCTATTGCTCTGTTCTGCCAACATCTCCCCATTTTCCCCATTCCTGGCAACCACGAGTTTTTTTTAGATTCCACATATAAGTAAGATCATACCTTATTTGTCATTTTCTGACTTACTTCATTTAATACTAATGCCCTCAAGTTTCATCCATCTTATCACAAGTGGCAGCATTTCTTTCTTTTTATGGCTGAGTAATAATCCTTATATCTATCTATCTATCTACTGATCTATATGTACATAGATCTAACTATTGATGTATACAGCTATATGGTCAACTAATATATACAGGTATATATATAGATCTATATATAGATAGATCTATTGACATATCTACTGATATATATGTCATATCTAGATTGATCAACCTAGAATATAAACCTCATAAGAAAGGACCATGGTTGTCTTGTTCATGCCTGTATTGCTAGAATTTCGAAAAGTGTGTTGTATCAGTGAATGAATGAATGACCAGAAATCACAAAGATTAAAAATAAAAGGCAGACAAAAAAAAAAAAAAGCTGGGTTATAATATAATGTCATATAAAAAGTAACAGCAAAACATTTTTAAAAATATATAGAAGCTATTTTGTTGAAAATGGAATCCATAATGAAATTTAAAAGTCACAAATACTATTACATCAAACAACAGGACCAACATATACAAAAGAAAACAAAGAGAAATACAGATGGATACAGAATTACAACGATGATGAGTTCCTGATATACTTCTAATAATCTCTCATAGATTAAGTAGATGAATTATTCAAATACTCTGTTCTTATGTTTTATCTCTTCGATGTGTATTATATATGCAACTAAAAAACTTTTTACTCAACAAAGTATTTTCTAAGTAAACATATATTATTTAGTCAACATAATAATCACTAAAAAATACTTACTAGAAGATTCCATGGGGGGGAAGCTTTTGACAAACTTTCTTCCCCAAAAGCTATTAGAAAAATAATTCGTGGAACAGAAATAAAAATTTGGAATAGATAAAATTTTTCTCATCTAGATGAATTTATAAGTATCTGGAAACCATTACTAAGACTGATGTACTGTTTTCGTAAATGTCAGATTTATCTAATTACTTCTAAGTAATACAGTCTCAAACAGGCAAGTAAATTGCAGAGAGATCTCAGAAGTCTGAATGAATGAACAGAAAAATGGAAGACTGGGCTTTCTAAAGGCACTAGTGCAGTATGGTTCTACAGCCCCACAGGTTAAATAACGATACATTTTCTGCATAAAAGCCATGTTACATTTGATTTCAGGATGCTGTGTGCAACTGTGTGCAGTTGCACAGAAGCTGTGCAACTCTATGTGCTTTGCCTTGAGAAATGAAAGGAAAATAATGAAGTTCACATTGAGCAAATATGCGTTGTTCTGATATATAATTGCATTTAATCATCAGTGCCTAAAAGTGGGGCTGTTTTCATTCACAAGGAACATTTTCTGAATACCTCCAGTATGCTGGGCATTGTTATAAGCACTGAGGAGGACAGATAATAAAAATAGGGGAAATATATTGTATCATAGTAGGTGGTGATAGGTACTATGGAGAAAAGTAAAGCCGCAAAGAGGTTCGGAGCACAGGGAGTTACAGTTCGATCGGAAGATGACTGAACGAACACTTGCCAGAGATGAGAGAAGGGCAATCCCGGCCAGACCAACCACTGCAGAGGCAGGAGTTTGGACAACCCGGAGGCGGTTAGGCTGGAAGGAAATGGTAGCAGAAGCGATGAGGAGATCGGACTGTGCAGGATCCTGAGGTAGGGTCAAAGGCTTTGGCTTGTACTTGGAAGTCATGTGCCTTATGTTTGAAAAGAATCACTATGTCCTTTATGTACTTGAGACTAGACTGCTGAGCAACGAGGGTGGAAGGAGGGAGTTAAGAAGCTACTACGATAATTCAAATAGGAGATACTGTTTGCTTGAACCAAGGTCGCAGTGAAGGAGGCAAGAAGTGATGGACTTTGGATGTAGCTGAAGGTCAAGCTGATCGAATTTGCTGGTAGATTGGTATAGGTACGAGAGGTAGGAGTCGGTAGAACTCCGGAGATTCAGCCTGAGCGACCAGAAGGATAATGCTTCTTTAGTTGCATTTTATACAGAAGGGAACTAGTTATTATTCCAAAGCTCAGAATCGTTCTACAATGTCCCATTACTTGAGGAAAAAGGCAACTGAAATTACGTGCATAGAGCATCCTCCATATGGATTACAGACCTTTCATTTTACCAATGAAGGCTGAGAAGACTTTTTTTTCCCCTCAATAATTGGTACTATCTCCCTGAATCATGAGATTTATTGTTCAATGACATGGGGAAGCCTGAAAATGTAAAAAAGGCTGGAAGGAGGATAGGAAATTTATGGATGACAGAATTATATGAGGTTATCTCGGGGTTTTAGGGATACCTGGCTAGATGTCCACATTCTTGAGGCTGATGGCATGATAAATTACCCGGAGAACCTCCTTAGGAACTGGTGTTTGACAGAATGAGATGGGGAACAGACTTTCCTGAGATTAGATATGAGAATACTATTTTGCCCTGGCTTCTTTATTTCAAATGTTTTAAAGAGAAACTTGAAAAAGTAACCACCAATGGTCTAGCTACTTCTCAGTGACTAAAAAAACTTTTAAAGCAGATACACAAAATTGTGTTTTGGACACGTTGCCTATATATAAGCTCTCCAATTAGTTTTCCATAGTATAAAGGTTAATAGTCTCCAAGAAATGTATTTGTTATTTTCTTCAAGCTTTCTGTTTATGTTCTCATTTGGCATGGTATGAAGGTGCCCCAGCAATAAAAGCTGATTTTGCTCTTGTTGAGATAAAATATAATTCTTGTCTACTATTCTTAGTGGAAACATTACATGGGATATCTGGAATTAGTCTTCTTCTATCCTGCTATCTTTGTGTGTTTCTATCAACACGCCACAGTGTGGCAATTCCCAAGAGTTAGTGATCTTAAATCTGGCCCCCTCCTGACATCTCGATTTCAGTGAAAGGTACTTCTTCTCCTCCTCCTTCTCAGGCATCTTGACCCACCTCCTTCCTGTCCTTCACCTCTACGTTGGGACAGTTGCCAATATCAAGAAATACTAACTCTGCAGTATGCCTCGTGTATCTAACAACTCCCTTTTCCTCTCCCAATGCTAATAGCACAGAGATGACTCTGGTCTTAATTCTGGCAACATCCTTGAATGCATCCTGTGTCCTCTAGTCCGGCCCATTACACATCATCTGGCATGTGGGGCCTGCTTCATTTTAAAGCCCAGCACTGGCCATATCACTCTATCAAAACCATGGAGTTGCTTCGGTTGGACAGCTGAACTTAGATGTTCTTCCTCCCTTTAAGGTCCTCCCCGCCCAGTGTGGCCCCAAGCTACCTCTCCAGTCTTAACTCCTACCACTTCCTTCACAAGGTCCCTGCAACTCTAGCAAAATCACTCACTCTTCCCTCACCCTGCCGTTGTTTTAGCAGCTTGGTGCTTCTGCTTACACAAACATGTTCCCTCTTGTCTATCCAACTTTCCTTTCTGTCTACCAAAAGTTGACCAGTCCTTCAGGTCCCATCTCCAATGCAGCTTCAAAGAAGCTTCTGATGCCTCGGATCAGGGGATCCTCATCTCCACTGAACACCCTACCCCCATGGTTTGTTTGTCCAACACTAACTGCAGTCTGCAGGCCTGAGCACCTTTCTTATCATCCATACTTTGTATTAAGCTCCTAGAAGGTGACAAGTGGGCTTTGCTCATCTCTGAATCCCCATGTGATAGGATGGTGCAAAGTCAAATTCAAGAATTATCAGGGATGAGAAGTGTTAAAAAGTAGACATCTTAAAAGAAGCTGTTTTAAACTTCTGATTAAAAGCCATGAACATCTCCCTTTGACTTAATAACAGGATAGCCACGGATAGAACAGTATCTTCCTGGTCCCTCCAGTATTCTTTCTTCTCTTCTGTATAAGTAGAATTTACATTATAGTGATTAAAAGTCCCTTGTAAAATGGTGTCACAAAGCCATATCTGGAAAGAGAGGATCAGTAGTAATCTGTTCCTTACTGGCTATTTAGTGGGTAAGGAGAATATGAGATGATATGTTTGGATTAAAGACAGAAGGGAAATGGAGTTTTCAAGGGAGAAAAAGAGTTACAAAAGAAAAACCTGTTTCACAAAATGCAGTCTGTGGAAAATCTTTCAGCTGAATGTCAAGATTAAGAAAAATCAATAAAACCTTTGAAACCAGAACTATGTGAAAGGGTTTTTAGGGCTGATGGCAAAATACAATGCTATGGCTTCACGAAAATAAAATCTTTCTCCAGTAACCGCAAAAGCAATTCTTCAATATTCAAGGAGCCTCTGTGGCCTCAAAATACGCATAGCACAAATTGCTTATTACACAGATAGGGACAGTCAAGATTCAAAGGGCCAGCATTTTCAAAAGGACTTTTTACCAAGGCTGTAATTAGTTGTTCTGGCAAAAACTGCATACACGTCTAATTGCACACACAATTGGCTAATTGTATCTTCAAAATAAAGGGTAAAGGGTTAATTGTATCCACATCTGGCCACAAAGAAAGAGGTTGTCCTTTGAAAATATGACACTACACTTAGATGAAAATTTGCATTAAACAACCATCCCTATTACTACTAATAATTATAATAATACCACATGCTTACAAATTAATACCTTTCACCATGATCCTGAAAACACTTTACAAACATTAATTAATCTCACAATACTCCTATGAGGTATGAAAAGGCGATTATCCCAATGGTGTCAATAAGGAAAGACAGGAAAGTTAGGTAATTGTCAAAAAGCCACAAGAGGAATTGGAGCTCCTAGCCCCTGGCATTGAACACAGGTCCAGGTCACCAGGGAGGTTCTGTGGAGAGCCTGGTTCAGATAATCAGTAAAAAGGAGGCTAAAACCAATGCAAAACTAAGTAATCAGGTTTCAGAATGATGAAAACTGACCTGTGATCTAGAAACTACTTTGATTTCTTTTACTGAAAAGAACACAAAGCATCAAGAATGGAGCTAACAAAAGGCATCCATATCAGTAAGGGGAAGTTAAACTTTCACTACTTCCAGATGACATGATACTATACATGGAAAACTCTAAAGACTCCACCCCAAAACTGTTAGAAGTATCAAATGATTTCAGTAAAGTTGCAGGGTACAAAATTAATACACAGAAATCAGCTGCATTTTACATGCTAATAACGAAGTAGCAGAAAGAGAAATTAAGAAAACAATTCCATTTACAGTTGCACCAAAACAATAAACTACCTAGAAGTAACTTAACCAAGGAGGTGAAAGCCCTGTACTCTGAAAACTATAAAACACTGATGAAAGAAACTGAAGATGACACCAATAAATGGGACAAAAATCCCGTACCCATGCACTGAATTAATATTGTTAAATTATAAAAGAACTAATATTGTTAAAATGTCCATATTTTATTTAAGGTCCACCCAAAGCAAAATACAGATTCAGTGCAATCCCTATCAAAACGCCAACAGTATTTTTCTTAACCAAGACAAAGAATCCTAAAATTTGTATGGAACCACAGAAGACCTCAAATAGCCAAAGCCATCTCGAGAAAAGAAGAACCCGCCTGGAGGCGTGACCAGCTCAGATTTCAAGTAATACTACAAAGCCGTAGTCATCAAAGCAGTGTAACACTGGAACCAAAGCAGACACATGGATCAACAGAGCAGAGAACCCAGAAATAAACCCACACTTAGAAGACCAATTAATCCGGGCGCCTGAGTGGCTCAGTGGGTTAAAGCCTCTGCCTTCGGCTCAGGTCATGATCTCAGGGTCCTGGGATCGAGCCCCACATCAGGCTCTCTGCTCACCAGGGAGCCTGCTTCCCTGCCCCCCTCCCCCCTCTGCCTGCCTCTCTGCCTACTTGTGATCTCTCTCTCTGCCAAATAAATAAAATATTAAAAAAAAAAAAAAAAAAAAGAAGACCAATTAATCTAGGACAAAGAAGGCAAGAATATACAATGGGAAAAGACAGTCTCTTCAATAAATGGTTCTGGGGATACTGGACCACTTTCTTATACCAGACACAAAAATAAAACCAGCGTGTATTAAAGATTTACATGTGACACCTGAAACCATAAAACTCCTTGAAGAAAACATCAGCAGTAATTTCTTTGACATCGACTATAGCAATATTTTTCTAGCTATGTATCCTTAGGCAAGGGAAACAAAAGCAAAAATAAACTATTGGGACAGTGTCAAAATAAAAAGCTTTTGCACAGTGAAGGAAACCATCAATAAAACAAAAAGATAACCTACTGAAGAGGAGAAGGTATTTGCAAAAGTTATATCCAATAAGGGTTAATGATCAAAATATATAAAGAACTTCTACAACTCAATACCAAAAAAATACTGATTAAAAAAATGGGTACAGGGGGCACCTGGCTGGCTCAGTTAGTACAGCATGGTACTCTTGATTTTAGGGTCATGAGTTCAAGCCTCACATTGGGCTTAGAGATTACTTTAAAAAAAAAAATGGGTGGAGGACCTGAATAGACATTTTTCCAAATAAGACATACAAATGGACCAGCGACACATGAAAAGATATGCAACATTACTAATCATCAGGGAAATGCAAATCAAAACCACAATGAGATTATTACTTTACACCTAGCAGAATGGCTAGAACCAAAGACAAGAAATAGGGCACCTGGGTGGTTCAGTCTGTTAAGCACCCAACTCTTGATTTCAGATTAGGTCATGATCTCAGGGTTTTGAGACCGAGCCCTGCCCTGGACTTCATGCTCACTGGGGAGTACACTTCTCCCCCTCTGACCCTTTCCCTACTCATGTTTGTTTTCCCTCTCTCTAAAATAAATAAATATTTAAAAAAAAAAAAACAGTGTTGGCGAGGATGTGGAGAAAGATGAACTCTTGAGCACTCTTGATGGGAAAGTAAATCAGTGCAGCCATTCTGGAAAACAGCATGGGGTTTCCTCAAAAAATTAAAAATGGAAATACCATATAATCCAGTAATTCCACTACCATGTATTTACCCAAAGAAAACAAAAACATTCATTTGAAATGATATACGCACCTCTATGTTTATTTCAACATTATTTACAACAGCCAAGATAGGGAAGCAGCCCAGGCATCCACTGATAGATGAGTGGATAAAGATATGGTATCGATGTACAATGGAATATTACTCAGCCACAAAACAGAATGAGCTCTTGCCATATATGCCAACAGATAGACCTAGAGGGTATTATGCTATGTGAAAGAAGTCAGAGAAAGACAAATATTATATAGTTGTACTTATTGCGGAATCTGAAAAACAAAACAAACAAGAAGCAGAAACAGGTCCAAAAATACAGAGAACAAAGTGACAGTTGCCAGAGGGAGGGGGAAATACAGGCTTCTAGTTGTGGAATGAGTAAGTCACCAGAATAAAAGGTACAGCATAGGGAAAGCAGTGAATTGTATGCAGTAGTGCTGTCTAGTGACAGCGGTGGCTGGGCTGGTGGTGGGCGAGGTGAAACATCCAAACTTGTCCAATCACGACACTGTCCCCCTGAAACTAACGTGTGTCAACTGTGCTTCAATTAAAAAAAAAAAAATGGAACAAGTAGAACTTTTTGTTCCTTGGTTTGATTTTATGACCAAATAGGACAGATAATAAAAGGGTATATAGAATCATATAATGCATCCGCAATGAATGGAACTTTCAGAAATATGTAAGAGGAGTAAATTTTTGCAAGAGACGGTCTGGCTGTAGCAGCTTCAGATGACATGTGGGACAGAGAGACATGTGGCGAGTGACTTAAACAGTCAAAATACTGTTACCTGACTTCTAACCCTTGTGAATTTACACCCGAGTACTCGTTGGGAGCACCCAATTTACACTAGCCTGGAACATCTAACTTAATACAAATAAATTTTCATATAAATGCATATCATTAGTAGTTATTAAGTTCTGTAACCTTAATATTTTCTTTAAGAAATGAGAGAGATAGGAGGGCTCATTTTTAACCATATAATACACATTTTACGAACTGGTTTACTTTTTACAATTTAAAAAATCTTCTTGTAGCCACTTCAGAAAATTCATGAGAAATTCTCTATGCAGATACTTACAAAGATGTAGAGATATAAATATGCTCCAATTCGTCTCACTTATCTGGTGAAGACACAGTGCTGGAGGATACAAAGATGAGCAAGACACAGTTCCTGCTTTCCCAGACATATGGTCTACGGGTTTATTTATATTTACTCAGGCCCTAGTATATCTCTTCCTACACAAAAGTATCCAAGAGAGGAATAAAGAAAACATGGAAATAGACAGGGACACGGAAAAGAGAAACAAAAGCTGCCAAAAGGAAGAACCCTGATGACTTGATTTCTACATTTGAAAATTGGTCCCAAGTTACTGGGCACCCAGAGCAAAAGAAAAAAAAAAAAAGCTATGCTATGTGAGTTAGAAAGAAAGGAAGGAAAGGCGAGAGAGAAAGAGAGAGAGGGGGGTAGGAAAAAAGGGAGAAAAGGACACTAGGACATATAACTAAATACTTATAAAGATCAAAATAGCGTGGGCGTGCCTAAAACAAGAGACCTGACTTCCGATGGGGGAAGCAGGGAAAACAGTTACATTCTGGGCTGGGCTTGAAGGTTAGGACTGAGCTCTAAAGCAGCTGCTGCAGAAAGGGCATGCCACCCGATGCCCAGCAAGCAAAGAAGAGAGCCACGTAAGCAGGAGGCATGTCGGGGAACGGGAATTAAGAGTCTAGCTTCGATCGAGTGTGAGGTAGAACACAGTCTCGGAGGGGCCCGGCAAGAGCCCCAGGGCCCACGGGCAAATGCCGGGCTGAGCTTTGTCCGTTTCTGTTAAGTAACAGGTGACGCTACATTTTTGACCTGGGGTGGGGGGTAGGGGCGAGAATACAACCTTTTTCTTTCTTTTTCCTTTTTTCCCCCCTTAAGTACAAAATTCTGACACCATGTCAAGAATAGGCCAGAAAGGCAAAAGTCAAGAGGAAGAAAGATCTGTCAAGAGGCTCTGTAATAAATCAGATGAGGGATGATAAGGGTCTGCTCTCTGGTCCTGGCATGGGAGAGGTAAAGGAGAGGACAAACAAGAGACTCTCTGACAGGACTTAGTGAATAATTAAATGCGAGGAAAAGGATGAGTCGTCCGTGGCTCGAGCCCTTAAATCCTGCCTGACCAAGGACATCCAAAGACTGAGACTGCATCTTTTCCTTACGTTTTATCAGGACTAGTGTCAACCAAATTAACATATCCCTTTATGTCACAAATATTTTTCGTCATTGAAAAGTAATACAGGATTTTCCAAATGATATTAAATGTATCCTTCTTTAAAATAATAATGAAATATATGCTATTTCAGCCAGTCCCATGCTGTGAGATCAAAAGCACCGTAGTTATATTTCTAGTCCAGATTTCAGCATTTGTCCTTTTCTGTTCATTTACATTTATAAAAAGTAAAATGAGCTTTAATTTTTTTTCCCGGAGATTTAAATGACTTGGCACTCACCGAGCGTATTTGTATGCCTCTCCCACTTTGCCAGGGATAATGCAAAATTATGATCGATGCAGATGTTTAAAAGTTACTTGAATGAATAGATTTAAAATTTGAAGTCAAATAGAAATCACCTGTTCCTTAAACCTGTAGCCAGTTTTTACCACTAGTATTAGACTACCTGTAAAAGGCAGGTATGTAAAATGATGGCTGCTGTTCATTATATGACAGTTTAAAAATTTCATCAGCAAAAACCTATTTCCTAAATAATTTACCCTTATCACCAAAACTGTTGTTATGAAAAATTGCTAGCTGCTGTATCCAAAGCCAAGTCCTCATTAGTGTTAGTGCTAAGAATTGCTATAGATAGAGCAAGATGTTTGGTAGATATTGCGATGCACTTACAATGTTTCCTTTGAAAGCGACATGACTATATGGTCATTGGATAATCAGAAATGTTACCCTTTATAATAATGTTCCATCTCTGGATTATGAAGGAAAACCACTGATTTTTTATCTACTTATTACTATTAGTCAGTGACCTCCTAATCCCATACAAAACAGAGGTCAAATTTCGAGATTTGGCCTTTAAAGGCCGAGATGATCTGGATCAACTGATTTTGAGTCATAATTCCTTTTAACCTGGTGGGGATTCCTGAAGAATGAGGGTTTGTACCACTGGTTATGCAGGTGCTGAGGACAAGGGTCGCTGGGAAGCTGGGTTTCAGGAAGGCTTCATGGGCAAGAAGGCAGGGAGGGTAGAGGGCAAGGCAGGTCAGGGGCTATCTCCTTTCTTTTCTGGATCAAAGGCTTTAGTGGCAGTCCCTCAGCCCTGGCGCGTGCAGGCATGTGAGCGTACACACACAGGCGGGCGGGGACGGGGTCGCTGGGGATTGACCTAGCTGCGGTTAGCTCGGAAGAGGGGCTCGGGGAGCCTGAGGCAGAGCTGTAGCTCCCGACAGTGATTCACTGACTTGGCAGCTAAGTGTTTGGACGGAGCCTAATACATCTGAATTCCAGTTTGAGCCACATATTGGCTAAGTGGCCTGGGGCACCTGGCTGGCTCAGTAGGTAGAACATGTGACTCTCGATCTCAGGGTGGTAAGTTCAAGCCCGACGTTGGACATGGAGCCTACTTGAAAAAATAATTGTGAAAACAATTTTAAGTAAAAAAAATTTTTTTAAATAAAAAATAATTGCATCTTAAAGGAAATTCTATTATAATATTAACTAAAATAAGCTAACTTAGTTCTAAGTATTTTTTATTTGGATGATCCCATGAAGATAAAAGATAACAGATTATTTGCCCTAATTTGGCTGTAAGGTTACTCCTTCTGTATCAGTGGGCTGTTTCCCTTCTTTCTTTCTTTCTTTTTTTTTTTTAAGATTTTATTTATTTGGGAGAGAGAGAGAGAAAGAGAGAGAGAGCATAAGCAAGGGGAGTTGCAGAGGGAAAGGGAGAAGCAGGCTTCCCGCTGAGCAGGGAGCCTGATGCTAGGCTGAATCCCAGGACCCCAAGATCATGACCTGAGCCGAAGGCAGACCCTTAATGACTGACTGAGCCACCCAGGCACTCCATCCCTTTCTTTTCTTTTCTTTCAAAGATTATTTATTTATTTATTTGAAAGAGAGAGTATACAGCAAGAGAGGAAACACAAGCAGGGGGAGTGGGAGAGGGAGAAGTAGGCCTCCTGCCGAGCAGGGAGCCCAATGCGGGGCTCAATCCCAGGACCCTGGGATCACGACTGAGCCCAAGGCAGATGCTTAATGACTGAGCCACCCAGGCACCCTGCCCCATCCCTTTCTTAATTATAGGTATGTATCATGGCAATGTACCTAGCAAACAACATTTCCCAACTATCCTTACTGGTCAAAGTAGTTTAGTGAAAGCTGCTGAATTGGGCTTTTGGAAAAGCTATTTAAGTGGGGATTGTTTTTGCGTCAGTCCCCTCCTTCTATGCTTGGAGATGCAGCAGCCACCTTATAATCAAGAGGCAACCTGATGTATGAAAGTCACACATGAAAAGCGGTGGAGCAGAAAAACAGAACTCTAAGACAGGTATGGTCTCGTGAAGCCATTATATTAGCCCTCTATTACCGAACTCAGGACATTTTTAGGTGAAAAAGCAAAACAAAACCAACCCTGATTTGTCTCAGCCACCAGGTTATGTCCATTACTGGTAATCAAATGCAATTCCTGACTCATTCGTCTATATACACATTACAGGCAGCACTTAGCTAATTCTGTTTGAGGGGGGATTTAAAGATCCCCAGTTTTTTTCAAACACACTTTCCCCCCTTGGTATTATAAAGTATATATTTGCTATAAAGTATATTATGCCAGTATTATTCATTCTTTGGAAATAGGGATTAGAAGCATCTGTTAACATGCGACTGTTGCCTGAGAAGAGTTCTACTTTAAGCTATCAATATAATTGAATATCTCCTTCTGAATTACTTTATTAGCTTCCATGATTGGGTGAACCCTGAGGGGATAGAACATAAAGACAGCTAAGTTTTCTTGTAGGAAGACTGGTCAAGAAAAGGAGCGATGTCAGGCTACTACAGTAAATAATCGCTTCTTCCTTGTCCAGCACCACCCCCGCCCCTGCCCTCTCCCCCAACTCCATTCCCACCCCAAAGACACTGATGGGCAGCCTTAGAGGTAGAAAGCACAAGAAACAAAAGGAGATAGAGAATCTGAAGGCAAACTTCTAATTCTTTATTATATAAAGGCTCCCTACAACCACTCCTCTATATGGGAGTACTTTACCCTACAAAAAAATACCATTGTTAACTAATAAACAGCACTGGTAGATTAGTCATTCAGTAGATAGTTGAGTCACTTCTCTATCCACCAACTGCCGTCAAAGAAGAAAGGACAAGACTGTGGCAGGGAGCAGCTCAAGCAAAGGACCAGTTGAATAGGACTGGATTTACCTCGAGTTTGATCTAGTGGATGACTGGTCATTTCAGGCACTCGAAAGTGTCTCCAAGTGCTTGTTATTTCCTAGGCTCTGTGCTAGAAACCAGAGATTTGGAAATGATGGTGGCTTGCCCTCAGAAAACTGAGCAATGTAAATAAACCACAGTCATACACCGTGGCGTACGTGATACCACGAGTGTATACGGAAGTTGAAGAAGAAGAGCAGAATTCACTCTAAGGATAGTGAAGGATGATCAGGGAAAGCCTCCCGGGGCAAATGATGCCTATAGAGGATTTTCTAAGATGAACAGGATTTTACTAGGGAGATAAAAAGGGAGATATGCATTCCGGTCAGAGGCAACAATGCACAAAAAGCTGGAGATATGGGGAAACATGGCACGTTTGAGGCATTTCAAATATTTGCTATTTCTGTAGCATCAAGTGTTAAGGAAGAAGTAAAAGAAAGGGAATTAAGTAGACCCCAGATCAGGCAGGGCATTGAATGCCATGCTCATCGGCATGGATTTTTCTCTGATAACTAGTCACAGAAAGTGTGCCAGTGCTATGGTAAGATTTATGGTTTAGAAAAATCACTGCTGGCTGTCAGATTGGAAGGGAGCGAGGCTGGAGGAAGAAATAGCACCTAGGAAACCTTAGTAATAACGCAGATGACAAGGGATGAGGGCGTGCATGCTGAGTGGCTCTTCTCAGCATCTGTTACGTGGCGGGCAAGGTGCGAAGAGAAGGGAGAGGCAAGTTAATATCTTTTACCTGGATGGCAGCGTTCACATTGGAAGAGTCACTTTTCACCTGCCCTCCACCTTTATAAAGCACACAGGAAATGTATGTTCTCTCTGAATTCATTTTTTTTTTTTTTTTTTTTTTTTTAGTTTTTAAAACTAATTATACTGCTAGAGAGTTTGCTAAGTGAACCAAAAATAGAGGTGAGTAAGAAGGAGACTCTAAATTCTGCTCTAGGTGGCCTCTTAGCTTTCAGAAGCAGTATGAGCACTTTGCAAGAGGAAACCTTCTCCTTTTTTAAAACGAAAAGTAGGCAAGATGAGAACAGAGTGCCCTTTCCATCTCCCCCCAAATATTTGGATAAATGAGAAAACATACTTGAAGCACTTGGAGCTTCCAAGGACTGTACCTATGCTGTGAGGTCCCTAAGTACCGGACTGTGGCTGGACGATCAGCAATCAGCATTGTGCAGAATGGCCAAGCACAGAGTGAACCCAACTCTGGAGTTCTCGGAGTTAAAAAGAGAGCCAAGTTACGGCTATGGTCACCGGGTCAAACAGAGACGACTTATTTAGTCCAAGGCTGACCCAAATATTGTATGGGATACACTTATACTAAAAAATTCTGTTGTTTATTTGAAATTCAAATTTAACTGGGTATCCAGTATTTTATGTGCTATAGCTGGCAGTCCTAATTACAGTAGTACCTTAACAGGGAAAAGTTAGTTGATTCATAACCAATTTACCTTATTCATGGCATTTTGGCTTCTCTTAAGTAGTAGGAAGTACTGTAGCTACATATGAGGGAATTATGAAGCACAACAAGGTAAACATGTGAACAAAAATGACCAGTTATAAAAACTTTCTCAGCAATGCTGGGAATCTCTTAAAACCTGTGCCATTTAAAACAGCAAGGACGGGAGCATCTACTCCAAACTAATGAAACAGTATATTAACACTTTTTAAAGAAAGAAAAATGTTCATTACATATTATAAGTACTGTGACTTCAAAGACAAGTATTTCTAAAGAGCAAGCAGCTCACAAGAATATAGGGGCATAAAAACTTTTCTAAAGAGGTAACACTTGGAAAAAAAAATTAACAAAGAATGCTTTCGTGATAAATGACAAAAAAGACAAGCCCCACCACCACCAAAAAAAAGTTTTTCGTGCTCACGGAGGTCTTACTAATATGTCCTCAATTGACTGCCAAAAAAAAAAAAAAAAAAAGGATGACAGGGCCATCTTTGGAATCCAGGGCAAGGTGGAAAGCCCAACTGTCCAAATCTGGGAATCTTGCAGCGTTTACACTAAAGCATTGTGCTATTTTTAACGTACTTTAAGCTCACTTTTATTACTTCCAGACCTTTTTCCTCATTAAGGCACAGATATAAACTAGGAGCTACTTATAGGAAAGATACCAAATAGTCTGTCTGATGGCGAGATACAGACCTCCACCTTGCATGCATATCAGCTGGAGAAAAAAGAGCCCTTATTCATCAAATTTAAAAAGCACTCTCTCATTTCATGCTAATTGTATGGTCCTTTGCATGATATACAAAAGATTGCCTAAGATGAAAGGCATTAAAAAGAAAACTACCAGTCTCGGAGGTTTTTTTTTTGGAACAAGATTAACTTATTACTTTTTTAGAGAAAGTAAATGACTGACTAATTCAAGTATTACATTTATCTGCACAGAATGACCTTTGCAGGTTTTATTATTGTCAATGCCTATTCAACTGCCTCTCTGCCTAACATAATGTGACCTCATTCGACTAATCTCAGTGCCCCAAAACCTTTTAGGGTGGTGTCAAACAGTTCATAAATTAAAGAATTTAAAATAGAGTATACATGGGTCCTAAAAGATTTTCCCCCCCCACAAAGGAAATAGTTAAACCTCCCTGGAAAAGAGAGGCTGATTATTAAGAAATGCTTGCTTCCCAGCTCCTACTATACGTGTGTTCGGTTTCGGCTGGTTTCTTATGAAAGCACAATATGAAAAATTCATTTTTGGTTATGGATATTATCAGTAATAAGATGTAATAACATAATAAGTGACAGAATATTAGTCAAGGGTTGTAAATAAGATAACCCATGATAATTTGCACCATACCATAATTTATGGCATATGGTAAGATATGAATTGAGTCTTTGAAAACCTGCGTTAATTTAGATTGATGTTACTATAAATATCAACCAGTTATTAACAACTACGTCAAAGCCATCAGGGGAACAGAGGTGAAAAAGAGAGAAACACTAGGTGCAGTTTATTCATTTAGGCTGCTCGACAACAAAGAGGCACTTATTCCTTCCGTAACTATCTATCGATCGCTGTCAGTCAACTGAACAGGGTTGGTAAGTCCGAAGAGCAACCACTTCAACCTGCAGCCCTTGTGCAGAGCAGAATAACTGGACTTCCCAAACTGCCCCCCAAAATGGATTCTTTAAGAGGTTAAAATCAGAATCAAATATTTTTTGATTTGATAAAAAACCAAAATCAAATCCTAAGATTAAGGATCTTTTTAACCCATTACACTAGCACTGTCCAGTAAAACTTAAGGTGAACCACGTATGTGATTTTCAGCCATGGTAGGAAAGGTAAAAGAAAAGGGTGAAATTATTTTTAATCTTTTTTTAAGCCAGTATCTCCAGAATATTATCATAACATGTATTCAACCAATTATTTTGAGATATTTCTGATCTTTTTTTCATACCAAGTCTTTGGAACCCAGACGTTTTTTTTACACTTTAGCACATCTGAATTCAGACTAGTCACATTTCAAGTGCACAAAGCTACATGTGGCAAGTAGTGACCACATTTGGCAGTATAGTTAAAATTTCACAAACCAGAAAAAAAAAGAAAAAGCCTTGTTCTTAATTACTACCTAATGTTTCCCTATGAGTCAAGTCTCAAGCCACTAGTGAAGTTACTTGTTCTTTGTGTAAATGAACACACCGAAAACAGAAACTATAGCACTAAAAACAGCGACTGAATCCTAATAAGTCCATGCTTAACTTTTACCAATAACAAGTATTTATATATTAAACTACTTGTTTTCCCTGGCCCCATTTCTGATCTTGTCACAAACTTCAGGAGTTATATTTTTTCTCTGAGGATCTAACTATCAGCCACATTGCCCAACATTCAGTGTAATATTCAATATTCTTTGAATAATAGAGTGTTCCAAAGTAGTAAATTATGTAATTCCTAAAGCTGAATTGGTTTATGACTAATTGGTAAGAATCGTGGAGTTTCCTCATGAAAAGAGTTCCAAAAAATCAAGAAAAGAATAACTAAAAACAAATGACTATCAAAATACACTAAATTCCTGGCTAACAAGCTCTTGGCCCTCATGAAATGACAAAAGACAGCTTAAGGGCTTGCATGCTAAACCGAAACCCAACAAACCATTTTAAAGAGGTAAAGCAGGGATGATCATTAGTAGAAAAATAAGTGACAAAGAGGTGCCAGTATTTAATCCTCAAATTTGAACATTTGAAATTTAAAAGGCATATTTTTTTAAATGAATGCCAGTTCATTATTTTTTTCTCTCTTATGAGTTGTCAGAAAATTTTAATTTCAAGTTTGCGTTTTGATTTGACTGACAATTCCAGATAATATATTAGCAACCAAAACAGAAATGTTAATAGAATTATAAATGTTATAATCAACACCTAAGAAGATCTTGAGATACAAACAGAACAGTCCCCTAGATCATTCACGAGAATATATCAGAAAAAGTAAACATTCTCATACTATGCTTTTATCCTTAATTTATATGCAATTTAACCTTATACTTCTCCTAATATATCATTTTCAGATCTTATACTCTACTGTGGCACGACCTTTCTGCATCAGTAAAACTCCTTGACACTTAACTTTGTTAAGGAAAACAGTGGTTAACTGATTCATTTGGATAACTGATGGTTAACTTTGTGATGCCCTAAAATTTGCTTGAGTGATGATTACCTCTGAAAGACATAGTTATAGCTTCCAATCCTGGGCTTCAGTTACGGTCAACTGTCTTGCATGATCTTGCAATGATGAGCTTTTAGAAGTGTAACACAATTTTTTTAAACCACAAATATTCAGCAGAGTAATAACCCAGAAGTTTTCAGATGTGAAGAACAATGGTTAATAGAGCCTTGGCCAAAACAGGTGTTCAAGAAACACTTATTGAAATAAATGAAATGGTCTGACAGTTCAAAAATGCTCTTTGATAAGAAGTTAGGGAATTATAATTAAGCGGGCTAATCACGTTTTAGTTAGGCAGTGATAAAGATAACAAGCGAAGTTACTCAGAGGATCTTTTGGTATATATACCAAATACCAAGACTAAATAACCTTATATGCTAGAATCTGGATCCATTTTTCTTTCAAAGCCAAACTACAACTAAGATGAAAGCACAGAATACTGGTTTTGGTTCTCAGTGTCAATAGGCACGAAGTAGAGGTCATTAAAAACAAAACAAAACAAAACAAAACATGTCCACCCATGGAGATTTATACAACTGAAAATGGTACACATCTCTCTCTCTCTCTCTCTTTTTTTAAAGATTTTATTTATTTGACACACAGAGAGAGAGAGGTATCACAAGTAGGCAGAGAGGCAGGCAGAGAGAGAGGGGGAAGCAGGGTCCTCACTGAGCAGAGAGCCCGATGCGGGGCTCGATCCCAGGACCCTGAGATCATGACCTGAGCCGAAGGCAGAGGCTTTAACCCATTGAGCCACCCAGGCGCCCCTGTACACATCTCTTTTTGACCTGCTTCAGTGGCCCTTTTGCACAAGTGTGATTTGTAGGGTCTTTGTAGGTATGATGTACGAATGTATGATGTACATCGGGGCGGACCTGCCAGTTCGCTGTGGCAATGGCTGCCCAGCCCCTGGGTAACTAAAATGCTGCTATATCGCTTCCTTATTTCCTTCCTTCAACGGCTATCTGACATGGATTTTATAGAAGTATTGTTTTTAGGCTCTGGGATTTTAGCAATAAATTAGACAGTGAAAATCGCAGCTTTCAAGAATCTTCTATCCTGCCAGTAATTACCTATACCTTGTCAGATACAGCACAGTCTGAGCAACTGTTGAATGTAAACGTTTGGCATATTAAAAATTGGGAATTAAGAATTTAAGAAGTAGCAGTAATATTCATGGTTTGGAGAAAAACTTTAGATGCTTATCGGGTACTTATTTTGTCAACTTAATTTTTGTGCAAGAAAGTCTTATGCTAACTAGCTAAAGGGGACAAAACACATACGGAGAGATATTTAGGAATCACACGGGAATAAAAGGTACAACACAGGGAGCACAGAGAGTGGTGCCGCAATCGTGTTGTGTGGTGGCAGATGGAGACTCCACTTGTGAGCACCGCATAATGTATAGACTTGTCATATCACTCTGAAACAAATGCAGTGTTGTTTTTGTCAACTCTACTCAAATTAAAAATTTTAAATAAAAGATTTTTAGGAATCACTGAAAAGTAAGAGGAAAAATGTTGTGAAGCATTTAAAAATATAATTTAAAATATGTCTTCTGTCAGGAATGGATGCCCACAATGGTCAATATAGAGGAACAACACTGAATACACAACTGAGTTCTGAGGAAAGGCCTAATACGTGATAGAGCTAAGTGCTCCTTTAGGATCTGGGAATCAGAATCATCACGGACCTGGCCCAATGGGATTGATTACAGATAACTTGACGGGGCACCTGGCTGGCTTGGTCAGTAGTACAGCATGCAACTCTTGATCTCAGAGTTGTGAGTTTGAGCCCCGTGTTGGGTGTAGAGATTACTTAAGAATAAAATCTTTAAATAATAATAATAATAATAAATAAAAACCTGAAAAACTAACAGAAGCCATGGAAGAACTTGGTGAGGACAGTTCAGAGCAGGGAGATGGAGTGATTTTACACAAATATTCCCGATAATCCAACATTAAAATAAGGAACTTGCCCAAAGTTATGGTGTTTCAGGGCTAGAATAACAAACTGGATAGCAAGTTATTCTGTCTCAGGTCTAAACTAAATGTTCACTTCTGCACATAATCAGCGTTAAACATTTATGGAGTGGCTGACCTATGCCAGGCACGGTGCTAGGCAGTGGGAACACAATGCTGAATCACCCATGATTCCCTACTTCATGATGAGTCTGGTCATGATACAAGGAGCTAGAACACAGGCATGTCAAGGGACTGAGAAGGCAAAAGAGAGGGCCTTGCCCAAGGGAGACAAAGATAGCATCAAAAATGAAAGACACCTGAGCAGAGGTTTGAGGATGAATAGGGATTTTCCAGATGAACATGAGGGGTATAAGATAAAGACGGCTCTCCAGGAAAAGGAGAGAACTGCGCATACATACTCCAAGAAGGGAATATGTTCAGGGCATGGTAATAAACTCCGTATGATGACAAAGAATGACCTGGATGTTTATATGGGGCAAGGCCACACCATGATGGGCCATGCACCTCGAAGTTACTGGGTTTTATCCTGGAAGCAGCTCTGGAAGATCTCTGAACGTCATCAGGTAAGGCAGCTCTGGGTCATATCTGTGGGCAAATGGACTGAATGATGGTTAAGACTGAGGCCCAGGAGGCCATTTCAGAAACTCTTCACAACAGTCGAAGTGAGAGATAATCAGGCTTGAAGTGCAGCTGCAATGGGGAGAGAGCAGAAAGGGCAGGTAGATGAGGTGGAAGCAAAGTGACTAGGTGACCAGCTGGATTGAAAGTGGAGGAAGAGGAAGAAGTCAAGGATAATGCCCTGGCTTCTGACTTGAGAAGATAACCTGTCTCCATGACATGTCATTCTGTCAGCTTCTAATTTTGGATTCTGGCTTCCTGAGATTGGTCACTGCTGCTTTGCCACATTCCCTTTGTCCTAAAGAATGTCCCTAAGTGCTACTGACTCTAGATGTAGAAATACAGAGGCAGCCGGCCCCACCTCTGAGTGGGAGTGATGAGAAGGGGGAAAGCACCACCTGTGCCTCTCCCAGCCTCCTCTATACAACCTTCAGCAACCAGCAGCAGCAATCGTTTACGTAATGTTCCATTCAATTCTGTACACAAATAATGAGGTCAAAATATAGTTATTATGAACCTCAGTAGTACAAGGCATTATGGAAAAACAAAAGCTAAGAACAATAGCAGGTTTCTTGAGAGTTCTATAGCAATGCAATATGGTGCAAAGCAAAGATTTTGTGGTTCATCAGGTGCGAGTCTGACTTCTGGCTCCATTACCATTACTTGGGAAATGGATATTCCTGAGATTGGGTTGCTTCCTCAATAAAATAGACAGTATAGCCTACTCATCGGTAAAAATTAATGAAAAAATATATGTAAAATTCCTATTAGCACCATGCCCAACTTGTCATAGATTCAAGAGATAATAATAAAGGAAATATCCTTCTTTATTTTCCATCCCTTTGACTACTCAAAGACCTCCTGCCTCCAAAAAGTCTAGTTATCACCAATGGGTATTTCTCTCTACTTCCCTCACTCCCATCCACACTGATATCTGTTATTAGAAAAATGAAGCTTCTAAAAGCAAAATAGGATCATATCTATGTCAGAGACCATTGCAGTCCACCCAATATTCATCTTTCCTTTCCTCCTCATTACTGAACGCTGATTTTGCTGAAGGTAGCAAAGTACCAAGTTAAAAACATTTCACAGGCTCCATTGCTGCTAGGGGTAGTCATGTGACACATTAGGGCCAATAAATCTCTGCTAGAGAGGTTTTGGAATGTTTCTGGTCACAGATACTTTCATTCTCTCTTCACTATCCTTCCTTTTTTCACTTCCTGGAAATCGGATATGATCGTTGGAACTACAGTAGCCATCTTGCAAAATGAGGAAAAGATCAAGATTCATAGGATATCGATCTTGACAAACCCGAGTTCCTGTAACAGTGGTTCCACCACCTTGCAAGAGATTTTTCATCACATGGAACAAATAAAGCTCTGATTTAAGCTGTTTTCTTTTAGGTGTTTATAATTTTCATCTGATCACAATTCCCGATTTAATCCCTTCAATCCTACTTTAGTATGATTTTCAAAGCATTAATCATGATTTCCTTTCAATTGAAAAAGAAACATTTATTGAGTGTTCAGTATATGTTAGACACTGTGTGTATAGACACACAAATAAAAATTGCATTTTGACTCATTTAAGTCTTACAGTCACCCTGCAAGGTAAGTACTTCCATTCATATTTTACCACAAGGGGACCTGAAGATCTAAGACGCTAAGTATGACCAAAGGCACCATGCTGATACATGGGGAAGCCAAGACCCAAGCTCCAAGTCTGTCTGGTGATAGCGTTCATGCTCTGGCCACGCTCCATACTCCTGCACGGGTCCGTGGATTCACCATTGTGAGAAATGATGACTCCCAAGACAGTGTCCCTAATTCAGGCAGTCACTTTTCCTAGGTCTTCCATATTCATATCTAAAACCCAACTAGCAAACCATCTAAAAAGTATGTCCAGAGCATGGAAAAAAGTGTGTGTAGAAAGAGGCTAGAGTGGTTGATGGAGCAAGCAGCATGAGTTACAGGAGCCTAAGGGACACTCCGCCCGAAAGCAGCTGGACAAAGTTGATGATCTGGAATGGAGGCTCTTTTTACCCCTGTCCTCCAGTCAACAACAACCTTGAAGAAATCACCCTGACTGGAAATCAGAGTGTGAGCCTGAGGCATGGGAGAGACATTAAATAAGGTGCCCTACGTCCATACTTTCTCACAGGAAAAAAAAACAACCCTAATTTTATCACATTTTTTTTTAAAAAAGAGGAATGAAAGAAAATAAAAATTGCATACACACACACACATATGTATCTTATAAACTAGTTTGTGTGTATCTCTTATAACCTAGTAAAATAAAAATCACACATGAAATGGACTTATTTTATATAAGTACTACATACACTTACATGTGTGCAAGTTTTAACCCTTTCCTCTCCACACTGAATCTGAAGCAGCTAACAAGAGTCATAATAAACTTAAATAGCACGTACAGGAAAAATATAGGAGCAAAGAAAAGAGGAAAATGATATACATATCTACATATTCTACAGGATGCTAAATAATTCCTGAAACTGAGCTGTACATCTAGACCTGAGCCTCCTCCTGCCAAAGGAAAACAGAAAAAATGAGGAAGTACAGAATTCACGATGGCCCTGAGGTAAAGGGAATATTACCACCTCAGGAGAAATGAATTATTTTCAATTTATACAAAAGCAGAAACCAGAAGACCCGAGTGGGACTTGACACAGGGGAGACCAGGTCACGTCATAGACAATGTCTTAGTAATTCCCTTAGAATAAATGTCAGAGTGTATTCTACATAACAGTTTCTCAGAGTTACTCAGTCAAGCTGAAAAACCACTCAGGGCAGGCAGTCTCTGCAGGACTAAGGCAATGAGATAGAAATACACTCTGATGGACCGGCTGAATCTAGTAACGAATCCCCAAACATCTAGGTGAACAAATAGCATGTTCCGGCAATTACTCTCCAACCAAAACCAGCTTAAGAAGTAGGATTATGCAACATGGAGGACATTAGGAGAAGGAAAGGAAAAGTGAACTGGGGAAAATAGGAGGGGGAGATGAACCATGAGAAACTGTGGACTCCGAGAAACAAACTGAAGGTTTTAGAGGGGACGGGAGTGGGGGGAAAGGGGGAGCCTGGTGGCGGGTATCAAAGGGGGCATGGATTGCATGGAGCAATGGGTGTTGTACATAAACAATGATTCTTGGAACACTGCATCAGAAACTAGTGATGTATTTTTATGGTGACTAACATAATAAAATAAATAAATAAATAAAAGTAGGATTATGCAACAGTTCACACACTCTTTTCAGTTCAGACGTTCTGAGAAAGTTTTTATGAACTTTTTATTACTGTGTAAATGATACTTCATTCCACTATCACTGTGCTCTCAGGTAGGGTATATGCCAGTCTTTTCTCCTTCTCCAAGTGGCATAAAAAGGCAGAGAAAATATGGGTTGCTATTACTTTAAAAAAATTATGGCTTTTGGCTTTTACATTAGGAGGTTCTAGTACATATACTCTCTATTAAATAACGGGTGGTAGAGAAGATTTATGAATTCACACCCATAATGATTTCTTAACTAATTTAAAAGGGAATGTGTGAAAGGCATGTTCCTAAGGCTATGACATCCCAAAAGTGGACATTAAGCAGTCCTTGAATGGCTGGAAATCAATGTTAATTATTGAGCAGAGTAGAAGAACACAGAAGTTCATTGGAAAAAAAAAAAAAGACACATGTAAGGAACAGTGCCTGCCAGGTCTAGAAAGCAATGTAAAAATCAACGTAAATTTAGCTGAGCTTCACTACAGTGTAATTGTTTTCTATGTATTCATATCCTCATAAGCAGATTCATACCAAGAGTCCTCAATAAGGTACAAAGTGGAATATTCAGAAAATGCCAATGAGACCAAATACGTATCTGCATGCTACTTTTCCATTGCAAAAGAGTCAGAGGAAGCGTCTCTCAAAAAAGGAAATCTCTAGTTGTGTGAAGACAACATAAATATGGCTGTGCTTTAATTTAAACTCTCTATGTAGTCACAAGAAGTTACGACTGTAACATGAACTGAAGGAGGAAAAAAATAAGGACCATTTGTTACTAATTAAAAAATGGGATTAGAAAAAAGATGGCTATGGGAAATAGAGAACAGTTGTTCGCCCAACATGGACCTCTCACCCTGCTGATTCTGTGGTTTTTAAAACTACAAAAGTGGGAAAACTGGAAAAATGACAAAATGACAACCAAAATATAAACAGAAGATCCGATTTACTTTTAAAAATTATATTCTCTAATTTGGAGATAGAAAAATACATTTGCTAAGCAAAAAGCTAGTATTTCCACATTTGGGCTCCTCCGCCTACACGTATATAACAAACATATATTGGCTCTAATGCGGCTCCAGCAATGCGGCTCCAGCAATGCGGTAACAAGGTTCCAGTTCTCTGATTCTAATTGCAATCTACTGCAATAAATCAGCAGATGAGGCAGGTGGTTAAAGTTGTACAACTTTAACAAACCAAGATTGCTGAAGTTAAATATCATTGTGGTCACTTTAAGCTACCTAGCTTCACCAAGCAGAGCTACAAAAGCAGCAGGTTAGCGGGTTTCTGGCAAGGAATAATTGGTGCTGAGCAACAGACTGTGTACATGAGCAGAAACATTGCGTAAAACTCACATTACTGGCTTACCCACACCATATGTGCATTTTGGATGGAAACAGGGGCAGCTCTCATACACCTCGCATAGTTTGGCCTTACTGACTAGGATGAACGAACATTATGTTTCAGTGTGCTAGTTAACCCCAATGGAAACCAGCAAACACCAGAATTATGACCTTTCAATGATAATTTTTTCCAGTGAAAATGAAACTAGGACAAAGAAGGAGCGGTAACAAAAATATGCAAATCTGAAATTACAGAGAAGATCTTTACAAACTCTGATAAGCATGCCACAAGTTAATTCATCTTGCCAGTGTTTTGGGCAATCAACAACCGAGGCTAGTCTGATTGTCAAATATAAAAGTCAAATGTTTATAGAGCTGCAAAAAGAATAAAGTGTTTTAAGTTCTTTGCCAGTGGCCCAAGACAGACCTTATAAGCAAAAGCAAGAACCTTGGAAGTAGTTTCTGCAGTCTGACAGTTTACCGGCACGGACTGGGGGACCATTCCTTTCTAATAAGCATAAAAGCTTGATTAATCAATGCCTAAAATCTTCAATACAAAGCAGATCCCCACCGCCTCCTCGCCACCATCACAGTAGTGATAGAGAGGTTGGCATTTGGTGGCACAATCCCAACTCACTTTCCAAAGAGGTAAAGAGCTAGGACTTCTGGGCAAGAAAAAAAAATCTCCGATACTGCATCTAACCCACCTACACTATTGCACTGACTGAGAAGTGAACTTGAAGACAACCTTGGCAACTGGTCCCAGATGATACATTTGGTGAGCAGGGAGTCCCCCCAAATGTACTTTCTGCTATATTATATAGTGCAATAATTCAAATGAAAAAAAAGATGAGAGAAATGCACTCTATGAAACCTTCTTCTCAAAAGGTTATCTGCTATAAGGAGGATAAACACATTAAAGAATTAAATTTACCATTTAAATGACATAATCCAACTGTGCTTCATTTCCCAGTAAATCAGAATTTTGAAAAGGTTTTATGTTAGGGGAAACAAAAAACAAAGATCCTTACGCTCTTCTGATAAAATTACATTCTCATCACCTAATTATTATAAAGGGAGAAATCAATTCTGTTCAGTAAGTGTCTCAACAGTATAGTGTAGAGAAAAAAAAGCAAGGCTTTTAGACACATATACGTTTAAGCTGATAGCCCACAACATATTTGGGGGGGAAATACGACTTTAGAGCTGATACAATGACTTTGACAGGTTGATCAATGAGAAAAGTTTGGGCCGCATGATTTCCAATGAGATGTGAAGAATAACCTCCAAGTCACCTCACTCTTCTCCCTGCTGGAAAGGCCCCTGGGTGAGAGGACAGATGTTTTGACAAATCGTGATCAGATGTGGTGCTCTGTGATCAGCTAATTAAGGGATCTTAAACCTAAATGAGCCAAGGCAAAAACATCCCAACATATCTCCTAAGGGTCATCCTCAATAGCCCACTCCATTGTTTTTACTGCCATAGAAAATAGTTCTTCTATTAAGCAAAATCTGCCCTTGAGTGAATATATCATTTCCTCATCACCGACCTCACTAACATTTAAAATGTAAGATAGACTCATTACAGACCAATTGGAAAATAAGAACACTGGAAAGAACAAGTTTACCCATATAGCTCTCATCCCAAAGGCAACTACCCTTAATGCTTTTGTGGACCATCATCTTTTTCTGCAGAGTTTTTACATAGCAACAATACGGTATATACAATTTTGTACCTCGTATTTTTAACTGAAATTATGAAACCAAGAGTTTTTATATTTTATTGAAAACTAATCATAAATTGCATTTAGGAAAATGGAAAAATAGTCCCTTGAAAGAACTGCCATCTTTATTTTTTTCACATGTAGAACTTCTTGGGGATTGAAAAGATTATTTTCTTAGAATAGAATCCTAGAAGTGGAATTACTGTCAAAATATATTAACATCTTTATGGCTCTTGATACTTAATGCCAAAATGCTTTCCAAAAATGGTTGTACCAATTTAAACGGCCTTCAATATCAATACCCATTACAGCTGTATTTGAACTATGAGTATCTTGTGAGAATAAACAAGTTTCATAATTGTCTTTATAACACTAATACTTTAAATTAATAAAGTTAGATGCTATGTTATACTAGAAAATTCTTGAAGCCAAAAATCCTGACACCCGGTAGAGGAATGTTTGCTATTCTTAAAACTCTTCTTGAAAATCACTGCCTCTAGTCCCCTTTTTCCTGCACCACAGGACCCCGATTCTTTTCTACGCAGAACTCAATCTTTAATGAGTTCGTCTTATTTCCCTTTTAAGAATGGTAACCAAAGTCTTTATCATATGGAATTCACAAAGCTCAAGGATATTTTCATTCATTTTAAAGACTATCTGAAATAAACACAGGGAAATTAATCCCTACAGAGTCTAGAGGCTCCTCCACTGTTAAAAGACTTAAAGTGCAAAAACACATTAGAAGAAAGTGGACGTGTTTGATGAATATGTGCATTCCATGCCTTTAAACAAACAAAAAAAATCTTTTGTGTCCTAAATTACTGAATTGTGAATTCCACAGGTAACTCAACTATTTTCAAATACGTAAGTTAAAAAAAAAACAACCCACAAGTTCCGTATGCTACATTGAGAAGCATGCTTGAAATGAGCTGAACAAAGTTCCCCAGATATTTACTTTACATTCCAGGGATTCTAGTATTCCGCACTTAACAATTTCAGCAAGCATTTGTTGGTGCTACCTCAATTACTGTTTGGCAATTGCTGTCTATTAAATTTCCTAGCACAAATTGGCTGTAAGATTGTTTTAGATCGTCATTAACAAATTTATATTAAATATTCAATAAGCTACTTTGGTTAACAGAAGTTGGGGGGATATTAGTGTCACAGTTTATTATTATAAATAATTTTTGTGTCTTCTGTCAGCATAACCACAGTAGTATCTCAATACCACCAGCTGATAATAATCTTTATAAATCCTCCTTTGCAGCTATACCATCTGTTAGTTATTATTTTATATGTGTCTCCATATGCATATGTGAATTAGTTGTCACTCAAGACAAATATATAAATAGAATTGTGGTTTTGTGGGGAGACGTTTATTGGCTTCTTTTTGTGTTTTGTTATCTTTAGGCCAGTAAACTAACTAAACAAACATATCCCTCAGTCTTGGAAACCAAAACTAAATGCAGATCTAAAAATAATTTTTGTAGAACAAATAAAAGAAATTTAAATTAAAAAAAAAAGAAATTTAAATTCAATATACACTTAATCTAAAGGTATCTACTAAAACTAGGTTGAAATTAATAGTCGCCAAATTGGATATAATTAAAGAACCTGAAATTTACATATTCATAGCTCTTGAAATATACCTACAAAACCAAAAAAGAATAGGCCCACCAGTAAATTAGCAGCTAATATGGTTCCAGTTTTCACAATACAAAACACTTGCCATGACTGATGATTTGAAAATAATGACTAATTATCTGTTTAGCTGTAATGTTTATTTCCCTGAAAAGAGGAGTTATAATGGCAAAAACTCAAAATGGGGCCCCCATGAATCTGTGGGTTTATTCCGCTGAGCTGTAACAGGCTCCTAGACTGGCAGAAGGCAGTAAGTAGCGGCAACATCATTATGACTCACGACCAAAATTCACCCAGAAAGGCAACAAGAAAAAAAAGGAACAGAAGGAGATAGATAATCCTTCAATTGGATTTAGTTCCAAATTATAACGCTTTCCCCAAGTACTAGAGTCTAATGACTTTCATTTCAATAAGCCAAAACATGGGCTTAGAGGGGCTCATGCTCTCAACACCGAAAACATGATGAATTCTCTTAAAAGCTACCAGTGGCTCTTAAAACTGACTGAAGCGCAACGTGAGACTAACTACATTTGATGACTAGATGGTTCAATATTTCCTTGAGCTATCCTATTTTAGGTGACGACGCTCTAGGATCATACAGAGGGAACACAAAGGTAGAAACAGTAGTAACCACTCAAAGTCATCATTGAGAGAAACTCTAAAATATTTAGGGAAGGGGACTGAAGAAGACAAGTACACTGAGAAATTACGTTTTTCTGAAATGAAGGCCATATTACTTTCAGTTCACAAAGTAAACAAAGTTCACTGATTACTTAATACCAATAAATATGCTGCCTTTCATAGTCGTTTGTGTAAACTTATGAAGATATCTCATAATCCACCTCTGTAAAAATGAACTTATTTGATGTCCAAACCAGTTCTCTTTTTTGCACATTGTATTCTATCTAGAGGCTAGAATTTCCATGATGTCAGGAGAGAGCTCTATTTGGGGAGGGAACACATGTTTTAAGTATACCTGGGCTATAAAGTTTAAGGAAAAATATCATAGGCTACTTAAAATATTTTAACCGCCATCAAAACTACAGTGTGGCACAGGCCGAGCTACATTTCGTTTCTTAACGCTTTATCATCTATCATTCAGATTCCTATGTGGAAAGTCAGTCCGTATCATGATCTGCCCCTGTGTTTCTAAAATGTTCTCCCCCACCCCAAGTTTTTATTAAAAATGTTCTTATTGAAGGATTTCATTAAGGAATGTCACAGGAATTTATCATACAAGAATTAATTGTGCAAATGGTGAGACAAATTCTTTCATGGTCCAAAGCTCACCTATTGCCTCAGGCCTCTCTTCACTCTCCCTCCCAGTGACACCTCTTCCTTCACTGAAATCTCACTTATCTTTGTAGTTATGGAGTTTAAGGAACTTATTTATTCCGCTTTATGTTATAGTGATTTGTGGTACTTTCTAATTTTTCCATGAGCAGATTGAGAATTTCTGCTTCTATAGCCAATTTACCAAACACATTCTCCTTATAAATAATATTTCAACATTTCCTGTATAGCCACTAAACAAATAGTGGGAACCTTTCCTGCTCGGTACAATAGTTATAATTTCTTAATCAGACACCTATATTTTTTTTAAAAAATTATTTATTTGACAGAGAGAGAAGCAGAAGGGAGAGGGAGAAACAGGCTCCCGCTGAGCAGGAGGCTCAATCCCAGGACCCCTGGGATCATGACCTGAGCGGAAGGCAGACGCTTGACCGACTGAGCCACCCAGATACCCTTTCCCCTCACCACCCCCCGCCTCTCTCTCTCTTTTTTTTTTTAACTCACTGAAATCATTACATTTTTCCTTGGTAATGTAGTAAGAGTGCCAAAAATAATGTAAATTAATAGATTTATAGGGGGTAACTCCTAAGAAATAAGAAAGCTTTTTCTTTTCATAGTGGTAAACAAGAAAACAACAACAACTATGTGTTTATAGTTTAAGGGGAAAAACAGGATTAAACGAAGAGACTCCCAAGACCGCATTTGCAGAAGACTGCTTATCTGTTCATTCATCCATCCCAGAATCATTGACAGGGCATCTCCGTCCCACCACATGCGTCCGACAGGATGTTAGTGGCTAAAGCTAGTTCATGAAGCTATAGGCTCCACCTTCCAGGAACTGACCCTTTGGTGAAGTCAAAGACAACACAAGTAGTACGAGGACACTGGGGTTATCTCTGGCCAGGAGCGCAGGGAAAAGAGTTCACAAAGGAGGTGCCGTTTGGACAGCATTTTGGTTTTAAGCTTTATTCTGCAGGTTTCAAGGCATTTGGGGGGCCTGACATCACAAAATCTGCTGTTAGTTTTCAGAAAGGGTTTTGGGAAAGAAACTGCTCATCTATTAACAGTCTAGTGAGCAAATGAAGACCTCATTGGAGAATGAGAAACCGGACTTGCAAGATATTTGTGAGGTACAATCAATAAGACTTGATAGACTTGATAAAGAGATTGAGGAGAATGAGTCAAAATAACACATTAGGGCCTTTAACTAGGCAGGCCGATGACGACTTTACAGGAAATCTTGATTATTACCAACACGTATTTATGGAGCACCTTCCACGTTACCAGACACTTTTCTAGGCCCAGAGAGACTGTTTTTTTTTCTAGTCAGGGGAGGCAGACAGTAAACAAATAAATAATCTCAGAAGTAATACACTCGATGGGAGAAATAAAACAGGTGACAGGGGGAAAGAGACTTTAGCTGAGGTAGTCATGTAAAGTGACATTTGAACTAAGACCTGAATGACCTCCGGTAACAGAGGGAGAGCAAATGCGAAAGGCTGAGGTGGGAAGGAGCTTAATGTGACCAAGGGACAGAACGGGGGTGGAGCTGGGGCTTGGGGTGTGGGGAGAAAGGAGATGGGAGAGCATTTATTCTAGTTAACCGTGGGCAGCAGGCAGGTTTTCAGCCAAGGAGTGATGGGATCTGATTCATATTTCTGTCTCCTGTGCGGAGAATGGGCTTAAGGGAGAAGAACGGGAGTGAGGGTGGTGACTCAGTCTAGGGTTCT
The DNA here is from genome assembly GCA_028533885.1 of Nasua narica. Lineage (NCBI taxonomy): Eukaryota > Metazoa > Chordata > Mammalia > Carnivora > Procyonidae > Nasua > Nasua narica. The sequence continues at coordinate 33,686,015 of CM052806.1, read as the reverse complement.
AACAGTGCCGGTGCCGAGAGTGGCTCAGATTCCAGATGCAGAGGGAACGGTGACAGGGCTGTATGTGGAGTGTGAGGAAGAGAGGAGCCGGGACACCTCAGGAAGTTCGATTCTAAACAACTATATAGAGGGTGTGGTGCTGTTACACAGAGATGATGAAAACCTGAGCAGAGAGAACCTTCAGGGTGTTGGGGCTGGGAATCAACCAGTCTTCTTCGGTTGCGTAAAGTCTGAACTGCCTGGAAGCTTGTTGGTGAAATGGCATGTGGGCAGCTGGGTACAGCCCGGGGCTCAGGGGAGAGGTCTCACGGAGATGTACCTGGGGAGGCATCGGCCTCTTCACCGAATTTAAAACCATGAAACTGGATAAGATTCATCTCGACTGATTGTGATTGTATTCATCCATTCATTTAACAAATCTTTTCAACTGCCTCTTCTGCGCTAGGCTTTAGGGCTCCAGTGATGAACCAAACAGGCCGGGTCCCTGAGCTTTCCCTACCTGGATGTGGCAGTACCCTCCTGTGCTACCAGAAGAATATACGCAGGGGTGTGTCACCATGGACAAAGTTCCAAAATTCATGGATATCTCTTGTACCCTAATAATTCACGTTCCCCCTAAATCTTAAAAATGACTGTGACTAAATAATGTTAGTATGTTTCTACATAGTATGTGGAAGTATCTGAATTACATTTTGAAGCACCCACAAGGAAGAAATCACTTTCTCACATGGATAAGAACAAATGTTCTAGTCCTTCTACCGAACAACCAACGTCAAGGAGTACTCTTTGATACTGGAAATAGTAATACAGTTCTGAATAGGTTATTTTCAAACCGTTCTCTATTGCTTCATATGTTATATATTTATTCCAATGCATTAGAAAATAGTCACTCAATTAAAAATAGTTCAAACATTTTAACCTACGTGCTTTTCCTCTTTTTTTTAACTGGAAGTTTCCATTTCCAGCATTAGGAAAAGCTTAGCCCTGGTGAAACGACTAACCACTCCCTCTACCGCCGCCTGACTTTCAGCAGATCACCTGCTTTCTTCGTCCTACGTACCTGTCTACATAAGCAAGAGCAGAAGTTACTATTTATCCTCAGACGAATATATAATCATACCGACTTGTTAGCTTCACCACAAAAGGACTTACCTCCAAAGGTTGACTGCCTTCGGCTTCTGAAGTTTTACCTTTTGCTGCCTCTCTTTGCTCACCTGCTGTATCTCCTATGAAGCAAAAAAACAAAAACAAAACAAAGCCTTTAGCATGCCCTTGAGGCCAAATTGTCGTCTATCTAAAATATCTTTTGTTACTATATGTTTCACAATATGGAAGCAACTACCATTTCCTTTGTTACAAAGTAAGTTAATTTTTAAGAATGATAATTTTATACAGGTTCCAGAAATCATATGTACATATACATACACACAACCTACCAGAGGTGCTTTAATAGAGGCTTATTACTCAGAAAAAATTCATATTTTGTACATCAAGTCATATTTCAAGTAAACTAGGAAAGCTTATGATTTAAGGAAGATAAGGCAAATTATTTTCAAATTAAAGTCTTTATAATATGAATAACTGTCCTCCAAATTAGTTTTTAAGAAGACTTACTCATTGTAAGTGTTTACTTGTATGTCTGTAGATTTGCCTCAGAGTAGATATGTATACATCTATTTTTTCAAATATTTTATTTTTATTTATTTGTCAGAGGAGAGAAAGAGTGAGTGAGCACAAGCAGGGGGAGTGGCAGGCAGAGGGGGAAGCAGGCCCCCCTCTGAGCAAGGAGCCGGATGTGGGACTCGATCCCAGGACCCTGGGATTATGACCTGAACTTAAGGGAGACACTTAACCGACTGAGCCACATAGGCGTCCCTAGATATGTATATTTGCATGTAATAGTTAACCAAATGTCAAACAATCTTTACAGAAGGGAAGAACAATGAACAAATTCATAAATTAGCCGTTGGTTAATACTTTGATTCCTAAGGCTGATGCCTGGGTGGGTTATATTACCAAATGAAGTTAGTAACTAGGCTGGCTCCAAGGACATAGGATGGACACAAACATAGGTAAGTATAAGCATAATTTAATTAGTGGCCCATTTTAATTAACTATCACTAATGATCTGTGATTAACACATGGTAAGTAAAGAAACAATTAATCAGAGGTTGATTTAGTAATTTGTAAACTGCACTTCCCATAAAATTGAGCCAGCTCAGGAATGTCCACAACAGGAAAGATTACAAAATTCATAGATGATGACTTGGCCAACACCAAAGGGTAGGAATTTGTTAATAAGGCAGGTCGTAAGTCCTGATTGGAGATAACAAAGTATGCAAGTCCTGGCTGAGCTTAACTTTTTTTTATGAAACACAAAAGTTTAGCATACCATTGGCGATAATGAGGGAAGAGCCTCACTGAAATTTTAAGGAATTAAATAAACCTGTTAAATTCTAAAATCATGAAGAATTAAGGGGTGCCTCGGTGGCTCAGTTGGTTAAGGATGCGACTCTTACTTTTGGCTTAGGTCATGATCTCAGGGTCGGGGGATCAAGCCCTGTGTCAGGCTCCTGGCCGGGTGTGGCTCCTGCTTAAGATTCTCTCTCTCCCTCTTCCTCTGATCCTCCCCTGCTCTCTCTAAAATAAACAAATAAATCTTTAAAAAATAAAATAAATAAAATGCAAGCACATCAATCAATGCATATTCTGGCTTATAAGCTCTGTTCTCAGCTATGTACATTATTATCGTTGGGCAAGACCTACCATATAATAGGTGTTCAATAAATACTAGCAGAATAAATTAATGAACTTCTCTCTATACTTTCTAGTCCATAAAACTGATTAAAATATTAAATGGTATGTAATAAAAGCTGTATTTGAGCATACAGTTAATGTCCTTCTAAAACATATTTGTTAAACTTAAAAGGCAACTATATTAAGTACCACTAGGGTGTACTGCTTATAGGGATCCATGATTGTGGCGTAGCTTATTACATTTGAAAAGCAGTTAGTGATTATTTATAAGGAAAAAAAAATCATACCAAGACAAAAGCATCAGGAACTTTTAGGTTATGTCTATAGGATAATAAAGTTAATAACTGTTCAAGTGGAAAATTTACATCAAACTACTTCTGTGACCTAGCATGTCAAGCTATTTTGATTGGTTTTGCAAGGCTCATTTAAACTGACCATTTATTGGCATATCTAGGAGAGCCTGCTTTTCAAAAATCTCTCTTCTCTCTGAAAGTTAGGGATAAGATTATCACCCCCAGCTTACAGCTGGAGAAACCAATGCCCAGGGAGTTTAGTTGGCTTGGCTAACAGCGTGAGGCCAGGGCAGCTGAAGTAATGCAAGTCTCTATACATGGAGGTCTGAGTGTATTTAATGACTCACATGCCTGATGCTTACGATATGTATAGTCCAATACGAAAGGTCATTTACTCAAGAGTTTTTACCTTTTCAAGTGATTATTGCTCTATCCCATAGCATCATGAATACTGTATTTGGCTAAAATCATTCAATACCAAGTCAGCGCTTACTTTGCCATTTTCTGACTTCAAGCTGGGTGTCTGTATAAAGCTTTCTCCATTTCTCCCTACTGCTTGAATAACCAGAAAGGTTATCAGCTGGTGTTCCTGACATCACACCCCACATCTGCCTGGAAGCGATTGTAGAATCGCTATTTACTGAAATGCCATGTCTGGCGATGACTCAGATAGGACAATAACTGATTACAAGGAAAAATGCCATCTGCGAGATTATTCTCTATAAACAAAGGCACAAAATGAAAACTGCACAAACCACAAACAGAGAAGAACAGGTCACAATGAAATATAATTTCAGAAGGTTTTTTTTCTTCCCACTGAAGAATTATTTTATCATGAGAAACATTCAGTTACTTTCTCTAATTTTTTATAATCCACACAAAAGTTAGATATTTCAACAATAAAGAAAGGCGCATGTGACAAATGTGAAATAAGGTACTTTAGTTCTCAATTTGTCCATTAACTCTGATTTATACACTGGATAGATTAAAAATTCTCATTTGTGAATCGGCTGTTTAAAAAGAATAGAACCCCCAGGGGCAGAGGCACTCGGGGACTTGCCCCAAGTCTCCCAGGTAGAAGGCAGTCACAATGGGAGCAGAACCTAGTTTTCTGACATCTCTAGGGGCTCTCTGGTCTGGTAGAAGTTTCCAGTAGATGTGGGCTAAGGTGGTGGAATCAAGTCTGAGTTAGAGAACAGTGAAGAGAAGGACCCAAGGATGCAAAAGGGAGCTCTGAACGCAGGATCCTGAGCTGGTCCAACCCTCTAGGCACCTAGACACTTCTCTGGACTCCTTTCTTCTTCCATAAGCCCCACAGATTATCTGTTCTCTTCCCTTTCAAATGATGCCAAAAACTTCTGACCAGAGCAAGCCTCTGTCCTTCCTTCCCATCTTTCAAAGCAAATACATTCCCCTCGATACTTTTCCAAAAGTTTGTAAGGCTAGAAACAATTTCACAAAAGGCAACAACCCCTCTTACATTACAACCATGCAATTTTCTTGGCTTAAAATGAGGTTTTGATTTAGAGTAAATAATAAAGGCTACATATACAGACTAAGGAAGCTCTTTCGGAACTTAAAGAGCTGAAGTAAAAGTCCTCTAATCTTTAGATAAGGGATTGGCAAATTTTTCCAGTAAAGTGCCTGATAGCAAACATTTTAGACTTCATGGGCCCTTCAGTTTCTGTCACAAAATCTCAACTCTACCTTTGTGGCTGAGAATAGTCACGAGCAACACATAAACCAATGAATGTGGCTGTGTCCAATAAAATTTATTTTCCAAAACAAGTTTCAGGCTGTGGTTTCCTGATTCCTGTTTATTTATTTATTTGTTTGTTTTACTAAGTAATCACTATGCCCAATGTGGGGCTCAAACTCATGACCCTGAAATCAAGAGTTGCATGCTCTACTGACTAAGCCAGCCAGGTGCCCCTCCTGATGCCTGTTCTAGAGACCCTATGTATTCCACCTTTCCTAGGACAAAAGGCTGAATAATGTTTGAGTTATTTGAGGAAACAAGCACGGGATGGTCATTAGAGTATCATTATGATCCTATTCTACTGGGTGAATTGGGTCAAGGGCGGAGAGAAATGGTGGTGAAGAGTGATCACTCAGTATAAGAGAAGGAGAAAAGGAGAAATCCTCAGTGATGGGAGAGGAACCCCAATGCCTATTTGGGTTACCCAGAGGAGACTTTTTGGCAGGAGAGGGTGTGAGGGAATGCCCTCACTCCTTAGGTCTCCTTCAATGTGGAGGAAGTTCTACTAACATTAACTGCAGGCCTCCCTCTACTCCCTAATCCATGGCTTGGTAATTTGGGGGGCCTTGCACATGTGGTTCCATCCCTACTTCTTTCCCTTGAGAACAGGAGGACCATAGATAGCATGTGGCTCTGTCTGCTCTGACCCTCCACAGGGACCTCCTCCTACCTTGGAAAGCCTGCCCCAGCCCAGCATTTTCTATAACTGGATGAAGCTCAATCTAATTCTGGGCTTCAGAAATCCATTTGGCCCTTGATGGAAGCCACATTCTTCAACACCAGCTTAACAGGCAGTAAAAATGAAACTGGTCTCTACTTGGTGGGCTTTTTTTCTTCCCCCTAATTGATTAGATCTTATCTGGAGAAGAGGGGTGTTACTACTGGAAGGCTCTAGGGTCTAACAGGACTGGGAATGGGCTGATATGGACAGAGCTAGAGCCTACCTAAATATGAAAAGTTGTGAATACAGAAAACTATTTTCTTTCCTTTAACTTGAGAAGAATTACATAGAACTGAATATCTCAGAATGCACTCTACAAAACACTAGTTTTGAGGGGTTCACATGGAAAAAAGATGTCTATGGTCAAATGTATGAGAAAAATCTGCAGAATGCGTTCCCTTCCAGTTGATTTCCAATGCACTTAAACACTGAGAAATTCTTCAATAAACTTTAGGGGTGCCTCGGTGGGTGGCTCAGTTGGTTACACATAAGACTCTTGATTTTAGCTCAGGTCATGATCTCAGGGTGGTAGGATCAAGCCCCACATTGGGCTCCATGCTGATCGTGGAGCTTGGGATTCTCTCTCTCTCTCTCTTTCTGCCCCTCCCTCTTCTAAGGAAAGAAGTAAGGAAGAAACTTTAAAACCTTTTTTTTCACAGGATACCTGGGTGGCTCAGTGGGTTAATCCTCTGCCTTTGGCTCAGGTCATGATCTCAGGGTCCTGGGATCGAGTCCCTCATCAGGCTCTCTGCTCAGCAGGGAGCCTGCTTCCCCCTCTCTCTGCCTGCCTCTCTGCCTACTTGGGATCTCTGTGTCAAATAAATAAAACAAAACTTCTTTTCCACAATATATTTGACTATGGAGCATTTTATCTACCTGATAATTAAACATCTTCCAGAGATCTATGAACACACTATGGGAAATGCTGACAGAACATTTCTGAAGTTAAAATTGATTATGAAATATATTATTCTTACTTGATTCTTCAGGAGACCCTCAAAATTGTCAAATTTGTTATTCGGCTTTCGAACATTCATTTTCCATGGTGCTAACCTACAGTTACTTTCTTTTAGTAATCTTTTCACAACTCCCTGTCAATTCACTCAGGGGCATTTGGGGCAGCCTCTCAGTGTGTGACTGCATTCTGCACATAATTCTGATTCCAGAACAGCTGATAATCCACGGAGGAGAACAGGGGAGCCAGGCACCTTGAAGACATAGGAGAAAGCCCCACTGATCAGAAATATCAACCCCACATATTCCACCAATTAGAGATTCATTAGGGTTAATGAGCTCCTCTTTTAAAATGCAAATACCCTCTGGGAGTGTCTGCTTATTAGTCATTCAGCAAGTGAAGTAGTGGAAAGAACAGTGGAATGGCCAGTCCATTAACTCCTTGTCATTCTTCAGTCACACACTCATTATACAAGGCGGCCTGGCACTGTGGCAAGGGAATGGCTCCAGAGTCTGACAGGACACGACCCAAATCCTTTACCAAACCCATGACCTTGGGCAAGGTACTTAACCTCTCAGAGCCTCAATTTCCTCATCAGAAAAATGGGAATAATGAGTCATAATAAGGCTGTGATGAAGACTGAATGAGAAAACACGTTAAATGCTAATGGCAGGGATGAAGGGGGCGGAGTTGGGGCAAGATGAAGGTTTCATCCTCAGAGCTGGGGTCTTCCGCCCTCCTGCCCTTGTCACGGGGCTGTTGTCGCCTGTGGCCTCACAAAGGAGGGAGGAGAGGAGAGGCCCTCGCGTGTCATCTCATTTAGAGCTCTTGGCAGTGTCGTGAGGTAGGCTTTATTTTATCCACGTAAGAACGGCAGGCCTGCTGTGGAGTCCAAGTCCGCCGACAACGCCAAATCATTACATAATCTCACGCTGCTTCCCATTACTTATCAAAACTTGATTATCCAACTCAGCTTACTACACTTTACACTGGGGTCTCCTCCGGTTTTGATTAGTTTTCCCTTCCACGGTTTCCCATGCTATCCATTTTACTCCCCATTTTCCACTATAGTGAAGAAAGGAAGAAGAGACAGAAAGCAGAAGTACTAAATGCTGAAGACATGCCCTGCCCAGGAGCCGGCTGCCGTCAGGTCAGGATTCTGATGATAATTGTTAGAACCCCTCATGAGAAAGTGAGCCAAAAGGAACAGCTAAGCCAAGGAGGGAGGAAATGAAGTCAGCAAACAACAATGGGAAAAGGTTCAAGTGACTGGGCATGAAAGGAAAGCACATTAAAATGACCCCAAGAAAATGTTAAATTAGCACCCCAAAATTATTATACCCCAGATTCCCCAAGGATGGACTACAACTAACACAATGGCATCCTTCTGACAATGAGATGAATACTTAAGAGACATCTGTTGATTTGACTGTGGTGCTTGTGGTAAGGGGGTGGAGAAGAAAGTTCTATACACACACTTACCAAGCGTTTATAAAAAGGAATTATAAATGAGTGTTAAACTATGAAAAAAATATCTAAAGGTTCAATAGAACAGGCAATCTGCTTTTTACATTAGTGTGGCTCTTAATTTTAATACATATTGATATACAACTTTTAGGTAGGCATTATGTTAGATTTTAATTTTCTGACTGCTGTTAAAATCACACAGCTAAAACCCTGCTTACTCCTTTAAAAGCTTAGGGGCCGGGGAGGGAGACAAACCACAAGAGACTCTTAATCTCAGGAAACAAACAGGGTTGCTGGAGGGGGTGAGGGGGAGATAGGGTGGCTGGGTGACGGGCATTATGGGGAGGGTATGTGCTATGGCGAGTGCCGTGAATTGTGTAAGACTGATGATTCACAAACCTGTATCCCTGAAGCAAATAATACGTTATATATTAATAAAAAAAAAAAAAGCTTAGAGGCACATAATAGTGAAGCTCGTTTACTCAGGAAAGTAGGAATATCAGCTAAACCAAATGAGGTCAGATCCAAAGATCAGTCCTCCTGGCCTGCTCTTAATTAACTTGTCGTAGGATTCCACGGATGTCTTTAGGTCTGAGTCTTGTTACTTTGTAGCTAGGGGTAATAATTTTTCTCGAAGATCTTAAAGCAACCAAAAACATCCATTCAGCTTTAACACTATGAGCTTCAACACTTTAAATCCAGGCGTTCTTACTTTTGGACTGGAAGACAAGAAACACAAAAGACACCCCAACTTAATTGTGTACACTATTGCATAGTGTTTGCAAATCTTCAAAGGATTTGTTACTATCTGTCCTAAATCAGAGTAAACTTATGTACTGTGAGAGTACATTCGGCTCACCATCCCTGACTCTGGGTCCCAAAATGCTGGGGAAAGAAAGTTCCATAAAGGGCCGCTCTGAGCTCTCCACGGACAACAGCTTCTATAGGCTCTGTGAAAACAAACAGCGCTGACACAAAAAGGATTTTCAGCGTGTATGGCTTGAAGCCAAACTTTGTAAAGAGAAAAGAGCAGGCTCACTCTCCCAGGTTATCTGGTATCCTGAGACACAGACTCAAATGTGCTGCTTGTTGTGGGTAAAATGATGGCATCGATCTATCACTAGTAATGCAAACCCGGTGGGGGAGGTATTGACATCACGTCAGAAGTGTTGTCTCCTTTCCAACCAACAGAATAAACTTGTGAGATTACTGTTGGTGTCAGGAGTTCTGCTCAGTTTTCAACACAGAAAAATAAGTGATCCCATGAGATCAAAGGTGTGTTTCAAACATAGCATCGGTTGGTCCAATCAGAGATACCAGATTAGGTAAGCTTCTCCATCACTAGACACTGAGTTCTTGAATTGATTAAAAAAGGGGGGGGGGGTTAGTGTAGTAGAAAACTGCAAAGAAACTCTCTAGCAGAAACAAGTGCAGTATATGAAATATATTATAATCAGCTTCAAGTTTCATTCATTCAAGAACTATATGTTAAACACCTGCTATGTACCATATATAATGCTGTGCACCACGTCAACTAGTGCAATCCGATCCCCACCCTCACATCATTTACATCTTCCTAGAAGGGATTTCAACCGAGCAAGTGCATGTCACAAAAACTGGCTGTAGAAATGAGTCAAAAACTAAAAATTATGAGTACCCAGTCGCTTAAGGAATAGATATTTGTATGGAGCATTCTGTGAAAAAGTTGGCTAGCTATTACAAAACCAAACTTCCTTACCATGGCTTTGCCCCCGCTCTGCCCATAGCTTTCATTTTTTTAAGTGTGTCATTAGTATCATTACTTTTAATGGAAGTCAAGTATTAAACACGATTTTGTGTCGTTTGAAGAGAGTATTTCCGAAAACACATCAACATTATTTGAAGAAAAGTTCATATTTTAAAAAAGTGAATCACCTGCAAATCACAGATCACAATCAGAAGCAAAGTCACACACGGCAGATATGATGGGGGGCATGATGTGACAACTGGATGAAGACAAAGAGTTTGATACCAAAATGCAGAAGAACTTGGTTGGTTTTACTGAAGATGTCACACCTGTCATTTGGTCATATGACATAAATGTGTAAAATTACTGTCCCGAGGGTTGCAATACACTGTGTCATATTTAAAATGTTCACTTAAGAAAAAGAGAAGTGGGGCGCCTGGGTGACTCAGTGGGTTGGGCCTCCGCCTTCAGCTTGGATCATGATCTCAGGGTCCTGGGATCGAGCCCCGAATTGGGCTCTCTGCTCAGCAGGGAGCCTGCTTCCCCCTCTCTCCCTGCCTGCCCCTCTGCCTACTTGTGATGTCTCTGTCAAATAAGTAAATAAATAAAAACAAAAGAAAAAGAGAAGTGTTCCTTTTAAAAATTCAGGTAAACCTAGACAGACACCAGGCCAAGGGAGGAGGTCCTAACCTGTTCACTGGCCCCTGACTTGAAGCAGGCAGACAGCAACAGTGAATCGCCACTTAGCAACCTGAGGAAGAAAGGGCCTTCAATAAAAAAGGGCCCAGATCAAAGTTTAGGGTTGCAAACTCAGGCCTGGCCATCCTTAGTTACATTTATAAAACTTTTAGTTGGGCTACAACGTATAGACAGAGTAGGAAACAAAGTGTGTCATGGGATAGCCTGGGATGACTGTGCCCCAAAGGCAGGCACGGGCTGGAAATGGTGGGGAACAGAGTCTTCATATGCAGAAACAGAGGAAAATTCTGAGACCTCTCCCTGCCACCGGGGCAGTACATCTCACATTTCAGTGTGTGTGAATCACCAGGAATGCAAATTCCTGAGTCTCACAAGACATTCATACTTGTGAACTCTGGTGAAGCACCTCAGAATCAAAACTTTAAGCAAGCATTCCACGAGATTCTAATGCAGCTGGTTCACAAACAACACTTTGAAAAACACCGAAGCAGACTTAGATAACCTCACATGGCTGGCAGATTACCTTCTGCCTAATTTTTGGAATGACTGCCCCCTCTTCCTCCCTGTCCCCTTCCCTCCCACATTGTTTAAATAGTTAAGAGTCCGTATCTCTGTGTTAAGGTTGGGGCTCAATAAGAAAAGTTCTTAAAAAGAATTGAAAGCAAGGTCTTGAAAAAATTATCTGTACATCCATGTTTAGAACAACAGCATTCACACACAAGAGCCAAAAGGGGGAAGTAACCCAAGCGTCCATCAGATGAGCGGATCAGCAAAATGTGACACATGCAAACAATGGAACATTACTGAGCCTTTTTAAAGGGAATTCTGATGCATGCCACGACATGAGTGAACCTTGGAGACATTATGCTAAGTGAGATAAGTCAGTCCTAGAAAGAAACACTTTTCGATTCCATTTATATGAGGTGCCTAGAACAGTCAAATTCATGGAGACAGAAAGTAGAATGGAGTCTGCCAGGGCAGGAGGGAGGGGGAAATGCAAAGATGTCCGATAGGTACTACAGTCTAAGTTTTGCAAGGCAGGGCTTACGTATCTTTTACTACAATTAATTATAAGACATTTTTTAAAGATTTATTTTAGAGAGTGAGAGAGAGAAAAAGAGAACACGAGCCGGGGGAAGGGATGGAGAAAGAAAGACTCAAGCACACTCCCCGCTGAGCAAGGAGACCTATGCGGGGCTCGATCTCATGACTGTGAGATCATGACCTGAGCTGAAATCAAGAGTCAGGCGCTCAACTCACTGAGCCACCCAGGCGCCCCAAATATAAACCATTTTTAAAATAAGATGGGTCATCCTTTATTTAGAACAATAAAATGGTGGAAGCTAAAGATAAGTCTACTACTGGCTAATACTGTATTTTACAATTTATTTTAGTTTCATTACAATAAGTGTTTTCATATACATTAGTCTATTTCATATTCTCTTTTCTTTAAAAATATGTTTTTATTAAAAGAGCAAGGAAAAATCAAGTGAAGGAAATTTTGTGTTCTCTGTCCCTCTGCCCCAGAATTGGGTTACGGTTCCATAAAGAGCCTGGCTGTAAGAAACAGTTTGACCAGCGGCCGGGTTACAATGCATTGCTGTTATAAAAAAGAAAAAAAGAGAAAGAAAAAATAAGAACCAACGTCAGGAGAGCACACTTTGGTCACCTTGCATGTGCACAATAAGGTCATTTCTGTTGACGTGTATCTGCAAGCGTACATGCTATTTACATCATAGGGTAACAACATGGTGTTAGTGATAGTAAATATACTAATAAATCTCAAATGCTGGTTATAAAAATTAAAATTTTTGAATAACTTGAATCAAGTAACCTAAAACTATAACTGGATAAACAGATGAAACACAATGATAAAGAGTATGCAACTTCACAGTTAATATGCATATCCTTTAATGATCTAAAGCAAAACACCTCGACTTCCTTTAGGGAAGAGGCATTTTTCAATCACCTTAAGCCATGATGTCCCTAGGAGGAGGTTGCAGACAATGAAATCCAGGTGTTTATGGGAAGGGATTCAATATCAACAAATCCTCTCTGCGGTGCCCACTGCTGATCTGTGCTTTTCAATAGAAATCCCACTTGGGGGATTGATGGAGTTAATGGAAGGGAAAAAAAGAGTAACAGGGTAGGAGGCAGAGGACAAATCAGACCGTAAGAGCCTGCTACTGGTAGATCTTAGTCTGATTAACCGGGAACAGTGACCTCAGGAGCTCTAAAATCGGTTGATAACACAAACCAGAATGGCAGAAAGGCAAAAGCCCATTAAGGAGGAAGAAGCAGCATCATGAGGGTGAGCAGGGGGCTTGGCTAAACAGCAGGAGAATCTGCTTCATTACAGGGTGAAAAGTGATGATGAGAAGAGCAAAAACCATTCTTGGCCTGAGATGTTCCTCAGCGCAGACCTCAACCAGCTAATGTATTCAGTCTTCACATCTCAGCTTCAACCTCCCAGACCCACGCCCCTTTCCCTGCTCTCACGTGTTCTTCTTCTCCAAATCGCTTCACACAGTTGCAGTCATTTCATTGTACGCACTCACTTGTTTCATTAGCACTAGACTGTTCCCACTAGACTGTCCGTTCCACCAAGGCAGTGATGTGTTTATTTGCCACAACATTCGAGGCATCTGGTACAGCGGCTGGTACCAAGTATGTGCGTGGCAGGCCCTTACGTAATAGCTGTTTTCTGACTGATGCATCAATGCCAACGCGGCCTTGTCACAAGGCCGATGGCAGATAGTCTGAGACAAATACATTTCTGATCAAACTATGGGACAAATAAAGGAAGCTGAAGAGGATGCACCATGACTGGTAAAAAGAAGTAAGTTTATTCATAGCAGTGAGAACTGGGAGAAAGGTAGAGGTTGAACAAAAGGCTTAAGCAGAGATCAATACGCACAGCTCTCACGTAAAGTTTGGATAGGATTTCAGCAATAAGGAAGGACCAGGTAGACCAGCTGCAAAATACTTGGAAACACTTTCCAGCAGTTTTCTAAGGGTAGAACAAGAAGGACAAAGAGTCAATAGTGACTTTGAAACCAGAGAAGAGGTTTTACTGGGTTCTGTGTAGTCACAGTGAGTTTGAGATAAATGGCATGAAATAGAAGTGGTGGCTGGGATGCCAAAGGAATTCTGATAAAATATTTTGATTTACCTGACTGTATTTAATGCTTTAAGTTTTTGCCACTGATGTGTATTGAATACATTTTAAAATACTTTCTTTAAAAAAAAGTTCTCCCCAAAACTAAAACAAAAACATAGTATCACATTAGAATACATACTAACATATTTGTGGTACAAAATGTCTCTAAAAATAGTTGTAATGTTCAAAAAAATCTATAGTTATTTCAGCTTGTAAAAAAGACATCACTCGTTTCAAGACCGGTTAAACAGTAAAACCATTTGCCATTTTAAGGATATAAAAACTGCATATGGTTTATGTGCTTTAATCTTACACTTCTAATTTATTACTACCTAAGTCCACAGTATTGCTCAGTTTCATAAATCTGATATTCTTGAAATCAGAGTTCATTTATTAAGTCCTCACTATACACTTATATCTTCATGACTCAGTGATTTCTTCTAGGGGGCGTGAATTTCTACGTTTAGTGAAATTAGGCTTCATCTGGACACGTGCCTAATTGCAACACATTAAAAAAAAGGTCCCATCTCAAACAGCTTCTCTTTTTTTAGGCTTAAAGGACTAGGACAGAAAGATGAACATATTAACCAACCAGCTCTGTTACGCAAAGTCGTCCCAGGGCAGTTGCTTCATTCCAGTCAACCTGTTTCAATCAAATTCCTTCTCTTCTCCCACTCACCTACCCTACCCACCTCCAGACTTAATAAAGCAATCCTTCCTCCTGAGGCTATCAGTCTCTCTCCACCATACATCAACCCTCGTGAGAAGCAAGGGTCCTGGAAACCAGAGCACGTGGCAATCCCAATCAAAGAGGAAGAGCACAAAGTAGTTCTCCCACCAAGGCTTCCTGAGGAGAAAACTACAGTATGCTTACTTCTCTGTGCAGTGCCAACTGATCTGTAGGCCATATGTCTACTTAGGCATGACAGGGCAAGAAACATCAGAAAGGAAAGCATAAGGAATATGGTTTCTTGTTAAGACTGATTCCAAGACAATAGCAAATAGTGGACTGAGTAAGAAGTTTCTCAGACACGGAGGTCATATACAGAAGGAGGAGGATAAAGAGCTGGAGAACTTGGGTTCGTGTAGGCCCTAAGTTCTCAAAATAGTAAATGGACCCATTTTCACACATCAGTAGACAACAGAAACATTCTATGGTCTGAATGTGTCCCCTTAAAATTCCTATGTTGAAATCCTAACCCTCAAAGATGATGATACTAGAAGGCAGGGACTTCGGGACGTACTTGGGTCATGATGGTACAGCCTTCAGGAATGGGATTAGTGTCTTATACAAGAGGCCCCACAGAGAGCTCCCTAGACCCTTTCGCCATGTGAGCCCATGGCGAGCAGACATTTGCCCTGAACCAGAAAGAAGGCCCACACCAGAAAGTGACCATGCTGCCTGCTGCCTTGATCTTGGACTCTCTAGCCTTCAGTATAGTGACCGGTACATTTCTATTGTTTATAAACTTAGTCTCTGGTATTTTGTTACAGTAGCCCAAAGGAACTAAGACACATTCCAAGGTTAAAATAAATAAATTGCTTGGTGCATAGCCATCATTTCTGATTATCCAAATATCTGTTTCCCTATCAGACTGATGAGCTAGTTTTTTTATTTCCCAATCTCTAAGGGCAGAACACTTTGTCAGCCAGTCTAGCTATCCATCTACCTATCCATCCATCCATGTCTTTCTTCCTCCTTCTCTCCCCTCCTGAAGAATTGAGTTCCAACAAGTAGGCAGTGGCAAGATTTCACAACCCAACTAAGGAGAGGAGGATGTGGGGGAGGTGGCTGGAGCCATGGCCCGGTTCAGGCTACTGGAGTACAAGCAGGGCAGATGGGCCTGGTCCATCTCACACTGTCAGAGAGTACTCCAAGAATGAAGAGGATGGTTTGAAGGGGCCCCTCAGGGCGCCTGGGTGGTTTAGTTGGTTAAGCGTCTGCCTTCAGCCCAGCTCCTGACTGAGCGCCACATCGAGCCCCACATCAGGCTCCTCGCTCTGCCTACCACTCCCCTTGCTTGTGCTCTAGTGCTTGTTCGTTCTCTCTCTCTCTCTCTCTCCCTCTGTCAAATAAATAAGTAAAATCTTTGAAAAAAAATAAATAAAAATTAAGGGCCTCCCTCTGGCCAAGTCTGGGACTTTTTTTTTAAAATATTTGACAGAAAGTGATCACAAGTAGACAGGGAGAGGGGGAAGCAGGCTCTCCGCTGAGCAGACAGCCCGATGTGGGGCTCGATCCCAGGACCCCGAGATCATGACCTGAACTGAAGGCAGAGGCTTTAACCCACTGAACCACCCAGGTGCCCCAAGTCTGGGACATTTTAAATATCAAAATAAATAATGATAATAACAGATTACAATCCATTAAAAAGATCCATAAATGATAAAACAATTTTTAAAATCCACACACCCATGCTGACATAAATAAAAGAATGAATAAATAAAAAAGAAAAGAAGGAAGCTTTTTCCTTGCAGTGGTATGCCAACTGATGAATGCAGAAGGAACGAAGGAATTAGAAAAGCCACAATTTGGCAACTATCAGAGTAATGATTAATTCAGCCAAGCAGCATACATAGATGCTAAAACCAGTGGGTGGGAGATTGATAAGAAACAGGATATTACATAGTCTGAAACCACCATCCTCCACATACTGATCATAGAGAGAGCATGAGTAATTTTACAGTAGAGAAATCTGGTAGACATGACTTTAAGGGATCCGTTAACAATCTCCAGTAATGTAACAAATAGGAACTATGCACTCCCATATGGGATGCAATAAGAAGAAGATGTAGCTTCTGTGATATTCCTAACAAAAACACACCACCTAAATCTAATTTCAGGGACCTACATCAGACAAACCCAAACTGAGGGATATCTGTTAAAAATAACTGGTCTGTGGTCTTCAAAAGTCCTGAGATATTGAAAAGTCCAGAAAGACAGAGGAACTATTCCAGACTGAAGGAGACTAGACAGGACAGTATGTGACTCTGAACAGGATCCTCTCTCTATGATGTACATCATCTGAACAAAATATAAATAGTGATCTATGGCTCTGATGGTTAATTTCTTGATTTTGATGACTGATGTAGGAGATAGCCCAGATTATAGCAACTACATGCTAAAGTACTTAGAAGTGATGACACATCACGTTGCTAATTTACTCTCAAATGATAAGACAAAAAGCTGTTTTGCAACTTTTCTGCAAGCTCAAAATGATTTCAAGAGAAACAGAAAATAAATGAGAATAATTAGGAGGGTTAGAATACATAGATAGGATATAAAGATAGGCAAGAGACAGATCTAGGTCGAGGTGGAGATAGGGATCCCGGTGCCTCCACTAACCCACCAGCTGAAACAGAAGTAATCCTTTACTTTCTGCATCTTTTTTTTTTTTTTTTTTTTTACCATTTTCAGTCATAAATGACTACGCAGACAAGTGGTATGCACAACTACCCAGGGATGTTTCATATGCAACAAAAAGCCTAACACAATTCAGACCATTTCTAAGGAAGGGGGGGCAGAAACTAACTGAAAAATATAATCAGATGATTCAATAACGTGTAACCAGGCTGGTCTTGTTTATTTTCTTATATGGCCCTCTTCCTTACAAGATTTTAAGCATTTTTTTTCTACTTTTCATAGAAATTGTGACAACTTCATGAAAGGGGATAATGTCTTTCCAACAACTTTCTGAAGGAATATTTCTGCTTATTTAGCAGGTAAAGAAAATAATGAAGAAGAGAGGTAAGGTTCCCAGCATCACAAAATGCCAAAGTGGTAGAGCCTGTATTCAAACCAAACTCTGTCTGGGTTTAAGACCCATGTTTTTCTTAACATAGTAAGAGGAAACCGTTTACTCTGAATTCTCTCCATGAACAATATCCACCTTCAGAATGGCATACCGTCATAGGCAAACTGGATCCGGTTATCATCTTAAATTTATTTCGCCTCCTTTTTGTGTGTCTTGAATTAGACAGAGTACAGTGTCTATTTCTGGTTTCACTTTGCTTAATCGGAAGTACACTGACCGTGTACTTTTATGACATTGTGCAACACAAACCGAATGCCACATGGAACAAGGTGCCTGTTGAAGCAGTTTTGTTGTTAGTTTTTAACTACGTGGTTGGTGTAATTATTTCTGGCTCTTGTTTCATTTCCATTTTCTCTTAAGGACTTGGAACCAGTTTTGTATCTCTCTAATGAAAGCACATCACTTCACCTCTACAGTTTCCAAGAGTTCATTTCTTAAACCTCCTGGTAGCTAAGCCACAGAAGCGACCTTTGAGCTGATCTTCACTGCTGTCCTCCATCCCTGCCTGTGAGCCTATTTTGTAAGTGAGATGGGGAACACGGTGTCCTTGTGGCCCATTCTTTCTCTCCTCCCAGCCGCAAAGCTTCATAAACACCCACAGAAACACAGCCTACAACACCTGCCTTTTGAAAAATAAAATTTCTGTTCTACGGAAGACAGGATTAAGTTCTCCTACTCTAGTTCTACTGCCATTATAGAGATCGTGAATTCTTTTAATTTTGACAAAGGAAATAGGTATTTTAGTAACCCCTGCCACGGCTTACCGACCACGGAGAGCATACTACAGCTATCTGTAGTTGGCCTGTAGTAGTTTACAGATGAGATAAGACCATACGACCACCCTGTCTGTTAGGAGGATTAATTGAGATCCTAGATGGTATTTTCCAAAAAATCAGCAAAACTACCATCTCAAAAGAGGATCTCATTTCTAGATTAGACTTAGCCAGCGCGTACGGGTGTCCACACAAGAGATTATGTACCAGACATTCTGCTATTGTTGCTGATGTAGGCATAGAAGGTCAACAATGTGGATTAACTTGGATTAAAGTATTATTTTCTGATTACATTTGTGGTTCAAGTTTCTGTGTACTTAACACTATTCTTAAGATTAAGCAAAAACAACAACAACAACAACAAGCACGCTGCCAAAAAACCCTACAATTTAAAATGAGTAAAAAAGTAGTAAGACAACAAATTTACAAGTTTAAAAAATTAGAGCTGTTTAAACTAAGAAGATTAATTTTTATAACATATGCAATAACATGTATATATGTGACCTAGACATATTTTCTTACCTCTGAGGTGATACAAAAGACAGGTGACACAAACATGTATATCTCACATGTACATGTGTATAAAACATTCAGACGAATAAATGGTGTATAAATAGACAGAATCATGAGAAATATCCACAACAGAAAAGTATAGGAGAATACAGGGAGAAAAATCAGAGAAAATGAAAGATTTCTATTTTTTTCCTTACTCTCAAGTTTTTTTTCTGATAGTATTAAAAAAATTTCTTCTCAAACTACTATATTCCTAAAAAGAACTAGAGAAGCAAAATAGAGAACAGATAAGAAAAGGGAAGTTCAAAAAATGAGAGAGGGTTTCTAGTGGCTCAGTCAGTTAAGCATCTGACTCTTGATTTCAGCTCAGGTCATTTTTAAATAAGAGAATGGAAAAAAGTAAATTTAGCATAACACAAACAGTAAATGATGCAATTTTCATTATAGGAGTAATTTACCTAGTGTAATGATAGATATTTTCACTTTTAAAAATTTCATCAATTTTATGTTTAACTGAAGTGTGACTTCTTCAAAATATAAGGCTAGAGAAAATGGTTTGGATTTGACAGATAGAGTACCTCAATGCATGAAAAAAATGGGCCTTTGCAAATGATCGTAATTCCACAATTCTATTTTTAAAATAGTTTTTGAGATTACTTTTTTCTATTTATCCTGATATCAATTTCTCCCTCTCTGAATTTAGAAACTAAATGGTCACAAACCCCAAAGCATGAATGGTACCAAACCCAAACAAAAAACTGTTAGCATTAATAAGAGCTCAGTTAAGAGGATAAACACAAAATATGTAAAACCATAGCTTTCAAATACCTAGTTATAAAATATAATGAAGTTATCTAATTCCCAATAGTCACAAAATACAAAATATGTGGAAATAAAATTTTTTGAAAACCAGGTCCTAGGTGAATAAACCTATAAAACTTTACCAAGGAGATTTAATGTAAATACTTGAATAAATGGGGAATCATCCTTGGGTAGGATTATATACATGTCAATTCTTGCTATATAAATTTAGAGAAATTCCAGTAAGGTAATTCCAATTAAATCCTCACTTTTTGCCCCCTGAAGTTGGCAATGTATTTTAAAGCTATACTAGTAAAAATTTAAAACACAAGAATGATCAGGTAATTTTTAAAAAAGAATTAGGCAGAATATTTGTGCTAAATTAATTGAAACAATAATGAACTGAAAAGATCAGTGACACATAAAACTCAGAAATAGATCCTAGGCTATAAAGGACTTTTTTAGTACATTCAGTTCACATCAACGACATTTTACTGAATACCTATGTGCCAGGTAATGCATTACCAGAAAAGTAAATGGGTGTAATCTTTCCAGAAAGCAATCTGACAATATGTATGAAGAACTTTTAAAGAGCTTATATCCTCTTAGTCCGTCAATGCACTTCTAGAATATATTCGAAGGGGTGGTCAGACATTAGTTTAAGTATTTATATACAAAGACATTCATTATAGGGTTATTTATCATAGTAAAAACCTGGCAAAAATAGGAAAATTAATTATGGCATATCTGTACAATGGAATGATATATGCCTATTAACGGTATGTTTGAAAACATTCATATGTGTTCACACAATAGATTATAAAACCAAGAATAATCAACTATATCTGCATATAATGTGTGTGAATCTCAATCTTTTTAATGAAATGTACAAGACACCAAATGTACACAATGTAGCACTGCATTTACATGCATTTCACAGACATAAATAATCTGTGTTTCAAGAAGTCAGGATACCTTCGGGGAGTTGGATAAAATGACAGAAAGAAGTGGTGGGCTGGGGGGATATTCTAGGATTCTGTAATTTCTATTTCTTGATCTAGATGGTAATGACATATGAAAAATCAGTGAAGTTAAATTTACATGTTTATATACAGAAATGTGTAAAATTTTATTGATTTATTCATCAATAAAAAGGGTTTCAAAATTCATGGCATGAAAAACTGTCAACAATATTACAGTAGGAAGAAAATCATGCTACAAAACTGTCCATGAAATATAGTCTCAGTTTTGTAAATTAAAGAATAGCACAGAAAAATTGATAGAAGGAAATCGGCAGTTGCGGGTACAAGCCAAGTTGGGGAGGACGAGAGTAGCTGGTTGAAAACACAAAAAGACCCCAGTGGTATCACTTGTTAGGAAAGCTTGGTTTGGAGAAGAGATGGTGGCGGCCGGAGAGTGTGTAAAGGGGGAGCCTGTTTAAGTTCTGATGGAAAACAGTCAATAGAGAACGAAATGTACATATAGAGAAAAGCGTCAATAGAGAAAGAAACAAAATATACGAAAAAAGAGCCAACAATGCCTCCTAGCAGGCTGGTGAGTATGCACGAAACAAGCAAGCCCAGAAAAGGGGTAGAACGGGCTTGACTACCATTTGCACACAGAACAGGTCCTTTTTCATAGAGCTTTACAAACTTCACATGTCAAGAAACTTGTCAATTTCCACTCCAGGTATATCCACTTGTATTTTTCATGAAACCTTCAGATGATCACATTATCTGGATCAGGAGATTGCTTTAAGAGTTTAGGCCAGATGACACTCTCCCACTTCAAAATACTTCAGGCCAAAAAAAGACCAGGTCAAGCAGAGTGACAGCAGGCTGGGCAGCAAGTACCATTTCTGCCACATGTTAGCTGTGTGATTTGAGGCGAGGTATTTAACCTCACTGTGTGTGAGTGGCCTCATCTGAGAAATGATAAAGACAATAATAGGTTGATAAGAAGCTTAAATGAGATCATCCACATAAAATGACCGACAAGGGGGCACAGAAGAAATCTTCAATAATTCTAAGTTGCTACCGTTTTTTTTTTTTTTAAATCTGGGGGCAGAGTTTCTATGATGTCTTCAGATCTAGAAATAGCAAAACAAAAACCAAGAACATAATAGGTGATGAAGAAGACCAACTAATTCAAGGTAAATAATCTCAGCAAAGAATATGCTTTCTTTCAACTTTCCATTTTAAAACATGTTAAATCTATAGAAAATCTGATCCTTTGCCCACAGGGTGCCATCCTGCCCAAGCACTAAGGCCCTGGGCCTCAATAACGTTTCTGTTTCATTGACTAGAAAAAAAAATGTGACAGAACAGTACAATGCACATCCTAGATTGTTCCCCTTCACCTACATTAACCAATTGTTAAATTTTGCCATATTTTCTTTTTTCTCTCTCTCTCCTACAAGCCCATATACACAACCAGTGTTGGAGAAGCCAAGACTGTAATTGGTTGGCTCGTTATGTAGAAGGGTACGTTCCATCTACTTGTCTTGTGTACAGTCAGCCTTTTTCAGAGAATGTGATGTAACACATAAGACCTAATGTAATACTAAGGCTGCAGTAACTGGGAGAACCAATGCACAATAACACACTGATAGCAGATAAGATATTTTGGGCACTGCCTCCTGGGGAAGGACAAAGGGCTTAGAGCTCTAGTCTTAGGTCTAGTGAATAAGGAGAAAGCAAAGGCTTTCATCAACAGGCAAGGAAGCCTGACAGAGCTGGATCAGGGTGAAAGTGAGACCTGTCGCTGAATGAAGTCACTGGGCTTGGAGAAATGCCCCTGTGTGCGCATGGGCATTTTACCCTCGGCTGTATGGAACAGAACACTGACACAGTGGGTCTCCACTTCATTTTTAGGCATCCAAGTTACCACACACATCTGGTAGTCAAGCAGAAAATCCAAAGGACACTAAACACTTCGTCTCCAAAAATAACACGTCTGTAACTTATTCTACATATATTAGGTTGAACCGCATAAAATTTTTTCTAGATTAAAAAAGTCAGTATGGGCCATTTCTTGTATTCACATATATTTGTTCAAGTAGAAAATGACATACATTTAAGGATATTCCCTGCAGTACTGCTTACGAAAGTGGAAGTCTGGAAATAACCTAGTATATATGTATTATGTATATGCATGTGTATATATAATGTAACTGTCTCTCTCTAAATGTGTGTATGGAAGATATGTATTTAAATACATCATAGAATATTATACAACTGTCAAAAAGAATCTAGAGGCTGTGTACCACCTTGGGAATTTAAGATACACGCTAAGTGAAATATGTAAAATACTCAATATATTAAACTATCTTTTGGATAAAAGCAGGGAGGAGAGGAACGCCTGGGTGGCTCAGTCAGTTAAGTACCTACCTTCAGCTCAGGTCATGATTCCAGGGTACTGGGATCAAGTCCCACACTGGGACTCTTGCTGAGTGGGGTGTCTACTTCTCCCTCTGCCTGCTGCTCCCCCTGATTGTATGCTTTCTCTAATAAATAAATAAAGTCTTATATTTGCATTTGCTTATATACATATTTAGAAATTCGGGAAATACACAAGAAATTAATAGTTATTTACTTTTAGAGAAATGTGAACAGTGTAATAGAAGATTTGGGAAAAGACTTTTCATTGCCTCCTTTATTATGTATCTTGAACCATTTGTATGTATTATCTATTCAGAAAAACTTAAGAAACTGAGAAAAAAATTAAGGTATTTGATGTTCAGATGGGGAACCAGCAAGTGGAAAATGATTCTTGATAGGTTTTCTATCTACAACGATGCAATGTTAAGTTGCAATCATCTCAGTGAAATCAGTGTCTAGTGTTTGTGTGGTGAACATTATGGAGTTAACATAAAAACACTGATGGCTTTCCCATCAGAGAACACAAAAATACCTAAGGGGCTTTTTTTTTTTTTTTAAAGAAACTTTTTATTTTGAGATAATTATAGACTAATTAGTTATATATTATACAGTTGCAAAAATAGTATTGAAAATTCCCATGTAAAAAAAAAAGTAAAGAAAAGAAAAAGAAAATTCCCATGTAGTCTTCACCTTGTTTTCTCCCATGGTGACCATCCCTAACCCCTGGCAACCAACCACTAATCTGTTCTCCATCTCTATAACTTTGTCATTGGAGAATATTACATAAATCAAATCATATGGTCTGTAATATTTTCAGATTGGCTTTTAATTATTTTTGCAACCTCAATCCCCATATTTCATTTTCCCATATGCTTTTTTTTCCAAAGTCAGAGTTATTGAGGGATAATTTACATGTTGTAATATGCATCCTTTTCACTGTGTAGTTCTATGAATTTTTTATAGTTTTATTGTGGTATAATTAATGTATAACAGACTGCACATTTTCAAGTGTCAAATTTGATCAGTTTTGACATATGTATACTTTTGTGAAAGCATCATCACAATCAACATAATGAATATATCCATCACTCTCCAAAATTT
This sequence comes from Nasua narica, assembly GCA_028533885.1. NCBI lineage: Eukaryota > Metazoa > Chordata > Mammalia > Carnivora > Procyonidae > Nasua > Nasua narica. Next base: position 33,662,095 of record CM052806.1, on the reverse strand, counting down.
CTTCATGCTCCTTTGCAATCCATTCCTCCTCCACTAAAATCCCATCCCCAAGCAACTACTCTGCTTTCCATCACTAGGTTTCCTAGATTTTTATATAAAGGGAGTCCTCCAGCATGTTCCTTCATTTCTCTTCAGTAGAAACCTAGGAGTGGAATGGCTACACCATTTCACATTACTACCAGTAATACTATTGGCAAGTTCCAAGTCCTCCACATCCTCCCAACATTTGGTATGGTCAGTAATTGTGATTTTAGCCATTCCAGTGGGTGTAGCGGTTTCTCACTGTGGTTTCAATTTACATTTCCCTAATAACTAATCACGCTGGGCATCTTTTCATGTGCTTATTTGCCATCCATATATCTTCTTTGATCAAGCATCTAAGTATTCACATCTTTTGCACATCCCACTTTTTTTTTTTTTAATGAGGCTATTTCTTATGCAGTTTTCAAAGTTCTTTATGTTCTGGATACCAGTCTTTTATCAGATAAGCGTTTTGTAAATATTTTCTCCCAATCTGAGTTTTTCATCTTCTTAACAAAACCTCTCTAAAAGCAGAATATTTATTTTTATGAGATCCAATTCATCAACTTTTTTTCTTTTATGGATCATGCTTTTTGTGGTATCTCTCAAAAAATCTTTGTCCAAGGTCACAAAGATTTTCCCCTATGCTGTTATCAGTTTTATAGATTTAAATTTTATAGTTAGGTCTGCTCCCAATTTGAATGACTGTTTCTGTATTGTGTGAGCTCTATATAGCATTCCAGCGAACATCTACCCTTAGAGGCCAAGGAAAAGAGAAGAGCAGTCAGTGAGGAAAACAAGGAATATACTGACACACAGAAGCCAGAGGGGGGGAGGTCTGTAATTAGGAGAGAAGAGGCCATAGAAGTCCACGTGGAACTCTGCATGAAGACCAGTGGAAGCAAACAGAGTAATGGTTACTGGATTTGACCATGAAATCACTCGTGGCTTTTGAGACATGAGTCTCAATGTGAAATATACCTAAACCAGATTGAAATGGATCAAAAGAAAGCACGGATGAAGGACCAAAGGAAGTATTCAAATCACTCTTAAAAATTTCATTAGTGAAAATGAAAACCAACCAGCCAACCAACCAACCAAACAACTACATAGGACACTGAACTCAGTCTCTTGACTATGGAGAAGAACCAAGTAGGGAGAGATGAAAAGAACAAGAGGAAGATATGAGATAATTGGTGAAGCAAAATCTGAGATGAGGTAGGATGAGAAGGCGTCACGAACACAGGTTACCTTTTGCGAGGACGAGACAGAAAGTGAGAATGGAATGAATAAAGAGAAACACTTCCAAATGGTAGGTGGGGAAGCACAAGGGTTTCCCTGCAAAGGAGGGGAGGGGTCTGTGTACCAAGACTAAAGAAGGAGGGGCTGGGCTGGGACTTGTGGAGGGTGAAAGGGTTTGGAATTGGTGTTATAGGGGAAGTGGTGGGATGGGGAGCAAACAGAGATAAATAGTGGGATTCTCAAAGAGCTCGGAGAACACTCAAAGAATCAATGTTAGTCAGATTTAATGTTTGCAACATTCTCTTTCCTTGCTGCCAAGAATTCTTCCCCACTCCCACCCCTCCAAAAAAGATACAAATGGCTCAACTGGTCCCATAACTATTGGACTTTACCACCCCACAACTGTCTCTCTCTCTCCCTCTTTCTTTCTGAATCTCACAACCTGTCCAGTGTGTAGAATAGGTAATGCAATTCCACTGGATACAGGAAGAAACAGAACCTGAGAGAATGACTTCTCCCAAAGCTGGGCTAGCTGGGACTTGAGTCCACATCTTTTGATTCTAATTCCAGTGATTAGATTTTCCAGTAATTTCTTCATTGCATCACACTATCTTCAATGCTCTTTGTTGCCGTGCTTACTTGAAAACTTAGCCTCAGACAGTTTCTCAACGGCTAGTCTACCTTTCCAAACCACCCTACATCTCCTTCGTTCACGTTCCCGAACTTTGCCCGGACTCTGTGGAGACAGGAGTCTGAAGAAGAGTTTGGTATACATGAAGGCTCAGTTTGCAAACCAAAAAACCAACCATCAAGTTGCAGCCGTGGTTTGCCATTTAGAATAAACAGGCATGACTCTTAAGAGTCTTCTTAGGGCTTCTGGGGAGGAAAGTCACAAGGAACCGGGAGTGAACGGGCCCCCAGAGAGTGGGGAAGTGACAGTTGAGATTCTTCTTGAAAATGCCCATTTTAGAGTCCTATGAAAACTCCCAGGATAAGGGCTTCCAGACTTGAAACAGCTAGAGCTTTTGGGCTGTAACTCTCTGCCCCCTCCCTCCCTCCCTTCCTCCAGCTTTCCCGATTCCCTTACTGAAATAAGAGCCAAGAGTCTTCCCTACAAAATCATCAGTACAGGATAAACTCTTAGGGCAAACCCGAACCTTTTATTCTGCCTGGGGGAAGGATCTGGTTTTTTAACATGTTAGGCAGTCAGTATAAAAACTTATAATCAATGAATGTCTAGCATGCATCTTGGTTATTTGTGAGCACAATAGTATTTTTTTTTAATTCAGCTTCCTCTGACCTTGTAACAGTTATTTTTCTACTGTAGACTATGATGCAAATTAAGGCATTTCTATTCTTATTTCAAAGTCTGCTGCATAAAATAAATGTATGCTTTTCAAAGCCAATTGACAGCCTAATGTTCCACATTTAACTACAACAAATCAACACTTCACCAGATTACTTCGTTATTATTTGACTAATTCATTTAAAAATTTATCAAGAAAAATGTGATTTTCATCTCTCAGAGTTTCAGGTCATCAAGAACAGATAATTCTCCTAATGTTCAACTTGAAGCCAAAGTGAATCTAAAAAGCAGCCTCAAAAAAACCGTTTCTCTCCAAAAGAAATCACTAACTTTTAGAATGCATTAAAGTCAACATAAATAAAAGTGTGCAGTTCCTTCTTTTAAACATTGTTTTGAAAAGTCTCTCACAAGCTAACTCTTAAAACTCCTACTTTTTAGTTTGCATTTGTCACAAAAGCAAACAATTTTTCTGTAGTAGTCTATCTTCTATTTCCTAGAGCTAAATGATACTGTGAAATAGTAAGATCTTACAGACCAGAATTACAGTGGTATTTCTGCTTTTTAAAAATGAATAAATTTAAGGTGAAAACACCCCCCCTTAAAAAAAAAAAAAGGCTTCTTCTGTTATATCTAATCCACTTTCACACAGTTTTTCTTAATTACACTACAGCTGTCTGGTAAGGCACAACTGACCACTTCCATCATGAAAACAAACTGTACCCCACCATCCAAAGTTCTCGATGAAAAAGCGAATGTTTTTGTGAGCCCAGAGAAAACGGGCGCAGCTGCTCCATTTCACGAGGCAGGCTCTTCTACTCCATTCAGCTGTGAAGAATGGCAATGACTGTAAATTGTTCTTCCTGATCGGTTCCACAATAAAAACAAACCACACTACTTTCAATTTTTCAAAGCCAATTTTTTTAAGCCTCCAGTACACTGGAAACAAGAGTTGTGTTCTTCTGATTCATGGCCTTTGATTTCTGCATAGACGTCCCTGTATGCCTGTAAAAACAGGTCCCTGCAGGATACTCGCAGAGACTGTATTTATTAACTTACCAGATGTACGAGAAGATACAAACGCCATCAGCCTACCTTTTAAAGCGAGATACTATTTAACAGCTTAAAGTGTCTGTGACTAAAGGCGGGCTGTAAAGAGCACACCGCGTGTGCAGAGGCACTAGGTAGTTCGGGAGAGACTGTGGCGCGCTCCCAGAGAGGGCAACGTTTGAACTTGCTTTTGAATGCTCTGGGTTAAAATCCTCGTTGTGGAATTAAGGTCAAGTCATACATCTGCATTTGCAAGCGAAACACTTTGGACTCGGATAGAAACTAAAATTATTGGCAGAATTTTGTTACGAGACTTCTAAATGTTTTCAATGGACTCACGACGCTCAAACAGTATCTAGGACTTAGACTTGAGGTCTCCAGAGTGTATTCCCAATCAAACAAACACAGTTTAAAGATGTTTGAGCTTGCCTCCTCTATATTTATATCAATATGTAATTTACTTACTTACAGACATGGAGCAATGTACTGATCTCTAGGGAACATCAGATAACACACACAAAAAGAGATGGCTGTTTCTTAAGGGGGAGATAGAAATACTTTATAAATAGAAGTTTTAAGACTTCCTTTGCACACCTCCAGGGGCCCCTCTTACACCAATCTTGCGACACTGCCCACCATCTCCCCCACCTCCTGTGGAGACCCTGAGTGGGCCCCAGCTAATACGAGGCCAATCTAAGTTGTTAGTGGCTTTGGATGAATTCTTGTGTTGCTGTCAATTTCTACCCCCAATCCCAAGAAGATTTTTTGTAGAAACATAAGGATATAATCTAGTTTCGAACAGCTTTTCATTCTGACTCATGACTAGAGTGTTGCAACGGAATATAAATGTGATGGAACATCACGGAGATTTAAAAAAAAAACAAAAAACAAAACGTTGAGATTTGAGAACCTCCACTTGGGAGGCAAAACTATTGGCATGAAATTACCGATGATTTCTCTCTGACACAAGACAGCCATCAATATCACCTACATCAACCAACAAGTTGCTATTGAAAATAACATCCCATGGCTGCTGCAATTGTCACCCCCTAAGCACGCTAGTCACCCAACTTTTCCGAATGCCTCCTGTTGAGTGTTACCTTTCCAAACTCTCCTATCTACAAATTCGTTCCCTCCAGAAACCCCAGCAATATGTGACTTCAGGCAAAGGAAGTTCTCACGAAGCGCTGACTCTGTTTTCAAAGGGCTCTATCGATAATGGCGTGTATTAGATATTGATTGAGTCTACACAATTTTGACATATTTTGCTAGAAGCAGGAGATGCAATTATCCTTATCTTCAAGGGGCTTAAAAAAAAAACTAACAAAAATTGCACACCTCACACACACGAACTATTTCTCTTGTTCTCAGTCTCCTTCATAGGTTCGTCTTATTCTACCTCCTCTGTTATTCCCCAAAGTTTCTCTTCTTACTCCATCTCTAAGGGATCTCATCCAACACTATAACGCAAGATATACCAATATACCTTTGACTACCAACGTTGTTTCTAAAGAACAAACATTTTTCTTGAGCTACAGACCACACTTGCCATATTTCCAACTACCTACTCAATTTCGCCAGTGGCTGCCCCAAGAGCAGTTCCCCTTGACACTTCCAGAAAGGAATACATTGTCTTCTGCCGTTGAACTTGCTCCTCCTTCATGTATTCACTCCCTCAATTCGTGGGCATCATCAGGGATTTCTCCCTCTCCTTCGAATCTCACATCCATTCAAAGTTGGGTCAATTCTACGTCCTCCATACCACTCAAACTTGTCTGCTCCTCCCCATGCTCACCGTTGAAATTCAACACCCTTCTAACTGACCCTTTCCTCAACTTTCTGCCTTCCTTGACTCCCTCCTCTCTCAGCCAGGTAATCTTTCTCAATACTCAGACTACCTTCTCTGCTTAAATAAGGAGAAACACAGGACAATCTTGGGGGGGGGGGGGAAGAAAATTCGAAGAATGGAGTTTCAAGGGGAGGAGAGATTTGAGAATGTTTACGAGCTAAAAGGAAAGAACCTGAAATAAGGAAGAAATAAGAGAGCAGATGATCAACAGAGGAAGGTCCCAGAGCATGAGGCAAGCTCAAGAGCCCTGGAGGAGGAGTTGGAGCTGAGAACCGGGAACACACACTTCCCTCTGAGGCAGAAAGAAAGACTGTAAGGATGGCAGGAGGTGAAGAGAAGTCTGGATGCGGGGGGAGGGGGGAGGCAGGCTGAGGGAGCATATGCCAGATATTATCTATTTCCTCAGAAAAATGACAAGCGCAATGAGTCATTACTTTGAAATGAGGGGGTCATGAGAGCTGAGGTTCCTGAGAAAAGTTGTTCCAGTTTCAAAGACTCACTACGGATAATAAATGCAGCTCATAAGAACAGGTTGGAGACAAATTTTAATAAGAGAAAAAAGTCATCCTGAGCACTGAGCTAAAGGCAAAAATCGTAACTCTGTACCGGGGCAGTCTGCACCTAAGAGGAATGCCGGCTGCAACGGCAGTGGGGAGGAGACCAAGGAAGAGTAGGATTACAGTGCCGATGGGTTTTAAGTCCCCAACAGCTCTCAATACACACCTTCATCCAGTTAGGTCTGTTTCCCCAAGGCCAGGGGCCATTTCTTGCCTCCTCTCCTCCCGGACCCTATGTTCTGACCATCAGAAACATGCTGTACCATTGCTAGAATACGCCGTGCTGTTAGAATTCTTAGGACATGCAGCTTCCGCTACATAAATGTGATTCCTCTACCTACCCCTCTCCACCTCCCTCCATTCTTTAAGGAAAGGAAAAGGAATACTCCAAGGTAAATTTCACTGGCCAAGGTCAGCAGGCCACCAAGCCAACAAGGTGGGCACAGATGGAGCACTCTACAAGCATTTGATTGGTGAAAGCCTTGTATGATTTGTAGGGAATCCTCAAGTCTCCCAGCTTCCCACAGTATGTAATAAACTTTTTTTTTTTTTTAAAGATTTTATTTATTTGTTAGAGAGAGAGCACAAGGAGGGGGAGCAGCAGGCAGAAGGAAAGGTAGAAGCAGCTCCCTGAGCTGAGCAGGGAGCCTGCCGATGCAGGACTCGATCTCAGGACCCCAGGATCAGAACCTGAGCCAAAGGCAGACCTTAACCAGCTGAGCCACCCAGGTACCTCTGTAATTAGCCTGAGGTCCTAATTTCTCTGACTCAATTTAAAACTTAAAAGAGGTTACTTAAAATTCTCTATGTCTTAAAAAGCAGATAGTGGAGGGCACTTTTTTTTTTTTTTTTTTTGAGATTTTTGTGTAATTAGGTCTCCCTAATTGACAGAAGCAGATTCATGGAGTTTTCACTGAGGTCCCTATCTCTAGAACTACTTCCCCTGCCATGTTACCCTGAAAGACAAAGGAGTATCTGGGGCTCCTTCCAACTGGCATGCCCAAGTGTGCACACTAGAGACACGCAAAAGCTAAACTTCTGGACAGAAGAATGAAAGGGGACATCTGGCATCTGGTTTTGGTGCTTCTGCTCTGCCTTTCCTGATTCAGAGTTGTAAAATTTCTGCTGCACTGGACCTTTTAATACTATTATTGCCCCCCCTTTTAGTCCTCTCTATCCGGTGTGCAACAGACGTACAAGTATTATTTAGCCGCTCATTCAGTAATTCAGTAAACACTTGCTGACCACCTAATGTGTTATAGACACTGGGGAAAATAAAAGACGAATAAAAGGGGAAGGAGAAAACCATGCAAAAACTATTAAATACAATAAAGTAAGTGCTATAATGTAGATAGGCATTCATTCAACAAATATCAAAGCCCTAATATATATCTGGCAATGGCGTAGAGGCTGAGGAGTTAGCAGTGTAAGAAACAAGGAAGCAAAAACTTATCCTCAAGGAGTGTAATTAGTTAACGAATCAGCAATGAAAATGAAGCACACAAACTGAAGGCAGCAAGTCTTCCCAGGTTGGGAGGAGAGCAGAGGCCCAATCCCAGAAGCCGCCATCAGCTGACCTTGGAGGAGGAGCAGAAGGAACCCAGAGCAGGAGAGGGTGGTGGTCCTGGAACCAAACAGCACTGACAAGTTCAAGAACAGGGTGTGGAGTCAGAACGGCAGAAATACCTGTTCCAGCAGGAAACCCAAAGGGAGAAGAGTAACCCAAAATACTGCAGGGAGAGAAGAGGAAAATCCCTCTCTGAACATGAGGCTGGCAAAACCATGCTCCTCTTCTTTGTGGGACAACAAAGAGAATTGCTTCTCTGTTTTCAATGTTCTCCAGGGGTACGGAAAAATAAAATTTCGTATGCAATGACTTTGACTGACTTCTCACTTTAACTGTGATCTGCCAGGGTGCTAGATATAAAAACCCAAATATATTAATAAACAAGTGCGCCAGCAAACTCAATAAGGAACCAAAACAAATGAACTTCCACGTTACTATCTGCTGGGCTTAGAGTTAAAAAAAACCAAACAAAAAACAAAAAACAAAAACCTTTGTAAGATAGGATAGTTATGAACACAGAAAAAAACCCTAATAAAAAAGCCCTTACGGTCACTTTCAGAGTACAATGTGTATGCTAAACAAATCAATATTTCCCTATCTGAGAGAAAGCAAATTACCAGAACACAAAAAAGCCAGGAGGGTAATGAGAAGGCATCTATTTCAGTATGAGAAGCTCTTCTAGAGCAGAGGCTGACACACGGGATCTCATCTGGGCGTTGCTTCTTGCTAGCTTTGTAACCTTGGGCAAGTTACTTGGTCTGAGCTTCTTCGTATGTAATACAGAAGTATGATAATAGTATCTACCTCAAAGCATTATTTTGAGGATTAGACTGGTAAATTTATGTAAAGCTCTTAAAACGGTACTTGGCACCAAAGTGAAACTGTTATTATGGGGGGGGGGGGGCGAGGAGAGTGGTAATTGTTATTATGATCTAGAGCTGAGTACCTTACTGTAGAATTTATATTAGCCACTGATGATCTCCTGGAAAACTGTTTATCCTCTTAGGAAACTCTGGGAAAATGCTGCTTTATTAGTGAAATAATTCTAGCTACTAATACCTTAGAGTTGAAACCTAAAATAAACGTGCTTAACAGTGCAAACCGTTTAATCCTACTTTTGGTTGCCAGCTTAATTTCTTGGAATGTTCGCTATTCACAATAAATAGTAACAGTCATCTCTGAAGCAATACACTCCTGCCATCATTTTAAGGTGAAAGATTTGAAAAGACACGACTTGAAATCATTGCCTAGATTTCATTAGATCAGAGGTTCTGTGAATGCAAAACAGGAAGGAATGCTTATAGAATCCACCAAAATATAATTTGCCCCAGACTGTAAATTTCCATGAGGGCCGAGACTTTTGTTGTATTCATCAATTCACCAACACCTAGACCTGTGCAGAACATGGCAAGATCACAGTATGTTTTAATAAGTGAACAATATGTTTAAGATCAACTGTCTAAATCTTAAATGATCAATTGCACATCTGCAGGAAATGACATATATTTCAATGATAAAAAAAGGAGTATTAGGTAAATTTTAAAACAATCACACCTTTGAGCTTTAAATGAGTGCAGAGTTTATCCTTAACATTAACCAGCTCACAATGTGAGAGGGGAAAAAAAATTATGCACCTAGGCGTTCTTCTAGATGGCCTAAAAGAGGGCTGTATGTTTTAGACCAAAGTAGCACCTGCACGATTTAGAAGAATAAATTCAAAAAGAAATGTTTATGAATCTATAAATTATAAGGCTTTCGGGCTTCTTTTATTATGTGAGTAACAGCAAGTGTTTTCTGGACTTGCAGCTGGCGCGCTATTTCCCAACTGCAAGAGGACCTAGTTTTTTCACGACAAAGTTTGAAACCTGAGGCAATATCAGTTTATTAATCAGATGAACTTTAATGCTGAACAGTGAAGTTTTACTTCCTAGTATAAATTGTTGGCCTGCAGATAGAAGTAATAAATAGTAGTAGGTCACTGGGTTTGCCTGTGATAAGCAGTAACTTGTAGCAAAAAAAATATTTTTAAAGATTGGTTGAGTTTAACTTACATATATACCATAGAGAAAAAAAAAAAACAAACAACAGACAAGTAAATTTTGCTGCTTATTGGCAAGGTTGCTCTGCTATCATCTGAGGCTGTGGCACAATCACGTTTTTGTTTTTAAAAATTTTATTTATTTGTCAGAGAGAGAGAGAGAGTGTGTGTGAGCACAAGCAGGGGGAGGGGCAGGCAGAGGGAGAAGCAAGGAGCTCCGGCCGAGCAAGGAGCCCGACGTGGGACTTGATCCTAGGACCCTGGGATCATGACCTGAGCTGAAGGCAGACGCTTAACCGACCGAGCCATCCAGGCATCCCCATAGTTTTATTAAGATGACAAAATTGCTTCATTTGGGTTCTAACTGCCATCTTTGGATCGTAACATGGAAGTCTCTGCCAAACAAGTGACCAAAAAGCTAATTCTGATCAAAACTATTTATTAAAATAATCTGTGACTGAGGAGAACTGTTCCACCACACATATATACATATGTAACTCCTATGTGTGTATCTATACTTTTATGTGTATACATACACACACCATACTTTCCTGGCTACAAATTCAGTAAGTATTCAGAAAACTATCCCGAAGATACTAAACAGGGAGATGATTATTTCTAAAGTCTTAGGTAGGATATTTGATTTCTAAAACTTCCAATAGATATGTGTGCTTATTAAGTGAGCCTGTAAGAACCCCAGCTCTCCCTCCAACTACCAGCCCTCTTCTCTCCTCTCAAACTCACCTTTCCCCAACTGAATTGAAAATAAATTCACATCAACCTTCTTTCAGTTCTACAGGCATGGTGGGCTCTACACTATGCAGCCCGAAGTCACCCGCATCTTCTATCGTCCTACAGTTCCCCCTTGCTCATCGATTAGGTTAAGTACCCCTGAGTGCACAGCACCTCTTGACTTTCCACTTTATTAACTGTTTAATGATGTCTCCCCAGCTCAAAGTCAGGTGGTCTGTGATCTTACACGGGCCCTTCACCCTAGTATACTGTGCTTACCCTAGTGTATCCCCACTTCCTGGCACAGGGCCCGGCATAGACTCAGAAGCTCAATTAGTATTTATTGAACATAGAAAGGATTTCTCAGTCGCTCAACCAAAATTATTGCCTGTAACAAGAATGTCAACTTCTCAAGGCCAAAGTCGACATAATCCTCAGAACAGGCCTAATTCAAGTCCCGACAGAGGTGGAACTCAATCAAGGGCTGATAGTGCAAGAAGAGATAAGAATTCAATGACCTAAGCAATTTTCGATTTTTTAAAAAAAGATTTTATTTACTTTTACTTAATTATTACTTACTTATTTTTATTTACTTTTATAAAGAGAGACTGTGTGAGAGCAGGGGGGAGGAGCAGAGGGAAAGGGACAAGCAGACTCTGTTCTAAGCGTGGAGCCTGACATGGGGCTCAGTCTCGTGATCCTGAGATCATGACTGAGCTGAAATCAAGAGTCAGACGCTTAACTGACAGAGCCACCCAGCTCCCCAGCAACTTTCAATTTTAAAAGACAATTTTAGGGGGCACCTGGGTGACTCAGTGGGTTAAAGCCTCTACCTTCAGCTCAGGTCATGATCTCGGGGTCCTGGGATCGAGCCCCGCATCGGGCTCTCTGCTCAGCGGGGAGCCTGCTTCCCCCTCTCTCTCTGCCTGGCTCTCTGCCTACTTGTGATCTGTCAAATAAATAAATAAAATATTAGGAAAAAAAGACAATTTTAGGGCTAATATTAAACCACATATATTATTAAATTTGCTTAATATAACTAATTTCCTTTTTCATAGGAGCTTAAGTAAGGAAATATCAAAACAAATTTAATCTAAATTAGAAGTTTTTGTAAGCCACCAACTGTTTGAGACAATGGTATCATTTTACTAAATATTATTATTACTTATTAAGCACTGGAATATTGTTTCAAGAAACAAAAGGAATATTTTGAGAGAAAGATCTCAAGACCAGAGTAAGAATTTAGCTACCAGAAGAAAAAGGACAGAAAGAGTGGAGTGGTGAGAGACAGGAGAAGAGTTAGAAGGAATTCAGCCTTTTGATTAGTGAGATGCTGTCCTCACCAGCATAAGTGAAAAGCTGTGGATTTGTTGGATTTGGGATGGGAAGACTACCAACAGGGCTTCAATAATTTAAGGATAAGAACCCAATACATCTGATTTGATGTGTCCTTAAAAAAAATTAATGATGGTAAGAATTAGAGCGAAGATGGGTCACCAGTAGGAGACAGTGACAGGTGAAGACAAATATGATCAGTACTGAGATAGAGTAGCAGGTGTATACAGGGAAGGAAGTGCTTTCAAAGGCAACAGAAAGCCAGCTGCAGAGATAAGAGGTTAAACCAGTCACAGAAATTCTAGAAGCCAAGATCAAAAAGGGTGCTAAGAGAAAGGGCAGCGTACCCTGGCAAAGACATCTAAATGGTCCTAGAGTATAAACACTGAATCACAGATGGTAAACAATGAGGCAGAGTAATGCGACCAGTCCAGACAAGAGCCGAAGTACTACCTCATTGTTGGAACATGCTTGTTTCTAATCAATTCTGACACTGTGACTTAACGAAGTTCTTCATGAACTCCAAACCTGCTTCAAGTGATCCAGCTGCCATCACAGCCCTAAGATGCTCTTTTGTAATCTGCACAATCGGCCTAGATGCTGCAAATTACCTCTGAAAGAGTTCACACTCTCCCAGCTTCCATGGTCTCAACTCAATCTAAACACTTTTGTTCTTGACAAAACAAGTCGTTTATATCCATCGTGTAACTTCATATTGTTTCATTACTTAAGGATAAGACCATTTTTAAAAGAGATTTATTTTTCTTAGAGAGACAGAGTGAGAGTGCACACACTTGGGGTGGGAAGCAGAGGGAGAAAGAGAATCTCAAGCAGACTCCACACCCAGTGTGGAGCCTAAAATGGGGCTCAATCCCATGACCCTGAGATCATGACCTGAGCTGAAACTGAGTCAGATCCTTAATCAAGTGAGCCACTCAGGCACTCCAAGACATTTTATTTTTAAGATCTTTTTTATTAGGTCGACTCTTCCTTATTCTAAACACTGTAATTTCTGTGTTCCCAATTACTCAAAGTATCAGTGGCTACCGGTTTGGGTGTTCTTGGGTTGGTATAAAACAAATGTGTTCTTGATTTCAGCTTCCTTTCTTTCTACTGTAAGGAGTTTGCAAGGTTACTCCCCACATGGCAGTTGCTCTTTGTGCCTGCCACAGCCCATTGCAACCTCATACCGACTTTGCTGTCTGATACCGACCACCCAGGCACCCTTTCAGCATTACTAAGCATTTTCTCCCATTGAATATCTCTTTCAGATTACTTGCTATCAGATGTATTATTTTACTATTTCCTGTGATACTTTTAAACCTTTTTGGTATCTCTGTGATACTTCTCTTAGTTCGCTCTTGGGCATACTTCCCAATTTCCTGTCACCTATGAAATTGGTTGACATACTGTTCATTTCCGATGTTAGATTTTTAAGGAAAATGCATTAGGTAATACGCCTTCATGAAGCTGCATCTCATCTTCAGCATGAAGTTGCAAGTCATGTTAAGTCAGAAAACCTGAACTGTTCAGTCATTACACAAATCATACGCTCTTAATGTTGTCATTAGCTGTAAATAAAAGTTAAAATGAGTTTCCATTGGCATTAACTTTTGTATAATGTGTATATCTGGTTCAATTTTGCTCCATTTCTTTGGGATTGAGTTATTGTAGGAGAAATTAGTTTTTAAAAAACAAGTAAAGTTGTGTTTAAATTTCAAATCAAATATATTTGAATTTTAAAAATTTAAGTAAATGTCTTTGGTTCTCTAGTAACTGTAAAAATGTCATTGGTTTCACTTAAATAAAAGGCACCTTAATTAAACAGCAATGATCCATTCAGTATTTACGTTCTACCTCATTGTATTTATGAGGGTTATGTTTATTTTTCCTACTGTACTGTTTATAATTTTCTTTTTCCTCTACTCAAAACACATTTTAAAATAAAATTTGGCTAGAGAATTTCTGGATTTTTATCTCCTAAATGCTGGGCTCACATAAACATAAAACTCCTGGTTTATATCCTTACTTAATATCACTCTAGTTTTCTCTAATTTCTCCAGACAGTATCAACTTAAAAGCATTTTAAAAAAATCAAATCAAATTTAAAAGACTCAAATCAGTGTTACTCAATGTATTTTTAGTTAAATTCTGCTAAACCTTAAATTTCATAGTTGGCTTCTGACTTAAGAATCTTTGAAGAAAACACATTCTAATCCCACTCAGGTAAGTTACTAGTTAAACGTGTACAATTTAGAAAAGAAATATGGCAAGGCCATGTATGGTGGCTCAGTCTTGGAGTGATGTTTACACAGGGAGTCCGGGCTCTGTCTGCACTATATTATGACCCTTGTCATCGCCTGCCCCGCAGCAGTTACATATGTGTCTACTTCTCCCATTAAGCCAGTCTCTCCTAAAGGGCAGAAGCAATCTGAAACCTTTGTATCTTTCACAGCACTCTGCACAAAGCAGCCACACAATAAATGTCTGCCAAGTTGTGTCAGAAGAGCATAGCTTTTGGGTTTGCCTTGATAAGCCCCATGAAAAATGAAAGCAAAAGTAACCCAGGTGGATGGGTTGGGGGGGGGGAGAGGCAGGAGGTGGTGGTGGCAAGAATGTTAGCAAGTAACCTCAAATGAAAATACTTATATGGGATCTTAACTCATCCCTAATCTACTTGTACAAAAATTGAGATAAAAAAAAAAAGAAAGAAAGAGAAGAACGAACTTTTCGTTATTCCCAAAGCAGAAGAGGGGGAAGCTTTGTCATTTTGTTTGAAAGTATTTTCTGAATTAGGCACACCCGTATGACACAGCCAATATAAATAATTTGTTCTCCTGGTGTCGCCACTGCTGAACAATGATCAACAGATCAACAATACAGGAATTCCCCAATAAAGAGTGACCCATTGTGTAGCAAATAGATCCTAAAACAAGGGACTGTATTTAGGATAGGTTTCTACTTTCTGATTTCTGTCACACCCTTAGTCCCTAGCACCCATGAGTCAGTCTCCTGGGAAACCTGAAACTGATCTTTCAAAGGCAATGTCATTCAATTCAACCAACATTTACTGTGCACCCACTGTATGCAAAGGCATATGAATGAAAACCTTAGAAAAAAGGGCCTGCAAAGGAGACTGAGAAGCAATGATCAGGAAAGAAGAAAAAGACATGGGGGTCTGGGGGGAGGGTATGGCATCTAAGGAGAGATTGGTCACCATTCTCAGATGTCACAGAGAGTGAAAACCTGAGACTCCAGAAGAAAATAAAAAATTCTAACTGTGTAAATGCAAAGTACTAGGATCAATGAACAAAATGAGGAACTTCTTGACTTTTCCATGTTTAGAATAATTCTGTTTTGTGAACCTATTCCCTAAGTTCTAGTTCTATTAATTACCAACTTCCCTACCATCCAGAGTTGAAGTTTCTTCCTTTTCCCTCTTACAACTAATACAATCAGTTACCAAATCCTATGCCATACTCACATGATTATGGTCACAGACATGGTAGGATAGGTTGTGTACTACAGAAGGGTGCCACACCTACAGGGAGGAGCATTCACATTATAGTCGTGTATGTTTAATTTTCCAGTAGATGGCAGTCAAGTGTCTTTCTCTCATTAAATACATATATTACAGCAAGTTTCTAACGAATGGAAGTAAGAGGTCTTAAAGACAGGGCATCTTTTTAATCACTAAAATTCATTGAGTGGGTTAGTGGTAGCCCTGCCCAAAATGTTTCCCAGCTGGTTTTTTTGTGTGTGTGTTTTTAAGATTTATTTGAAAGTGAGAGAAGGGGGGGAAGGGGGGCGGGAAAAAACCAAGCAGATGCTGCACTGAGCATGGAGCCCTATGAAGGGCTTGATTTCATGATCCCAAGATCACGACCTGAGCAGAAACCAAGAGCCAAATACTTAACCACTTAACCAACTGAGCCCCATTGCCACCTATTTTCTAGTTTTCATTCTGGCCCCAGCCACCACATACCAAACTCACATGACATCTTGCCATAGCTTCCAACCTGAGCCCCTAATTTCTCCACCCTTGAGTCCATCCCACAAATCTCTGAGAAGTTTCCCAAAGACGAGTCCCACTAGCATAACTTCTCTTTCCTTCAGCGGTTCATCTAGTCTCTTCAAGCTCACGCTCAAGGCCCTTCATACCATGTCCGTCATCTTTTCCCGTCTCGTCAGTCACTACTCACCAAGAGATATGCTGTGCTCAGTCACATCTGATTCAGTCCTACCTTCCATGTATCCTGCCCTTCCCTATTTGGCCATCTTTGTACATGCCATTTCCTCTGCCTGGAATTCTCTCTGAACTCAGTCTTCCTGCTACAAGCTCTCCATTACGTGCAGTAGTGTATTTGGGGGAGAGGTTCTAGAGGACTAGATATCGTCTTCAGCAAGCAGCAAAACCAACCAAACAGAAGCAAAAAGAAAAAAAAGTATTCCCCTCCGGTATTTGCTGCCATACCTGTTAACTACTGGTGATAAACTACTCCAAACTTACGGCTTAAAGGACAAGGACAATTTTTAGTATACCTCACAAATCTGTGGGACAGAAATTTGGATAGAACCAAGCACATGTGTCCTGTGTAGTACTACCATGAGTGCTCTCTGATACCGGGATCCAGTTAGTGACGGGCTCTCTGGAGGCTCCCCACGCCTCCTGCTTGTCACAGATGTCTGAGGTCTTCATTCTTGAAGGCCCAGCTTACATTCTCCTTCCTCCCAGAATCCTTTCAAGGCCTTTCAGTCAGGTTTAATCTCTCCTTGCTTCAGATTCTCTAGTATTTTTTTCTTCATTAAGTATTTTGCCTATTCATAATCTTACATTAGATTTTCATTTAGGTCAGAAGCAAAAGAGAAAGGCAGAGGGAACAGTAGAATGCTTCAACTGTATGAGATTTCATTCAAGGTTAAAGAGGACACAAAATACTCTGACTGGAACTCTTGTGGAAACAGGTACGGGGACTGATCTACATGTAGACAAGTTTGTTTTTTTTTTTTTTTTTTTAACATATGGATAAAGTCCTGCTTATTCTAAATTGGTATTTGTAATTACTCTATATTCCAGGAAAGAAACAAAACTAGGTGGAAAAATTTAGTGTCTTGTGTCATCATGCTTAATGATAATTTCTTGTATTTATTTTTGTCCTCAAAAATGTTCAAAGTGGAACTTTCCTTTGCTTAAGTAAAATCCATATCCTGAAGAATGTACTGAAGAGACACGCCAATGTGACTGTGACATTATACTAATTAAAATCCAATAATTCAAACTATCCAGTTTAAAAATCCTATATTAAAAGTATAATTTTGAAGCCATCCAAATTGGCAAACTCTCACTTTTTGCAGATGATATGATACTTTATGTGGAAAACCCAGAAGACTCCACTCCAAGACTGCTAGAACTCATACAGGAATTCA
>CM052806.1:33511118-33644474 GCA_028533885.1 Nasua narica | reverse complement strand
ATTTTGAGAGGCAGGTCAGGGGGTTATGGGGGGGTGGGGAAGAGAAATGAAACAAGATGGGATGGGGAAGGAGACAAACCATAAGAGACTCCTAAACTCATGAAACAAACTAAGGGTTGCTGGGAGGTGGGGTGGGTGGTAGGGATATGGACATTGGGGAGGGTATGTGCTATGGCAAATGCTATGAAATGTGTAAGCCTGATGATTCACAGACCTGTACCCTGGGGTAAATAATACATTATATGTTAATAAAAAAATTAAAAAAAAAAATAAAAGTATAATTTTGAGCTAGAAAAGACATAAAAGATGTAGTACAATCTTATGATGATGATGCAAACAATGAGGGCCATAAAATGTGACCAGACTAAAAAGAATTCATTTCGTGTATAAAAAAAAAAAACTGAAGCTACAAAGATCTATGAGGTAAAACAGGTATAGAAATGTTGATGGTTGGGACACCTGGGTGGCTCAGTGGGTTAAAGCCTCTACCTTCGGCTCAGGTCATGACCCCACGATCCTGGGATCGAGCTCTGCATGGGGCTCCTGCTTCTCCCTCTCCTGCTCCCTCTCCCTCTCTTTGTCAAATAATTAAGTTATTAAAAAAAAAAAAAAAAGAAAAAAGAAACCTTGATGGCAGCATGGTCTACGGGAGAGAGAGTACAAGCATCTACTAGCACGAGAAAGGATAAATAAATTACGGTATCTTCATGCAAAGAAATACCATACAGCAGTTCAAATGACTGAATGACAGTTACCATCAACATGATGAATCTGACAAATACAACACTGCATAAAGAAAGCAATTTGCAGCAGAATGCAAAGAAAATGGCAGCACTTCAACTTTTAAAATAAGCCAAACAAAACCATATATAGTTTGGAATTACACATACGTGGTATAAGAAAATGGCATGGGGATAAGTGGCTACCTTTCTGGGGGTCCAGGGTGTACACAGGTAGCTTCCATGGTATCCATCCATACCGCTCTGTTGCTGAAGCTAGTGGTAGGCATTATGGATGCACGACTATGCTTTATAACCTGAAAGTTATTATTATTTTACAACAATATTTCAAGGTTAAAAAGAGAGACTCTGGGACGCCTGGGTGGCTCAGCTGGTTAAGCATCTGCCATCGGCTTAGGTCATGATCCAAGAGAGTCGTGGGATCGAGCCCCATGTGAAGCTTCCTGCTCAGCGGGGAGTCTGCTTCTCCCTCTCCCGCTGCCACTCCCACCTCCACTTGTGTTCTTCACCCCACCCCCCACTCTCTCTCTCCCAAATAAAATCTTAAAAATGTTAAAAAGATCCATAAAATCTTCTCTTCCACTTTTGTCTTTTGAGGTATTCACTGTAAAAATTCTGCATACAGAGAAATAATTGTACAGTCGACAAGTGGAAGGGTTCAAAAACATTGGGATGGGCTACGACAGGAGGGAAAGGAAGCAAAGTCGTCCCTGGCTCTCAGGGTAAGATAACAAAACAAACAAAAAACCTACATAAGCAAACAATTATTTTAAATAAATCACACTCTAGCTTTTGCATGTTGATTTTTAAAAAAGATTATTTATTTGACAGAGAGAGATCACAAGCAGGCAGAGAGAGAGGGGGAAGCAGCCACCCCCCTGAGCAGAGACCTCAACTCAGGGCTTGATCCAGGAGCCCGAGATCATCATCCAAGCTGACGGCAGGGGCCCAACACACGGAGCCACCCAGGCACCCCTGCATGTTGATTTTTAAGAGTGTCTCCCAACCCCGAAGCCTTCACTGTGGATAGACCAAAAGGAGACAGGACTGAGCACAACAGAGACCCCACTGTGGCCTCTGCAAAGGCGGCGACAGCAGAAGCAACAGCACAACTAAGATTCAATGAGCACACACTGTGGATCAGGCGTCTGTAGCCTGGAGCTTTATCGGCAAGCTCTCTCAATCCGCACAATGTCCCTGCAGGGTGGGAATTACTATCCCGTTCATTTCAGAGAGGCTGAAGGACTTGCCAAGGCCACACAGCTAGCAGGAGGGGGAGCCAGGCCTCTGGCCAGAGCCTGATACGTACTCAGTGTTCCTCTGCCTTTCTATCCTAAATTATAATTATCAGTTATCTGAAAATTAACGCATCTACAAAAAAAGGTTACTTCATTTACATCCGGCTCCAAAACACGTTTAATGACTTGGAAGGAGCTTTGCTTTGGCATCTGCAGCATTTCTCCTTGTGCAGCTCCGCACCCGGAACTTTACAGATCACTCTCCTACAGAACCACCTGTGCCGGGTCCACATGGTTGTCAAGGTTTAAAAACGAATACAAATAATAACAGAAGCAATTCCAAGGGGAATTTTTCTTTTGTAGGAGAGGATTAGATGGAAACATTGTAAAAAATGGAAAAGGAGCACCATCTGGAATAATTTTATTTTCTCACATCTTGGATACCTCATAGTGTGCAACAGTGTCAAAAATAAAGGATCAGGAGTCCTGAGGTTGAGGAGTCTCAAGGTCTCAGAATCCAAAAAGACACCCTGACTACACAATATAACTGATCATTGCTTATGAAGAGATACCCTCTCCAGATAGTTTTTTCTTTCTTTCAACTAACTACGGATACATTCACATCCTTCATCTCTTAATACAAGCAGTAAATCCTCTCTCAAAAAAGGGGAAAGTCCTATTTATTTAAAACAAAAAACTTTAATGCATATTAGTTTGCTACAAAAGGGGTCACCATGCAGGGGTTCGGTCAAACTGGTCATTTCTGGGGTATGTGAGGGTACACTGTGAGGGTACCCAGGAACCCTGGGAAGACTCAGCATCATCCAGGCAAGTGATCCCCAACTCTGGCTACATGGTAAGATCACAAGAAGCTCTGAGCAGAATGTGATTGGTAAAACAGCGGGGCCTAAAAGATAAACAAGGGAATATTTTCTTGATCTTCGGTCGGCAATGATGGCTTGCACAGGACCCAGAAAGAGCCAACCAAAAGGTTAAAATTCAACATTAAAATTAAAAACCTGTTTATCAAGATGCTCCCACAGTGTGGGAGACAATAGCGACCAGCGCATACACCAAAGAGCAGGATGACAGCGATGCCGTCCTGCCACCAGAGGAAGATCAGCCCCCTCCACAGCAAGGGAGGTCCCCCCCCCCCCGGACCATCGTCCGAACCCGGATCAGGGCATGCCTGAAGTCAGCCCGACGCATGCGTCGTTGGGTAGGAGCCAACAAAGGCCCCTTTTCAGTTAAGCCAGGAAGAGCTGGAGGTTTTGTCACTTTCTTCATAAACAGTCTTAAAGATCCTCAGACCAGACCCACTTACACCTTAATTCTCATCTTCTACTGAATGCACTGACAAGCTCGCTTTTGGTCAGTCCACCACATAGCCTCATTCCTGTTGTCATTAAAAACTTGTTTAAAAAGTTCTGATAACTTTGAAGTGGCGTTGCCGCTCACCTGGACTTACACATAAATGGCTATCTTTTCCTTTCCTCACAATTGTCCTCACCCCCTGGTCCTACTTCATTCCAACCACAGTTTTAGAATGCACTGCTCCTCTGCGATCACTTCCTAGTCCTTTCTCTGTGCTCCGCTCATCCCAGACTCCTTCAGTCCCCGGCTCCCAGGACGCGATCCTCTAACGGCCGCTACTTACTGAGGGCGACATGGTTTCCTTGTTTATCCATTTGCTCGTCCAACACATTTACTTGGTGATAAATGTGCGCCAGTCCATGTGTTTCTAACTATCGCCATACCTTGTGCCATAACCCCTTTAGCTGTCAATAATCCTAAATCCTCCACAATTCTACATCCCTAAATTTTAAGTTTTAATAGATCACAGGAATCTGCCTTACAGCGGTGCCGCCGGAACACCAACATTACATACTCTGGGAGCCAACACATTTTTACTGTTTAATTTTAAAAGTTGCTTCTTATTTTGTACCGCTCCAATTAAACAAAATTCTTAAATTTGTCTGCAAAAACTCTCCCTTTACTTTTAATAGGTTTGGAAACCATTTTGGAGTTTCCCTGCCAACGTGAAAGGCTTTTCCCTTAAGCCTGGCATAGGCTGGACTGCAGTAATAGGCATGGAGAGAAGGCAGACAGATTTTTCTCCTTTTGCACACTGATTAAAAAGAGTGTCACCAGATGTGAAAGGGAAAATTTAGACTCTAAATTCTGAAATTTAATCTAGCAATAAAGAAGCACCAAATTCTCAAGACACAGTGCACTACAGCTATCTGCCCTAACACTGTTTCCCCCTTCAAATGTGCTCTTGATTAGAGAGCGCCTGCAACACTTTTTTTACTCCGGTTAATGAGGTTTATTTTACTTCAGTGAGTGCCATTGGTGAGGAAAAATCAGATTTCTTTGCTTTAAGAGGAGCTGCTGGTGGTCAGATAAGTGAGACACTACTTAAGACTATACCTTTGCTAAATGAAGACAGTTTGCTTTACTGGCAACATTTCTGACAGTTTTTAAAAAGTATAAAGTAGCTGTGTTTCAACTCCACATTACAGATGACTAGATGCACATGCTATCCCGAACCAAGCAGAAGAACAATGAGGGGACAGAACAAGGCAGGCCTTAGGGGCATATTAATGACTTGGGATTTTATTTTGAGAGAGATTTGAAGCCATGGGAGAGTTTTAAACATAAAAGTAAGTGACGTGATCTCATACCTATTTCAAAAATTACTCCAGAATCTATGTGAAAAAAAGATCATACAAATAGAAAAGGATATTATGCAGCTAATAAATAAATGAGATAAATCTGTAAGTTATTGTGCAAAACATATAGTTGAGAAGATGAAGAATATATGCAGAATATGATCCTTTGTAGAAAAGTGTATACATAACACATGCACATACACACACATGAAGATGCACACTAGTGTCATATTATAGATTTCACAAAATTCATGGCTGAAGTAGATTAACACACCCAACCCAAGTTGTCGTATGTTTAATTAATGAATTAGGTGTTAGTTTCAAATTGTAATTTAAATTCATTAAACTTAATTTAAATTTGATTTAATTTCATTAAAGTTAAAAATTCAGTCACATTTCAAGTGCTCCATAGCCACATGTGGCTAGTGTCTACTTTATTGCATAAAGCACATTTAAATGTTGTAGAAAATACATAGGAAAGGTTAAAACTTTCTTCGAGGTTTTCTTCTGGGCTTCAAAATGGGAGTGGGGGAGGGATCTTCTACTTCTCACCTTAGGTATTATAGAATATGTATGCCACATAATATTTTTTCACATTATGAACTATTAACTTCAGACAGGTAGTGTGCAGTCTGAATAGTTTTGGAGCCCTTTTATTTTTAAGATTTTATTTATTTTTCAGAGAGAGAGACAGACAGAGAGAGAGAGAGAGAGAGAGAGAGAGAGAGAGAGAGAGAGACAGGCTCCTGGCTGAGAAGAGAGCTTGATGTGGGACTCGATCCCAGAACCCTGGGATCACCACCTGAGCTGAAGGCAGATGCTTAACTGACTGAGCCACCCAGGCATCTCAGGAGCCTTTTTAAAGATGAAGATTACAAACTTATGAATACACCATTAGACAGTGAAAATGCACGCAGAAGAAAAATGACCAAAAGTTAATTTTAAGCAACTGAAAATACTACAAACATCAAAATCCAGAGAGATACCATCCTCTTATTAACAATCATCTTTCTTCCATAATGCTTTCTTCCTAAAATGTTTGACTATGCACATTTTGACAAGTTTGTAATATAATGTGCAAGGTGACAGTCTTATAATGGTCCACACATAAAATTGAACAATTTGGTGTTTCTTCTAATGAAGATAAAAAAAACCAATTGTTCAGAAATATATGTTTAAGAAAGCTTCTAATCTTCACAACTCCAGTCAATTTTTAGGACCATTGTCAAATTTGGAGAAACTTCCATAAGGTTTTTTCATACATAAGGTGCAAAATGTCAGGGTGTTTCAAAGTTTCCCATGTCGTGAGTATCCCTAAATATTCTTTGAAGACACGAGTTCACTATAAAGCTCACTGTAGACACACATTATGATAAAGTTTTATCTTTTTCCATGTTAGTATTGTGGTCAAATCTGCAAGAAACAACTATCTTCCCGAGGGATTCATAGGATTCATTCCCCTTTGTTAACTAGACTTTCAAACAACCCATTTTACTACTTCTATTCAAAAGTTATTTCTTCTTCTCAATGAATTACTGCTTTGGGGATAATCTGATTTTCATTTGTAACATATATTTTTTGGAGAATAATTCCTATTTGTTTCATCATTCACCTTGATCGTTTCAATTTTATGTTCCATTACCTGAGTTTTCTCAGGTAAAAAATAAAGGTAATAAAGGTAAAAGTGAAAAAAGAAATAATGCTTCATCTTTGTCCAAATTAGGAATCTCATTTCTCAGTTGTCTGACGGAAACATTTCAGAGTATCCTTCTCCTGAAGTTGAAGTTGCGTATCCCCAGATCAACAAAATGCCTGCGATCACTCCAAAGCAATCCAGCATGTGAGGAAATGTGACAGAAGGAGGGTCCGAGTAGAAAAGCGACAGCAGTCTTAACTAATTGTGGTTTATGTATCGTAAAATTCTTCAAATTTTGCAAAACAATATGGCCCTGTGAACATATATAGCCAGAGGCCCTCCAAATCCTTGGAAGGGGCTGGTATAAGGAAGGGGCCCTGAAACCTAAATCCCATAAATTAGCTCCTGCTAAACTTGCCTCTGATTACAGGTAAACAGAGTAGTTAGAAGATCCAGTTTAAACCAAAGGTCCTTAATCTACCCCCAGAGGAGCTGGGTGTTTCTCCCCACCTGTCACTCCACACCCAACATAAATATTCAATTTTAGGTTGAGCATACTTCTAGAAAGTCTCATATCAAACTCTCATTTACATTTCCTGACTTTCTCCACATTGCACAGCTAGAATCGCTTAAGCTTTGTTTTTGGCAAAACTGAAATGCATACAAGTTGAAATCTTAATTAATCAAAAACTTCCTTCTTTTTCAGAAACTCCTTCAGTTTCAGTTTTACTAACCCATTGTTTTGATTGACGCATCCAGCCTCTCTCTAAAGCTCTGGAAACATCAGCCCTATTTTAACATAACAATTCTAAAAGCCTCATTTGTCCCGTACGTCCATAAGAAATCTCTCTCATTTGTAACATATGAGTTAAAGCCATGATACAAAGAATAGAAGTGGGGTGGGAAATAGTCATCACAGAACTCAATACTTCCTCATTCCCGCATTCTATTTGCCCTCTTCTATTTTTCATGTAGAGAATTCCAAGGTCTTATTGGAGTCCTTACTTCTTACTAAATATCTTACTGACATTTATTATTTCCATTTACCCTCACAAACTTTTAAGTCCAGCAGTAAGTTTCAAACAATTACTGCTTTCACCATGCTCTGTACAATCTGAAAAATACGGACAGTTAAAAGCACAAACTCTGGAATCAAACTAAGTTCAAATCCCCACTCAGTCACCTTCGACCTATCATTTTGAGCAAGCCACGTAACTTCTTTGTGCCTCAGTTATCTTATCTGTAAAACAGGGATAAAAATAGTACCTACCCTATAGAGATGCTTTGAGCAGTGAATGAATTCATTTTCATAAATTTATGAAACTTATTTACTACAAGCAGCAGTTGACATACACCAGGGCTATGCACACGTTTGTCGACTACAAGAAAAAGAGGCATCTGTGTGTGATATGAAAAGGCGAGGAATCAGAGAAGCTTAAGTCCAAATACTCATACTAATTTGAGTGGAGTTTTACCATCTTCCACCATGTTACAAATTCCAAATTGCCAAAGACAGGTAATTCAAATTTAACAGCACATACATTTCTCAGCCAAATAAATACTTCATACCTGACCAATACCTTCTCTGTCTCTGATCACAAGGTAGCCAAACACGGACGAGCAGCTTAGCCCCGTAGGGTCAAATGTATGCAAAGTGGCCTCTAGCTGGGAAGCTTTAGACACATCATTTAATTTCTTAGAACTTCAGTTTCCATGTTTGGCCAAATGGGTAGAATATTCTCTGAATTTAACATAGTTGCTAAAATTGCATTACATGAAACATAAAGAGCTGTTGTAGGGCCCAGCACCTAGCAGATGCTCAATAAATAGCAATTGTTATAGCTGCACTTGATCATTATTCTATTGTGCCGACAGTCCTCTTCACATATTATACTATATATTAGAGGTCATTGCCCCTCACCATTCCAGCCTTTAAATACAAGAAAATCTATCTTTCCTATTCACTTTTGTTAAGACTGTCAAACATAATCAATGTCTGACCTTGTCCTAGACTAAGATTGAATAACACTGGTGAAAGAGATCCTTCATGGATATTTATGAATGCAAATGTGACACATAAGGCCCTTTCATTAGTACTTAATGTTATTTAGGTTTTAACAGAACTTAGATAAACTATCATAGAAGAGAATGATTAAATCTTAGATGTTTTCTGCATCACATTTTCAATTTATAGGACCTTTTGTGAGAACTTTCAGAAGTCTTTATCCCACTTTATGAATCTTTTCATTATATCTGCATATTAGATCACAGCAAATATCAATGCCCAGTTTCATTTTAGAAAAATCTGAGTTGGAAGATTTATGACTTGCCCTCCTAAACATACCAAGAAGGGAATTCACATAATTTCTCACTATTTCTGGAGGAAGTCTTTGCCACCAGTACCGAGAATGCTATAAAATTAAGTATTAGAGGCTCAAATTGCTAAATATTCTATAAGCCATGAAAAAAATACTTACCCACTCCCATTCCTGGAAAATGCATTAACTAATGTCCCTCAAATATTTTTCCTTGGATTAGGTGGCAACAGTTCAAACCCCAAGAAGACACATAGCTTTAACTTGGAATGTTGGCTGTTAGAGCATGCGCTGCTGGAAAGTAATTAAACCGCCTTGTATCCTCACTTAAGCGAGATTATAAGAACCCAGAAAAGAGTCCGTCAAGGAAGAACTATCAAAACTGTTTAAATTAATTTAGCACATTAAACCTCATGGTATTTATTGTGGAGTTGTTACAGCATTCATTTTAACTTCAAAAAAATAAGTGATAAGTATTTGTCTTGGACCCGCATACAATTTTTCTTCAAATCTATTGGGAAGGCTACAGGCTGGAACTTTTAAATGAACTAGGAGGGGAAATTTCTGAATAAAGGGGAAAAAATCCAAACAGCAAATACAGAAATCAACGCAATCACATTGATCTAAGCCAAGTCCAGAGTAGAGGAAAATCCTGTGGGATGGGATGTCCATAGCACAGTAATAAAAGGGGACAAAAAGAAGCATCAGGAGTGTGGGAATGTTGGTGGTTCCTAGACTTATTTTTGACCATGCCTGACCTAGAATGACACAGCTAAATTCCAAAGCATTATTGTGAAAAATATTACATTTCCCCCTTATCCTAAAAATAGAAAGTTTTAAATTTATGTACTAAAATGTACTACTATTCTCAAGAGAGAACATGATATATAGCAGTTAGACAGGTATAAAAAGGCAACAGCTATTACTTAAAATTTGGTAAAAGGGTGAATCAGCATTAAGATTGTATTATCAAGTACCACCACAGCAAAATGTTGAATAATTTGCTGTAAATAGAAATCCAAGGCAAAAAAAAAAAAAATTCTGGCAGCTCTAACAAGACTGACTGACTAATTTATATTCCAATTCCAGGATCGGTCATCTAGTTTTGTAGCAGCAATTTCAAAATGTCATTGCTGGTTCCATAAAGTTTCTCTAAATATTTATTTATGGATAGGTATTGAATTTATAATATGTTCTAATCCATGGAATAGACTCTGGTTTAAGGGAATTATCATACCATATAACTTTATTACATAAATACATAATACCACATAAATATTGAATTTATATATAGAAGGAAACAATGCATCCAATTAAACATATACTTTGTTAGGTGATTACACCTTATTTTCCTATATTTTGGCCCACAAACAGAATTTCTCATGTTTTCTTTTAATGGTTTAATTACTATATTTTCTTTTTTTAAAGACTTTATTTATTTGACAGAGAGAGAGGATAGAGCCCAATGTGGGTCTCGATCCCAGGACCCCGAGATCTTGACCTGAGCTGAAGGCAGAGGCTTAACCCACTGAGCCACCCAGGAGCCCCTAGTTACTATATTTTCCTCCAAGAACATACGCAAATATCCTCTTCCTTTAAGGAAAATTATCTGTTAAATTGAAAATAATGAAGGCTGAATTTTCAGTTATATAGAGAAACAGTAATTCAGCAAACAACAATGAAGACTTCCCATTTCCCAAAACCTTGACTGAGAGGGCTCAGTGAGAGATGAAAGGACCTAAAACTTTCAGCTCTGCTTTGTTTTGAGTTTCTAATATGGCAGCATTCCTGGCAGATTTAATGAAAAGGTTTATTATTTCTTGGCAGAAATGTATTTCATAACTGTGAAGTATCACAATAACCTAATTTGAAGCTTTGGGGTTTTTTTTAAGATTTTATTTTTTAGTAATCTCTACACCCAACATGAGGCTCGAACTCACAGCCCCAAGGTAAACAGTATGGTCTACCAACTAAGCCAGCCAGGTGCCC
This sequence comes from Nasua narica, assembly GCA_028533885.1. Classification (NCBI taxonomy): domain Eukaryota; kingdom Metazoa; phylum Chordata; class Mammalia; order Carnivora; family Procyonidae; genus Nasua; species Nasua narica. Next base: position 33,633,884 of record CM052806.1, on the reverse strand, counting down.
CTAAGATTTGAAGCTTTCTGAGTGACACTGCAGAGGAATAGAGAGAAAATTATCCCCTGATCTCTACCAATCCACTTGGTACGTTTGAACCTCAAGTTCCCTCATCCCTAAATCAATATAAAGGCATTTGCCCTGCCTTATTCTAGGGATTTCTGAAGGAATTAAAATAAGGTAGCATCTCTGAAATGTTCTGTAAGAAGTATTCAACAAAGGAAGTGGTGTTAATAATAGTAGCAAAAATAACAGTGATTATTTAGGAAATAAAGCATTTAACTATAATTGGGTTTTCTATGACTAAGACTCTCTGGGTTAAAGAACTTAAAAAATTAGAAAGCAAAAAGTTGAGTGAACTTTCTAAAAAAGTAACTTTGAAAAAGATACCAATACTTCTGAGCAAAACAAGGCTAGAGTTGTCTGCAGCCCTAGGACCGGCATCAAAATATCTCTGCATAACATGGTCTTTTCTCCCATGGCAACACCAAAACAACAGCGGATTTATCAACCCATTCCATCTCTATTATTAAAAAAAAAAAAAAAAAAAAAAAAGGCCTTATGGCCTAATAGCTAATGAAGGTTTCTCCCTACTATTTCTCACCACACCCTTGAAGGCCACTTTGCCAACTTATCATCATTTCTAATTAGATATATTGAAGTATCTAAAATAAAAATGGTAATAACTTCCAGTAACAGTTTCTACACACACCCAGGCATGCACCATTTTAAACAAGAAATAGAAACACTTAAAAAAAATTCTTTTGTTAGGGCTTTAATACTTGAAGATAGCAATAAAAAGGGGAATTGTTTGTGTAAATTGTACCAAAATACTGAGACATTTCCAAGTTTGTGTTTGAAGTTCTTTAAACAAGGTGGCCCTTTTAGTGAGTTGAGATGAAGGTTTCGAACATTTTAGGGACAGAGTATTTGGTTGGCATTCTGCCACTTTCTACACCAGATAATTTCAGTTGCTGCTGTTTGTCTCATATGTTTTTTATTCTCCCCCTAGGGAAGTCAAAGTCTTTTCACTTGCAGGCAAATTTTACTGTAGCTCTGGTAACTACTTTACAAGGTGATAAGCATTCACAAGAGGCTTTTATTAGGCCGGTAGCTAAAGCAAAAACTACGGGCACATATTTAGACAACATGTGTGAAATGGAAAACTTTAAGCATATGAGAGTTCCAAGTCAGCCTACTCAAAGTGCGGATCCCATGAAAAATATGGGGGTGGGAGGGAGAAACATACTAAATAGCCTAAACTAGATCTGAATTTGTATATTTTCGTTACCATTAACTCAACGTAACAGCTTGTTTAATTAAGTATATCAACTCAGCATCTGCTAACCCACCGCTATTTGATTTTGCCCAGACTTCGTTTCCCTCCATCACTTTTCCAAGAGAATTTGCAGACTTAGGGCAGAAACTGTTGTTTTTATCGCGTTTCTTCCATTCGGCCCCATGGTGAGTGTCCCAAAGAAGGAAATGGTCTGAACTCTAGTACATGCAAGCTAGGAGGACAATGAAGCATTCAAATATGGGACTATTGGTTAAGATACAAGAAAGGTTCAAAGCACCATACTCGCTGGGGAAAGAAAAGATCATCAGTGATCAGCAAGACACCATCATGAGGTACCTTCAGCTAGGCCTTGGAAATCAGTAAGACTTGGTAAATGGAGAGAAGACTCGAGGCAGTGACAAAAATAGTGACCCAACACGATAAGCTTCCAGAGCCCAGGGTGACGGAGCAGGGAGCTCTAATGAGGGACAGCTGACTATGTGGGGAAAATAGACCATTTGTTAGAATCACTACGCCAGACCAGTTTTTACACACCATGAAGGAAAATATACTCAGATATTTAACTCTCCTTCAACTACTTACAAGTTTATAGCATAAATCTAATACAATAAATTCTCCTTGGCTTGTAAAGATGCAGTGCTTTTCCTGACAACGTAACTTTTTCTGACCTGACCACTAGACTCTAAGCTTACTGAGAAAGGAGTTCCCTCTCCTACTCTCAGAAATTCGTCCCAGGGTCCAGCATGTTACCAAGTACCAAATAAAGGTCCCCTGAATCAATGTGACAGCACAGAGCGCAAGGTGAGGAAATGGACTTTGTGGGCACAGAGAAATGCAAGTAACCTTTCTCAATTTGTCACTGATATGCCCATCCCATAAAGAGTTCAGAACTTCCCCAAATAAAGTCACAATGTAATTAGAAACCTGAGAGAAGAAACAGTCAAGTCTCAAAAAAGACAATCTATAGAATAGGAAAAAAATATCTCTAAGTCACATATTTGATAAGAGGCTTGTATCTAGAATATATAAAGAACTTCTACAACTCAGTAGTTATAAAAGCAAATACCTAACTTAAAAATGAGGAAAAGATCGGAATAGACATTTGTCCAATGAAAACACATCAATGGCCAATAAGCACCTGAAAAGATGCTCCACATCATTAGCCACCAAGTAAATGTAAATCAAAATCAGTGGATACCACTTCACATACACTAGGAAGACTAGAAGAATTGAAAAGATAGACAGTAACAATTAGAATTGGCCAGGAGTGGAGAAACTGGACCTCCCCCCGCCCCCCAAAACACACACTGTTATTGTAAAATGGGCAAGTTTCTTTGCAAAAACATTCTGGCAACTCCTCAAATGGTTAAACATGGAATTACCATATGATTCAGCAATTCCACTCCTAGGCATATGCCCAAAGGAAAACATGTCTACAGAAAACCTGTGTGCCAATTTCATAGCAGCGTTATCATCCATAAAAGCCAGGAAGTAGTAAACAAATGTCGATCAACTAATGAACAGATAAACAAAAAGGGGTATAGCCATAGAATGGAACAGTATTTGGAAATAAAAAAGAATGGCATAATGATACATGTTCCAATGTGAATGAGCCTTGAATACATAAAAGAAAAGCCAGTTACAAAAAATCAGGTATTATATCATTTCACTGATATGAAATGTCCAGAGTAGGCAAATCTAAAGAGGCAGAAAACTGGGGAGAAATGGAATCTGACCGCTGAAGGGTACAGAATTTCTCTTGGGGGTGATGAAAATGTTCTAAAATTGACTGTAGTGATGGCTGGACACTTCTGTGATTATATAAAAAGCCACTGAATTGTAAAGTTAATGATATGGCAGGTGGCAGGTGAATTAGGTCTCAATAAAGATTTTAAGAAATACAGTTTCTGTTTGGGGTGATGAAGTTTGGAAAACAGCAGTGGTGATATCACATCATTGTTAATGTAATTAATGCCGCTAAATTCTACACTTAAAATGGTTAAAATGGAAATTTTTGTGTTATGTACGTTTTGCCCCAATAAGAAATTTTTCAGTCAGTGCAGAATCGAAAAAAAATGACTTACCTTCCCAGCTTTAATTATTAATCTAACTTTTCTCTAGTAGATTCACTTTGTCCAAAGGAGGAAAATCCCACATCTAGAAGATTCTATCTGCCCAAACATATATAGGGGGAAAGTAGTAATGTGATCTTGAAAAGTTCATTGAAATAAACCAATCAACATAATAACAAATCTGTTAAGGCCATCAAGATCAAATACTACTGAATGCTCTGTTTTCAATTTTATAATTTATATACTTCATATTTGTGGTTCTTTAACCTGCCTTAATACCGTTTTGACAGATGATGTTTCTTAACTGCTTTGCTATTTCCTACTGTGAGAAAATTAACTGACTGTTACAATTCAAGTTTTAACAAATGGCATTTATACTATCCTTTGCTAATTACGCTCTGGCTGGATTTTGCGTACCATTTCACACTACATTTACTCTCCTGCTTTGATTTTAGAGAAACTTATTTGCAAGAATGTGAATTTTTTTTAAAGATTTTATTTATTTATTTGACAGAGAGATCACAAGTAGGCAGAGAGAGAGAGAGGGAAGCGGGCTCCCCGCTGAAGTCCGATGTGGGGCTCGATCCCAGGACCCCGAGATCATGACCCGAGCCGAAGGCAGAGGCTTTAACCCACTGAGCCACCCAGGCACCCCAAGAATGTGAATTTGTATACATTTTGACTTGCCAGGCCAAATCTGATTACGTTGCTGCCCAACCAATTCTAGACAGGACTTAAACAGAAATGCATACTGATGTGAATTAACTAGATATTAAATATATAGCACCTCTTTTAGGTTTCAACAGGAATATAAATGCACATATATACACACAGACCAAGCAAAAACCACCTAGTGCATATAGTATAAAACCTATGTGTTTTACAGTAAGTATTTCTCTACAAGTCTTCCCTAATATACAGAGAATCATTACTTTAACATGATTATATTTGCATGTACAGCACTTTGATGGGCTTAGTTTACAGTAAATCTATTAGGACAGAAAGAGGAGTCAATATTCTACCACTGTGCCATTTTAGACAAAGTAAAGCATTAATATCAGAAGCCAGAAAAGTGTAAATGTCAAATAGTAACTTTCTCATCAGTCGAGCTTCTTTTAGATAAGTGAACACAAAATTTCACTTCTGTGATTATTCATATATATATTTGCTTTTCAACCGACAATATTGAAAGTCACTTCATCTGAAAATTTGGGTTATATGTGTTAAGTTCATGAATTAACAGAATTAATCCTTCAGAGAAGCTGTGACTTAGAAAAGGCACCTTGAGACACAGAGCCAAAAACATGGACATCAATTATGCCTTAACGAAAAATCAACTTGCAAACAGTATCGTGTGGGGTGAAATCTCAGCTTCTGTGAGAAAAAAAGAAATGTAATCTCCTTAAATGACAAAAATAACTACTGATAGACATTATACGCAAGGGTTGGGAGATACCAGGAAATGTATTTTTTAATGAAATCTTTTAAAAAGCAATACATTTATTAAGGGCACGCTTTGTTATTTTCTTAAGCATTTTACATACTTCGCTTTATTATATAAATCCTCACAAAAATTTCATGAGGTAGGTATTCATTATGAATAGGCATTTCACACAGGAGGATGAAGAGATTAAATAGCCTGCACAAATTTGCAGGAGTAAGAATTAGGGCTGGGACTGGATCCAAACCCGTGCTCTTTCCATTCGACCAGTCTTCCAGGCGCAAACAGCCTCTCACTTAGCAAGATAATTCAGTAGCATCAGCTATTACAGCTACAAAAGAGCTCCGGGTACACCAGACACATTCCTGCCATCTCATTGGCTGAGCCATACTACCCAGAGAAGGAGAAATAAAACACGGGGGCATGGCAATCCTTACTTCGCCAAGTTTTGACACAAGGGAACAAACACGGAAAGAATCAAAATGAAATTAAATTCAACCTTCACATTTCTGTATCTTATAAGTTCTATGAATCCAGCCAGCAGAGACAACTTAATGAGAACACAGAGAAGAGGATACACGTTTTGTGAAAATTCTTCTGCTTGAATTCTACATATTGTATATTCCCCACCCTGTGTGTATTTTGTTCAGGTGTTCGAACATATCTTTTGTAATTGTACGTTCAGAAAAAGTAGTCTAAATGAGAGTCTCCCCAAGATCATCTCATTGGTTAACTTCATTGGTTTGTTTCTTGAATAGCAATAAATAAAAGGTATTTTCTAGGAAAAAAATATATGTATATGCACATAAGTTAAACAAGTAATACAAACTTATACAAAAAGTTGGGCCTAATTTTTTTTTTCCAAAGCTTTGCCAATTCTTTTTTTCTTTTTTTTTTAAGGTTTTATTTATTTATTTGACAGCGAGATCACAAGTAGGCAGAGAGGCAGGGGGAAGCAGGCTCCCCACGGAGCAGAGAGCCCGATGCGGGGCTCGATCCCAGGACCCTGAGATCATGACCTGAGCCAAAGGCAGAGGCTTTGACCCACTGAGCCACTCAGGTGCCCCAAAGTTGGGCCTAATTCTTGATGAAAGACTTCTGATCTTAGCTTTCCTAACACCCATTCTCGTCAATATTCCTCTTGACTCACACTGTTCTTTCTCAGGTTTTTGTGAGTTTCTCCGACACTATTCAAGCTCTCGGTTTTAGAGTCCCCCAAGGCTGGTCCCAGGCTCTTTCTCAACATGCCCTCCCTATGTAACCGCATCCATTCACAAAGATGGAAATACCATGTGCATTCTAAAAATCCCCAAATTTACACTACAAGCCCAAACCTCTGCTATAAACCTCCACTACTATGTACAAGTTACTTTGTCCAAAAACTTAACTCTTGATCTTCCTCCTAAACCTGTTCCTTCTCCAGACTTCTGTATCCTCCACCCTACAGCTCATGCCAGCACACGCTGAGACTCATCCAAGGGTACATCTTCGTCCCCATATTTAATCCATCACCAAGTCCCCCAAAACATAATAAACCTGTCCCCTCTTCTTCGTTTTTGTGGTCATTATCCTAGCCCAAGTCGCCACCATCTCTTTATTAATTATTGCTTCAGACCACTGCCTATCCCTTCTTCCCTCCAACAACCAGCGAGACAAACCAGATACTCTTACTCCTCTGCTTAAAAAACTTTCAATGATTTCCCCTTGTACTTTAGAACAAAACTCAAACTCCCAAGCCTTGTATGCTCTGACTTGTTTTCCACCTTTACTCCAGTTCTTTGCTTCCCTCCCTATAATTCAGCGTTACTGGTCTTCTTTCATTCACTTCTTCCAGAAAGCCCAAATCTTCCCTGCCTCTGGGCTTCCCTGCTGATTCCTCTACCTGGAACTCTTTCCTTTACCTCTTGCCTGGCTAATTCTGATTTATCCCTCCAGTTCACAAACATCACTTCTCTGAAGAGGCCTCCCTAAACAACATGTCCCCACCCAAATTAGTTTCCTCTTGCAAATTCTGTCTCATAGCATCCTTTTCCTTCTTTCATAGCACTCATTTTTGTTTTTAAGTAAATAAACGTGTGTGTGTGTGTGTGTGTGTGTGTTAAATGCCTGGTTCTTCTATTAGGTTCTAGAATTTATAAACACAGGGACTATGTCTTGGTCCCCCCAATGTAGCCAACACTTTGCATAGTGTCTGGCATCTAATAGGCACTTTATAAATATTTGTCGAATGAATTGGTGAAGAGTCCTCTTCTCCACAAACACCCCACTCACAGGCCCTGAAAGCAACCATAGTTAACAATTTCCTTTTTGTCTTTCCAGATACAAAAACATATGCTGATTTTTTTAAACATAAAGGGAATGCATTCACAATAGTCAAGATAAGGAAGCAAGCCAAGTGTCCATCGACAGATGAATGAATAAAAAAGATGTGGCATATACACACCATGGAATATTACTCAGACACAAAGAAGAATGAAATCTTGCTATTTGTAACAACATAGACTGGGCCCAGGTGGTATTATGCTAAGTGAAAGAAGTCAGAGAAAGACCAACGCCATATGATTTCCCTTATATGTGAAATCTAAAAAACAAAATGAACGAACGAAACAGACTCTTAAATATAACAAATTGGTGGTTACCAGAAGGGTGGTGAGCAGGGGGAATGGGTGAAATACACGAAGGGGATTAACAAGTATAAATTTCTGGTTATAAAATAAGCCATGGACATGAAAAGTTCTGCACAGGGATTATAGTCAACAGCATCGTAATGATGTCGTTCCATGACAGACGGTGACTACAGTTATTGTGATGAGCACGGAGTAGTGCACAGAATTGCCAAATCACTATGTTGTACACCTGATACTAATAACATTGTACATCAATTATATTTCAACCCTTTAAAAAGGGGAAAGAGTTCAAACGTGAGCATATTTCAGTATGTTTTCCTAGTACAAACGTTTATATTTAAATTAAATCTAATAAAAAATTTAGAAAGATAAATAGAAGTAGAACCTAGATAACAATTACAATGTAGTAAAAAACTGTTGATTATAAAGAATAAATGTTAGGAGTGCTTGGGTGGCACAGTCCAGTCTTAGCTTCCAACGCTTAGCTTCAGCTCAGGTCCTGATCTCAGGGTACTTGGATCGAGCCCTGTGTCAGGCTCTGTGCTCAGTCTGCTTGGGATTCTCTTTCCCTCTCCCTCTCCTGCACACACATTCTCTCGCTCTCTCTTCCTCTCTTTCTCTCTCAAATAAATCAATCTTAAAAAAAAAAAAAGGTAAATATTACACAGAGGCCATTACCATGTAAATCTTTAACATGCCAACAAACGTTTGCTGAGCACTTACTACATGCCAGGCCCTGTGCTACACAGCGGAGGTGACTGAGTAACTGTTCAACAACAGTTTTATCACTACGGTGAGTTTTAAGAGGCATAATAAGAAAGATTTCTTCAATAAAACTCTCATCATGAACTGGTTAGTTCTACTACATCAAAAAACTATTTTAGTTAGGAGCAGGAAAATGACTTTATTTTGTCATTTTACAAATGTATTCAATTTTTAGTAAGTTGCTTTAAAGCCTTACACTTAATAGTCCCATTTTTAGAGGAAGAAGAAATGCAGGTTTTGCTCAGTCCTTATCATATTAACTCTAACTGAAAAGTTACACAATTGTTTTTCAGCAAGCCAATGGCGTCAGGTTTATTCAATTTAACCTTGGCTTACAAAGCATGCAGAACCTCAACTATCATTCTAATCGTTTTAATTCACTATTAAAAATTGTTTCAAAAAACTACTTTTCTTTTTTTCCTGGCACTTTGAAGGAATTCAAAGCTCTCGTATTAAGTCAAACACCTGGGGAAACTTCATTAAGCCCTATTCCCTGAAATTACTGCTTCGCCGTGCAAAATGGGGGCTTTTTAACCTGAAGAAGTTAATGTCATATGCACTACTGCTCAGGGACTCGCAGTGGCAGTGGGAGACGCTGCCATGCTATTAACTTAATTAATGTTTCCATCAAATGAATGGAGTGCAGGAAAAAAAAAATCATGCCTAAAAGTCAGGGTTTAACAAGGACTTAGAGAAACCGTGAATTCCTCATTTCAGTATGGGCTGAGAAAGACTTTCAACTTATTTCCGCTCTCAAACTGTCTTTAATTCTCATAGCTACATGTCAAGACATAAATGGGCACTGGATAGAATCCAAAGAAGCGAAAATGATTACGGAATCTATTGACTGCTATAGGTAATAAGCTATAAAAAGGGCTATGAATCCTTCACGATGGAAGGGGTAATGCCAAAGGCAGATTATAAGAGCAGATAGTGTTATGAACGGTTATGAAAGGTATGTCCTACTTGAACTTGTTCTCCAAGTTTCAAAATTCTAGAACTTCAGATTTCTACAGCAAATGCACTATCAATTGAAAATCTGAAACAACTGAGGATGAGTCTATTATTTACAGCTGTGGATAGAAAAACATCCATCTTCTAAGAAGTGGTGGGAAGCTAAATGCACAAGTTTACAGGAGGGTTTAGGTGATACTTTTGGGCGACAGGTGACAAAGGGTAGTCACGAATTCTAACATTCTTTGAGGTGGATGCAAAAAAAATAATATACATATGTACGTTTACATATGTACGTTTCAACCAGATGATGGAATTCTTCGGCTTCATATTAAAATTTGTGACTGACCAGTTTGCAATTGCAAGTTTTAGCCCGCCGTTCCGAATTTAAAATTTGACTCATGCCTTGAAAGTAGTGGTAATTCCAAGGTTTCAGGAACTTTTAACAATTATGCTCCTATTACGGGGAAACAAAGGGGCTCACCACATAGTAATTAGATGCTTAACAGTCTTATTTAAGTTGCCTTCCTATTTTTCCCATTGACACAGGAACTGCGAAGCTTACTCCGATTTCTCTTTAGCCAAGTCCTGACTAACTTTCCTGTGCTTCCCCTTTGTACAGACAAATACACAGAAGCTGAACATCTTTAGAAGTTTCTCTAACCAATCAACTGGCAAGCTGGGGCAGTTCTACTCTCCATGAATTTATCATCATCCCAAAGTGAACATTGGAAAATCCTATGATTTTGCAGATCACGAAATAACCTTGAGTCATATAAATTCAGGTTCCATTTTTTTACATCTAGATTTCAAGAAATACTAACTGCTTTTGACCCTGATAGAAGTAGCCAGCATTTCTAAAGCTTTTGCTCAACCTGCGGTATCATTAGAAACACCTGTCAGCTTCCTTGAGAAAAAAAAGGGTCCTGAGGAATGTATGTTTTGCAAATATTTCTAACCGTTTTTAGACAGCACAGGTACTGAGGTTAAACCATACTACACGAGAGTAGCTAATCAAGCATTTCAAAGAAACACTGGTGGAGCTGTGGACGCCTGCTACAAAGAACCGGTTTATTTTGTGGAGCCTGAAGTTGAAACGGCAGACGTTAGGAACGGGGAAAAGGCCAAATCTCCCCTGAAGTTCAGCAACTGACTGCCAATGTGGGGTGAATTTCACAGAGGCCCAGCAAAATGATGATAGCGAGATAGCGCCTGACCGCATGCTTAAACCTCCAACGCCTGCTGATGCCATGCATGACGAAGTACGTATATACGGCCTCACTGCTGGTCTGTCAAATGCAAAGCCTGATATTTTAGCCAACGATGCTAATTTCCTCGTTTAAAAATACATAACCTAAGCTACTTGAGGTATACTTAGGTAATAATTACGCAACATCTGAAATACTTTATTTTAAAAGTTTATAACTTCAGACATTATGCCTGAATAACGTTGCTGAGAAGTAAAAAGAGTTTCTTACCCTTTCTCCTAAAATCTCTGCCCGCTCCTTCAGGAATGCAAACAACAGGATTTCGGTCCCTAGCCCCTCCTTTTTATATCCTTGCCCATTCTCGGTCTCACCTGGGAACTCCATCTCACCTGCAAACCTTGGCCCCGAAGCCAATGGCTCCACGTTTCAAGCTACCAGCTGATTCCAAACGCAGCCGTGTCAAGGCAACTGAGTATGGCAGATGTAAAAAAAAACAACCCCCAAACAACAACAAAACAACAAAACAACACTGGCACTTTACTGTCCTGGGTAAAGAAGATGCCACTTTTGAGCATCAGCGGCCTTCCAGAGAGGGGGCAGGCTGGGGGTTCTGGCCTATAGAAAATACAAAAGTAGTAGAAGCACATGAAGAAATGCCTACAGGTGTTGCTAGGTAGCCACAGCCCCGAGAGCTCAGAAAAAGAGCAAATTATTGGTAAAGCTAAAGCAAGAACATTTTCCTAATGCATAGCATTAAGCATAAACACAAGCATAAACCATAATACATCTGGTTAGAAGAATAAAGTTCAATTATATCCACTGCTTAATGAAAGTTTTTTTACATCCATATTATTTTGCAATACTTTTAGATTGAGGCAGCAACCTAGTATCAATTGACTTTGAACAACAGTCCATTAAATATCACCAGATCCAGCTTGAACCGGTGCTTAGCGTCAAATACGACCCTGAGCTATCCAACTCAAATAGAGATGATTTACACTTTAAGAACTGATGAATACAGCAGTGATTTATTTTTTGGCACTATGGGCACAGGGAGAACAAGCTTCTGTTTTGCTTGTTTCATTTTTAAGTTCGGCGAGTCAGATCCCACACTGGAAAAATTTCATAAAGTATATTAAATCCTTCCAATGCCTACTCTAGGTCTTGGTCATATGTTGAACATCTTCAAGAAAATGGACTAATTTTTCAATAGCTAACTATTGTTTAATGGTCTATAGACCTCTTATTAATTCAAAATAATTATTCTTCTATATCAGAAATGACTTTTTCTATTAGCTTGCCTTTAGAATACATCGTCTCAATTGATACCATGAAAAACTACGTTATGTGGTTGCTTGGTTTAAGGTGATTAGTAAGACAATGTTTTAATAACACTGTATCTTCCATTACATACTACTGGCTAATGTTTATTGAAGACTTAGTGTATACATGTGCTAAGCTAAGCCTCTGATACATATCATCTCATTTAACCTTTACAACAATCTGATAAATTAGGCATTATTATTCCACTACAGATTGATTGTTCCATTACAGAATTATCCCATTACAGATGAGGAACCTGAGGCATATAGTAAGTGACCTGCCCAAAGACCAATAGCTAATTAATGTTACATACACCAGATTTGAACTCCAGTCTAATGAGCGTCAGAGGCCAAGCCCCTGGCCACAAGGGTCGACTGTCTCTCACTGGGATTTCCTACTGTAATTCACCACAGATAATATGCAGGAAATGATTTGGTCCAATTAGCCACAAGAAGTATTCAGGCTAGCCTACCAAGCATGAAGCACCACTCAGTAAAGAAAACCTAAATTAAACCTGAGGATGAGTTCTGTAAGTTAAATCTACAGATGCTTATCGAGACCAGGCAGAAGAGATGAGAGGTAAAACCAAGGCAACAGATTTCAAGAAAAAGAAAAGGGGATCCTGGGTGGCTTAGTGAGTTAAACATCTGACTTTTAATTTCAGCTCAGGTTGTGACCTCAGGGTTGTGAGATCAGAGATTCTCTCCCTCTTCCCCAGCCCCTCCCTACCTGCACACACATGCACACACGTGCTCTCTCTTTCTCTAAAAATACTGAACTATTTGCTTCTTTTGAACTAATCCTGAATATTTTCTTTTTCTTTATTTTTTATTTTGAGGGAGAGCATGTGCACCACCAAATCTGTTAAAAAAAACAAAACTGAATAAACTTGAAGATTTAAAACAAAACAAAAACAAAACAAAACAAAACAAAAGGTGAATATACTAACCTTACATTATGGTGTTTCTGCATTTTATCATAAAATTTGGCTACCCTAAAATTATATGACCTTCCCACATTCTGCACTCTTCCTCATATTACTATACATAAAAAGATAATATGCCAAGCTTCAAGGAGACCAATTTAGCAAAAACTTGCAGATAAGCAAAGTGAAAACAATCATTCTCTGTTAGATAAAAATATAAGGGTAACTAAAACCATATAAATCTCAGTGTACACATTAAAATAATAGTACAACCACTGGTGTATCATCAAAAAAAAAAAAAGGAAACTGTCATAGGTTAAATAAATCGAATAATACTGAGTATTTCCTACTAGTTTTGTCTTTCACTTACACCGTGGTGGTAGTTTTTCTGCAGGCTTTTGATCCTCCAACATGACTAAGATTATTTGCTCCAGAAATTAAGTCACGGACAAAACAAAAGGCAAATTAGGAACCGGTGGTGAGCGTGGGCAGAAACCTCAGCTTTCTGCTGGAGAGAAGGAGAAACTGCCGTCGAGGGAGCACCCATTCTGGGCCCAGGGCTGGGCCACGTATTTTACATAAATTCTCAGATTGAAACATCGTGGCAGCCCTCCTGAGACCACGTATGTCATCATCTTCCTTTCAGAGCTGAGGAAAACTGAAGCCCAGAGAGGTTAATTAACTCACCAAAGTCCCAGTTGGCAGGTCGCAGAGCTGAGATTCAGATCCAGATGTCTGATTCACTAGACAATAAGGGTTTTCCCTAAATGAACGTATAAAAATTACACATTTTTGGAGCTTAACTCCTTTTTCTCCAAAAGACATCAGGATTCTCAAAATGTGGTTTTATGGAACCTGCTTGTTAGGGGTCCAGACCAAGCCAAGAGAAGGATCACCCTCGTAGAGCAAGGTGGCTATCACGCCAGGAGAAGCAGCAGGGTCTGTTGGGGAAGCCAGAGATCCAATGACCTGTGGCCACTCCAGTTGTTTCCGGTTTGTTTCCCAAGGCAAGGAGGGGGGCAGTGACCATCTCGTTGGGCAGCCCCCCGGAAGCCAGGCTCCAGGCATGCTGGAGGCATTGGTAAGGGATGACACCTGCCTTTCGAACTGTGCCAAAGCTCAGAGAGACACAGTGACCCTCAACTCAACACGGTGAGGAAAAAGTCTGTCATTTATTTTGTCCCGTCACTCTATATGAAGACATTAAGAAACGATTTCAGGATTCAAAGAGAGAGAACTCTTTCTTAAAGAAAAGAATAAGATGTTTGGAAGAAACATTTATAGGAACTTGATTAGATGAAGAAAAATATTTTCTTTGAAACAAAGACAAGTAAATAAGGGCTATCATGCATCTCAGAAGGCCTGCATCGATAAGATAATTTGAATAGCACACTGGAATAAAATGAATAAGGCCAACTAAATCTGAAAGTACTGAGTGAACAAGTACAATCCAAATAAACAGAACTCTTCCAGATAAAGACAGAAGTAGAAACTCAGCAGTTAGGGAGGCACAGAAATCCACCTTCATCAAACTGGAAAGTGGAAAAATGGAGCTGTGACCTAAAGACCAATGGCTTAGCACAAGAGCTGGGACGTAGGAAGAGACATGTAGAGGTCTTAAAACTGAACTATAAAAATCCAAAGGGATCATTCTCCAGAAGAGGATCTGACCAGCGGACATCTCCAAAGACCATGCTTCTCAAGTCAGAATATATAATATTCACAGTGGGAACTGAGGAGAGAAAGGACTCATTTATATCAGTGACTTAAGTGCAGCCTGAGCTAATAGCACGGAAAACCCCAACTGCAATCGGGAAAGCCCAAAAGAATGCAGTGAAGTCACTGGGAAAGACAGCACAAAAATCCAGTTGGCGTATTTGACTACAACATTCAAAAGATAACCCTCTCTCTCACCAAATGGCAAAGCTCTTTGTAATAAATACCACCACTTCTCCTTTACCAAGAGATACAAAGATTTTATTGGAGAAAGAAATTCTCCAATCATGGACACAATGAGAGATTCATTCCTGACGGTGGCACAAAATTTCAGGAACACAACTACTATGGCAAACTGAATGGGAGAGAATTCATCATGGGCATTCCCAGGTCCCCCTAAATTGAATGAAGCAGACTTTGGGGAAGTTAAGAGTAAAACTGTAGGATCAAGATAATCAAAACCACCTTTATAGGAATTAATTCTGAAGATGAAGATATGAGATCTTTCCCAGTGGTTCTCCAAGAAATGTGTGCAACAAACTAAAAGTGGACTTGGATGAAAAGTTTGCAGAAGCCTTCAGTATGTGTGCACACACGTGTATGTATACACATACACATCGTTGTACCTAAAAAAAAAAACCTTTAATTACACTATTTTTCCTTCAAATCTGATACCACAATGGGTTATCTCCAGCTATGATATCTGAGCTCTCGAGAGTGTTATGCTATCAATCACCTAATGTCAACTTTTCTCTTTGACTGACCTTGCAACAATATTCATTTAAGGCATAATCACTCTTCACGGACAAATCATTGTCTATTAAACAGTAATTTAGATGATGTGTTCCTGGAAATTTTTTTACATCATTGGTTTTTATGAAACCCAAGTGTTCCATGGTTGAAACCACTAAAATAACACCACCCTATTCACAACAGATCATTAAGTATACTTTTAGGAGTATAAATAAAACACTTTATAATCTTATATGTACTATGTAATACAATTCAAACTGAATGAAAACGCTTTTTATATCAGAGTTTTAGGTCTTAGATATTTCCTGAACATTGTGGAAGATTGCAAAATATGTTTAATTAATGCATTTGAGATTAAAAACACTGCTTTTTGATTGAAAAAAATAAAATTATCTGGCATATCATTTTGCTTCAAAAACAAAAAGATGTATCATAAGGCGATAATGCATATCAATGGAAATTATAGGTAACTATTTCACTCTGAGGGGATGAATGGAAAATGAAAGATCACAAAAGCTTTTTAGGCTAGGCATTTACTCTCAGTACCATGTGGTGAATGGTTTCCTTTTAACCACATTTCTCATGATCATAAGTATTCACGACAAAACTTCAAGTGTACAGTAATGATTCCATACTTGTCCATATAATAAAGAATAACAAATCTCTCTCTTTTACTTAAGTGAAAGCCAAAGAAGAAGAGAGGATTAACTCTGAAAAGTAAAAGCACCAAAATATAGCTTCATTAACCAGAGAAGATAACTTCAAAAGCAGAAGCTTCCTACATTCATGAACTTAAGGGTTCAAATCTAAAGGCCTTAGTTAAAAGGAAAAATCTTAATAAATAAAGGTTAGCTGCATCACCAGTCAAGGAATCAGAGAATTTCTGGCAACTGATGGGAGATTCACATTCGCACAAGGATAAATCTAATGGCTTAATCTCACCTAGCATTCCCAATTCATATTGTAGTAGACTCACCTCTAAGACTCCATGAGTGAACAATGGTCTCCCCAGGATTACAGAACTAAGGACAATATCTCAAAAGGAATGCTCTAATTAAGCCTATAGTTCTACACTAACTTTATAATAATTTTGATCATAATAACATGGATCAAAAGCTTTTTTTTAATAAGGTGGGGAAGAATAAAATTGTACAATTAAAGCGCACACTGCTAATTCTTTACTACATTCACAAAGAAAAGACAAAGTTGATCACAATCCTTTGAAGATGCAAGGAAATTACAAGTTCAGAATTATCTAAAACAGCCAGAAATTGCACTCATATTTTCTTCTCCAAAGACAGATATTCGTACCATGTTTGATAGAAACATAATGTTATCATTAGAGTGGGAAATCCGTCTTGGTGTGGGGTAGCTGGATTCAAGAGAGTTCCATGCTAATACAAATAGAGTATGTTAAGCACATAAAATAGGTAATTATGAACAATCCACATGTTTTCATAAACATTTAAAAAAAGGTTCAGTAACAAGTTGAAAATTAATACTGTATTTTAGCAGAATATCTAACTTCAATTGACATGACTGGCCAGTAGTAAACACTGCCCTGGGATTAATTTTGCACAATGTCTGGCCAACATACCAGCTTGTGTAGACATAATTACCACAAATTGCTATGTTTTCTGTGTACCATACATTTCGTGTAATCATATTAATTTCAAAACATGAGCAATGTCTATTCTAACAAAAGGACCACAATTCTAATTTAGGAATATGAAATTTACATTGGTTTGCTTTGTTCTCTAGGATAATAATCGTCATGGCTGGGTAAAAGATATTCCCTCTAAACCAATAAATATAATCGACAAAGGAAATGTATCAGTGAAACACCCAAAAATGGCAGCCTTCAGTGCACTTATAGCCTAGGAGTATCTTCAGAACTATACACCAAGACCACTGAAGTCTTTCTGAGGTTTAACTTGGCATTCATCCGATTACCCAGAGATTCTGCAGTTTCCTGCCAGATAAAGGACAAATATACCAACTGGGTATGGTGTGTTACTTGCTGCTGTTTTAAAAAAAACAATGCCAGATTGCAACACTCTTTGTCCACAAAAATGCCTGACATTTCTGGCTTAAGACCTTTTGGGTCTAATAAATAGTTCCATTTCTTATGACAGAGGTTTCTTTCATTGATGGATTTATTAAATAAATAAGTAGTTCATCAGTTTACAGAATGTGCTATTTCACACAATTTACTATGAAAGAACTAGCAGGTGGTACTATTAAGAGCCATCAGTAGTAGGAATTGTTTCATAGATGACCAATTCAATCTACGTTTGGAACACTGCCATCCTTTATAAGGTTTTTCCATATAACACATTCGAAGTTTTAGTGCACATCTACTCAGGGTGTTTATGAAATCCTTGTGCAACTTTAAACTTGACCTATCCCACTGAACTATATTTTATGGGACTGTGTTAAAACTGCTGTGTATTCATCCAGACCACATTCTTTAAAGGAACTTCAAGCCAGGATCATGAATGCAATTTATGAAATCACTCGGCAGCAGCTGGAGAATGTTTTCAATGAGGTGGAAAATCAGACTGAATGTTGGATCACCAAAAAATGGTGGTTATGTTGAAGTCTATAAATTTAAACTGCAATGTGAAAGTCTTATTCACACTGATTTAAGTCATTTTTAATTTTTTTTTCTGTCACAAAGACAACAAAGATTAGGGTTTAAAGTTAACGTGGAAATTTTAAAAACACCCCAAATGGCTATGATGTTATATATTTCTGTTAGAAATGTTATTATTTTTTCCCATGTTAGAAGACTAATAGCAACTCATTAGAAAATGTTTTACAGCATCCTAAAAAGGCTAACATATATTTCAGAGATCACTGATTCTCCAATTGACTTAAGCCACATTTTTAAAAATTCTACTATTTATAAAGATGCATATTTGTAAGTAAGCCATTTCCTAATGGGTTGTGAAAGAAGAAAAATCAACGTGAGAGAGACTGGTTAACATGTTAAAAGGTAACGCGGTGAGATGCAAGGTAGCATCCTGGATTCGATCCCAGAACAACAACAGAGAGACACTTACGGAGAAACTGGTAAAATCCAGATAAAGTCTGTGGTTTAGTTAATAGTTTTGTACTAATGTCAATTTTTTGGTTCTGACAAATCTATGGCTGTATAAGATGTAGATGAAAAATATTTCTAAAATGCTCTGTGATACCTTGGCAACTTTCCTGTACACCTAAAATTTTTCCAAAATAAAAAGTTTATTAGTTTTTTTTTTAATGTGATGAGAATACTGGTACTTTCTGTAATTACCTTTTTCTCTACCTTACCTATAATCACTGACTGGGACACATTTTACTTTCCAGAGTTGGCCAAAACATTTTTCGCCACACGTGTTCCTTAGCAATATTTCCCCATCAAGAACTGGTATTTATTTCTCTGTGCCTTGAACGTGGGAACACCCTAAGGCTCCTTGACCAATGGAACATGTTGGAAGTGAAACTGTACCGGTTCCGGGTCTTAGCGGGCTCAGTAACTTCTACTGCCTGTGTCTCCGACCGCTGATTCTTAGAACCCAGCCACCATTCTATGAGAAACCCAAGTCATACGAAGAGGCCATGTATAGGTAATCTTTTTCACAGACTTAACTTGACCTCGCAGCTACTGACGTTATGTGAATAAGCCCCTCTGGACATCAAGCCCAGTCCAACTTTGTCATGACAGCGACCCCAGCCAACGCCTGATTACAACCACATGACAGAGTCCCACCAAGAACAGCCCCGCTGTGCCCCGTCAACCCACAGAAATCTGAGAGATAATCACCAATTGTCATTTGATGTGATGCCACTAAATCTAAATCCGGGTGGTTTGTTACACAGTGAAAGATAACTAGGACACTGGCAATTAATAAAAAGGAAGCTACTGCCCAGATGTATATTCATGGAAGTGTTGGAAACAGAAGGTCTAGAACAAAGAAGATCTGAAAAAATAATGATTACTACTCTGCCTACTTCTTTCTCCTCACAGAACTTACTGAATACAGCAGTTAAGGACCGTAACGAATTTCAGAAAACAATACTCAACTGCATAGGAGACTCAACTTTTTTACACTTACCAAAGTCAGACTTATCAGTTCACTAATGCCAATAAACAGTTTGTTAAAAGAGACAGGAACTGGGCACCTGGGAGGCTTACTCAGGTTAAGCATCTGACTCTTGATTTTGACTCAGGGCATGATTTCAAAGTCCTGGGATGGAGCCCCAGGTCTGGCTCCTTGCACAGCAGGGAGTTTGCTTCTCCCTCTGCCCCTCCCCCCAACTCATGCTCTCCTTCTCTCTAATAAATAAAAATCTTTAAAAAAATAAAATAAAATTACATTCCAAAAAAGAGACAAATTATTTCACAATTTTTTTCCCTAAGAAGTCTCTTTTATTGGGGCAGTGCTACAGAACAAATGTTTGTGTCCTCCCCTGACCCCCACCAGATCCGTATGTTAAAACCTCTCCAGTTCCAGGCAACTTTTTCCGGTCTCACTTCTCGCTATGTCTCATCAAGTTTTATTTGCTTGGAAAATCGCTATTTTTCAATATTCTGCTTACGATTACATAAACTCGAATTTGATTTCTCCCAAGTTCTGTTTCTACGGTCAAATTCATGCTTATCATCACATGCCCGCTTCTGATCATTCCAACCATTCAGATCACCTGGCTCAGATCAGGAGTGGCGGAGAAAGGGATACTCAGTGTGCCTTTGAAGGGGTCAAACATGAGGATGTGGGTATATTTTTTTCCTCTAAAAAATGAATGAAGCAGGCAAGTATGGATGCAATTAAAAATAAGGAAGTCTAAAGCTAGAAAAAGAAAGAGATGTTGGATGAGACATGGTCATCTGCTTAAAGTGAGGGCTAGGAAAAGATCAAGAGGAAGTGAGCATGTCCATCGGCCTCTGTGGGCATGTCACAGTGGTTCTCAACCTTGGCTGCACATTAGAATCACCCAGGGATGTCTAACCCTGTGAAGTATACTCCGGGCCTATTACATCAGAATCTCTAGGGGTGGAACCAAGCCATTGGTAGGTTTTAGAACACCCCCAGGTGATTCCAATGGGCAGTCAAGGTTGACATCCACTCTGTGAAGACATAACTGATGAACAAGGAGCAACGCAGAGCACTCACAGTTCAGATAACTAGAAAGCACCATTCATTCTAGCGCCTATAAGCACAATTACAATTTTATCTGGGAATGCTTCGTAGCCTGAGGCCAGGGGCAGATAAAGGGAAAGGCTGGGTTTATCCAGAGTTGAAAACTGGCAGCGATCAAAATAATTGAGAGACCTGATCTCACAGCAGCACTGCAATGACTGGCCACAGGCTCCAGGCTAGATGAGAAGTCAGGAAGCAGTGAGAGATTGAGCAAATAACGTCTGTCAATTACACAAGCAGAAATGGAGGCATGGAAGAGGGACCATTTGAACTCAGAGAATAGGATTTCTGGGTTTAAGATTTAAGTTTCCAGGGGAAGCCCCATTCTGAGTGATTATATAATGTTGGGCAAGGCCATAGCAGAGAACTGCTAGAGCAGAAAACCTAAAAATCATTGGCAGGCAGTCTTTGGAGGACAAAGGATTGAAGTTGGGGTGTCAGCTGGGGCATCGCACAGATGACAGAGTCATTCAGACTGACTATAGGAGCTGGGAAGGGGAGAGAGTCAACTCGAGGGGTTCGGGGAAGTCTGGGGCACAAACTAGAGCGAGTACAAGATGGCAGGTGGTATGAAGTTTGGAAGATGGCATCCTTATTAATGATGAAGACAAGAAGCTTTCTGGGGTGGCCAGGTGGCAGCAGCAGAATGACAACCCTGATCCCAGAAGCCAAGTCCTAAGTGTGTAAGAATTAGCAGCATCCACCTGAAAGAGCTGAACCCTCTCAATTAAGGAGGAAAAAGGGAGCGGAGTCTTTTCAAACCATACTTGTTCACCTCACCTGACCTGCAGCTTAATGATCATCAATGGTTTCCATTGCTCTTAAGATAAAGACATCAGCAGGGCCCACCAGGTCTAGTGTGAAGGTCTGCCCAACTCCCTCACCTCGTCAAGCTCCGCACTCCCTCCTTGCTCCCTGCACATCAGCTTACAGGCCTTTTTTCCAATTCCTCCAGGGGCTATTTGCCCTCCCACGAAAGAGCCATTATGATTTGTTGTTCCCTCAGCCTGGAACCCTCCCTCCCCTCCTCGCTCCATGCAGTTAACTCTTACACACATTTCCATTTCAGCTCAAATGTTACTTAGGGAAGACTTCCTTAAACTTCCACAAATGGTCATTTGCTCTCACAACACTTATCAGTCCTGTAATTTTACACTTATTTAGGTGATCACATAATTAAAGCCTGTCTCTCCAGCTGGACTGTCAGTTCCAGGAGGGCACAGACTACATTATCATATTCATTGCTTATTCCTAATGCTTAGCAAAGTACCTGGCATATGGTAGACCCACTAGAAATGCGGTTGAATGAACGAACGAATGAATGAATACATGAGTGGATATGCAAATGCACAGTGAAGAGGCACTAGATGGCATCCCGAATACAATTCTTCTAGCAGCCAAAGATAACATTCCTCGAGTGTTTCCTATATGGGAGATATGGCCACTCATTTAATCAAATGCATCAACCTCTAAAATAGGCTTTATCATTCCGATTTTATAAATGAGGAAAATGGCACTCAGTGTAATTCAATGACACTCACCTGTCATCCCCCACCAGAGAAGTACCAGAGCCAGGATTTCTCCAGGTACGGGTACTCTCTCTCTCTCTCTCTGTAAAGCTGACAACAGGGGTACCTACATTGAAGGCCAAAATAGTGCTCAAAATAGCAACTCTAGATGTGTACACATCTCTGAACTTGGGTCAGTGTGACTGACTTCAGGCTGGTGCATGATATTTTACAACAGAATGGAGGGGAATACATTTGGATGGGGAGCTCAGTCAAATCACTGAGAGGACAAGTAGCCAAAATCCTCGTGGGCAGTCGCAAAAGATCAAAGGAGGAAGAGGCAGCACAAGAAGTTGATTCATTGACTCGCAGAGATCTTTCCTGAGATGGGAGTTCTCATTCCAGTTAAAGTCCAGGAAACGTAACCAGTTCCTGCTGAAGACAAAGTCTCTTCTGTACTTTATGGAACAAAACTCTGAAATCACCATTTAGTACTTACTCAAATACAGGAACTGCTTTTAAGGAAAAACTGGGGTGCAATGGCAGGAGCCCCCTGCACGGCTCATGCTCATGCAGAAGTAGAGTGTGGTTTTCGGTGGGGAACAGTACTGAACTGGCTCCCCGACATGCCAGATCGATCTCCAATTTGCCCACAACGCCAGGTCCAAAGCACACGAACCTCTAGACACACAGAGAGGACGTGAGAAAAGAAACTTCCAGGTTTTCCTTCTAATCTATTTTTGGTCAAAATCCAAATAAGAGACATTCGCATGCCTTATTGGTTTCCTCGGGCTGCCACAAAAAGTACCACAAACTTGGGAGATTAAAATGATCAAAATTTATTCTCTCACAATTCTGGAGCCTCAAAGTCTGAAATCAGGGGTCAGCAGGACCATGTCCTCTCTGAAGTCTGTAGGGGAGAATGCTTCTTTGCTTCTTTCTAGCTTCTTCCAGGATTGCCTAGGTTGCTGGCAATCCCTGGTGTTCTTTGCTTGTAGCTTCCCCACTCGTCTCTGCCTGCGTCACCACAGGGCCATGTGCACACGCACATGCATGCGCATGTCACTGTGTCCAAATTTCCCTCTTATGAGGACACTGTCATTAGATGAAGGTTCGCTCCAAAGAATATGACTTCATCTGAATCTGTTACATCTGCAAAGACTTTATTTCCATATAAGGTTACATTCATAGGTACTAGAGGTTAGTAGGTCTTTTTTTTTTTTTAGTAAATAAATTCCCTTATTTGTTTTTTACATAGTTAATTCTGAAATTTTTTTCTTGCTCTTTCCCCCTAGTTTTATTGAGATATAACTGCCCAATAGGTTGTATTGGTTTAAGGTATAGGACCTAATGATTTGATATATGTGTATATTACAGAATGATTAGCACAATACGTTCAGTTAACATGTACTATGGGAGACACAAGTCAAACTGTGACACACGCTAACTATTCATTCCTCCAGGAAGTCCAAACTCCAGCTTCCTGCAAATTCAGATTACCAGAACGCTGCATACCTGCATTCAGTTCACTACACCGAAGGCTTTAGTTCTTCAGTAAAATGCCTTTTATGTTACAAGTTTAAATAAAAATATATGAAAAAAATATACCAGCTTCTCCCAC
Source organism: Nasua narica (assembly GCA_028533885.1). Taxonomy (NCBI): domain Eukaryota; kingdom Metazoa; phylum Chordata; class Mammalia; order Carnivora; family Procyonidae; genus Nasua; species Nasua narica. The sequence goes on along the minus strand of CM052806.1, from coordinate 33,610,494 downwards.
GAAACCACAACTGAACACAATAATCTTGTTTATTCAAAACGTCTTTTTATAATTACCATGAGAAAAGTTTATTTGTCCTGATGATAATGAAGTTTTCTTTAAAAATTAGGAAACTTATCAGTTTATACTATAGTAGTACACTTATACTTAGGAGTCTGTACTATCATACCACAGTAGTCTGCATCAACAATTCTCAGATTTCGGTTGTATCAGTATTGTCGCGTGGGAGGGATACAGAGGGAGATGATTAAAATAGGTGCCTAGGACTCACACCTCACCTACAAAATCAGAATTGATGGGGATGAAGCCCTGGCATAAGCACTTCTGACAAGTATCCAAAGTATGCTTCTGACATACACAAAGTATATCACCAGCTGAGGGTTTTTTTGCGTTCTTTCCTCCCTTGAATCTCAGGGGTGTATAGTTGGTAAATTCTATTTCAATGGTCTTAGGGAGTTCATGTTCTTTATTGCAAGCTATATATTTTTATATTTAAATTTAATATTAATAAGCAGTTTCTAAGCATTCTATCTCTGAACTCCTCATTTGAAATAATAGCTGTGACTGTATTTTAGGTCCAACTGCAGTTTTCCCCCCCAAAGATCCCATACATTCTCAAACAGATGGCTTTATTCATCACCATGTCCCTCACTAGTACACTGCAAGAAACTATTATTCTCTTCAAAGATGAAAAATAAAAGCTCATGTCCAAGTCAAACTGAGTATTTATTAAATACCTTTAATGTTCAAGACACTGTTAAATATCACCTCATCAGGGCAGGTTATATAGCTAAGGAGGCACATCTCTGAATACAGAAAGGTTAGTGTTTCACTAGCCCACCGACCATCTCCTGCATGCACACAATTCAACAGACTGAACAGTTTAATTATTGTAATTGATCAGTATAAGCGGTTGTGAACAATTTGGAGTAAGAGCTCCAAGTTCAAGAGCTTTCTTCTTTTCACATTTTTCTCATCTTCGTTTCACATGTAAAAACTAATTAAAACCTCTCAAATTTAAGTCTATAGAGTACCACAAAGAACCACAGTCACTAAGGTGAAAAAAAAAAGATACTGGTTTCCATGGCCTTCTACAGTTGAAACGACGTGAAAAATTATTTCGTTGGTTTGAAGTCTTTTGTGAAATCCCTTGTGAGACTCAACTGTTGACTGTGGTTAGAATACATTCAAAAGTATAATCAGATTGCATCATCGCCATCACCTGCTCGGAGGCAAGTTGGAGAAACATGTGCTCATGAGGCTGAGGCTGCCTCATTGTCCTACACTCTCATGTGGGCTTGCCAGAGAGATTAGTCACCAGTTTGCAGCTGGTTTCAAATTCAGTTGCTGCGATCCAGGCGCAGATGCCGTGGCTTACCCTAATTATACCGCTCGGGTTTAATCTTTCCACTTGTAGCATACCATATACTGGATCGAATTCAAGACTCTGAAAATCGGCTGCAAACAGAAGAGACTTCAAAAATCACACATTCGTGACCCTCCCCTACAGCCTGCTAATCCTATTTCATCACTGTACCTTTGGGATCTTCTGAATCTGTCCCAAAGGTGTTTATAGCTACCTCAGCCATCGCTGACTCTCATTAACAAAAAGGCAGGAAAAGCTGTTCTTAAAAAAAAACCCAAAACCAAAACCAAAAACAAAATGTTTTTTAAAATAAAAGTTCTGTCAGCTCCAAAGTTACTTTTTATATTTAAAAATATTTCCATTTTCTCCCTGCTTGGAATTAAATAAACATAGTAGCAAATACTACAGAAATTAATCTTAGTCACTGGTTTCTAAATTTGACTCATGATCAAAATCACCCTAGAGGCTTTAAAATACACCCATAGATTTCCCCTGCTATATATTAGAATTACTGAGTCATAATTTAAAGAGGTTTCTTTTAAACTTAATCTATAAATAAAACTTATGCTGGTGCTGCTTCTAAGGAAAGGAAAGGAAAGGAAAGGAAAGGAAAGGAAAGGAAAGGAAAGAGGAAGGAAGGAAAGAGAGAGAGAGAAAGAAAGAAAGAAAGAAAGAAAGAAAGAAAGAAAGAAAGAAAGAAAGAAAGAAAGAAAGAAAGAAAGAAAGAGAAAAAAGAAAGAGAGGAAGGAAGGAGAAAGAGGAAGGAAGGAAGGAAGGGGGGAAGGAAGGAACAAAGGAAGGAAGGAAGGAAGAGGTTTCTACCTATCGCAGGCAGGTCTTTCTGCTTCCTGTTACTGTCTAGATTTCATAAAAGCCCTTGCATCAAGAATGATGTCTATACAAGGAAATGGAGTAAAACAGAACTCTTAAAACAAAAACAGAAAGAAAGTCCTAGCATCACAAATTCATAGAAGGTAATCAGACATGAGGCTCCAAGGGGGTATTTATAGACGTAAAGAAAGATGATGAGGGGTAAAATACGTATTTCCAAATAGTCATAATTTATTAGGCATCTGTTTCAACTTGTTGGATGCAGGTAGTTTTCTCTCCAAGATAACTTAAAAGTATGATTTTGAAGGTATACATTTTAAGCTTTAGGTTATGCATTTTACTCTTATTTCTTAATAATTCATTCATGCCACATAAGTGGTAAACAATAGACAATCCATTCTATCACCACACATACCATATCATGTATGGTATTATAAAAAAATTAAAACACTAAAATAGTTGTATGAGTAAAATAATGTTTCTTACAAGAAATTCACATCAGTATATTTCAAAATAATCACTGGGGATACAAATAACACATTCAAGTTACAGTGAACACACATTATCTGAAAAAAAATCACTCTTAAATTACACAATATTTCTCCTTCCAAAATGAATGATGTCAGTCTTACTTTATCATCTGTTCTAAAATTTAGAATTTGCTTATTATTGTATAGAAACATGAAGTTAAACATTCTGCTGGAATAGGTTATTCAACACAGTGCTAAAATAATCACTGTGTCAATTCTAGAAACTGGATTTCCCTAAAGACTAAAAACTACACAACTATGATAAATTAGAGTCTACTATACTTTCAGTTACTCTGTTTGTTTCAAAATAACCAGTAAACATCAAGTTTAGTGAACACTCAACTTTCCTAAACAGACTTTTCTGTGACAATTACTTATAGCCAGTTATAATCTTAAGCACACATAGCAGTGATGAGTTAAACAAAATCTTAAGGTCAAATTTCAAACTTATTCTCTCATCCTGACCCGAGTTCCTGACCCATACTATTACAAGTTAATTTCTTTGTTATTGAATATTTATTCAAAATATAACACAAGTTGTCCTACAACGCTCCGTATTATCGATGCCCTCGAGTGGGGAAAAATAGACGGATTAAATGAAATAGAGGCCGCCTTGTCTAATGTGATCGGAACTATTTCTTTATTTCATAACCATTCAGTTAAATGGGAAATCATTTAAAAATGCATACCTTCAACATTACCTTTTAATCCAAAACAAATAAATTGTATCTGTTTAGGAAAGTACATAATCTAAAGTTACTTAGAAGAACTAAAATTTTTCCTGAAGTCTCTTCCCATACTATGGCATTACTGAATGTTGATTCAGTCCATTACTCAGTATAATATACAACTATTTCTAGGGCATCTCTATGACATAGTGGTTTTTGGCCCTGGATTGCTCTTATCCCCTCCTCCTCTTCATACTTAGATCCAGCCTTTTCGGTCATAACCTGTATGGTTTCTGTATCATCCACGACTTCACTTAAAACACACAAACAGTAAACTGTGACTATTAGTTTACCATACATTTGTCTCTCAGTAATTGACAAAAGCTTTCAATTTGTCCGAGATAATTAAAAACATGTAACAACGATGAACTATATTCTTCGGTATCGTTTGTAATTCAGGATATTCTCAAGTCACAGTTTTCACCAAAGTTTAGTAAATGCTTCAGTGGAGATTTTGCTCTGTGCCCTCACTATACCTACTATTTTTTAAATGATCGGTGAAGTCTATTTTATACGACTGCTAGCTCTATCCTACACTTGTTTTCCATATTGAAATTCAAAACTCCTTTTTTCCTATCTCCTCTTTAAACACTTCAAAATCTTCTGATTCAAAGGTTACAGCAAGGACATTACATTTGATGGCAAACTACGGCTTTTAGGTCACTTTCTCGAAGATCCTAAGGATAGGGATGGGAAGAAACTTAAAGTATAGGGAGCACATTCATTTCAGGTAAGTTTATTTTTGAGTGCTTCTATGCTGAAGGTACATATTAATGGAGGAAAATTCTATAGATAGAGAGTCCATTAGGTAAAACACCAGAAGATATATAATGTCTATTATTCTAACGTTCTAAGATTTGTGAATTTGCCTGTAACATAAACGATAGCTTGTTAGTTCTACTTGCATTGCTGTCTATGGCTACTATAACTCCCTCTTTGAATTTTTGTACTTCACTGCCCCGTGCTCTGCTTTTCTAGGTCATCCTTTTGGAGAACTGTTTCAAGTACATGGTATAACCGATCTGCAATTAAACTGTCATTATCAGTATAAACCAAATCATGTGTAAGTTTTTGAGCAACAGGGTGATCAGAAGACAATCCCTCCCTTCAAGGGCCCAACACCCCAACATCTGACTTTTCCCCAACTTTCCATGCCCGTTACTTGCTTTAACATTGCCATGCAGGGAAGATTTGGGGCCAAGGCCCACATCTGCAGAAAAGCCACCTGATTAGAGTTCTGAGTCTTTCTTAGTAAGCCCAACACATAATTCATTATACATAACCTTCTGACTTGTTTTGTAGCAGATGAGAACTTCAAGATATTTGTGAATCAGTCTGATGCAGAATCCTTGATTCTTGTTATAGGTTATCTCAGCCACACCTAGATTGATGGCTCTGTTTTCTTTTTAGCAATTAACCTATGGATTATTTTCAAAGCATTGAACTATGTTTTTGTAGAAATAATTACTTCTTCGTTATACTCGTGTATCTTAAAAATTAAATCATGCAATTACGGGAACACACACCCATGTTTCAGAGCAAAGAGTGTGACCCGTGCACAGGACACGACTCCGCCGGCGGAGCACAAGCATGTCTGCCCCCAGGGAAGGGCCTATACACTGCTGATATTGAGGGCTTCACGGAAGAGCTGGAGAATATTCATCGATTTGCAAACTCACCGAAGTAGAGGTCAATTGAGACTTCCCTTCTATACTATTCTTTGAGGAAAACATGGGACCCCTCTTTTCCAAAGTAATAGACAAGAGAGGCACTGAAATGGAAGCAAAGGTATTTTGGAGGAAATTAAAGAAAAATAAAATTTGACTTTCTAAGTCTTTGTCAAGGACCAATCCTATACTTCCAATTCTTATTTCAAAGATAAATTTGTATCATATTTTTAAATAAAGGTTGTGGAAAAATAATTGGTGCATATGTAATCAAATAATAAGAGTCAATCACAGAATTTTTAATGCTTAATCTAATTTTATTTTTTGACTTTATTTATTTGAGGGAGAGAGAAAGAGAGCAGATGTAAGCAGGGAGAGGAGCAAAGGGGGAGGAAGAGAAAAAGCAGACTTGGCACTGAGGGCATAGCCTACATGGGGCTCAATCCCAGGACCCCGAGATCATGACCTGAGCAGAAACCAAGAGTCAGACACTTTACCAACTTAGCCACCCAAGCGCCCCACAGAATTTCTAAGTAGAAATTTTTACTTAGTGAAACAAAACTCATTTTTTTCCAGTAAGATACACAATAAATGCAATATTTCCATCTTGATATAGATGATATCGTATTTTCATTAATAATGAAATCTGACAATCAGAACTCTACCAGTCAAACTAAAATAGCTCCTGTTAACTATCCACAAAGCTATAAGCAGCAAAGAAGAACCTACAAATGCTAACATAAGCGGGTAAAAACCTCGCCATTTTAATTTAGTGGGTTATTATTTTTTCTTTAACAACAACAAAAGCTTCAGCTAATGTATTACTTCAAGGAATAAAAAATGAAGATGCAAAGAATTTCAGCAACAAAAATTAAGAATTCCTGAGTGGAATTTCTAGCAATATTCACAGAATATTCACACATTTAACTTGAGGCCTTAATGATTCCAGAAAAACTCAAAAAGCCCAGCTCACAATAGTACACAGATATTTGGAAGACTGAATGAAATCAGACATGTCATTGTGCTCTGAAATGTTTAAAGCACTGGGAAATATTAGGGATTCTTACTAATTAATATATATTAGTTATTTTCATGATGTAAGACTTCTTCAATAAAGATCAAAATTTGTACTTTAGGACTTTTTGAAATTTTCAACAATTAATGATCACTTTCTGAAAGTTATCCTAAGTAGTCTTAATAAATGTGGGTTTAGGAGAATGTTCAGTTTTACAAAATCCTCCATGAAAAAAGGAGCTTTAAGCCTGTATGGAAAATGCTGAATACTGAAAACCAAGGCAGATATTATCAAGATAATAATAGGTTTAAGACCTAAAAGTTTTTGCAAATATCTTTAGCTATTTTAAGCCAAGCATTTCCCAAACTTGATGTAAATGCAGGTCACCTTTTGGACCAACTATTAATATCCTCCCAAAGTAGTAAATGTTAATGTTTCCAATTTAACTCAAATATTACTGTCTTCTCTTATTCTGTCCCAATATGAAAGATTTTAGATCAATTTTTTGACCTATTTACATTTTGTCCTCTGTTATAAACAACATGCTTTTACCACTAATTCTAGGTAAAATATATATCTATATTAAACTACATGTTAAAAACCAGCAACGGAGTCATCTAAAATCCAATTAAATAAGTCAAGAATGTAATAATCAAGTACATGAAAAGAAATAAAAATCAAATGTGAAGACAGCATTCATAACAATAAAATGATTTTCTTAGAAAACAATAAATATTTGAGATCTATGACCTACATGTCAGCAGATTATGAAATTGAGACAAAAAAACACAGAATTACCCTATTCTTAAGTAATAATAATTCTTATCTTGAGACAGAATTATAGAAGACAATAAACAGACCATACCCGGGGCGTACATACAAAGGTTCAGTTGTTAAAAACAGCTTTTGTAACAGCAGACTTTTCTTCCAATCTGTCCATACTCTAAAATACTAAAAAGATAAGTGGAATATAAAAAATCCACCAAAATAGAATTTATCTTCATAAAACTTAAAAATTATCCCTCCCTTCCCCGATTTTCTATAAATGTCAGGTGTTGGGCTGTGAATCAAATCTCAACACATTTAAAGATTATCATTTGGGCCACATTCTCTGGCCACAATGCATTAAATTAAAAATCTTCACTAAAAAAGATAACCAAAACAAAACATCTCATATATTTGGAAATCTCAAAATATTTTTTTGAAAATTTTATTTATTTATTTAAGAGAGAGAGAAAGAGAGAGGACGAGCTGGGAGGGGGGAGAGGGACAGAGAGAAACATACTCCCCAGAGGGCAGAGAAGCCAGATGTGGGGCTCCATCCCAGGACCCCAGCTTCATGACTTGAGCTGCAGGCAGACACTTAACTGACTGAGCCACCCAGGAGCCCCAGAAATCTCAAAATATTTTTAAATAACTCAGCAATAAAATATAGAAATGGAAAAATATATAAAACTGAAAACTAGTGGAAATAATACAAACTAAAATGGAAGCTGCTAATTATAGCATTTGAAGGGAAATACAGAGCATGTTAAGGACTATATTAGAATATTAAAAATCTAAGAACTGACAAACCAAAAGTAAGCCAACCAGCCTAAGAAGTTAGAATGAGACTAACAAAAAAATCCCAAAGAAAATGGGGGGAAAATTGAGGTAAGAAAAAAAAACAACAACAACGAAATAAGATATAAAAATACAACAGAGAGGAACAATAAATTCTAAAGTCCATCTTTGAAAAGACTAAACAAAAAACAAAACAAAACAAAATGAAAAGAAAGAAAGAAAAGACTAATAAGCAAAACACAGCAAAGGAATAAGCAAACAATATTAGAGGGGAGAAATATAACAACAAAAATCCCAGAGATCAAAAAAGAAAGATGTTATTTTTAAAAAACTCTCTGGCAATAAACTATGAATTTTTTTTTAAAAAAATGAGCAATCTCTTATGAAACTATAACTTATGTATTAAGTCCATAGACCAGTCAGTAATCATTAATAAATCCATTCAGTAGATAGAAAAGCTACCTACTAAAGAAACACCAAGGGCGCCTGGGTGGCTCAGTTGGTTAAGCGACTGCCTTCGGCTCAGGTCATGATCCCGGAGTCCTAGGATTGAGTCCCGCATCGGGCTCCCAGCTCCACGGGGAGTCTGCTTCTCCCTCTGACCTTCTCCCCTCTCATGCTTGCTCTCTCTCTCTCCCTCTCCCTCTCTCTCTCTCTATCAAATAAATAAATAAAAATCTTTAAAAAAAAATAAACACCAAGCCCAGATAATTGTATAAATGAATTTTATTAAAATCAAGTCTTATACAATTTTTTTTCCAACAAATTGTTTTAAAAATAAGGAATATTTCCCATTCATTAAATGAGTCTAATATAACCCTGAACCAAACTTCTCAGATAGCACAAGAATAGAAAATTATAAATTTCACTCAAGCCAAATATAAGCTAAATGAATCCAGTAAATTATCTTTAAAATATCAAAAATAAAATATACTTTGACTTTACTTCAGAAATGCAAAGCTGTTTATACATTAAGGATTAAAGGCAAAAAATTACTTCATGAAGAGATCTAAAAAAGGCATTTAATAACACTACTGCCAATTTATATTAAAAGAAAACCTCATAACAAATTAGGAGTAACTTGATAAACAGTATATACTGTATTTACTAGTTAAACATTGCAAACATTATAGGCATTCTCTTGACAATCGAAAATGGAAAAAAAAATGCTTGCTTTCACATTTCAACATACAAGACTCTAGATAACGCAATGAGAATAAAAATTAATAGCCATAATAACTGCAAAAAAAGAAACAAACCTCATTATTCAGTGTTCATGATTACCTACTTAGAAAATCCAGAAGAATCTAAAGATGAATTATTAGAAATAAAAACTTATCGAGATGGTTGCTACAAAAATCAACTATGTTTTTACACTAACAAACACAAAATGTAATCTCTAAAAAGAAAATATTTTCAGAACGACAACAAAGTGAAAATCCACGTATCCACCACTCAAGAAATAGAATTTACTTAACCTTGAAGTCATCCCATTTCACTCTCCCTTACCCTCACTTGAGAGGTAAATTCTCTCCAAATTCCATGTTTCTCATTCTCTTTTTTAATACTGCTACCATATTTGTTTATATCCCTAGTCTAGTTTTAGATATTTTAGAACCATATATTAATGGAATCACAATGACAATGTATATACAATATTCTTGAGCAATTTGTCTTTCTCATTCAACACCATATATCTGGGATTCATCCATATCCCTCAGTGTACCTTGAGTTGTTTCATTTTTATATGACATTGCATTGTATGTCTGCTAGATGTATAATAGATACAGATTATGTATCTATTCTGATGATAGACTTCTGGGGCGTTTTCTATGTTTTGTTTTACCATTAAAAGCAACACTGTTACTGGACATTAGTAGCAAAGAAGAACAAGAAGGCGAAGGAGGCAAAGGCGAACAACAACAACAACTGTGACTTAGGTCTAACACTTTATACAAAAATTACTCAAAATGGACCATCTGATCTGTAACATTTTTGTGACAGCAGCTCAAAGGGACTAAGACAGCATAAGCAAGAGGTACAAATAATACCTGGTAACATCTATCACTTTAATGACCTTACCCCCAGGTAGTAACAAAACAACATTACAAAATGTAATACAGGGGCACATCAACAGACCCCTGTTTGGACAGATGATTTCTACACAACCCCAGTCAACCCATACGCCTCATTTTGTCTTTGGAAGCTCAGTGCCTGACTCTCAATGGTCCACCTTCTCTCCTGAGTTCCTTCCACTTTGTTTTATAGCATTCTACCCTCCTTGTTTGGTGCTTTGTGAAATGAACACCAACATCTGGCCTCTCCACCTTAGCTCCCAAAAGATGGTGAGATCACAAAGGATGAGTCTTCCTGACTCTCACAGGTGAAGATTCCACAACTGAACAACTTTCTACTGTTCACATCTACAAAAGTTAACTGCACTTAAATCTACATTGGAGGGGGCGCCTGGGTGGCTCAGCGGGTTAAAATCTCTTCCTTCAGCTCAGGTCATGGTCTTAGGGTCCTGGGATCGAGCCCCGCATAGGGCTCTCTGCTCAGCAGGAGCCTGCTTCCCCCTCTCTCTCTGCCTGCCTCTCTGCCTGCTTGTGATCTCTCTCTGTCAAATAAATAAACAAAACCTTTAAAAAATATCTACATTGGGGCGCCTGGGTGGCTCATTTGGTTGGGCGACGGCCTTCGGCTCGGGTCATGATCCCGGAGTCCCGGGATCGAGTCCCATATCGGGCTCCCGGCTCTGCGGGAAGTCTGCTTCTCCCTCTGACCTTCTCCCCTCTCATTCTCAGTCTCTCTCTAATAAATAAATGAAAAATCTTTAAAAAAAAATATCTACATTGGAAGCATTATATAATTATTCACACATACAAAATTCTGATATATTTGAGACTATGGATAGAGAAATGAAAAAATGGAAGTTCATTTCAGACAAACAGGAAAAAAAATTCTTCAACCATGACAAATTTGTAAAATAGGTGAGAAATTATGCAAGGTACCAAAAGACTGGGTATTGAAAAGTTAATTAGTATTTTTGAGGTTAAGGCTTTCTTTCTCTTCCCTTCTCTTGCCTTTACCTCCCTTCTCCCTCCCTCCCTCCTACTGTCTCTCTCTCTCCCTTGCTCTCTCTCTCTCTCTCAGCTAGTTAAGAAATTCTTAAGAGATCTATACAATATACTGCCTATATTTGTATTATATAATATACATACATGTATTTGGTATTTTGCACTATCTTTCCTTTGACCACATTTAACAGCAAAAAAAAGCCCTAATATCTACACCCACTGTATCTGTTGAAACACTTTGCCTCCACAGTTGCTCATTTCAGTCAAATTAGCTTACCATGTACTGATTGTAAAATATGATTTTAAGATGGCCAAAATATAGAAAAGTCCATTATTATATTATTAGAATTTGCATCTACTTTTGAGTTCTACAAAAGGACAAATACACTGACTCATTTTAAGAGGTTTCCTTTAAATGTTTCAAGTTATAAGACCTGCAAGTTTGTAACAGATAACTATTAATTTCTTAATAGAGTGCTAAACCTGGTCCCATTGGTAAATGCTGTCTAACAAATCCACGGGTGATTAAATCAGGGTCACTGTCACTTGGGTAACTGCTCAGTACAGAAACAATTTATAATATATATACCTCTACGAACTAAAGCTGAGCAATCAATAATTTTGTCTTCCTTCGTCTACAAGTAGCTTATTCAACATTAACTAGTAAATCAAGGGTGAAAGGGAGGGTTGTAAATCACGAAGAAAAGATTCATTTTACTCTTAATTCCCACTTGAATCTATGTAAAATGTTAAGTTACAGACAGTTAAGGAGGAGCTGTTGTTTTTGAATATGTAATTGCTATTTAGATGATAATGGCATGGATGTCGCAGTAGAACCATGATCCAAATTTGAATAAGGTCTTAATGAAGGAGGCGAAGGGAAGAATGAGGAATGAAATACAACAGTGTCAGCAACAGACCTTAATGAAGCAAATCACTTTCAGTACCTTTGTAATTCAGGAGGAGCTGCATAAAAAAAGTGGCAACTGAAGGATCAAAAGCAGGACCTTTGCAAACCAAACATGCTTCAAACATGACATCACTGTCTGGGCAACAAGGCATTGTGGAGAGCAGCCTCAATGTTTGGGTTTTACCGCTCACATCGCAAAATAACTACATTAAACGATCTGGCTAGGCAAACCAGTTTCCCGAGAAAGCATCTTTATATTTCAAGTTAATGACATTTCTGAACAGAAAAAGAATTTCAATGTCCAAAGAGATCTTGGCTGATTTTTAAAAAGCACTAGATGTTAACACTAAGAATCATTTTAAGGCAAAATTAAGCTGAATTCTGGATCCTATAAAACTAAAGAGGTCTTTTTTTTTTAAGTTCCACACCATCATCTGTTCTTTCATTACATTATTACATTAGATTTATGAAGCACACAATGCATTCCACTTAATAAGCGATAGAATCATTTTACATATTCCTACCGAAAACTCACTTTCACTTTTGCAAAATCGCACTGAAGAAGGATGAGAGCATATGGCCTTCCCACTGCCAAAAGGAACATACATTTAGCCTGTTTAAATGGTTTAGCAAAGGTAACATTGATGATGGTGCTAGAAACAGAACACAAGGCTTCTGATTTCCAGGGAAGTCATTCAGAGAAAGTAAAAAGTGCCATAGTTACAAACTTAATTTGAGTCCCATATGGGTATTTTCTCAAGTCTTCTAGGTAACAATCATTTGATGACCCAATGCATTCCATATGAATACCGTGGGCAGGTCAATCACCATGGTGGATACATTTTTTGCGGTACAGACCAATACTCACAAAGGCCCACAGAAACTGCTTTTTGCCCATTTATTCCCAACTCCTCAAAAACGTGCAGAAATATACTACCCACATCCTACTATCCAAAGGATGCTAGAGCAATCATTATGGTTATGTGCTTCTAATAATCAATACTAATTAATAAGTTCCCTGACACGGTCATGTTACTGTTTCTCGGGACTGACTAAAACTGATTTGGCTTCAAAGATAGAAATGGAACAAACACATAAGCCCGGTGTTACAGAAGATTTGCTGTCACCTCCCTGGGCCACTGCTAGGATCTTAGGCACCACTGCAAATGTTTGCACGGTATTGGGTTATTTTTAAAGTCTAAGTTAAGGTGGCCCATCCGAAAATAACAGAAACAACACACAGGATGGAGAACATACTGGTTAAGAGCACAGACTCAGACAATCTAGTTTAAAATCCCAGCTCTGGCACTTAATAACTGTACAGTCTTGGACAAGTTATTCAACTTCTCCCACAATTAGCTTCCCCATCTGTGAGCTGGGGATAACAGTACCACATTCTTAGAGCAGCTATGAAGACGAAATGAGTTGAGCTCATGTATTATCAGGGTCCTTTGCATCACTCCCTAGTGTGGCTTTAGATGAGTTCCTTAAGCTTTGCCTACTTCATTTTCCCAACTCTAAAAAATAACAATACCTAATGTTTTTAGGCATAATTCAACTGAAGCTTTGGGAAGTGCCTTAAAAGACCAAAATCTGGGGGATCTGGGTGGCTCAGTCTGTTAGGCGGCTACCTCGGGCTCAGGTCGTGATCTCGGGGTTCTGGGATGGTGCCCCTTGTCAGGCTCCCCGCTCAGTAGGGCATCCACTTCCCCTCTCCCTCAGCCAATCCCCACTACTTGTGCTCTCACACTCTTTCTCTCTCAAATGAATAAATTAAAAAAAAAAATCTTTGAAAAAAAGAGCCTTTCTTTAAAAAAAAAAATAGTAACAATAAATAAAAGACCAAAAACTTACACATACTGTTAACATTTCTATATTATTAGTTTTAATTTTTCTTACTAGAATCACTAAAGCTCATGTCCTTTCTATGTCCCATTGGCATTTCCTCAACTTGTCCTTCTCTCCTCCGACCATAGGGCCCCTAACCAGCAAAGCTGACATGATAGACCTCACTGTTTCTACCTCTTCTAGACTTTCTGCGACCTACGTCGGTAATTCATTTTGAAAACTTTTTTGATGATTTTTTTTCATCTGACTTTGGTTCTGCTTCAACGTGGATTTTACATATTTTCATTAATACCTCCTCTTTTTGGGGGCACCTGAGTGGCTCAGTTAATTAAGCAACTGCCTTCAGCTCAGGTCATGATCCTGGAGTCCTGGGATCCAGTCCCACATCGGGCTCCCTGCTTGGCGGGGAGTCTGCTTTTCCCTCTGACCTCTCTCCTCTCATGCATTCTCTCTCTCTCTCAAATAAATAAATAAAATCTTAAAAAAAAATCTCCTCTTTTTTTCCCCCAAATCCCACACCACACAGAAACACAACCGAGAATCATCTACTTTCTTTTCAATGCCCAGACTCCATGAGAACTTTGGTGACTTTCACAGCTTATTCTAGGGAATGGTGATTTCATCTAGGTTTTTTCCATGCCAAACAGCACCAAAGATTTCTAATAATAGATTACAGAGCACAGACACTTTTTGGTTTTGAGTACGTGCAACAGCTTCAGCCTGAATTATGGTTCATTGCCTTATAATGGAAACACTCAAATGATTACCAAAGTAATGGATTAGGTAAGTACAGTACTTAGAGCCAGATGATTATATAAAATATATATCAAGCATTTTGTGATGACACACTGAACATGAACACCGCAGAAAGCAGGTGACCCGATCCAATTCTATTCACTTTATCCTCAGAGTCACTTTATTAGGTTTACAACATGACTTGAATGAGTACCTTCTTAGAACACTTCAAGTTATTTTTCATTCATTTTATCCACTGGAGTACTTCAAAGCACTCTAATAATGTAAGTGGTTATTATGATTAAAAACTGCAAAGATTCTATTTTTTTATCAGCCAGTTATGTTTCCAAAGCACAATCTTAATAATGACAAAAATGAAATTGTAGTGCTTCCTTTATTCATTACAATCATCTTGGAAGTTCACATGCTTATTTCTTATCCTATGCAGTTCAGTAGGAGCTGGTCGAAGTGGAGGTCTCTTCTCACCACTGCGTAGGTTTTAAAAAACAGAAACTGGTTTACAAGATGTGAGAAGAGACGATCCTTTCAATTTAGAATAATAACAAGGGCAGCGAGAATGTCAGAGTCCCGTGTTAGGTGGCCCCGTGTGTCATTCCCCTTCTGGAGCTAGCTGTACCTTCATTTGGGTAAGGTCACATCTCTTTCCATTCAGATAACGAACACCGTTCAGGATCGGCCCCATCTTCCCTGCCTATTTTACTTCTACCCAAATTAGACACAGCACTTTTTTTTTTTTCCATTGATGACCCTTTTGTAATTAAAAACTGTAAGTTAAACTGACATTCTGGTACAAAAGTGATTCTCGAAGGTAGCAGTTCTTAAACTTTGTGATCTCGCTCAAGACCTCTTTACACTTTTGAAAATATTGAGGACCTCAAAAGGCTTTTATTTATGCCCTTGATACCTATTGGTATTTTATCATATTAGAAGCAAAACCGAGAAACTTAAAATATATTTATTAATTCATCTAAAATTAAGTTTTGGGGGCACCTGGGTGGCTCAGTTAAGCATCTGCCTTCAGCTCAGGTCACGATCCCAGGGTCCAGGGATCGGGTCCCCATGTTGGGCTCCCCTGCTCAGTGGGGAGTCTGCTTCTCCCCCTCTCTCTGATCCTCCCCTCTTGCTTGGGCTCTTTCTCTCTCAAATAAATAAAATATTTTAATAAATAAGTAAATAAAATTATGTTTTGCATGTTAATATGAAAAGCATGCTTTTATTAAAAAATAGCTATATTGAAAACCCCAAAAATGTAGCAAAAAGAGAGGTGTTATCTTATGTTTTTGAAAATCTCTTTTAATTTTTAAATTAAGAGTGGGCAGCTGGGTTCTCCTATCTGCTTCTGCATTCAGGCTGCTGTGACCCACTGTTTGCATTGTTTGGCTGGAGTATAATAAAACCCAGGGTCACAAAGATACACACTTGGAAGAAGGAAGATTTCCTGGACCCCATGAAGGTATCTCTTTGAGAACTACCATTTTTATTGTGTAATTATATTAAAACATCTTACTGGTCAAACAAAAAATAAGTCAAAAACAAAAAACAAAGAAACAAAAAAACACCTCTCAGGGGTTCACCCTCAGCCTCTGCATTGGTTAAGACAAATACTTGGCATCATTTCCACTGTAAGCACTGTGTTTGCAGACGGTTTAAGACCCGAGTGAGGACCCCTACAAATCAATACAGGTTAGAAAAGATGTTTTTAAAATTAATGGGCTATTTTTGCCATGTATATGGCTACATCCATACAACAAACAAAGTTTCTTTTTATTTAATAAGTGAAAAATTAGAGTCCTAATAAGTTGGTATTTCACATTAAAACGTTAAAAATTCTATAGGTGAAATAAATTGGAATGATAATTAAGTCTTCATTCCAAATTTTGATAGAAGACCGCTTTAAGCAGCAACCTTTCACAGGAACAGGGATTTGTAATTCAGTAATTCAAGGAACTGACATGACTCTCGCTGGAGAAGACTCACTTCAGGCACATTTTCAAAACCTTAGCAAAAAGGAATCACAAACACCGAGTAGATCTTAATTGTCATTTTAGTGGGCGATGGTGATTATTTTTGGCAAATAAAATAAACTATAGCTGTGCCCAATTACATGAAAAGTCCTTCACTGAAAGTTTGGCAAGGAAGGAATTTTAAAAGCAAGCAGTAATTCAGGGTAGCACTACCAGAAGGCGGGCTGATGGCATTCTCCTGAAAGTCTGCTGTGGCTGGTCTTACAGCTTCAAAGAACGCATAATAAATTTATATCCAACGGGACTAAAGGAGTAGAAATAAGGACTGAACGCTTTTCCCCTGCAGCTAGGACAGGGATATTGTACAGGTGGGCATAGCAACTGTTCATCAACACAAACTATTCGGCTAGTCTGTCAACATGCTTTACAGAAAAGAAAACGAGGTACTCACGGTCAGGTACGCAGGATAATCTAGCAGCTCCAACTGGGACCAAATTTTACTCACGGGAACATATTTCAGGGATTATAATAGAGGTCAGCGGAAAGAGAAGATCCAATTTAAAGAAAATCACTTCAAAAACTATTTTGAAATATTTGTCTAATATATTAAGAAATACATGCCTTTCATTTTCATCCTCGAGGGCTGTTCATTTGGAAATTTTAAGGAATGTTTAAAAGGCACCAAGAAAAATGCAAGGAATAAGAATTTAAATGGAAGTAGCTGTTTTGAGTACTAGAGGAAAAAGATACCTGAGTTTTATATAAGAGCCACTTGAGTGTGACTGAAATCCAGCTTTCCTGCCTCCCAGATCAGAATTTGATCTTACTTCACAAAATATCACATGTAAAATATAAGACCTAATAAAATATATAACATTAATACTGTACTAAAACTATTTCTATTTTTCTTTGGAAGTCAGTTTGGGAAGCACAGGACCGCAAGGTCCCGAACAAGAATATCAATTAGATTACCAACTTTGAAAGAGTGAGTTAATGGAGATTCAGGGTTTTAAAATGTGAAATGGCCTGTCATTTCTGTACTGATATTACCAAATGCCGTCTTTTTAAATCCAAGCTACAAATAATTTACCCCATAAAATCTAGCTCTCAATCACAGTAATGGAAAGAATGGAAAAACGAGACGATGAGACATCTATACAGGGATCACTCCTCTATCTTGGGATCCCTTGCTTCAAATTCAACTGCATGTGAATATATTTCCATATACCTTTTCTGGCTGAATTTTTTTTTTAATAATTTACAAGTCTTTACTTAAAAGATTTTATTTATTTACTTGACAGAGAGAGAGAGATCACAAGTAGGCAGAGAGGCAGGCAGAGAGGGAGGGGGAAGCAGGCTCCCCGCCGAGCAGAGAGCCTGGATCGGGGCTCGATCCCAGGACCCTGAGACCATGACCTGAGCTGAAGGAAGAGGTTTTAACCCACTGAGCCACCCAGGCGCCCCTGCCTGAATTTCAATACGAATTTCAGCCTCACAACTCATGACCTCCTTTTGTTGCAAAAATTCAAAAAAGAGAGGTCAGAGATAGAAGAGGGAAGTAGAGCCGAGAGCAAAGAAACAGCAAAAATGGTCACAGTGAAATCTCAGAAAAGAGAAAAAGAAATGGCAGAAAGTAAACACAGCCTGGTGTTCTCGGAAGGTGAGGGATCGGAGACACAGGCAAGAGCATCTGTCATGAAGGAAGCACAGTGAGATGCACAGCTGCAAATCCGTGGATAGGCGGGCGAAGCAGAGCTGATCACAGGTCAGGAGGGGAGCACCTATCCATGTTCTAGTCATCGTCCTAACCACATTTCTCTAAGGCCAGGATCAGGCAGGACCTGCAAGGCAGGAGAGACTACAGTCCATTCCGAATCAGAAAAGCAGGACACAGAACATTTAAAAAAAGGAGGGGAGGGGCTCTGAAAAAATGCTACCTTACAATTACTTTATCCTCATAAGTCAGTCAGAGAAAGACAAATATATAATTTCACTAATATGTTAAATTTAAAAAACAAAACAGATGAACATAGGGGAAGAGAGAGAAAAATAAAATACAATGAAGTCAGAGAGGGAGACAAACCCTAAGAGACTCTGAACTCCAGACAACCAACTGAGGGTTGCTGGAGGGAAGGGGGAAGGAGGGATGGGGTACCTGGGTGATGGGCATTACGGAGGGCCGTGATGTGATGAGCACTGCGTGTTATATGCAACTGACGAATCACTAAACTCTACCTCTGAAACGAATAATACATTATTTGTTAATTAATTGATTTTAAATAAAACTTTAAAGAGAAAATAAATCAATAAATACATTATCCTCAACAAAGCAACACAAACTTATAAGCATGGGAGACAGAACTCTGGGAAAGTTCCTAACAAACAACATGGGATGGAGGAGGGCAGTTTCTACTATCACTTCCTGAAGATGGGTAAAATGTCATGTAGATTATCTTTAGTGTGTTTTACTGCTTTCATTCAGCAAATGCAAAAACTATCCCAGCACAGCTCCAACTGTAGGCCCCGAACCTTAGTCACTCCTCAAGGTTTTAAGTTATTGGCCATAACTTCATCCTTCTGAGAATTTTCCAGGTCCTAAGCTCTACAATGAGGGAGGAAACTCTACTGCTCATTCCTTTAAAGCTCTATTATGTATTTAAAAGGTAAGATAGGTTCCATTCTACCTCACTGTTTTCTCCACGAGGAACAGACCATGCTAAGTAAATGCCTGACACACAAGTGAAATATTAACCAAATCTCTGCAGAGATCCAAGTGTGAATTATATGATTTTTTCTTACTATCAATTTTGGGATTTGGGGGCTCCTCCCCAAGGAATAACTTACATCAGTGAGCATCTCTAAATATCTGAAAAGTTTATAAATAAGTGGGTAAAATATCACCACCCTTCATGAGAAGAAAACACTTCATTTTTACTTTCATTTTACTTCAGAACTTTCCCTATCTTTAAACACAGTTTTCTGGATATAATCTGACTAAAAGTAAGCAGAAGATTTATTTCCACTTATGTAAATAGTACTATTTATTACCCAGGGCCTAGTTTAGAGGTTTTACTGTACAAATTCATCCAGGCTCTCTCACTCAACTACAATATTTACTGAACGCCTAATAGCTGTAAGGCATTATATGAGCACTAACATTGTAGAGCCTCACAAAAGTTTTGCTTCCCCTGCAAGCTACTGAATTGAAAAAAATATATCTGCCCTTCCTCAGTGCAGCTTTAGGGCAAAATGTGAAAAGCCTGGAGGAAGGAAGTCGTCTTTCTGGTCCTAAACTTAGAACTAAATCTATTTCCAAGATGACCTTCCAGATTGGAACATCACATCCACAGACCACCCTGGGGATTCCAAGAGTTTCTACAGTGAAAATTTCCAGTGCTCCTCCTGTTTAGGTCCGTCTGGTGCCACTATTTTTAAACAGTTCAAGATTTTCCTATTTTAATGTAAAAATAAAACAAATCTGTACTCTGAATTCATAAATTCTTATCAAATTCTTAGAAAATTAAAATCTTCACTCAAGGCCCAAGTTTATGAATGGCTGGTGGAAGCATAAACATAATTTAACTTTCAAATCACTAGAAAAAGAATCTAAGAGACCTAAAAACTTATTCTATTCCTTTAAAAAAAAATTACACCAATAAGGAAAAGCACAAAACTATACTCTAAGAAAGGTCTAACATTTCCACGAACAGTGAAGTCAGTGCCCCATTGAGTTGGAGGAAACCAACATCCACAAAACTCATCACTTACGTGGTGCAGAAAAATTCAGGGTCTACTTCTGGGGATGCATATCACTTCGAGAGGTATTCAGTTTAAGACAAGATTCTCATTCGCCTCACCATTAAAAGTTGCTCAGGAACAGAGGTGGTTAATAATGTGGAGGGCCGGAGAAGGTGGGAGGGGAAGAGGTCACTCCCAACAGAACCTGAGAAGCTAAAGCTGTAGCACCTACAGGTAAAACCTGGCTACCTGATAGTTGCAAAGCTCAGACCAAACTGCCCAAACAGGATCTCCAGTTATATGATCTACCACAAAAAGGAAAAATATTCAGACAGGTTAAAGTCTGCAATGATTCAATCTCAAACACCATATGAAGTCATGTGGATCGGGTTCAAGAAGTGACTTCTAAGGAAAAGGCTGAGTTCTAAAACATTGAAGTCAACTTAACAACCATTTCTTGTTTAAAATTTCTACCAATCTGGTTGAAGCCGATGGCAGAGAGGGAGGTAGAAACACAGTCACAGGTATTTATGAAAAACACTAAAGAAATAAGTCTCCATAGGTAATTTAAAAGTAGGAATTGTTATGGGGCACCTGGGTGGCTCAGTCGTTAAGCGTCTGCCTTCGGCTCAGGTCATGATCCTAAGGTCCTGGGATCGAGCCCCGTATAAAGTTCCCTGCTCTTTGGTGAGCCTGCTTCTCCCTCTCCCACTCCCCCTGCTTGTGTTCCCTCTCACTGTCTCTCTCTCTCCATCAAATAAATAAATAAAAGCTTAAAAAAAAAAAAAAAAGAAGGGTTGCCTGGGTGGCTCAGTGGGTTAAAGTCTCTGCCTTCAGCTCAGGTCCTGATCTCAGGGTCCTGGGATCGAGCCCTGCAACCGGGCTCTCTGCTCAACAGGGAGCCTGCTTCCGCCTCTCCCTCTGCCTGCCTCTCTGCCTGCTTGTGATCTCTCTCTCTGACAAATAAATAAATATTAAAAAAAATTATTATATATTGCAACCTTCTCATAAAAATTCGACCTATCTACATTTTACTTTGTTAATTTCACCAAAAAGAAAAAAAAAAGATTTGATGAAGCTTATACCAATTCACAATGAATAAAAATCCCTTCACCAGCATGGTGTCTAGCCCATGGGTACTCAGTAAGTATTTGAGTAGGTACTCAATAAATATTTATTGAATAAATGATGAACTTACTGGAAATGCATGAATGGTTTACAAGGATTCTATGAGTCTTCTGAACTTGTAGGTGAAATATTGGGCCCATGGATACACAGGCATTTTTTCAACAGACCCTCACACAGCCCATATCCAAAAAAGGATATGGCTTATTTTAAGTAATGGATGAATTATTTATCCTTCAGGCAGCCCACTATTAATATTGCTTGTTACTGAGATTTTGATAAGAACTTGACAACCAAAAGATCCAGATAACACATTTTCTGGATAGAACCTGCAGCACAGAAATTCTCTATTTCTAATTAAAAGCAGAACTGTATGCTCTGACCGTCAAACGAGCAGAGGGCAAGACTGATAAGGAATGCACTCCAAGCAACAGCAACTCCCCAAGAGAAAAGGCCATTGAACAATGCTTATGACGTGGACTGAAGGACTACTGAAATTTTCCTACAAAACACTTCTGGTCTCATTAAACAGAGTCACTTAAGCAACCAATGAACTCTGAATTTTACTTCTCAAACTGGTGGGTGAATACCCCCAAGAGGTATATGCAGCACATGAGAAGATACACGATGACAAAAGACAAACACTGCAAATCTTTTAGCATCTATTTTACTGTGTGAGTTACACAATATGAGGCATTTTATGTTAAAATGATCACAGCTGTATTGTGCACTGAATGCAAAATTCACATGAGTTTAAGATATCTCTAGCTCTATATCAAGTTCCCCCCCCCCTTTTTTTTTTAAACAAACTGAATCCTGCTTTAATTAAGCTTGGGGAGTATAAAGTCCTACAGAAACATTACAGAGAATCTTCCAGAAAACAGGGATCACAGCAATCCCTGTGGAGTGGCAGGTGAGAGTAATTCATAGCTCATTAAGGCCTCCCTATATCAAGTTCCCAGAGTACCTAGAAGATCTCTTCATCATCTCAGTCCTGTTCCCCATCCTCTCCAAGCTTGATTTCATTGTAAGATAAAAAGGGCTAATGAATTTGAAATTATTCAGGCCTCAAGAAATTTAAGATTTTTCAATGAGTAGGACATTTCAAAACTTACTGACATCCTTGATGTCAAGTGCCTACCTTGAAGCCTTTAGGGGGTGCACTTTCATGCTTCTTCATCACTAGGGTACTTTGGGAGAAAAGTTCAAGCAGACCTGCCACAGAGAGGCCACAATAACTGTTCAAATTGGATTTTACATTAGCCATTTTTTAAAGTCTCTGAAGGATGCCCATAAGATATCTATTTTAAGCAGATAACTAAAGAAACCCTTCAAGATGAAATAGATAAGTTATCTGATTCATAGGTCTTTTAAGAGATAACCAAATTGAATATTACACCTTGTCTGGCAAACACGATGATTCTGATGTTAAAGCAATAAAGATTAAGCAGTTCTTTCAGAGAAAAACTAGACAGCAAAAGTAGTAGATAGCGAGGGATCCATCCAAAAAAAAAAAAAAAAAAATCTATACAGTCAGCACTGTTGTAGAAGATTTTAATATCTCCCTTCAGTCTAGCAAAGGGTCAGGTAACAGCTGAGAAGAGGCATTTCGTCTCATCAAGATTTTAATGGGTGAAAAAATAAGAATTTTAAAAATAAAAAGTGCAAAATAATCTGACTTATTCTTGCTGAAAATTACCTGATGTACCACAAGAACGTTCCTAGAGTTGGCTTAGAACACATGTTAAGACTGAAGTTCTTACAGAACTTGGAGCAAGGAAAGGGTGTTTACTGAGCATGCTAAGTTTAGGTCATTGCTGGTTCCATTTCCCATAGTCAAATGCCCAGGAAAAATCAATAAATCTGTGACCGGTCTTATGCTGTTCTTAACAGATTGCAGATGGAAAGTCTGAAAAGGGCAGTCTTCAAAACAAAACAAAACCGAAAAGCAGGAAGGTCTACATCTGAATCCGGTCCGACAGGCCCTACCCGCGGAGTTATTAAGGGTGAACCAGTTGGCAAGGATCAGGGCCCACTAATCAAAGCTGACTTTGAGCAGTCCTAGAGGCAGAAAATCTTTAGAGTACTTTATTTAGCTTGAGCTTGTGAGTCATTTGTTCTGTAGGAGGGAGAGTTATTGGCCACAAATGAGGAAGAGCCTTAAAATCGATAAATTCAGGCAGCTGACATTGGTTAATAGCTGGGGAAAAACATGATTCTCCATGATCAAATGGGATCTGAATTTCCACAACTTTACTCACCAAATTCATAACCAGAAATTATTCTATTCTCGAATCTGGCCTCATGGCCAATTCCAGGGGCTAACTCAGGTCTTCTAAGAAGTATTTTTTTCTAGAAAATTATAATTTTTATACTAAAACACATCTAACAATTTACCGTGTAATTTTTCCAAATTATTTTTATCGTGATAATTCGCAAATCAGATATTTGGCTGTTTGGTTTTCTAAGTTAATTATTCTTATCAGTTTCAACTCTAAAAGAGTTTCATATGAGCTTGAGCAGAAACTAAATCGTACTGACAATAGTTTTATCAGGAATACATGGAGATACGTAGGTTAAAAGAACTTCATATAAAGAAAGGTTGGCAATCCATCTCTCTTCCACCCTTGCCTTACTAAATCCAACTATGAGCCCATAAAATGTAACATGAATAATGCTGCTTAATTTATAATCAACATTTATGGTCATGCGAGAAGACAGATTTGGAAAATAAAGAATCAATAGGTGATACCTGACTAATGATTCCCAGATACAAAAGATGCTGGGTCTATTAAGAACAAGAGTTAAAGGTCCTTGTCAAGATGCACATGCTCAGAAATAAGGCTTCTGTATTCAGGGACACGGTGGAAGGGGTTAGAGTCTGTCTGTAGAATTCCACTGCCAGAAAGTCTGCGTTACAGCCGCTAAAACCAAAGAACATGAAAAGCCTGAGTGTTCTTGCTGAGGCTAAATATTTAGGAAGTTCTATGCCTAAAAGTAACAAGGAAAGAGCATGGTTGAGAAGCATGTAACAAAAATAAAATGGACAGAATCAGAATAAAGATAAATTTATTAGGTCTAGAAAAAGATGGAAAGAAGGACAAAGTTAGCAGATTCTTCTCTCTGCACATCCTTTCTTATCAGAATATAACTACTCTTTGCTATAAATCAATCCTAAAGTCGGCTGGGCTTGAAAATTCTGCCCAAGATAGACTGTAATGGGGGAAATGTTGACAAGTAAACAAACTATCGTATGTTTACCTGCTTGGGAGCAACAGTGCTTCCCTCTACCTGGAAAATGCTCAATTTCTTCTTCAGAATGTTCACATGTCACTCAGAGATGAACTCCTAACTACTTAACAATACTCTTCTGGAGGTGTGGAAAAAAACCAAAGGTTTCTTTTCCTTTAAAATTAAAGTTTCTGGGGCCCCTGGGTGGCTCAGTTGGTTAAGCTGCAACTCTTGGTTTCCACTCAGGTCATGATCTCAGGATCGTGAGATCCAGCCCCCAGTCGACCTCCATGCTCAGCAGGGAGTTGAAGACCCTCGCCATCTGCCTCTCCCCTTGCTCCCTCTTTCTCTCTCTAAAATAAATAAAATAAAAGTTTCTATTTGCTACAAGTGCTTAATGACTCAATTGAAATAAAATTTCAGCCTTTAGCCAACACGCCATCAAGAGACATTCCAGATCAACTGGCAATAAGGGCAATAAAAAAAGAGATCTTCTTTCTGAGAGAGACCTCTTTTAATAACTGACTTGTGGGGCGCCTGGGTGGCTTAGTCGGATAAGCCTCTGCCTTGGGCTCAGGTCATGATCTCAGGGTCCTGGGATGGAGCCCCACATCAGGTTCCCCGCTCAGTGGGAGTCTGCTTCCCCCTCTCCCTCTGCCATTCGCCTGCTTGTACTCTCTCTCTCTCAAATAAATAGATAACTGAAATATAAAAACAACACATGATTTTGACTTTGTTAACTAAATCAATACAAAAAAACAAATAAAATGGAAAATTATACATCTTCACAGTATGAGTAGAGTTTAAAAGTTTAAACTTAAAATTCCAGAGAAACAATCATGCAAAAATAACTGAAGAAGAGGAACATAAAACTCCACATTCATGTTACTAAAGTTCCTGAATAGACTATAAAAAAATAGGGTACAAGTTTATGCAATCCATTAAAAATGATACAGTTAACATAAACAATTTTTTTAAATGCAATGAAATTTCACCTTAAAATTGACCTTAATGTTTAAAGGATGCCTTCTAATACACTAGAAGGTCCTGATACACATGAAGGATTTTAGGGAATAAAAGGAAGGTATTTAGGGAATAAAAGTCAACATCCAGGAAAACATGAGAGAGGAAATCAAATAAAAAGTTGATTAATTTCTTTTCCCAAGATATATTTTCCTCTTAAAATGTAAATTATTAAGTTATTGCAAAATGAGTGGGAAGTTTAGGATGAGATTTTCTTATATTATTATACTCTGGCCTTAAATCTACCAAAATAGTACATATTAAAAGAAATATTTTAATAGAAGCTAACAGTATTTGTATTTACTTAATAAACATTCAATGAACTGAATTACATCGTGGAAACCGGAAGGACAATGTAATTTCAGTAGCAGAATAAAATGAACAGCTTTTGGAGAACTACATACATTGTGAGAGAACTGGGATTCAGAGACATCTTTTTGAAGCTCCTTTTGACTTTGGGTTTACAGAAGTACTACATGTTCATTACAGTAAATATAATCAAACTGGGTAAATATAAGTAATAAAAAGGAGAAAAAATTAAGTCACCTCAATTCATAAAGTCCAGTAGTAAATAAACATTCTTCCTTCCAGAAATTTTTAGTCACATGAAATATATATAAGAAAAAGGTTCATGTTATACATGGACTATTATTCAGTCATAAAAAAGAATGAAATCTTGGCATTTGCAATGACATGGATGGAGCTAGGGTATATTATGCTAAGCAAAATAAGTCAATCAGAAAAAGACATATGATTTCACTCATATGTGGAATTTAAGAAACCAAAGAAATGAACAAAGGAACAAAAAGAGAGAGAGGGGCAAACCAAGAAACAGACTCAACTTTACAGAACAAACTGATAGTTACTGGCGGGGGGCGGGGGGGGGCGGAGGGCAGGGAGGATGGGTGACACAGGTGACGGGGATGAGGAGTACACTTAACACAATGAGCACTAAGCAATGTATAGAACTGTTGAATCACTATAATGTATGCCTAAAATTAATCTACACTGTATGTTAACTACAATGGAATAAGTAAAAATTTAAAGGTTCATGCTAAACATACTGTCTTTTAAGCTCCATCTGTTTATGTTCTCTTGATAAATTACTAAAAGTAGAATTTCTAAAGCAAAGGATCGACTTTTTTAAAGCTTCTGACACAGGCTACCAATTCTTCTTCCAGAAAGATTGTGTAAATATAAATTCCCACCAGCTGGAGGCAGGCTGGTACACACAGTGCTCAATTCATTTGCAGGTTTCTCTTATGCTTTCACCCAGTTTAACTATTCTCTCTTGGGTTGTCTGTTTGCTCCTATTGCTACCACCTTAGGATGACACCGAAAAAATTCCAATTTCTAATAACACTGCTACCAGCATTCATGTTATGTCTATGGCTGCCTATGTTGCTTGGTGGAAATTCTGCCTCCCTATTTGCCCTCCATCCCTCCTCTACCTGTGGACCAGCGGTTTCCCAGAATGAAGAAAGACGGCGACGTGTAGGCTGGCCGTATAGGAATAGGGAACAGAGTACTCTGCTTCCCTCACAGAACAGAACCCCGGGGTAAAGAGGGACAGCCGCCAAGTTCTAGATGTCGAAAATGTAGGTCTCAGCATACTCTATCATATGCAGATCAGCTGGTTCTTTCCTGGTCTCACTGCATCCCAGATTCTGCCATTAAGCTGCCTGTCACCCTTAAGTTTTGGTAATTATTATAAAGCTTTTCCCTGTTTTCATAAGTATTTTAATAAAAGATTCGCCAGGGATGAATTGGATATACCAGCTAGATAAAGTTTTAAATTAAAAAAAAAAAAAGCTTCAGGGGCGCTTGGGTGGCTCAGTTGGTTGAGCAACTGCCTTTGGCTCAGGTCATGATCCTTGAGTTCCGGGATCGAGTCCCACATCGGGCTCCCGGCTCCACAGGGAGTCTGCTTCTTCCTCTGACCTTCTCTCCTCTCATGCTCTCTCTCACTTTCTCTGTCTCTCAAATAAATAAATAAAATCTTTAAAAAAAAAAAAGCTTCATACTGAATTTGTTTCATGGCTGGTGCACTGATTTCTTGGCCTCTTGAAAAAGAGCTCAATGTATCAGAACGTACTTTAGTACCTCCAATTTAATCCAACAGAGATTAGAATAAATAGAGGGATTTGTCAGTCTCTTTAAATATATAGTACAAAAAAGAAGTATTACTAAAATGTTAAGCTATTAAAAACAAAAACTTCAGAGATAAAAATCTAATTTCCTCTCTCATTCACCAAATGAGGAATCTGTGTCCCAGTAAAGTGATCTGAACTGTGTAAGATGAGAAAAGAAATACGCAGCAGAGCTCCCATCTTCTCTCGAAATGTAATCTCTTCCCATGCTGAAAGGTCACATAGTGTCTGAAAGTCAAAATGCTCTTTGCAGAACATTATGAAATACTGATACTGATATTTTAAATTTTATCATACACATTATAATTTCAGATAAAGTCTTATATTTAGTTATCCTGTTTAAATTGCTGTTAATGTTCAATTTATTTTATTTTGTAGGTTATCAAATAAAATAGAAAACCGTGACTTGGACTGCAAACGTTAAAGAACAAAGCAGCCAAAGAAGTCAATATGATTGTGTGTTTCCAAGTTATTGCTTTATTCCTATTCATACAAGTTATCTGCCTAATACCTGCTTATAAAATTAATGGAGGCTCTCTCTAGAACTTAAGGAAAATTTCAGAACAAAAATGTGAAATTCCATCAGCTTGTTTCTTCCTATAGAAAGAACACTATTATTCAATTTTGCCAGGGCAACACCTCTGCCCAGTTCCAGGAAGGTGCGCACGGAACTCAACCCAAGAAATACAGGTCTGCGCCACACTGAGCTCTACACGCTTCAAGGTTCTGTAACCTTGGAGACCTACAGGAGCTGACAGAAAATGCATTCTTTTGGGGAACGGAAAACATTTAAGCATATCTGAACTGGGAATATTAAAATATATTTGGATTCATTAGCATATTTTCGTAACAAGGAGAAATGAGAATTGAATTTTTGTGGTGGTAGATTTAAACCACCTTTGGCAATAAAAAGATGCCCACAGGCTAGAAAGGCATTTATATCTCACAGGGAAGGGAATGTTTTTACTATAATTGGTTCATATGGTAATGCAGTATTCTATACGAAGTAGCTTCTATACTATACTTACCTACCTTTCTCTCCTTAGCAAACAAAAGAATTTATATAAAGTATTTTGAATATGTAACTCTTAATCGGAAATATTTACATATGAGACTATTTAAATTATCCCTAAAATCTCCTTCAACACCTAGTAATTATATGTTGCAGCATTCCCACCCTTTAATGGCAGAATGTAATAAATTGTAGCTTGATTTCATAATAAAAAATGCAAACATTGGAAAATAAGATTAATGAGCTTGTTATCATTGCCCTTAAAAACTCTTCTTTAAAGTTTGACACACTGAGCATGACTGACATGTAATTCAAGTAAAAACAAAATATGCGATTGGTTTTAAACTTTAAATAGTGACTTTAGAACTGTAAGTTTGGGATAATAAAAAGAAACCTATACGTTTCAATTTTCTTCCCAAATTTCCATGTTTAAAAAAAGGATTACAATTTCATTTATTGCTTTCGGCATTTTTGGAAATGGTAAATTTCTAAATATATAACACCTAAAGAAATGTGAACCATATAGGTGACTTGCTTTAAAACTATATTAAGTTTAAGACTATCATTAACAGGATTGCTGACTTTATAAAATAGCTGGTCCAGATTCACAAAGGAATCTCCTGATTCACATCAGTAATCCATTCCTGAAAATTGGACTTGTGAGAAAATGTATCAGGAATCCTATTTCCCTTTAGTTTGGGTGGGAAAAATTATAACGTGTTGCACATCAATCTCAAGCTACCAACCAATTTCTTAAAATAGAACTAAAATACAGCAAAATGCTTACATATAAGTAGTAAACTATTATGTTTGTAGGTTAAGCGTATTTCCTGATCACCAAACAGTTAATGTGATCGTTCACTGATCAGTTGCTCTGTGGCAGTGTTAGACAGAGCCTCCCGAGACACATCCAGGAAGCATCCTTTCTGAGGCCAGGAGCCCTATCTTTCAAAATGTTTACATGGGACTCTGACAACCTACTCATTTCATTTGCAGTGTAACTCAAGACTAATTCCATATACTGTTTCGTTAAAAATTAAGTTTTCGGGGCACCTAAGTGGCTCAGTGGGTTAAAGCCTCTGCCTTCGGCTCAGGTCACGATCTCAGGATCCTGGGATTGAGCCCCACATCGGGCTCTCTGCTTAGCGGGGAGGCTGCTTTCCCCTCTCTCTTGGCCTGCCTCTCTGCCTACTTGTGATCTCTCTCTCTCTGTCAAATAAATAAATAAAATCTTTAAAAAAATTAAGTTTTGGAGGACATAAATATAAACTCTTCCTATAATACACATCAAATGAAGAAATATATATATCCCATGAAGTCTGGACATTACAAGCTAACCTGTCAAACATCAGTCCAGACATTTTCAGCCGCAAGGAACAGAAGCCTATCTAAAAGTGGCTTAAACTTTAATGAGGGAATTTACTATCTCACCTCGGAAGAAGTCCAGAGGTTGACAGATGCCAGGCTCGTAAATGTATCAGTTCAACAATGTCATTATGGACCAAATTGCTTTCTCATTTTATTCTGCCATCTTCAACACATTCTCTGTCTTGAGCCACCTTCCCTCAGCAAAGGTGGCAGCGATGTGCACAACCTCATCAGGCATTTCATCCAGATAAAAGAGCTGCCAGGGGAAGAGGCGGCTATCTCTCCAGCATCTGCCTCTGAGCCCCTCAGCTGACCTTCCTTCACATCCAGTCCTGCAGAATTGCCGTGAGGGTGCCCATTCCGAAACTAACTGCCAGCAAGGTGGATTGGGCCGCCCTGACTGGCTAAGACAAATTAGAACTGGGCTCCCAGGGCCAGGAATAGAGCCAGTGTCTCCTGAAACACATGGTTACGGAGACAAACTGAATACTCTGAAGTGTGGAAGAAGAGGGAATGAGTTTGGAAGAGGCAAACCTGCTTGGTTTGTGTTAAAATAATTAACTAAAATTAGTACAATTTAAGTCCAGGTGATAGGTGAGGTAAGTTCAACAAAGATCCATTTCCACTGGAAAAACACCTTAGTGGAAGACATTACCAAGTTTTCCAACCAAATACTAAATGATCTAGAAGTCATTCCAAAACCTGTTGCCAACATATAGATTGAGGATGTGCTTTATGGAACTCACTGTGCTATTAGGTAAGACACACAGCAGACAACACGTCCGGAAGGAGGTTACCGTCCAAGTGGTAAAACAGAAAAATAAAAGTTTAAATAACATTACAGAACAATGACAGAGGAGCTACTACAACAATGGTGATAGGTCCATATAAAAGCAAACCAGGAGTAAACTATCATTGCTACTTACTACTTACTAATTACATGCTTAAAATAACAAGTAATTGAGTTCTCCAGTCACAGTTGGATCTGTACATCTCTATTATCACTTGCGAGCTTTTAGTTTTTCTAACGACAAAACTAATTGCAGAATCATGTCCCGAATGTATCACTGGGGAAGTATGCACGGGTGCTCATACCACACTGACAAGACAGAGAAACGCCAACAACGAATGAGCTGTCCCTAACCGTACAAGTCATTCTACCGAACACCTGGTGTCGGTATCAATACTATCTATCTACGGTATCTATCTACGGTACCTACTATCAACAGTATTGTTTTGTGATGTTATTTAGTTTTTATTTTTGTTTTATTCAATATTTATTTTAATTTTTATTTTTGTAGGTCTCGACACTCAGGTTGTAACCTCCTTATAGATATCGCCTTGGCTGCGTATCTTACATTATAGTAATTAGTCCTTAATTTTCTTTTAGCTTCTGTTTCTTTGTTTTATTTAGCTTTCTGTTTTCTAGTTCAAGTGGCCAACACCTCTGACAATGACTGTGCTACCTCTGACGTTAAAATAAAAATACCCTAAGATCACACAGCCCAAAGGGCTAGTAAACATCTGGATACCTAGCAACATCTAGAAAAGTGACTCTTTAACCTCTTTAGGGTCACAAATCTTTGAGAATCTGAGGAAATGCAAGACCCTTCTCAGAAAAATGCAAACACAAAATTTTGCCTATAATTTCAGGAGGTTTATAGACCAGTCCACTCAGCTTCCCAAAGTCATCATGGCTAAGAACCCCTAACATAGGGAGACCAACAGGGACAATGGCTGGTTATCATAGTTATCAACTCTTTCAACCAATCTATCAACAAACTATTTTAAGGGTTCGTTTCCCTTTGGTGCTGCCAAGCATATTTTCACCTTGTGAATCAGGAAATAATAGATGCCAGAAATAAAAATAAATCATTCCCTAAGTTTAGAACTGAGCTATTTGACTTATAATACTAAAAATTTCAGAACGATGGCTCCTTTAAGTCATTTATACTATAATGTAAGGTTTTAGCACACATTTCTCATTAAAAACATGACTAATGTATACCTATGTGTGTGTATGTATACATAAAATATGTATGTACATATAATCTTAAAAGTATGACTTTTTAATGAAAATATCAATCATAAGATATCAGTTTATAATTTAATTGATAACCACAGTATAGCAGAAATTCTTTTTTTTAAATTCAGTATAGTTGACATACAGTGTTGTATGTTTCAAGAGTGCAATATAGCGAGTCAACACTTCCATGTATTACTCAGTGCTCATCAAGACAAGTGTACTCTCAATCCCCATCATCTACTTCACCCATCCCCCCCACACCTCCCTTCTGCTAACCATCAGTTTTTTCTCTAGAGTTAAGAGTCTGATTTTTGGTTTGTTTCTTTTTTTCTCTCTTTGTTTGGTTTCTTAATTTCACACAAGTGAGATCATGCGGTATTTGTCTTTCTCTGACTGACTTATTTCACTTGACTTTATACCCTCTCGATCCATCCACATATTGCAAGTGGCATGATTTCATTTTTATGGTTGAGTAGTATTCCAGTGTGTGTGTGTGTGTGTGTGTATGTGTGTGTGTACCCCACATTTTATCAATGGACACAGGCTGCTTCCATAATTTGGCTATTGTAAATAATGCTGCAATAAACATAGGGGTGCATATATTCCTTTGAATTAGTGTTTTCCTATTCTTTGGATAAATATCCTGTAGTGGAATTACTGGATCATAGGATAGTTCTATTTTTAGTTTTTTGAGGAACCTCCATACTGTTTTGCACAGTGGTTGCACCAGTTTGCATTCCCACCAACAGTGCACAAGTGTTCCCTTTTCCTCTACATTCTCGTCAACACTTGTTATTTCTTATCTTTTTGATCTTAGCCATTCTGACAGGTGTTAAGGGGTATCTCATTGCGGATCTGATTAGCATTTCTCTGATTAGTAGGAGCATCATTTAATGTGTCTGTTGGCCATCTGTATGTATTCTTTGAAAAAATGTCTATTCAGGACCTCTGCCTGTTTTTTTAATTGGATTATTTGATTTTTTGGTTTTGGGTTATATAAGCTCTTTGCATATTTTGAATAGTAACCCCTTATCAGATATACCACGTGGAAACATCTCCCATTCAGTAGGTTGCCTTCTTGTTTTGGTTTCCTTTGCTGTCCAAAATCTTTTTATTGTGGCATATCCTAACAGTTTATTTTTGGTTTTGTTTCCCGTTGCCTCAGAAAGACATATCCAGAAAGATGTTGCTACAGCTGATGTCAAAGAAATTACTTCCTATGCTCTTCTCTAAGAGTTTTATAGTTTCAGGTCTCCCATTTAGGTCTTTAATCCACTTGGAGTTTACTTTTGTGTATGGTGTTCAAAAGTGGTCCTCTTATGTTCTTTTGCATGTAGCCATCCAGTTTCCCTGGCACCATTTGTTGAAGAGACTATCTTTTCCCCATTGTATATTCTTGTCTCTTTTGTCATAGAAAAGTCATGTGCGTTGCTTTTTTAAAATGCCGATTCTTGGGCTATAGCTCCAAAGATTCTGTTTCACTAGGTAGGGGTCAGGCCCAGGAATCTGCAGCATTTTCAACAAGGAGCAGAGCACCTGTGACAGAGGAGGTGCTCAGGGGTATTCAATTAGTGATCACTACAATAAGAAAAAACTCCATCACACAAATTTAAGATGTTTTTCTTCGGGCTGACTTTATATTAGATAATGCTATTCTGAGGTAACACCCTAATTTTATCATGACAGAATAAAGGAAGAAGATATGTTTTTCAGAAATTCACATTTATGAAGATTAATGTGCTACCTACCCTTAGTAAGAATCCTTCCTTTCATAATATGCTTTGGTTGCATTCAAAGGAAAAAGATAGATGCTGAGTAAGACAATTGCTAAAATATGAAAGAATAAGGTCATATTATTCAGATTATCAGAAAACCAAAACTTAGTTCTTCCAACCCTACCTGAATTGCCAGTACAAAGTATCAGGTTCATAGTGTACATTTTACTTTGTCATCCTCATTTTTTACTTCCTCAACAGAATAAAAGAAAAAATAAAATTTTAAGCTCAAATATGAAAGTTACTCATCACAATTTTTCAGTTAAATAGTCACAAATGTGGAAGATAGAGCATCATGACAGCCTCCAAAGAAATACTAGAGCAAACTTATTTATGGAATATGGTGTGCATGCTTAAATTGTTTCCCTGCTAATGTTGTACTAAGTAAGTACCCTCCGGAAAACAGCAGCAGAGTAAACCAGTCAATGACCCACCCCCCCCAATAGTTACAGGAAAAATATGCTGCCCGAAGGTTTTAGTTCAAAGGAAAAGTCCCTTGGAGTGGTTCTGAAGAGTTTACAGGTGTTAATCCATCAAATAGATGTACTATGGCTAAAGACGAAAAGAGTTATAGGCAACTTGGAATTCACATTTCTGTAATTAGGTTAATAAAAAGTTTCTCAACCGCTCCACTGATTAAAAAAAAAAAAAAGATTTAAATTTCTAAATATATTAAGAAACTTGAAGCTTTTGGCTTCTTTACCCGGTGTTTGAAAGGACGTGTGTTTAACCTAGAAATGTTGAGGTTTTATTTGCTTGTTTATTTGTTTATGGCTCAACTACATAAAAATATGTCTATATTTTACGAGGTTCTTTCCAATTTAGTATATGAGCACTAAATTACAGAGAATGAATAGCAGTAGTTCTCGGCCCTGAATGCACACTAGAACTGTCTGGAGAAGGCTGAAAAAAAAATATACTCCTGTCTGGGCCAAACCCCGGGCCTGTCTAACCAGAATATAGGGATTCTGGAGGCCCCAGCACCAGTGTCTTTTCAAAGTGCTGTCTAATGCACAGGAGGGTTAGAACCAGGGAGGCAAGGAGAGAGATCATCCGACTGACATCACTGAGCCCCAGTATGAATGAATGACTTGCTCACAATTAACTGTACGAAACAGTGGACTCAGTTCTGCTTCTTACTATGGTCCACACCTCTCCTTTGCCCCATGAAGTTCCTTCTCATCTGCTCAGTCAAGGAGACAAGGCAGGGGGTACACCCCACACGGGACAGGCTTGCCTCAGCACTTCCAACTCTAAAGTATCGCTAGATGAACGAGTGAACCAGAATTAGGAGCCAATGAATGTGAAAGTTCTGCTAATTCTATCCATAGTGGGAAAATAAACATGTACATGATGAAGTTAGTTGAAAAATCCTGGCACACTTGCTTCAGAATTGAAAGGTCAGAGTAAAAATACAAAGATTGCCAAGTAAAGTAATTGCAATTTGAGTTTTTCTGGATATCATAATACATGGGTAAAGAGATACGAATAGAGTCAGTTGCTTTTTTAATCCATCAACACTCTATTTTTTAAAAAGATTTGGTATACTTCTGTTCTAAGAAGAGGGAGTAAAAATAGGAAGCACACGCTAAAAATCTGCTTAGTTTTTATCTTTGTTGTTTTAATTAAAGCCTTCGGTCCTAGAGAGAATCAAAGTGACTTACTGTCCCTCCTCTCTTAGAATTTAAATTTGTCTTAGACACAGCCAAATTTCCACTTTTAAATAAAGAAAGGAGCACAGAGACAAAGAAACGACCCAAAAATTCCATACAAAAATGGAATAAACTGGAGTGTGTACAGACGGTTTGAATGATTCTGAGGATGAGGAATTCAGTAGGAGTCCATCTTAAAAAATAGCCCATTACGTTTTAAAATCTGATCTATCGGGCGCCTGGGGGGCTCAGTGGCTCAGTTGGTTAAGCGACTGCCTTTGGCTCAGGTCATGATCCTGGAGTCCCAAGATCGAGTCCCATATCGGACTCCCGGCTCTGCGGGAAGTCTGCTTCTCCCTCTGACCTTCTCCCCTCTCATTCTCAGTCTCTGTCTCTAATAAATAAATTAAAAAATCTTTAAAAAAAAAAAAAGAAAATTATTTAAAAAAAAATTAAAAAAATAAAATCTGATCTATCATTTCAACCTGAAAAACGGAAAGTGAGGCTGAGTTACATATTTCAATATCAATACTTCAAAGATGATGAAATCCAAGTTGCTGAATTACTAAACTCTGCTTCTCAATTCAGTTTTACAAAAGAACTAGCTTTATGGAAACTACGGGTTCTCGTGCCCTACTTTAAGAGGCACCTGCAAATTCTGAAAGCCGTGATGAACATCGGCTGTATGGAAACCTATGCCCTTCCATCTCTAGGGCAGTCCTTGCTCGATTTCATTCTGCCGGCTCCAAAGTCCTATTCGATATCTGGTCAACCCCTGTCAGCGGACGTAAAACAGTAATCTAAATTATTCTTTTTCATCTTATATTCTGTGGGGTTTTCTTGTTGCTGTTATTTTTCCTTCTTCTTGCCATAACATAATAAGCTAATTCATGCCTTTGTCTTCGTTTTGGAAGGAATTATATGCCAACGTCTAGGCAACAGATACCCTTTTCCTTAATTTAAAATAACTATGAGGTTGCACACTACAGTAGTAAGTTTGTAATCAACTTAAAGATAATGGCTTAAAAGTACAATTAAACATGTCATAACACAAGAAAACCCTGGTAATTAGAAATAGTACCACGCTCACGGGGGTTTTAAACAGTAGTATAAAACTAAGAAAAATCGCCACCCAGTGATGCAAATGAAAACTGCAATTTGTTTTTGTGTAAAATGAGTACCCTGGAGGATTGCTTCAACTGCGTTACTGAATGAACGAGTAGCTATTACCTTCTTATGTGAATGGGAACTGGTTACAAAGGGAAAGGATGTTTTTCCAGGAGGCTTCCCCCCCTCTTATCCTTATTCAGCACACTCCACATTTCACAAAAGCTAAAAGCTTTGTAAACCTTAACAGGGAAAAAACTTTCATCCAAAAGTGAGCTAATTGTATACTAACAGCCCAGCTATCAACAAAGTACCTCGTATCAACAAAGTACCGAGGCTGTGCCTGAACCCTGAATTTCAAGTCACGGGGTGTTGACTTCAGCAACTCAGCAATGCCATCCAATCTTTGTGACCTAAAACCTCTTTGTGGTAAGCAGGAAGACTCGCCTAGAGTAAAAGGTACTCTGGAGTGGGAAAAAAGAGATAATTCATAAAGACCACATATAATGATAATCTCACCAATTCCGTAGAATCCGTATCAAGAGGAAGTTGTTGCCATAAATTGTGTTTCTAAGTCTTTGGGCAGTTGTATCACTTCCAAAACACAACAAGACCCATTATATACATTTATTTTCCTGCAATGTATCTACTGTAATCAAGGGCAAAGAAGTTACGTGGATATATGATAAAACCAAAATATATGTGTGCAAGTATGGGTCATGTTAATAAGAGCATTTCATATCTACCATTTGACCTATTTGGCATTTTCCAAAATATTTTACACAGTATGCACTGAGACTACAGTGGGTATTACATCTGTCAGTATGTTATCACATGATAAAAAAAGAACAACTTAGCAGAACAAGTCAGCTTTAGAAAAAGAGGTTACCACTTTTAAAGTGGTAACCACTTTAAAAACTATTTTTAAAGACAGCCCTACTATATGCCTAATAATCTGTGCTTTTACCAGTCAAATCAATAAAGTCCCGTCGATACATTTTTCACTAACTAAATAACGTATACCATCTTCCAACCTCAACCTCAATAAGATTACTATTGTCTGCAATAATTAAAAATATTTAGAATATTATAGATTACATATTACATACCGAAAAGTTTAAGGTAGCCAACTTTATGAACAACCAACACTCTTTTATTTAAAAATGAAAACAAAGAAACACAACACTTTCACTTTGAAACAGTAAGGAACACAATGTAAAAATTTTTTAAAGAGCTTAAGATGTTACTAATGTCTTAAATTTTAAAATGATATTATGATATTTAAAAAAAAAAAAAAAGATAGGTATCTTAGTGGTTAAGAGGATTAGGCTCCAAAGTCAGATTGCCTGGATGCCTTCCAGAACTGCTACACATTAGCTGGAGGAACTCAGAAAAGTTAAGTCCTCACCTGTACATGGACATAATACTACCATTTCACTGACAGGGCTGTTCTAAGCATCTTACACATGGTAACCCACTTAATCCTCTCCTTAACCCTATGGGGTTGGTACTATTTTCACGCTCGTTTTCTTTCTTTCTTTTTTTTTTTTTTTAAAGATTTTATTTACTTATTTGACAGAGAGGAGAGAGATCACAAGTAGGCAGAAAGGCAGGCAGAGAGAGAGGAGGAGCAGGCTCCCCACTGAGCAGAGAGCCCGATTCGGGGCTCGATCCCAGGACCCTGAGATCATGACCTGAGCCGAAGGCAGAGGCTTTAACCCACTGAGTCACCCAGGCGCCCCGTTCGCACTCATTTTCTAAACACTCTCCCACCCCTGGTGATTATATAATTTGCCCCAAATGGTGGGGTGGCAAACACACCACCCCAAAATACGCCCCTTTGGCACAAGGATTGTTCTGAGCCGAAGGCTCTTGAAAAATAGCAGGTGCAAGAAGGGCTCTCTGGCGTCCCTTTTCCTTCCTAAAAGCAGGAGATAAAGCCCCCTAGAGAAGATGCCAGGAGGAAAGAAACATTCTTAGCAGAGGTAGAGAACTGAGGCCAAGAGAACTCTGTACAAACAGACCC
Organism: Nasua narica; assembly: GCA_028533885.1. NCBI lineage: Eukaryota > Metazoa > Chordata > Mammalia > Carnivora > Procyonidae > Nasua > Nasua narica. The sequence goes on along the minus strand of CM052806.1, from coordinate 33,572,006 downwards.
TGTTAAATTAACTCTTATCTTCCTTTAGTCTCCCCACATTCTTTACTTTTCCACAAGGGCCTCTTTGTTCAACCTGGTATATAGCGCATGGGTTTTGCCACTTGTTTGGTCTTCATTTTCCAGGGTGGGGGGCTCCCATGTACATGTAAAAACCTGCATGCTTCCCTCCTGTCATCGCGTCCTATGTGTATGTACTCCTCAGGCCCAGGCAGAGACCTTAAGAGGAGCGAGAAGTTCTGCCTCCCCTCTAGCGGAGACTCGGCAAGCTGGAGAGCCAGGGTACTGAGCCAATAGGTCTGGCTCGAGTCAGGATTCTCATGTGCACTTCACTGCAGTGCCTCTGAGGGGATCCTGAGAAAGAAGGGAGGTGGTGTGATCGATGGAAAGAGAAAGAAGACACAGGAAGAGAGAGCCGACGCTGATGCTGGCTGCTATCACAAGTCAGGAGAGTAATCTCACAGAACGGTAGGCAGACGCAAGGATTTTTCATGGAAAGTGGCAAAGGGGTAGAGCTTTGTACCTGGAGGGAAATTGGGCTAAACAGAGACAAGCATCAACACTCATGGAAGCGGAAAGAAGAGAAAGTCTCAGCAGACATCTAGGGGACTTGTGTGGCTTGGGTCATCTGAAAGAGGAGTAGCCCCGGCTGCATTTCAAATTATATTGCTGTGGTGGAACGCCTACAGAAGTGTCACCATGGTTGCCAGGGACACCAACGCTGCAGGGGAGGTACCGTGCAGGGACAGAACCTACCCGACTCCGTCCGAGATGGTCCTGGGAAAATGCACTTAAAGTACAGCATGTCGGCTTTCGAGAAAATGCACCCTCAGAGCTTAGGTATACCAGATGGCGTAGCTGGAACATGAGAGCGGATTAGAGTCATGAAATGCTGGAAGTTGCCTCATGAATTAGCAAATCTGAAAGTTTCTGTGTCTTCTGGGGCTCAGCTAATGACCACGTCTTAAACCAGAGTCTTTTTTAGAAGAGGAAAGGTCCACAGCAAATAAGCTTCAGCCACTGAGGTAGACTTGCCTGGAAACTGGGCCCCAGTTTCCAGGCAAGTCTAAAGTGAAGCATCTACATGTTTCGAGCTACCAGACACTGGAGGAGATTTCAGAAAGAGCAGCAGCTGGAGTGTTTTCACCTGTGGTTAAAATTCACCCCTGCAGGGCTGCCAAGTGGCAGCCCAGAGAGCCAGAGAGGCGATGAAGATGTATAAAGAGTCTCTGAGGCCCAGCATTAGAAATTGCATGTGCTCTCAAAGATGTCTATGCACTTCTCTCACATCCTTTGGATGGCTATTTGATTGCAAAAATAATAATGTTGATTTCAAATCACGGAATGACAGAAAGTAGCAAAGTTCTCTACATATGTGTTCAGACTACAGAGAAACACAGAACAGAGTTTGGAACATCAGGCTTGTTGAAGCAGAGAGATGAATTTCTTGTGAAAGCCCTAAAGACGAGACCAGAGGCATCCCTGAGGTTCAGTAGTGAGACTGACTTGGGAGGTAAGAGGGAAGCAACACTGACAGCTTTCAGAAGTTGGGACCGATGGAGCCAGTTTTGACCAGGAAGCCAAGGTACAAATTCCTGACACAGTACAAAGGGCCAGATAAGCAGGCATGTGCACGGCACCCCAGTTTAAACCTGCCAGAAAGTTCCTCGGAAAACCACTGACCCTGGTCAAACAATGCCTCACTATTTTGCCTCAGGTGGAGGGGATCTGGGCAGAGAGAAAAGAACTCTGACCACCGAAGCTATTGCCCCCGCCCCAGGACAGTTTGAGGCAAATTCAGAGAAAGTGCCAGAAGGGAAGGGGCATCTGCCAGCACTGTGTATTCTGGCTTGCCAGAACTCAACTGTGGAAAAGATGGGATATTCTAAGGTAATATTTAGACACAAGAAAACCTCTAATCTGGTCTCCCAGAGATTAAGGCCTAGCAACAGAAGAGGGCCAGATGGGTGAAACCTTGGAGTCCTTTCTGTGAGAGACCAGATCCTGAAGAGAAGGGCTGAAGAGGCAGAGACCCACCCACCTACACTTCTAAAAGTGTGGGGAAAGAGGCATAGCAGGAACCCTGGCACTGACAGGGCCTAACCTGAAAATTCAGGATGACTCTTAAATCCAAGGAGCCATCCTCCACTTTTCAAAGACATATAGAGCATTTGCCAATGCAAGGGGACTCCAGTCTGACTGGGCCAAGATAAAGACTGTTAACAGGTAGGAAACTAGAATCTGGAAAGGGAGACACCTGAGGAACATCCCAGGGAGCAAATACCCTATGAATTCATCCACATCCTCTCGGGGAAGGAGCTGAATTTGGCAGGAGGAAGTCCAGAGTGGAAGAGGATGCCTGCTATGTGGGAACACTGGGTTTTGGCTCACCACCCTCTGGGGAGAGAATTTCTGGGAAGAACTATACAAAGCCTGCAAATCTCCTCCTGGGGGGGTGGGGGGCAGACAAAGTGACATGAAGGAAATGTTATTTTTCAGAATTCCCCTTGGAAAGAGCATAGTATTTGTTTGAAAGAAATTTTTTTTAAGCCAGCAAAATCGTAATAACTGTAGGTATCAATTTTATAATGGAAAATAAACCAGTCTTAACAAACACGTAGGAGTTTTATTGCATATTGCATATTTCATTCAGCAAATTATTTATTGGATGCTTAATTTAATTTCAGATGCTAATTTAAGAAGCAAGTTTTGGTGCTATTAATAAAACAGAACTTGGTAGATTCAAGCTCTGCTTATAAATAGATCCTTCAAGACTTCTGGTTTTTCACAATTAAAAAGGCTGATGAGCTTATCATATAGAAAAGAAAGGGATGATTTTACACATTTAATTTGAAGGACACAGCCAAAGTAATATATAAGAAGTATATGACTTGATGACAATATTCTAAGTGATTGATGACCTTTATTTTTATAGATTTCATACACATAAATGAAATCTGGAATTAGTAGGAAATAATTTAAAAAAATCAATCACATAATTTTCAAGTAATCTTTTAAAGGAAAAATTTTTCAACCAATTATGATTTTGTTTCTTAAAAAGACTCACCTAAAAGGACAAACCCATCTGCTTCTGTCTCTGGTGTGGAGGGCTTTTTAGATTCCGGAGATTTTCTGAAGAAGGGAAACATTGCGGCTGTCTGAAACAGAAACACTATATAATGTCAAGTTCAGACGAAAATGTAAAAAAGTCTTACCCTTTTTAGTAAAAATCCAAACCCAGAGATATCACAATAATTACTTTTAGGAATTCTGTTACCAGACTTAAGAACATAAGTCCTCTCCAAGCGTCAGAAGACAAACCTAGAAATTAAAGAGCACAGCCTTCCAGTACAAAATTGTATGTGCCTTGAACTCTGCAACCTCTACCAATTTCTGAACAGGCAGGAAAGAACACAAGAAATTATACACATAAAATTAAAATCAACAGATTAACACCAGGATCTGGAAAGATCTCGCTAACTGTAACTCGGACACCAGACTGAGGAAAGGAAAAACAAAACAAAACAAAAACTTGTCCGGGTTTCTTGTCATGCCAACACCAGCTTAAGCATCGTGAAACTGAGGCCACCTGAAAAAAAGAAAGGAGGGCACTTCTAACATCCTTCACAGTCGGTTACCTGATCCAGACACTCGAGGGCTGACTGTATCCATTGGAACCAACTTTAAATTCCCATCAATGCAAATCTTTGTGTTGGTATGATTGGGTGCCCCAACACACACCAACACACACCACTTTTCTTTCTCCTCCCATCTTTGTACATTCAGGGAGAACAACAACTCCTAGAAAACAACTGGGAAGGAAGTTGGGGGGAACCTGAGAGGATACGTCACATGCTGAGGACAGTCCCTGTAAGCCAAGCAACGTAAGTCCTGGTGGCAGCAAGTGCTCCACATTTTAATTTCATATATTCCACCCACACCAGAACACCAAGCAGGGAGGGTGAATAAAGATTTTATCTGAGCAGAGCCTTCTGGAAACGGAGAACTGTACTAAGGTCTGCGGAGGTTGCCCTGCCCTGAGCCATGGACCCGCATGGACAGTGACGGAGCTTATTTGTTGATAGAAAACATATTTGGCCAATTTTACATTTATTTATTTCTTTATTTTTCCCTCCTATCAAATCGATTTTACTTTTACAGGAATAACAACCAGAGAAGCACAGCACAAGGCATGTGATCAAGAAAACAGTTCAGTAAAGGAAAAGGAACAGCCTCTGAAATCCTCAAAGAAAAGACTTACAAAATATAGTGACGGATCCAAAAGAAAGGTCTGGAAATAGTCTGGCATCCTCCACAGAGGACAAAGAGACACGGCCCAGCAGGAACTGGTGAAAAATTATATTAGATGCAAAATCAAACGAAACGGTGAAAAGACAGAGAGTGAGATGCAAAGAATAACTGAGTAAGATGAAGAGAAGTGTGTTCGAGAAGGAAATGGTATTAGAAGAGAACTGGGTGGCTTACACGCAGGAATGTATAAAAATAGAGCTCAGAGTCAAAGACTTGAAAGGCTGGAAAAGGCAAATAACTTCTCAGCCCTAAGCAGTTGCAAATAAGATGGAGACAACAGACGAACGGATAAAGAAGATGTGCATATATAGGCGCGCGCGCACACACACACACACACACACACACACACACACACTGGGATACTATGCAGCCATCAAAAGAAACACAATCTCATCATTTGCAACGATGTGGATGGAACTAGAGGGGATTATGCTGAGCGAAGTAAGTCAGAGAAAGACAATTATCATACAATCTTTCTGATATGAGGAATTTGAGAGGCAGGGCAGGGGTTGTGGAGGGTAGGGAAGGAAAAATGAAACAAGATGGGATCGGGAGGGAGACAAACCATAAGAGACTCTTAATCTCACAAAACAAACTGAGGATTGCTGGGAGGTGGGGGGGTAGGGATATGGACATTGGGGAGGGTATGTGCTATGGCAAATGCTGTGAAATGTGTAAGCCTGATGATTCACAGACATGTACCCCTGGGGCAAATAATACATTACATGTTAATAAAAAAAAATAAGATGGAGAAAGCCTTTGAAGGAATAACAGCTGATTAAAACTCAACCTCCGGTAAGCATCAAATCAAGAATACAACCATTACACCCGATATTAAAACCTCAGCATGGATCAATGTGGCACGTAGTCAATTCCTTCACTTGGGATAAAATGTTCAGGAAAAATGGATGAAGAGGGTAGGTCTTCAGCTGAAGCCTAGCAGAGGAAAGTTACCCTCAAATAAAGAAGGAGGGAGGGAGCACCTTGGGGGTGAAAACAGTGAGGAACGTAGCAGATCTGAGAGATGTCTAGCTAAAATTGTAGGTCTGGCTATTGACACATGAAGTCGATTGGAATCGAACAGCTAAGAAGCCAACAAAATGTTTGCGAGCTGTACGGCCAAAATGACCACTACCAGTCTGGATTAAAAACAAGACCAGGGCGCCTGGGTGGCTCAGTTGGTTAGGCAGTTAGCTTAGGTCACGATCTCAGGGTCATGGGATCCAGCCCCACATCGGGCTCTCACTTAGTGTGGAGTCTGCTTGAGATTTTCTCTCTCTTTCCCTCTCCCTCAGTTCTAAAACATACATGTGTGTGTGTGTGTGTGTGTGTGTTTTAAAGGAGGACTATGACTAGTGTATATTTAGAACAACCCTAGAGACAGAAAGTTGCCAGAGAAAACTGCTCAGACCCCAATGAGGGAGGGCCTATTCTCCAGTGGCCACTTCATGATAGTCAAGGAAGTTACTAGAAAAGGAGGAAACTCCAAAAGGGTGGAGCCAATGGGACTGGAGAACAAGGACCGGGGTCCTCTCCCAGGAAGCAGAATCTGGGCATGATTTCAGTATATGTGCTGCCAAAGCGAGCACTGGGCATAATTAATAAACATCCTCCAACCCAAGGTGGGGACCCACCCAAAAGCCTGTTCAGTTCCATTTCGAAATTCCTACCACTCCGTGACTACCGTGTATCTCCCATTCCTCCCCCTCTGAGTGAGAGTGGTTCGGGCAGTATGTTCCCTAGTTCCACCAGAGTGGCAGGGGACAGGGTGTGGGTCATTTTAATTCGCGAAGTCTCCAGACGAAGAGATGGCACACCTGGGCCTGATGGAGAGACAGTGGACTTCAAGTCTGATGCTGTGGCTGAACGGAGCAGTTTAGGTGACTGCCCTTGCGGAGGGGTGAGTTATTTTGCCTACTATGAGGAGAACTATGTATGTGATGACCACAAATGAGAACCACGGAATCATTAGGGTTGTTCACTGGCTCTCTGCCTTATGGAGACATAGGACCACAGTTTTCTTTCCTCCTTGGAGGTAGATGTGGCCATGTGGTTTGCTCAGATCACTGTGTTGTGTGCCATTAGGGTGCTACATCACGAAGCTTTGTGAACACAGAGAAAGAGAAACCTATCTATCTATCTATTTATTTTATTATTTTTAAAAATTTATTTGACAGGGGCGCCTGGGTGGCTCACTGGGTTAAAGCCTCTGCCTTCGGCTCACGTTATGATCTCAGAGTCCTGGGATCCAGCCCCACTTCGGGCTCTCTGCTCAGCAGGGAGCCTGTTTCCCCCCCTCTCTCTGCCTGCCTCTCTGCCTACTTGTGATCTCTCTCCTTTCTGTCAAATAAATAAATAAATAAAATCTTTAAAAAAATTTATTTGACAGAGAGAGACACAGTGAGAGGGAACACAAGCAAGGGGAGTAGGAGAGGGAGAAGCAGGCTTCACACCAAGCAGGAGCCCGATGCAGGGCTCGATCCCACCTGAGCGAAGGCAGATGCTTAATGACTGAGCCACCCAGGTGCCCCAAGAGAAGATTTTAAAAAGCGGTTCCTGTTCTAACATATAATGAAAAGCCTTCTAGCAGAAGGATTCAAATTTCCAATACTTTTTTTTAAGGTTTTATTATTTATTTGTCAGGGAGAGAGAGAGCATGCAGAAGCAGGGGGAGCGGCAGGCAGAGGGGGAAGCAGGCTCCCCGCTGAGCAGGGAGCCCAATTCATGGCTGAATCCCAGGATCCTGGGATCATGACCTGAGTTGAGGGCAGACACTTAACCGACTGAGCCACCCAGGTGCCCCTCCACTACTTTTTCATGTCTGGCCACAAAACAGAAACAGAACAAACATGGAAAGTATAAAAGTGGTTCTGGTAAGTCAGTCTCAAGCCCCAAAAGTTTAAACCTGTTGTTATAATAGCCAGACCAAGACCAAGGGGCACCTGGATGGCTCAATCAGTTAAGCGTCTGACTCTTGGTTTCTCTTTCTAATTCAAGTGTTTTGTACAGAATTTATAACTTAACTAAGTGAAGCATGCAAGTTTTTCATGACTTAAAACATCAAATTTAAACTATACACAGGCTGCATCGGTTTGTTGCTAGGACGACTGATTGGCGATGAATAATATTACAGTCCCTTCCTTTAGAACATTACAAACACTAAAACTGATTGGCGATGAATAATATTACAGTCCCTTCCTTTAGAACATTACAAACACTAAAAAGGAGGGATAACTTGGGTTCCATGAGTCAAGAAACTTCCAGACGAAGAAACAGATCAGGAGTAAGAGAAAAGAAGTCGAGACAGAATGAAACTCAGAATGGTAGCAAAGAATAGCTTACTACAAATATCCACCCAAAACAACTCTAAAATTGTTACAAAAATACCAGTCACCCTCCACCAATCTGGCCACCACCCTAACTCCTTCATCAAGATGTTTCTCCCTGAGAATAAGGTTCCAATTTTACAAGTCTTGGGATTCCCTTGTATAACCAATACTACCGCTGACACTAATGAGTCATTCCATAAGGTACTGAAAGTCAGTCTACCCACATTTTACAGAAATCACTCCATGCAAGAGAAGATTATGTCCTGGACACTATGATGTATAATCCAATTATCTTTCTCCCATGAGATTTTTTCCTATCACTGAAAAACACACAGAGTGGTGCAAAAATGTATCCCAGTGTGGCTGGCAATACCATTTTAAGCTCTCCCCTCTATGAACTACTCCCGCAGTCAGAGAGCCGTGTGGGTGGGTCACAACCCCAGCAGCCGGATTGAGTTGTCCTGCCTAAGACTAAAACAAGGAAGGAGAGGTAAGTAACCAAAACCCCGCTAACATTTGCTGGGCTCCTAGAGTATCAGTTATTATGCCAAATTACTTTATGTATTCTATCTGCTGTAACCTCACAGTCACCTCGCCAGGTATGCCTAAGGATCCCAATGCGTAAGTGAAAGAATCAAAGTAAAGGAGATTAAGTATTGGTCCAAGTTTACGTGGCTGCTAAACAGCAGGGCTAGAATTTTTTTTTAATATTTTATTTATTTATTTGAAAGAGAGAGATCAGCAGGCAGAGAGGCAGACAGAGAGAGGGGGGGAAGCAGGCTCCCTGCTGAGCAGAGAGCCCGATGCGGGGCTCGATCCCAGGACCCTGAGATCATGACCTGAGCCGAAGGCAGAGGCTTTAACCCACTGAGCCACCCAGGTGCCCCCCGCAGGGCTAGAATTTTAAACCAAGACCGTTTACAACCAAATTGAAAGCTTTTCATCAACAAGCACCACAGACAAGGAGTCCTTGACAGGTGGGACATTTGTGTTGGACTTTAATGTAGTATTTCCCAGTATCAGTCACATACATTTGATTCATTCCAATTCCGTCTTTATCAATCCCTTCTTTCCCAAGTCCTGCTCAGCTCTAGGTTCTGAAAAGACTCACTAATTCCACAACATCTATGTTCAAGAACTTCATTAACTTTGTATTTCTATTTTATAAACATTTATTAAGTGCTTAGGCCAGATACTGACCAAGCATTGCTGATGCAGCACCCAACTTACATCCAAAAGGAACAAGTGCGGCCTCAGCCCACCATAGTTCTGAGGCAATCCTTAGCAACAGTAAGAGTGATTTAAGAGCCCCATCCCCAAAGCAGAGGAAGCTGGTAACAGTCCTGCAGCTCCAAGCCTAGTATATGGGAAGCCCCAAGCACTCATGCTTCTCATGTTCATGGCCTTGACAGGTGGCCTTCTGCTTGGAGTTCCTAAGCATATTCCAGTCTCATTTCCTTATTTACAATTTTCAATATTTTAAAAATTGTCTACAGAAAGTGAATTTTACACTTATCAACAAGAAAAATGCCAACATTTCTTCTTCTTTTTTTAAAATATTTTATTTATTTATTTGACAGAGAGAGAGATCACAAGTAGGCAGAGAGGCAGGCAGAAACAGAGGGGGAAGCAGGCTCCCTGCTGAGCAGAGAGCCGGATGTGGGGCTTGATCTCAGGACCCTGAGATCATGACCTGAGCCGAAGGCAGAGGCTTTAACCCACTGAGACACCTAGGCGCCCCCCAACATTTATTCTTAAAAATCCATTATTAGCCAGCAGCAACGTTCTTGCCTGGCTGAGCTGGGACCCAACCCAGAATGAATGTCTCCTAATTCACAAACATGGGAATCCTCAAGGTACCTCAGTATAGATGGGGGATGAAGAATTCACCTGCCGCAGTCACAGACTGGGAGAAGATACTTGCAAATCACATACCTGTTAAAGAACATGTACCTAGGGGCACCTGGGTGGCTCAGTGGGTTAAGCCTCTGCCTTTGGCTCAGGTCATGATTGCAGGGTCCTGGGATGGAGCCCTGCATTGGGTTCCCTACTCAGCGTGGAGTCTGCTTCCCCTCTCCCTCTGCCCCTCACCCCTGCTCGTGCTCTCTCTCTCAAAAATAAATGAATAAAATCTTAAAAAAAAAAAAGAATGCATATCTAGAAAATATAAAGAACTCTTAAAACTCAATAATGAGAAAACAAACACTGGGCAAAAGTTATGAATAGACACTTCACCAAAGAACATATGTGGAGAGCAAACAATCACATGCAAAAATATTCAATGTCCTTAATCAACAGGCAAATGCAAATTAAAATCTCAGCAAGCTACCACCATATACCGATTAAAATATTTAAAATTTAGAAGGTCTGCCATGCCAAGTGCCGGCAAAAACGTGGAACAACTGGAGGTCTTGTATAGCGCAGTAGGTGTGTAACACAGTACAACCACTATGAGTAAGAATTTGGCAGCTTCTTGAAAATATAAACATACATCTATCATATGACCCAGACCTTCTCCTTCAGGTATTTACCTAAGAGAACTGAGAGCGTATGTCACACTTGTACACAAATGTCAGCCAGCTTTTTTAGTAAGAGCCCCCAAATGGAAACAACCCAAATGTCCAAAACCAGATAAATGGATACACTGTGGCATATCCATAATACTGTTTAGCAGTAAAATGGAATGAAGTCTGAAAATATGTGACAACATGCATGAATCTCAACAGAATTAAGCTAAGTGAAAGAAGCCAGGCCAAAAAGAGTTCATATTATATGATTCCATTTATATGAACCTCTAGAAAATGCAAACTAATGTATAGTGACAGAAAGCAGGACAGTGGTTGTCTGGGGAATGGGGAAGCAGGGGATGGCTGGAGGAAGGAGGGATTACAAAGAAGCACAAGAAAACTTTGGGGCTGATGAACATGTTCATTATATAGTGATTGTGGGGATGGTTTCAGGGGCATTAAATACATCTCCAAACTCATCAGATGATACACTTTCAATATGTGAAATTTATTGTATGTCATAATAACTCAATAAAACTATTTTAAAATTTCATTATTAGCACAATATTCTAGATGTCATAAAAATGTTTAGTTCAAAATGATTTGGAAAATTGTCTCCAATCTCTTAAACCCCTGGGTGTGTGTTGCAGATACAGTCTTTGTATAAAAGACAAAATGCTTTTCTTCTCTGTGTATTCACACAAAACTGAAAAATAAAAGCACAGTGTCTTCACTTTTAATGGTATACAGAAACTGCATATAAAAGGGTTAGCTTGATCACTGAAAGGGCAGAGAGTAGGGCAAGTAATATTTATTTTTCCCTATTATTCTAAGGCTTACCTATTAAGTAATATTACTCATAACAAAAGAATGAAGGCAACCTGGTTTTCTCAATTTGATTATCTTCTTTCAATTTCAATAGACTACTAGATAATGTAAAATGCAAATACACCACAATTCCTATCTGTGATTGAGCAATAGCAGCCACTTAGCTGTAATAACATACAAGTTTCCCTTGCTATCCGAACAGTTTCTAGAAAAGCATTTCATAAGCCAAAATGGCATAAAATGAAAAAGTAGTTAGCATTAATTTATATAGAAAAATTTTTGAACATTCCCAGGCCCCCAAAATAACTTCTCTTCAGTTTTTCGGGTACCTTAGGACACATCTTGCTAAGGGATACACAAAATAAATCCAGATAAAGCCCAGGCACAGTGGAGAGCTATGGTAGTTTGATGCTGAGATGCTGAGTGTAGTTCCCTGGGAAGGAGCCTGGTGGGTCGCACACCACCTCTTATTGTAATAGCTTGCTGCAAATAAACACTGAGCCCTCTTTTTAATTTCCACCTTTTTTTCATAAAAGTGGAAAATCCTCCTCAGATTTGTTTCAGTTAGCGACAACAGGTACTAAGGTAAGTCTTTCATAAGAGGAAAGCGGTATAATGTGAACTTTCAAAAAGCAGGGGATACCAGTATGTATACACACATACGCGTTGGTTCCCCCTTCATATTTGTTCACGAAGGAATCCAGAAGGATCAGTAAGAATTAGAAGAGCCCTGTTGGGACTTCACAAATAGGTAGCCCTGAGTTCAGTGTCATCTGCTGGGTAACGTACAGACAGACACAAAGCAAGGAGAAGGAGGGCCGCTCCTGCAAGAAGGGTCACTAAGAACAAAGAGTACAGTGTGTTTAAAGGACAGCAAAGGGATTAACCTGGGTGGCTCAGTTGTTAAGTGTCTGCCTTCAGCTCAGCTCAAGATCCCGGGGTCCTGGGATACAGCCCCGCATCAGGCTCCCTGCTCCATGGGGAAGCCTGCTTCTCTCTCTCCCACTCCCCCCTGCTTGTGTTCCCTCTCTCTCTGTCAAATAAATAAATAAAATCTTAAAAAAAAAAAAAAGGATTAACCTCAACAGAAGCATGTACATAAGCTGCAGAAATTAAGACTGCAAAAGCAAGGTGGAGACAAATTATTGAAAGGGCTGAAGAGTCAAGAATATGTTAGAATAGCCACAGTTGCAGACCAGGATCTGTTTAATGTTACTGTGTGGTCTAGGATCTTGAGGAAAGTCGTGGTTCAGACAGATTAAGTTTAACATGATATGCTGAAGAGGCTGAGGGCGGGCATGGAGTCAAGAAGTCAGAGAGCTGTAGCATAAAGGGATTGGATTCAGATGGGATACATTTGAATGAAAAAGAAGGGATGTGCAGAAATACTACGGAGCAGGACCTAGTAACTCTGGGCTCTACAAAAATGCAGATGGAAAGGAATTACTACAAGGCGACTGAGAGTTTAAGCCTGAGGGACTGAAGAAAGTGATATTATGAATAAGAAAAGAAGGAAAGGGAAGTTCATTCTGAGAGACGAAATATAATGAATTCCATTTCAAACAAGCTAAATGTAAGGGAAACGTGACTCATCCAAATGTAAATATGTAAAATGCAGTTAGAAAAATAGGACCTAGTGCCCCAGAGAAAGGGAGTTGTTAGCACATAATTGGTAGCCAAAATCAGGAACATCAGTGGTATTTCAAATGGAAAATGTAAAAAGATCAGGGCTTGAGGTCACTATCTCTTAAGATCTCAAATTATACTATGAGAATGCATCCCCTTAATTACCACCAAAGTGATGTGTACACTCCCTTTCCTTCACTATTTTCAAAAACATACTTGGCTGTCCTATCAGGACTTAAATATTAACTCGACTATATAGTTTCACGTTTCAAAACTGCAGAAACAACTGACCTCTTCAGCATAACCCGGGGGTGGTAAATTCAAATGCCAAGCAGCTAAGTATGCGTGAAGCCAGCCTCCTGTGAGACAGGGAGTGACAAGGAGTGCAAGCCGGTCTCCCACAGGCACCTCGAGAAGGGGCGGGGGGGGGGGGGGGGGGGGGGGGGGGCGGGTACATACCCAGGGAGCCACAAGGAGGAGCCCTTCACCAAAACAAGGCTTGTGAGGGCTTGATTCAGGAACCAGTGAAAGAAAGCTTTTGATGGTTTTGTGCTGGGGAAACCTGGACTCAGATTTGCACACGCTATTACGGCCAAGCTAAAAACAACAATAAGAAAAGTAACAACAACAAACACAAATGGGAGCAGGCTGAAGCTGTGGTTAGCTCATCTGTCCCCCATGAAGATGATTCCAAAGCATCTAGAAAGCTCAGTGGAGCTCGGCCTGAACGTCTAAAGCTGCCTCAGTCTGAAGGGCCCATTTTAAGGCCTGTGAGTGGGACTGGGAGCCTGGGGCCCCCTACTGCTGCTCCTGTTGGCTCAGTCCTCTTAGAGAACCTTCTGGCTAAAGTGATTTATTTTTCCTCAAATATTTTTTAAATAAATCATTTTAGCTGATATGATTTACTTATAATTCTTTAATCATTTGTTTTAACATCTTTTTTTTTTAATTTTACTTATTTATTTGACAGAGGGAGAGAGAGCACAAGCAGGGGGAGCAGCAGAGGCAGAGGGAGAAGCAGGCTTCCCACTGGGCAAGACCCTGGGATCATGACCTGAGCCGAAGGCAGTCGCTAAACATACTAAGCTACCCAGGCATCCCATAACATCTCTTTGTATGTTCTTTACATATATTTTGTATGTCTTTTTACTGTATTGGTTTTATACTATTTTATTCTTTCTATAGTCTTCCTAATTTGTTTCTTTAAAAAAAAACTAGCAGGCCTTCTAATTATAAAAGTCGTTTCTATTTTTGTGTGTGAAGGGGTGGGGGGAATAGGCCAGTCTATACTTAAAAAACAAAAATATTGAAAAATATACACCAGACCTAATAGCTGTCATTACCAGGATACATGACCAGTTTATATTCACTATACAGTTCTTTTGTAGTATTCATGCTTTTCTATTTTCTATTTAAAAAACAAAACAAAACAAAAACCAGAAGGCATCTTTGGTGTTTCCAACCAGTTTCATGAAGGAATGTGGGCCCGGTGTCACCAACTCTGATTTTTCAAGACAAAGTAGAAATCCAATCATTTTGGAAAAAAAAAATCTAGTTTTTAGATGATAGCAACAAACTAAAAATATTTTAAAAATACTCCAGAGACTGAAAAAACCCTCCACAAACTGGATGTAGCCTTCAGGTGCAGCGTGTTAAACCTAGGCCAGGAACTTGCGTTATAGCTTAAATCTCGTCAGCATAAAGAAAATTCCTGAAAGGCTTTGGAATTTAGCGGATCTTCTGGCTAGCTTATCCATCTGGGTTATGGTAACTTTTGTTCATCTTTGACTAGGTTATATCACCACTCTGTAAGAGGTAACTTATAGAAAATGGATAGTCATGCAACTAATTCCTCTCCACAGAAATGTATCTGGCAGAATGCATTAATTACAGCTCTATGGGATAGTGACCGTTTTGCATCCATTTTTAAATTCAACATTTCCTTCTTTGACTATAAATGTATGGTGATACTTTGAGTTCTCTTTTGAACAAGTTATAATATCTTACAAGTTCCCTCCTTAATGAGTTCCGTAGTCTTTTTTACATTTGTATGAGAGAGATGATTTTAACCCCTTTTAAAATTTATCCTTTAATTTTGGACTACCGAATAGGATTCCCCAAAGGTTTTTCCTCTGTTTTGCCATCCCAGATAGCTTTTTTATTTTTGAGGGTTTGTGATACTGCTGTAATGGGGGAAAGATTCGGGTATCAGAGAGGTTAAGTAAGTGGGGAGCAAAGAAAGACCTTTAAATTGATGTCACAGATAAGCTCCCAGGAAGTTTGAAAGCCAATTAATTGAACTGAAGCATTAACATAAATTTTATTTTCACCTTTCTGATTTTATGCTCAGACTGGCCCCTCTCCCTCAAAACACTCCGGAAACAAAAAAACAAACAAAAACAAAGAACTGAATCTCGGATCTACAGCTGTTTTTCAAACTGCAGATCCCAACCCTTTAGCAGAAGCAAACTCAAATTAGTAGGTCATGACCACATTTTTAAATAGAATGAAATAAGAAAAAAAAAAAAAAAGAAAGGGAAAGGAAGCAAAAAGATATCAGAGAGTATCATGTATGGTAAATAATGGTGTACGAACTTTTGCTTTGGGTGTTAGGTCATGATATGAAACCTATCTCTTAGTTTGGGTTGCAGGCAAAAAGTTTCAAAGCCACTAATTACACTGCAATGCTCACATAACCCCTAAAAGGACTGTGAGACACTATGCACCCCCTTGCATTTTTTAAGGTAACATCTAAAACTATCCACTGAAAATATATATGATGTAGTTTCTAGCATATCATAAATATACAAATGTGGAAATAAAACTGTTATAACATTCTTTTAAACTTCTCCAATGGAATCTAAACACCAGAGTATTTTAATATCAACCATTTTAAAAATACATGAACAAGTGGGCGCCTGGGTGGCTCAGTTGGTTGAGCAACTGCCTTCGGCTCAGGTCATGATCCTTGAGTTCCGGGACCGAGTCCCACATCGGGCTCCCAGCTCCACGGGGAGTCTGCTCCTTCCTCTAACCTTCTCCCCTCTCATGCTTTCTCTCACTTTCTCTGTCTCTCAAATAAATAAAATCTTAAAAAAAAATACATGAACGAGTTCTTTTCTAACAGTACGAAATTTTACATCGTTCTTTTTTCTCCTTGAACTAGTATGTCCATTCCATTTCTGTTGGTCTGGAGAAGCTCAGAGATGTCCTCAGAACACACTAGCACAGTTTTTACAACATACCCAGATGCATACAAAGTGTTGATGGCAACCTCACTTTGAAGACAGCCTGTCCTTTATTGTAACACTTTAAACATTTTCACTTGTCACCTAGCTGGAAAGTGACATCATGCACATATATAACAGCCATTAAGAATTGAAGTGATATGATTTAATAAAACTCACTTCCCTAACATGATGAATATAGTTGCTTTTAGCAAACTGATAAGTTAAACAGGTATGATTTTTAGCCCAGAGTATCTAAAATACTTAGAAAGTTGGAAGATCTTGAGATACAAATTCATAATTATATAGCACCAGACCAGACAGGATTCTGGAAGAGTGCAAAGGAGCTCTTGAGAATTTCATAGGGAAGATTTCACACAGGGGCCAAGTTGGAATTTTTTCCTTCATTTTGTAGGGTTTTTTCTTGATCTGGGTTAGGGGCTGTTTCTAGTTTATCATTCCAAGTTGGTGACTTTTAAGAGTTGGCTTTACTTGCCATGGGGAGCAGCACAAAGGCTTCTTCTGATAATCTCAACTGCCAGCTACTCATTAGCATGTAAGAGGCATAACCACCAGGAGTTGTTTGCAATCATTAGCTGTCGCTACAATAATAAAATCCTGCTATCTTGGAAGCATTACATAATCTGAAATTACTAATTTTCTGGAATTTTCTCCAGCAGAACTGCTTTTCAAGCATATGACAAAGTCATCTTGAAAAGTTACAAGCTGGTCCAAGAAAGTTTTAGAACAGAACCTTCCTTCTTCTCATATCCTTTCTATTTCCTTGCATATAGATGATCTCACCAAAAGTAAAATGGACCTCACGCAATTTACTGTCCTCCATCACTTTGTAAATAAATGGGACCCTCAAAGTCTCTGTTAGAATTATCAGGGAGGTTTTCTGGAGTTTTATTGTTATTGTTGTTGTTGGATTTGGGGATTTTTATTGGTCTGTTTTCCTTTTAATTAGCTAACTACCCTATTGTTTTCAGAATCAAGACTGGTATCCTGGCAGTGATAAGAAATGGCTGCTTTTCCCTCTCCTGTCCCTTATTCGTAAACAAACAAACAAACAAAAAAACCCCAGCATAATAATAATGTCCCTCCTGATTCTACTAATTTAGGAAGGCAAAATCTCAGAGGAATTACGATTGGAGAGGAGTAGGGAGACCCTAGAACACAGCTCAATAAATACCAAATCTACCAAATCATTCTGAACACCCAAGCAATCGATCAGAGGACTGAAAAAGTAAAAATGCACAACTAGAGCTGAAAAACAAACAAATAAAAAATCGCCACATCGTGAAAAGTAGGAACTGCGGAGAGCTGATTTGGAGGAGAGAAGAGATGTGGGGAGAAGAGATGCGGGCGCTGCGATGGGGAGGGAGCCCTAATTGCAGAGAGAGGAGTGAGAGAGAAAGAGTGGAAATGGGCGCAAAGAGAACTGCACGAGAAAAACTCTTCCCTAAAACCGCTGACTGGGAAAAGGAGAGGAGGGGACCATAGCAAGGTTTCATACACAGGGAAGCACAGAGTGTTAAGTTTCAGAGGTCACAAAGTGTGAGTTTCAGAGGTGGGCAACATCACCGGGGTCATGCCTGGGTCTCAACAGGCTCCAGCGAGGAAAGAGGGCAGAGACTCAGGAGTGGGCATCGAGGCCTGAGGATCCCCTGGGTCACATATGGAGAGACAGTTCCCCTGCCTGGAGTACATCTGGGAGATGGGGTGCTGTGACCTCTCTGGGGCAAGGGACCCAGAGGACACCATTGAGCTGCCCCATTGGCTAGCATAGGAACACAGGCACTGGCTGAAGGCAACAAGTCTCGGTAGGCTTTCTGCTGTGCCTTGCCATAAACTCCAAGCCACCGTGTGATCGCACCTCTGATTTCTGGGACAAATCTGTGGCCAGCTGTAGCTCAGCCAGGCCCTCCCCCAGGGGATCAGCGTGGATCTTGCCCACAGGGATCTCTAAACTTTGCAGTTTCAGAACCCAGCCTGTGCCTGAGATAAAACACAGGAGTGCCATGCTAGCTGGCAGGCAGACAGCTCAGAGGCAGGCAGGGCAAAGACAGGCAGGGTGAGGCCAGGGACACAGGAGAGGTGACTGTGTGCTCTTCTGTGAGGGTTTCCTGAACAGTGGCAGGTGCTAGCTCACATTCTAGGAGGAGAGAAGGTGGCAAAGCCATTTCCACCACGCCCATCAGAGCTGAAAAACTTCAGGGAGCAAAAGAGCATCACCTGGTGGAGACCAAAGCTACTTACACCAAGTCCCACCCCCTTGTACCTTGTAGGAGCATCTCCACTGGCAAGTCCACCTAAGAATTAGAGCAACAGTCCCCTCCTTCAGGTGACAAGCACAAACCCCTTGCAGGCACCAAGTCTACAGATCAGAGTGCTGCCAAGCTTCAGCTCTAGGGTAAATAGGATCTACCTTCCTTTTTATTTTTATTTATTATTTTTTTAAATTTAATTTTATTATTTATTTTATGTGTTTTTACTTTTTAATTTAATTTTTATTTTTTTAATTTATTTGAAATTTTTTAAAGATATTTTTTGGATCTAGCTGTTTTTAACAAGCAGATCAAAAGACAGCTAGGATCTAGATTCCTTTTTTTGCCCCCCTGAACAAAATGACAAGATGGAGGAACTCACCCCCAAAGAAAGAACAGGAAAAAAGTCACAGAGAGGGATTTAATCAATACAGATATAAGTAAGACATCTGAACTAGAATTTAAAACAACTATTATAAGAACACTAGGTGGGCATGAAAAAAGCATAGAAGACACTAGAGAATCCCTTATTGCAGATATTAAAAGAAGTAAAATCTAGTCAGGCCAAAATTAAAAATGGTATAACCCAGATGCAGACCTGAACAGATGCCATGACAATGGAGATGGACGAAGCAGAAGAAATAATTAGTGATACAGAAGATTAAAATATGGAAAATAATGAAGCTGAAGAGAAGATGGAAAAAAAGTATTGGGTTATGAATGCAGACTAAGGGAATTCAGTGACTCCTTAAAGCATAATAACATTCATATCATAAGAGTCCCAGAAGATGAAGAAAAAGAAAAAGGAGAAGGTTTGAGCACATTATACCTGAAAACTTCTCTAATCTGGGGAAAGAAACAGACATTGAAATCCAAGAAGCAAAGAGAACTCCCATTAAATTCAACAAAAGCCGGCAATCACCAAGAAATATCATAGTCAAATTTAAAAAATACACAGACAAGGAAAGAATCCTGATAGCAGCAAGGAAAAAGAGTTCTTAACATACAAGACACAAGGTAAGACTGATCAGGTTCACAGCAGATCTGTCCACAGAAACTGAACAGACCAGAATAGAGTGGCAGGATATATTCAACATGCTAAATGGGAAAAACACCCAGCAAGGAATACTTTATCTAGCAAGGCTGTCATTCACAACAGAAGGACAAATCAAAAACTAAAGGCATTCATGACTACTAAACCAGCCCTGCAAGAAATATTAAAGGAGATTCTTCGAGTGGAGAAAAGAAGACCAAAAGCAACAAAGACTAGAAAGGAACAGAGAACACCAGCAGGAAAAACAACCTTACAGGTAAAACAACAGCACTAAATTCCTATCTTTCAATAATCACTCTGAATGTAAGTGGACTAAAAGCTCCAATCAAAAGACATAGGGTATCAGAATGAATTAAAAAAAATCTATATGCTGCATATAAGAAACTCATTTTCAAACCTAAAGACACCTCCAGGTTGAAAGTGAGGAGATGGAAAAACATCTATCATGTTAATCGACATTAAAAGAAAGATGGAGTTGCCATACTTATATCAGACAAACTAGATTTTACTTACTTATTTATTTTCTGAAAGAGAGAGAGACACACACTGGGGGAGGGAGAGAGGCTAACAAGAGGTGGATAATCTTAAGCAGACTCTGCGCTGAGTGCAGAGCCTGATGTGTGGCTGGATCTCATGACCCTGAGATCATAATCTGAGCCAAAATCAAGTGTCAGATGTTTAATCAACTGAACCACCCAGACGCACCCAGACCAACTAGGTTTCAAACCAAAGACTGAAACAGGAGATGAAAGAGGGCATTATGTCATTCAAAAGGTGCAACAATTATAAATATTTATGCCCCCAACTTGGGAGCACCCAAATAAATGAAACAATTAATAACAAACATTAAAAAACTCATTGATAATAATGCAATGATAGTAGAGGACTTTAATACCCCACTTCCAGCCATGAGAGATCATCCAAGGAAACAATGGCTTTGAATAACACACAGGACCAGATGGACTTGACAGATACATTTAGAACATTTCATCCTAAAGCAGCAGAATACACATTCTTTTTGACAGCACATGGAACACTCTTCAGACCAGATCATACATTGAGTCAGAAATCAGCCCTCAAAAAGTACAAAAAGGCTGAGATCATACATGCATATTTTCAGAACACAACACTATGAAACTCAAGGTCAACCAGAAGAAATAATTTGTGAAGACCACAAATTCATGGAAGTTAAAAAACATCCTACTAAAGAATGAACGGGTTAACCAAGAAATTAAAGAAGAAATTAAAAAGTACATGGAAGCAAATGAAAATGAAAACATGACAGTCCAAAACCTTTGGGATACAGCAAAGACAGTCCTAAGATGGAAGTATACCGCAATACAGGCCTTGCTCAAAAAGCAAGAAAAGTCTCAACACACAACCTAACCTTACACCTAACAAAGCTAGAAAAGTATCACCAAATAAAGCCTAAAGTCAGCAAAAGAAGGGTAATAAGATTAGAGCAGAAATAAACAATACAGAAACAAGCAAACAAAAACCCCAGTAGAACAGATCAATGAAACTAAAAAAGCTGGTTCTTTGAAAGAATCAATAAACTTGATAAACCCCCAACCAGACTTAACAAAAAGAAAAGAGAAAGGACCCAAATAAATAAAGTCACAAATGAAAGAGGAGAGATCACAACCAACACCAAAGAAATACGAACAATTATAAAAGAATATTATGAAAAAGTATATGCCAACAAACTGGGCAATTTGGAAGAAATGGACAAATTCCTAGAGTCATACAAACAACCAAAGCTGAAACAGGAAGAAATAGAAAATTTAAACAGACTCATAACCAGCAAAGAAACTGAATTAGTAATCAAAAATCTCCCAATAAACAAAAGTCTAGGGCCAGATGGCTTCCTAAGGGAATTCTACCAGACATTTAAAGAAGAAGAGTTAATACCTATTCTTATCAAATTGTTCCAAATAATAGAAAGGAAAAACTCCAAACTCCTTCTACAAGGCCAGTGTTACCTTGATTCCAAATCCAGACAAAGACTCCACTGTAAAGGAGAATTATAGGCCAATATCCCTGATGAACATGGATGCAAAAATTTTTAACAAGATACTAACAAATCAAATCCAAAAGTACATTAAAAGAATTATTCACCATGATCAAGTGGCAAGTATTCCTGGGCTGCAAGGGAGGTTCAATATTCACAAATAAATCAGTGTGATACACCACATTAATAAAAGAAAGGATAAGAACCATATGATCCTCTCAATAGATACAGAAAAAGCATCTGACAAAACAGCATCTGTTCTTGATAAAAACCCTCAACGAAGTAGGGGTAGAGAGAACATACCTCAATATCATAAAGGCCATATACAAAAGACCCACAGCTAAGATCATCCTCAATGGGAAAAAACTCAGAGCTTTTCCTCTCAAGTTGGGAAAAAGACATGGATGTCCACTCTCACCATTACTATTTAACACGGTACTATATGTCTTAGCCTCAGCAATCAGACAGTGAAAAGAAATAAAAGGCATCCAAATTGGCAAGGAAGACGTCAAACTTCCACTATCTGCAGACAACATGATACTCGATGTGGAAAACCCAAAAGACTCCACCAATTAATACATGAATTTAGCAAAGTTGCAGGACATAAAATCAACATACAGAAATTTCCTGCATTTCTATATACCAATAATGAAGCAACAGAAAATTAAATCAAGGTACTAATCCCATTTACAATTGCACCAAAACCCACAAGATACCTAGGAATAAACCTAATGAAACAGGTAAAAGATCTATATGCTGAAAACTACAGAACACTTAAGAAAGAAATTGAAGAGGATACAAAGAAATGGAAAAATGTTCCATGCTCATGGATTAGAAGAACAAATATTAAAATGTCTATACTACCCAAAGCATTTTACACACTTATTGCAATCTCTACCACAGCATTTTTGTCAGAGCTAGAACAAATCCTAAAATTTATATGGAACCATAAAAGACCCTGAGTAGCAAAGGCAGCCCTGAAAAAGAAAAAAAAGCTGGATGCATCATGACTCTGGACTTTAAACTATATTACAAAGCTGTAGTCATCAAGGCATTATGGTACTGGCACAAAAATAGATGCATAGATGGGCGGTAGGTTAAACATTGGCCTTCAGCTCAAGTCATGATCCCAGGGTCCTGAGATCAAGCCCCACATGGGGCTCCCTGCTCAGTGGATAGGCCGCTCTCCCCTTTTGTGCTCTCTCACTCACTCTCTCAAATAAATAAACAAAATCTTTAAAACAAAGTATATAAAAAAATAGGCATATAGATCAATGGAACAGAATAGAAAACCCAGAAATGGACCCACAACTGTATCGTCAACTAATCTTCAACAAAGCAGGAAACAATATTCAATGGAAAAAAGACAGTCTCTTCAAAAAATAGTACTGGGAAAACTGGACAGCAACATGCAGAAGAATGAAACTGGACCACTTTCTTATACCACACAGAAAAATAAATTCAAAATGGATGAAAGACCTAAATGTGAGATAAGAAACCATCAAAATCCTAGAGAAGAGCATGAGCTCTTTGACCTCAGCCCAGCAACTTCTTACTAGACAAGTCACCAGAGGCAGGGGAAACAGAAGCAAAAATGAGTTCTTGGGACTTCATCAAGATAAAAGGCTTTTGCCCAGGGAAGGAAACAATCAACAAAACTAAAGGGCAGACTACAGAATGGAAGAACATATGTGCAAAAGACATATCTGATAAAGGGTTAGTATCTAGAATCTACAAAGAACTTATTAAAGTCAACCCCCCAAAACAAATAATCCAGTTAAGAAAGAGGCAGAAAACATGAATAGACACTTTTCCAAAAAAGACATCCAGATACCTAAAAGACACAAGAAAAGATGCTCAATATCACTCAGCATCAGGGAAATAAAATTAAAACCACAACGAGATACCATCTCATACCTGTCAGGATGGCTAAAATTAATGACACAAGAAACAAGAGGTGTAGGTGAGGATGTGGAGAAAGGGGAACTCTCCTGCATTGTCGGTGGGAATGCAAACTGATGCAGCCACTCTGGTGAGTAGTATGGAGGTTCCTCCAAAAGTTAAAAACAGAACTACCCTATGATTCAGCAATTCTACTACTAGGTATTTACCCAAAGAATACAAAAATACTGATTCAAAGGGGTGCATGCACTTTGATGTTAATAGCAATAGCCAGACTATGAAAAGAGCCCAAATGTCCACTGCCTGATGAATGGATAAAGATGTGGTGTGTGTGTGTGTGTGTGTGTGTGTGTGTGTGTGCGCACACACACACAGACACACACACACACACACAGGAATATTACTCAGCCATCAAAAAGAATGAAATCTTGCCATTCATAATGACATGGATAGAGCTGGAGTGTATTAACCTAGCGAAATAAGTCAGTCAGAAAAACAAATACCTTATGATTTCACTTGTATATGGAATTTAAGAAACAAAACAGATGAACATATGGGAGGAGTGGAAAAAAAAGGAGAAAGGGAAACAAACCCTAAGAGACTCTTAAGGATAGACAAGAAACTGAGGGTTGATGGAGGGAGGAGGGTGGGCTAGATGGGTGATGGGTATCATTGTACATAGGTTGATGCTCATATAACAAGGAGGGCACTTGTTAGGATGAGCACTGGGTGCTTTGTGTCAAGAGATGAACTACTGAATTCTACTCCTGAAACCAATATTGCATTGTATGTTAACTAACTAGAATTGATATAAAAATGTGAAGAAGAAAAAAGGAAGCAAAATCTTCCATTATGTTAAACCAGGGTTTCTCAAGCTCTTCACTCTTAATATTTAGGGCTGGATAATTCTTTGTAACCTGCCCTTCTGTGGATGGGTGAGATCCTCTAATATGTGATACATTCCAGTCAGCAGACATCTCAATTTCAAGAGGTTTTATTTTTTTTTAAATTCCCCCTTTTTAATGCAGTGACACAGAAAAACCATAGATTTTTTTTTCCCCTAAAAAAGATGCTAAATAGTATGGGGAGATACAGAAATTTAGAAGATAAAGCTGCTGCCTCTTGAGAGCCTGTAAACAAATTTCACTTATAATTTACATCATTTGGATCTCATTCATTGCCCAAGCACATAATTTAGAGTTAAGTTTTAGTGTTACCCTTACTCTTCTAAAGTAATGGTACAATGATATATTTTTATGTTTGAGAAAAGCTACAAATATAACTCTACATAACTGCTGCCAAAAAATCATTTAAGGTTGTTTTTTTTTCTCAATGATTTTTTAAAGTAAATTCTACCCCTAATGTTGGGCTCAAACTCACACCCCAAGGTCCAGAGTCACATGCTCTAACTACCAACTGAGCCAGCCAAGTGCCCCCAAACCATATAAGTTTTGCTTTAAATAACACAGATTCCTACTAATAGAATACTAATTTCTACCCACTGCATTCAGTGTCGCTACTCTGAAATGAAAAAACATCCTGAAAAAGACTCCAGACGACTCTATCAAAAAGCTTCTCTTCATATAAAACAAGTATCTTGGGGCATATTTAAATAATGTTCTGTGGGAGAATGCTGTTGTAAGGGAGAATGGTGTAAGGTCACACCTCTTCACAACTCTCTACAGCACAGGGAAACCTAGAATGAACTACTACTACGACTACGACTAAAATATTCAGTGCAGGTCTTCAAATCGCTCTATCTGCTCACCTAAATATATTTAACACACAACAGGAGCCATCACATTTCACTTCCAATAGGAATCACACTCCCAAAAGTGCCTATAAAAGGATGTATCATTTGACTTTCTTTTTTTTTTTTTTAACTTAAAAACAACAGATTTATACTTCATAATTCTGGAGGCTGGAAAGATCATGATCAAGGTGCCAGCAGATTCACCGTCTGGTGAGAACTCGCTGCCTGGTGCAGATAGGGCTGTCCTCTCCCTGCCTCCTTACAAAAAGGAAGGGGTCCTTTGACTTTCAAAACAACTTAAATGTATCATCACTAGTCTTTACTTCCTCTCTAAACAAAAGCAAACTGCTATGGGGTGCCTGGCCGGCTCAGTCCATAGATTATGTGACTCCTGATCTCAGGGTCCTGTGTTCAATCCCTATGATGGGCCTGGAGCCTATAACAAAAACTAAATAAATAAATATGCTGCTAAAATTCAGTTGTTTGTTCAATTGTTCACTTCTTAATTCATTCAGCTGAGATGCTGTGAAGGCCACATACTGGCCAGGCACAGTGCTGGGCCCTAGAGAAACAAAACCAGACAAGGCACTTTGTTCAAATTCAAGGAAGTACCAGTCTAGTTGCTGCCTTTCAGGCTGCTTCTCTACCAGCTCTCTCATGCCCCTGGGTCCAAAGCACGGTGCTGAGTCCCGTGTAAAACCAGTAGTAGCACTGGCAAGTGGCTAACAAGTTGCTAAGTCTAGTCAAGCAGTATTGCTATCTGTCTGAAGACTGGATTCAGATGTTTGAGGAAACAAGAAAGCTGGCTGTTTTACTTCCTTCCCAATTTGTCATCAAAATGCACTTAGAGAAACATAAGACAAAAACTGGCAATAGCTCTGTCAACCATATGTCAAAGTCTGACTCAAATTTCTATAAATTTCACAATCAAAGGGGACTGACCAAGAAGTACAACTGACCCAGAATTCATTACTATGCTCCCTGCCACGCTTTATATCTTCTGAAATTCTACACAATGAATGCCCACTTTAAACCAGCTTATATTTGCTTTTTTTTTTAAAGATTTTATTTATTTATTTAATAGAGAGAGAACACAAGCAGGCAGACAGGCAGGCAGAGGCAGAGAGAGGAGCAGGCTCCCCGCGGAGCAAGGAGCCCGATGCGGGACTCGATCCCAAGACGCTGGGATCATGACCTGAGCCAAAGGCAGCTGCTCAACCAACTGAGCCACCCAGGCATCCCTTATATTTGCTTTTGATTGATTGTGTGGAAGGATGAAGAAGAATATTTGTGGTAATGTCTTAAATATAAATACTCCTTTTTTTTAATGTATGCCCAAGCCAACAAAAGAATAATGAAATCCTAAACAAGCCAGAAAGGACAGGAATCAACAAATCCACAGGAGTATATGCAAATACTAAAGCTAATGTTTTCCCTGTGGCCACTGCTGATTTCTAATGGCTAAAAGTCTGGGTTTAATGATCCATGCTCCACAGGGACAAGGACAAAGTCTGGGGCCCAAACACCTAGGGAAGTAGGAAACACAAATCTGTGAAGAAACACATCCTCAAACTAAATCTCAAAGAAACCACCAAAAACCTCCAAGACACATAAATTCATAATCAAAAATTACAATACAAATGAAGAAACAAGTCACAGAAAAGTCAACACAATAAAAAAAAAAAAAAGACCCTATAGAATGAGACCCATAAAGACTGTGGGTATCAGAACTAGATTATAAACAAATTTATTTTATATTCTGTAATATTTGAAAAAATAAAGGAAAACCTGAAACTATGACAATATCAATAACAACTACTAAGATTTGTAAAAAGAACCAAACAATAGATCTAGAAACAAATAAATAAAAAATAGTATTGAAATTAGAGCAAATGAGTCACAACTGCATAAAGAATTAGTAAACTGGAAGATATGAAAGAAATTATCCAGAATCCAACACAGAGATTCAAAACCAATGAATTATAAAATAGAGGTCAACAGCACATGAGAACATCCTTCTTACTTTTAATTGCAGTTCCAGAAGGAGTTATATTATAGGAGAGAGGCAGTGTTCAAAGGGATGATGGTTAAAAATGTCCCAGTGCCAATAAACACAAGAATTATCAGATTCATGAAGCACAACAAATCAAGCAGGAAACTAAATGAGAGAAACCCACATCAGGATACATCACACAGGAAAACTGTAGAACACCAAAGGAAAACTGAGGATCAAGCAGATAAAGAGACATGACAGCTTACAACATAATCACAGTTTTAAGGAAAACAGAGTAAAATAATATCAAAGTAAAAGAGTAAAATAATACCAAAGCAGTTTTGAAAGAAAGTAACTATCCATTTAGCACTCTATTTCACAGAGAGGTAAAACTATCTTTTGAGATCAAGGATGAAATAAACATTCAGAAAAACACAAAACAATGGGGTTTGTTACAAAGATTCTCACTAAAAAAACCTCCAAAAGACAGAAAATAATACCAGAAAAAAACACTGAAATGTAAAAATAAATTATAAGAAAGTGATAAACATGTGAATAATTCTGAGAAAACAGTAACCACATAAAGCAATGATAATGCCAAATATGTGGAGTTACAAGAAATCAAGATAGAACTAAAACTCTAGACAGCAGCATAAAAATAGGAGGGATGCCTGGGTGGCTCAGCATCCCTCTTAAAGCGTCCAACTCTTGATTTTGGCTCACGTCATGATCTCCAGGTCGTGAAGTTGAGGCCCAAAAGGGGTTCCACGCTCAGCACGGAGGCTGCTTGGGTTTCTCGCTCCATCTCCCTATGCTCTTCCACCCCCTGCTCTTGCTCTCTATCTAAAAATAAATAAATATATATATTTGTTTTAATTGGGAAAAAGGTGCGGCTCCTGGGTGGATCAGTTGGTTAAGATCTGGCATCCGGCTTAGGTCATGATCCCAGCATCCTAGGACAGAGCCCTACCTGGGGACTCCCTGCTCAGCAGGGATCCTGCTTCTCCCTCTCCCTGCTGCTTCCCCTGTGTGTACTCTCTCTCTCTCTCTCTCTCAAATAAATAAATAAAATCTTAAAAAAAATTGGGAGAAATGTAAATGGCGATATAGGGTCTTGTCTTGACACAGAGTAAAGTTAACTTTAGACTTTAAGTTTAATACACATGTTAAAGGATGACCACAAAAACTGTAAAAACAATACACAACATTTAAACTGATACAAAGGAATAAAATGGAATTAAGGGAAAAAACTTAAAAATGAATTCAAAAGAAGGCAAGGGAGGAGAAAAAACGGACAACAGCAACAACAAAAAAGCAGAACAAAATGACTATAGAAACAAATCCAAAAATATCAGCAGCCACAACCAATGTAAATGGACAAAGGGAAAACTAAACCTCCAGCTACATGCGCTGTTTACAAGGGACACGCCTAAAACAGGAGGACACAGAAAAGTTAAAGGTATCAGGCCAACACAGACCCAAATACAAGCACCATACAGTAGGAATATCAAATAATGTTCATTGGAGAAAATATAACAATGGCAACGTGCTGGTGATCTGCCTGCCGAATACCAGTGTCTCGTAGACAGGAATCCAACCCCACACCTTTGGGCACTCCTGTCGCAACGGACGCCTCCTGGTTAAGGCAGTGCCTTGTGAAGAAGGGAACCGCTGAAGCCCACACGCTGCTATCAGCCTGTTCTGCCCTAAAGCTTAGACCTTCCAACTCAGCTCTCTGATAAGCCACCAGAGAGAGAAAGAAATGAGCATCCACGCCCCTGTGTCTTGTCTCCCCTCGAGGAAGCACAGGATAGAAAAAAGATAAACAAATTCTAACCAAAAGTCATGTCTATAGCAGTAGCTGACAAAATTCACATCAAGCTGAAAAGCATGATTTGAGATACTCACTACTTCATGTCATTTTACTTCACAATCCTTATCTTTTTTGTATCAAATAACAAGTCTTTAAAAATACATCGCTCAAGGCATCAGAATCAAGGAGAAACTGCCAATGCTACTCTCTGTAAGATATCTAACACAATTATCTCAATTACTGAAACATTAATCAGACAAAAGGTAGACAAAATAGTCGAATGCTGCAATTAACAAGCTTGATCCAACAACTGGAAAATACAATTTTTTTTCTAAGCACACATGAAACATTTACAAAACATGTCCTTGATAAGCCTTAAAGCAAATCTCATATACATTCAAAAAATTAGCGTCAGATAAAACACACTATCTGATTATAATGCAATTAGGTTAGAAATTAACAACACAACAAAATTTAAAAGGTAAAACCTCTACATTTGGAAACAAAAACAACCCATGAGTCAAAAAGAAATATGTTGGAAACTAGAAATTTTTATAAATTGATGATGACCATCTACTTACAAAAACTTGTGGGAGGTGCCTAAAGCAGTAGGTATAGACCCAGAGTGTTTCACACATAAATGCAGTCGGTGAACAGGTAATTCCAGTTTCACGGAAAACCCTGGAGAATAGAGGAAACTCTACAACTCATTTCATGAGACCAGTATATCCCTAATAATACCAAAATCTGACAAGGAATATATAAAAAAGAAAAACCACAAGCTAATCTCAGTCATGAACAAGGATGCAAAAATCCTAAACAAAACAGCAAACCAAATCCAGGAATATGTAATAAAAGATAATATAACCAATTGTGTTTCTTCCAGGAATGCAAGTGTGCATAAAGACTGGAAAACATGTTCATTTCAATCATCTCAATTAAGACCAAAAAAATGCCTTTTTTTAAAAAAAAAGATTTAATTTATTTATTTGAAAGAGAGAAAGAGAGCACAAGCAGGCAGAGAGGCAGGCAGGGGGAGAGGGGGAAGCAGGCTCCCTGCTGAGCAGAGAGCCCCATGTGGGGCTCCATCCCAGGACCCTGAGATAATGACCTGAGCTGAAGGAGAGGCTTAACCCACTAAGCCACCCAGATGCCCCCCAAAAAATGCCTTTGATCAAATATCCATAACCACTCAATTGAAACTATTATCAAAGTAGGAACACAAGGGAAAGTTTTTAACCTAGTAAGTAGAACTTCAAGTTGTGAGGGTCTTCCAGGAAGGCTCCTTAAAGGGAGATGAGGTCTCTTTTGCTGCCCACTTCTCAGTTGCCTGGAATGGAGACTAGATGACTGGTGCTCAGCACCTATAGTGGCCTATGGCCTATGAGGTGACCTTAAGGATGGTGCCAGATACTGAGAATCAAAGAAGAGAAAGACAGAAGGAACCTGGGTCCCTGATGTCTTAGAGACACTACACACAACTGCATCCTGAGCTGCATGCCTCCAGACTTTTTTAACATGTGAAATTAAGACTTCGTGTATTTAAGATACTTTTACTTATGCAGTCAAATGCCATCTTAACTGAAACACTATTTCTATTCAAATGGCACTAGAAGTTCTAAATTGGGCAAAAGGCAAAATAATAATACTAATAATAATATGTAAGAATGGTTAAGAAACAAATCTATAATTATCCACATATGACTAGAAAACCTAAAAGAATCCTAGAGAAAATGACTAGAAATAAGTTTAGCAGGATGGCCAGAAAAAAAAATCAAATACACTTTTGTGTACAAGCAAAAATCAGTTAAAAATGTCTAACTTAAAAAAGACACCGCTTATAATAGCAACGACTACAAGGTAGCTAGGAATAAATCTAATCTAAAAGTCAAAACTTTTGTATAGAAAATCATGAAACTTTTTGGAAGGATGTTAATAAGACCAAAATAGGTCAAGAAGAGTAAGAGTAGTTGTTAAGACGTTACTGCTGAAATCAACCCAAAGATTCAACGCAATTGTGATCAAATTTCAACAAGGTCTTTTAAGGAACTCGTCAAGCTAAGTTTATAGACAGTCACGAGAATAACAAAGTTATTCCTGAAGAACATAGCAAGAGAGAAAAACTTGCACCCCAGACATCAAAAATTACCATAAGGCCACAGTACTGAAGAGAGTGGTCCTGGTGCAGGGACAGACAAATAGACCAATGGAACAGACCTGAAGCCCTACAATGAAAATAAGACAAAAGAAATTGGATACCTACCTGACAACGTGGATATGAACTCAATTCTAAATGATGGAGTATTTTTAAGTATGAAAGGCAAAACTATTATTTTAAATACATGTCTTTAAGAGCTTGTTTTAAGAAAAAATTCTTATAATAGATTTCTTAATTGACCATTTCATCTATATTACACAAAGGGAAAAACATTTTAACCCTATTAAAAGAGCTCCTTCCAATGAGAGAAAGGAAAAAAAAAGACAAAAACAAAAAAAAAAAACCATGACAAACACAACTGGCCAATAAATATTTGAAGAGTTGTTCAATCTTCCAACAATCAGGGAAAGCAAATTAAGACAACATGAAACCATTTTACATCCATCAGATTAGGGGTAAAAAAACTTTAATAAGAAGTTGCAAAAATGTGGATCAACTGAAATTCTCCTATACCTCTGATAAAAGAATAAGTTAGTACAACTACTTCGAGTACAGTACTGTTGACCTTTGAAAAATGTGGGGGTTGGGGTGTGCAAACTGCCCACCCCCCATGGTTGAAAATCCAAATATAATTCTTCACTCCCCATAAAACTTAACTACTAATAATCTACTATCAACAGCAAGCCTTACCAGAAGCCATAAACAATTGATTAACACATATTTTGTATGTTATACATATTATATGTTGTATTCGTATAATACATAAGCCAGAAAAAAGAAAATATTAAGAAAGTCATGAGAAAAGTACTTACAGTATTTACAGTACTGTACTATATTTTTTTAAAAAATCTGCATAGTAGTGGACCCATGAAGTTCAAAACTGTGTTTTTCAAAGGTCAACCGTATTTGGTTTTACTAGTAAAGCAGAAGATGCACACCCTATGTTCCAGCAATTCTACTGATATCCCTTTGTACAAGTGCGCCAACTAACAGGTACAAGAACATTCACAGCAGCCCTGTATGCAGTAGAAAAGAACTGTAAACAATCAAAATGTCAGTCAATAACATAGCAAAATAGCTGAGTGAAAAGAATAAACTCCACCCACATATGCCAATATGGATTTACCTCAAAAATAAGCAAAAGAAACAAGTCAGAGGATATATATGGAATGATTCTGTTTATATAAAGGTCAAAACCAGCAAAATTAAACACACCATTTAAGAATGCCTCCATGTGTGATAAGACTATATAGAAAAGCTTAGGGTGCTTAACAGAAATGTCAAGATAGTGTTTATTTGTGGCTCCTCCAGAGAAGAAGATTAACTGAGGAAGTGCAAACTATTAACTGGCTAAATTCCATTTCTTAAACTGAATGTGAGGACCATGCGAGTTCACTTAATTTCTCTGGAAATACATATTAGCTCTATATACTCTTCTCTGTTGATTATACATTACATAATACATTTTAAATGACACAAAAAATATCCAAAAAGCTGTTTTAAAATATCTTGTCCATCTTTATTTTTTTAAAAGGCTACTGGTATGTAAAAGTGGTCCTTTAAGTATAACAAAATAATGACTTTAGCATCTGATGTTAAAGGTATTCATGTGCCCTGCCCTTCATAATGCACATCACTTGTCTTCCAAAGCAACCCTGAAGTGCAAAAGACGTCAAGGCTTTGCGCAAAAATAAAGACTTTATTGACTTGCACCAGTACAACCTTTCTTGTATACAAC
Source organism: Nasua narica (assembly GCA_028533885.1). Classification (NCBI taxonomy): domain Eukaryota; kingdom Metazoa; phylum Chordata; class Mammalia; order Carnivora; family Procyonidae; genus Nasua; species Nasua narica. The sequence continues at coordinate 33,539,489 of CM052806.1, read as the reverse complement.
AAACGACATGCATTCTGCATCTGCTAACGAAATCCTTTATTTTCGTGACAGCGATATTAAAAGACAAATATATTCAGCTAAATAAACGCTGAGGGAGGCTATCATTTAATTATGGTCCATCATAAATTGCAGCCTGAAGTCTCAAAAATAATCTTCTTTGCTTAAGGCAACTATGAGATAAAATTGGGACACTCCAGCTAGAAATCGAATTTGAATAGTGACAACTCCGGGGCTTTAGGCAAATTCACCGACTCGGTTTCCAAATAAAAAGTTGTTTTTCCAGTTTCCGCAGCAGCTGGCAGGTATTTTTATGACCGCTCATTCTATAATATGCCTGGCAAGGCAGTACCAATCCCAGCAGATGAAGTCCCCTAATCCACAACCACATGAGCCAGCGACCCATTCAAGAATCCAAGCCCCCAGCCTGAATCTCCTTGAAACAGGTGATCTTCTATGCCTCTATTGTCCCGGGGTATGGGGAGCAATGAGGGAAAGTTCTGGGAAGTTAATCACGAATCCGTGAATCATATGGGCAAAACTCTGCTGGGATCTTACAGAACATTCATATCATCTAACCCTCGTTTTTTGATAGGGAAACTATGTCTCAGGGTGAAGCGCACCTGCTCAGGATCTAACAGCTATTTAAATTCGTCTCCTCACCTAGGTCAGTGATTCTTCCCCCTACCCATTCCCAAAATCTTCAATTCGTTGCTAACACGGAGGAGGTGAGAAAACTCTCACCTCAGCGTGGCCAGGTTGTGAGGCTAGAAAGGGTCGTAGAGATAATCAGATCAACCCTTCTAACAGGTGTGAAAACAGAACAGTAAGTGACGCAGCTTGCGCGGTTAAATCACTGACCCTCTGCCACCGAGCAGCAGGAGCCTGACAAAGGCAATGAGAGATCATTGGCGACCCCACTTCCCGTCTCCAGGAGGCCGGGTGTCAAAAACACCCGATCCCTCCACTGCAGCACTAATCCCGCGCTTCCCACGCAGAACCGGGAAGCCGGTTGGTGGGGAAACTCAAACAGCCTGTGCGCAGCACCGAAAATGCCGCCGCAGGGCAAGAACCGAGTCCCGCCTCTTTCTTCCGCATCCGTCGATGGGGAGAAAGGAAAACAGTAAGGTTGCGGCACCTCCCGCGAGATGGGGTACCTGAGGCTCGCGCCGCAGTCCCTCGCCGCTACCGCACAGGAGCCCAATACCCTACTTCCGGGATCCAGTCAGGTGGGGAGGCCAGAGATCGCGGGAGGTAGCCGCCGGCCCGCCCCACCCAAGCCCCGCCTCCACTGCCCGCTCTGCAGAGGACCCGGGCCACTTCCGGGACGCCACGCGTCACTAAGCAGCCGATCCCCACTTCCGGAAGCAGCCCTCCCTGCTCTGTCCACTTTGGGGACTGCGCGATTTCGATCGAGATTTCCGCGCTTTTGATTGGTGTGGAGTGAGAGAGCGGGTCTCCGCTGATTGGTGCCGGCATCTTCTGCCCCACAGACGCCGCGGGGCGCAGAATTTCAGTCGTTTCCTGCCGGCCGCAGGTCTCGAGCCGCAACCATGGTGGACGTCATGGAGTTGCCCAGGTCGCGCGTCAACGCCAGCATGCTAGCTCAGTTCATCGACCGGCCGGTTTGCTTCGTAGGAAGGCTGGAAAAGGTGCGCGCCGTCGCTGCCCTGGGCTCCCTCCTGTGTAGGCGGGTGGAGGGACCCCGTGACCGCCAGGGCCGCAGCCTCAGGGTTGAAAGCAGGGTGAAAGAGGCCAGGCCTTAGAGCATCACTGCGCTCCCAATTGGTTCGTTTTACACGAGGGGACGTTCTGCACACTTTTTAGCTACTGCAGCCCATTTTGGCGCCACTTTTATGGCGCAGAATCGTGACGTTTTCGAATGAGCTCCGTACTAAATTCTAGGGTCCTCCCCTCTGGTTTCTTTTTGTACTTACAAAAAGAAAATTATAGACCTGACTCACACATCTACCTCCTGATTTTTTAGTTTAGCCAAACTTGACAACTACTGTTTTTCTAGTTTCCTTCTCATGCAATTTTCTTGTCTCAAACTTCGCTTTCTCGTTAGAGTCACTTCGCCATAAACATTCTTCGAGTGTCCCTTTCAGATTCCATACATGTTCTCTACTGATGAGAAGAAGCCCCAAAGTTTCGGAGTCAGTGAACCGGGAAAGCTGAGGGGGGGAAAATAACTATTATAAGGCCTTAGTAGTTCATTTCAGCCACACATCCTCTTCGTTAGGTAGGTGTTATTTGACTTCAGGGTAGGGAAACTGGGTAGGAGTGGTGTGTATGGTTAACTGCTCAAGGCCACAGCAAGTAGCAAAGCTGACCTTCAAACCAGATCTGAATGAGTCTTTACAGCTAACAGTAGTAGAACCCAAATCTTCTGGCAACCAGTTCTCTTTACTTCATCATGCTTATTATTATTATTTTTCAAAGTACTCTCCACCCCCAAGGTAGGCCCCAAACTGACAACCCTGAGATCAAGAGTGGCACACTTAAGACTGAGCCAACCAGGTGTCCCTATCAAGCTTAATTTTTAAAACCTACCCTCTGGTGGAATACCTACCATTTAAATCATGATTGCTAGTAGATTTCACTTTTAGACATTATGGACCCCCTTTAATTCGCTGTTAGGGCAGGGTTGCTGGATTTAGCAAATCAAAATATGGGACGTATTTGTACTAAAAAGTACTGTTTATCTGAAATTCAAGTTTAGGTGTCTTTTGACCAGATACGGTAACACAGGATTATAATTTGAACCAAAGTGTTAAAAAAACTTGCTTTGTGTGCATTGACTAAGTATGTTTGGGTCAATCTGCTCATTTTCAAACTTGTAATATTTTTATTTTAATGAGATTTTAAAGTTTATGTTGTTGGTTTTTTTAATCTTGTATTTCTTTTTTAGATTCATCCCACTGGAAAAATGTTTATTCTTTCAGATGGAGAAGGAAAAAATGGAACCATTGAGTTGATGGAGCCTGTATGTTTATTAATTCTATGTCTCTTGTGGTTAATTCATCTTGCTGATGTTTCTGATTCTTGGAGTGGATATATAAAGGACCAGCTTATAAAACTTCCCTGCTCTAAAATTAAACTTTTGTCCTCTTCTTATATTATATATCCCTTTACATTTCTAACCAGTGATTCTTTGGGCTCCATGATTTTTTTTTAAAGATATCTATCTATCTATCTATCTATTTATTTATTCGACAGAGAGAGAGAGAGAGAGTTCACAAGTAGGCAGAGAGGCAGGCAGAGAGAGAGAGAGGAGGAAGCAGGCTCCCTGCTGAGCAGAGAGCCTGATGTGGGGCTCGATCCCAGGACCCTGAGATCATGACCTGAGCCGAAGGCAGAGGCTTTAACCCACTGAGCCACCCAGGAGCCCTGGGCTCCATGATTTTTTAATAGATCCCTTAACTGGGTAACAATTCCTATTCCTAAAAAGATAAAAAAAAATCACATAAAAAACATCTTTTAAGTCATTTTTTTCCTTCCTCAAGAGTTTAACATTTTTAAAATTCTATTTTGTTTTTGTTTACGTGTATTTTAGTTATCTCTTGTTTTTATATTTTACATTTATTATACTCAAAATTTCTTGGTTTTTTCATGAAGACAAATCCATGTGTTGTTTGGTTAATATAAACAGAATAGACTGCACAAGATATAGAAAACAGAAGGTTCCTTTCAATGGTCTTTTTAAACAAATTACTCCTTGTAGAAATGCTCATTCTCATTATCTTTAAATGATTTTGTCTTCAACTTAAACATTTAACTGGATCTTTGGACATGAAGCTACTGCTAAAGGTAATAGGACTTGACATGCTGACATTAAGTACTCAAACATTTTTAACAACTTATAGTTCAGTTTTTGCATTGGTAAATTTTAAGATGATTTTGTTACGTGAAATGAAACATTAGTAAACTGTAACAATTTTCCAAGTTATCAACTAGAAATATGACAACGCGAAGTTGACGATTTGTTCTTTGTGTTAGCTTGATGAAGAAATCTCTGGAATCGTGGAAGTAGTTGGAAGAGTAACGGCCAAGGCAACCATTATGTGTGCATCATATGTCCAATTTAAAGAAGATAACCATCCTTTTGGTAAATAAAGCATTCTAGTATTAAGTAGTTTCATGTAATTAGGAGGAAAACAGTTTTCTTCTTAACTTGAAATGTCTTGGTCTTGAGTCTCAGTCCTGCCATCTTTCAATTTCTATAGAATTTTCTGATCCCCAAGGAAAATGGGAAAACATTTTGGCCCCCTTTTAAGTAATGCTTATATATGTAGGAAACTCACTAAAGATTAGTATTTGTGAGAAGAGAAACTTAAAACATATGGCAAACAAAAATAATGTTAATAGATTTTTTTGTTTTTAACATATGCATCCAAAGCATCAAATAATGCATAACACCTAAAAACAGGCAAGAAATTCCTGTACAGTGGATATCAAAAGGAATAGTTGCCTATACCGCATGTCTTTTATTTTTTAGAGCCATGAGTAAATAGCTGTGATGATCCCTAACTATTTTAGAAGACAGATTGTGAAAATAAGTTGCGCTCTAAAAAAGAGAACGAGGTAGAAATCTTTTAGATAATAAATGATGTTGTATCCTTCCATTGTAAATTAAATGTTCGATAAAATGTTTTTTTCAGATCTTGGACTTTACAATGAAGCTGTGAAAATTACCCATGAGTTCCCTCAGTTTTTTCCTTTGGGGGTTGTGCAATATGATTGATCTTGATGAACACATTGAAGACTGTTATCGGAAGCCCCTGATATTTGAGGGGAAGATTTCTGTGATTTTTAATATTTAATTTGTTCTCTTTTTAATTTCACTTACCTAACCTTATTAGATATTGCAATTTCCCACTTTTGATGGAACTTGTCTGTATATTGAAAGTTAAGTCCTCATAAAGAATCACTTCTCCGGTATATGGTCAGATCAGATGCAAGAACAAACAGTTGCCTTGAGTTTAATTTTCTGTTTTATTAATAAAAGCTGAAATGGAACATAATGTTGATCATTTCGTTCTTACTCTTTTAGCCAATGTATTCAGGCACAAACTTGGAATTTTCACCGTTGTAAGGTCAGAACTTAGACCTACCAAATGAAATCCTGGGCCACATGTGTAAAGAATTTACTTGCTATCTCATAAACTAAAAAAAGTGATTTTAATTTATTAAAAGAGCAAACAGAATCCTTTATGTTTTATAATTTTTGAGTACCTATATTAGAATTCTCCAGAGAATCAGAACCAAAAGAACCACATATACCAGTACTATATATATGAGATTTTGTTACAGGAGTTAGCTATGTGGTTATGGAAGCCAAGGAGTCCCAAGGTCTGAGAATCAGGGGAGCTGATGTAACTTGTAGCTCAAGGCTGAAGACCTGAAGTGGGAGGCCACCGGTATAAATCCCAGAGTCTGAAGGCCCAAGAACCAGGAGCTCCAATGTCTGAGGACTGGAGGAGGTAGACATCCAGATCTGGAAAAGCAAATTCACTCTTCCTCCACCTTTTTGTTCTATTTGAGCTATCAATGTATTGGATAATACCCATTATTTGGTAATGGCCTACTGATTCAGACACTAATGTCTTCTGAAAATTCCCTCACAGACAAACCCAAAATAATGTTTTACTGGCTATCTGGGTTTCCCTTAGCTAAGGTGACATATAAAATTAATCATCACAGTACCTCTTTCTCAGGATTTTGAAACCACATTTACTAATGCCAAGTAAGGGATAGCTAATCATTAGAAAAGTTGATGAAATCATTTGATTTTTTTTCTTCCTTTCAACTGTCATTCTTAGTATGAAATTCCTGTTGACTTGTACTTCATACCACTAAACACTGAGGATGGGCCAGGTAGGGATGTGGCAAGTATAGGATAGACAGTAAAGCAGAAAAACTGGTGACTTATATGGCCAGTCAAGTTTTATGGCTTGACTCATTCTCTTCAGTTAGGTAATAAACTAATTCTAAATTCATTTAGATTGTAAATTATACCAAAAATATTTATTTTATGGACACCTGGCTGGTTCATGCAACTCTTGAACTTGGGGCTGTAAGCTGAAGCTCCATGTTGGGTGTACAAAATTTGAAATTGATAGTATCTTCAATTTCAACTTTTATCCCCAAATATTCTCCAAATTACTGAAGGAACATTCCCATAGCCACTTATGGTAAAACATGGGAAGTAAAGACCATTATAGTTGAAATTTAGGTTTAGGAGGAACAGCAGCCAGTCTCAATAATAGTGTTGTCTTGAATGCCAGAGAAAGAGTCCGTCTTCAGTTGTGTTAACCCCTGACGACTCTGCTACGAAGATGTTAAAGGTGTCCTGCTTAAAACCTTGCCTTGAACTACAGTGTTTAATAAAATGGACTAAATGAATAAGATATCTTGCTTTTCATCAAGTGAGTCATTTCTACTAATTATGTATGGTGCCATATCTCCAGTCCCAGCCTCACTTCTAAGCTGCACAACATCTGCACCTGGATATGCCACCAACACTTTAGCTTCAAGTGTAGCTTGAATGTGTGCAGACTCCCATGTGTTCCCCAATTTGTAATAATTTAACCAGGATAAATTCACGTATATGATGCACGTATTTCAACTGTATAATTCAGTAGCTTTTAGGTATATTCAGAGTTGTATACCACCACTATAATCAATTTTAGAACATACTCATCACCCCAAAATGAAACCCTGTACCTTTTCCCTATCATGGCCTAATCCCTCTACCACCACAACCACCCCCTAACCACAAGAATCCACTGACTTCTGTCTATAGATCTGCCTGTTCTGGACATTTCAGAGAAATGGAATTACATGTGATCTTTCGTGACTGACTTCTTTCACTTAGCATGTTTCCAAGGTTCATCTATTTATAGCACATATCAGTGCTTCATCAACCTTTTTATGGCCAAATATTCCACTATATGGATATACCACTTTTTACCCAAATTCATCATTTGGACATTTGGGTGGTTTCCACCATTTGGATATAATGAATAATGCTATTATGAGCATTCATGTGTAAGTTTTTGTATATATTTTTTCTTTCTCTTGGATATATACCTGTAAGTGGAACTGCTGCACCAAATGGTAAATATGCCCAAGTTTTTGAGGGACTGCCAAACGTTTCCTAAGTGGCTATACCATCTTACATTCCTAGCAGCAGGGTTTAAGGATTCTAATTTCTCCACATCCTCACCGACACTTATTATAATCTGAGTTTTTGATTATGCCATCTCACTGGGTGTGAAGTGGTACCTCATCGTGGTTCTGATTTGGTCGTTTTCCTTTAAAGCTACCATAAGCCACCCCATTGCCCAGAAAAGCCTGAGTATCTCCAGTCCTTTTCACTGCCATGCCCCTGCAAGTTCACCGACAGTCGTCATCTCTCACTTGAACTATTACAACAGCCCTAACTGTAAATGGCCTTCCAGTTTCCAGGCTCCTGGGTTTCCCAGCCAATACAGCTGCATTAAACATCAGTTCTAAGTATCATACTGTAAAGTTAACAAAAAAGAGAAATTTGGGAAGCAAAAAACTTTCTGGGAAGGTGACAGTGGGGAAACCTGGCTAATGCTACCTTAATGAAGCAATCAAGGTCAGCATCAGCAGTGATCAACAGGCAGAGATCATATGCCCTCTAATGTGATAAGAAAGGTACTTTGCCACTCGTATTTTTTCAAAAACCCTTACCACCAGCTAATCATGAGAAAATATCAGACCCAAACTGAAGAACATTCTACAAACTGTCTGATCACCCCTCAAAACTGTCAATGTCATGAAAAACAAGAAAAGAGAAACTCACAGAGCAGAGAAGACTAAGCCTGGATTGGCTCCTGGAACAGAAAAAGACAAAGGAAAAACTGGTGAAATCTGAGTAAAGGCTACCCTTAACAGTAATATACCAGGGTTGGTTTCTTAGTTTTGACAAATGTAACATGATAATGTAAGGGAGCATAAAGAGACACACTCTGGGGGAAGAGTTACACAAGAACTCTACTATCTCACAACTTTTCTGTAAATCTAAAATTTCTCCACAATAAAAAAGGCATTAAAGAAAATGAACCTCCTCAGGTTCCCCACTGACTACATGAGGCCCACATTTCCAGTTAGTAGTTACCCTTCACATTCTGACCACGTCTCACCTCAGACCAAATCCTACTTTCCCCTTGAAACTATCATCCATCCAGTACTGATCTGCTGTTACTGGAACACACTAGACCCTCTAAGATCTGGGTGCCATTGAACTTGCTTTTTGCTCTGACTGGAATGTCTGGAAAGGAAAACATTTTCTAAGCTTCCCTATTAGGCAAGCAGAGTTAGTTACTTTATGTTATATTCCTTTCTTTATACCTCTTATCACACTAACTTGCTCATAACCTTTTTAATTTTCAAATAAACATTGTTTATATACTATAAATATATAAATTACATTTGATTATATTAATATATTTATATAGTATAAATAAATACATATTTTATAAGTATATACACACACACATATACGGTAGCCCCTCCACTCTTATCCATGGGAACTATGTTCCAAGACCTCCAGTGGAGATGTCTCAGATAGTACCAAACCTTAAGTATACTGTTTTTTCCTATACATACATACACACATACCTATGATAAAGTTTAATTTATAAAGTAGGCTTGGTAAGAGTTTAGCAATAACTAATAATAAATTAGAACAATTCTAACAATACACTGTAATGAAAGTTACCTGAATGCTGTCTCTCTCAAAATCTCTTACTGTACTGTACTCACCCTTCTTGTGATGATGTGAGATGATAAAATGCCTATGTGGAGATGAAAGGAGGTGAATAACATAGGCATTGTGATATAGCCTTAAGCTACTACTGACCTGAGGATATATGAAAAAGAGAATCATCTGCTTCTGGACCACAGGTGACTGAAACTATAGAAAACGAAGTAGATAAGGGGAGACTACTGCATATATATTTACACACTTCAAGAATCAGAAAGTAGAGTTTCAGTGGCTGTCCAAAGACACTGCTATGGATTTGTAGGTAACTTTCCAGAGTTTTGACTAAATAAGTATCTATAAGACCTCAGTATACTATTCTGCAACATGCATTTCTCCTTTCATACGTCTTGGCAATTGACATACAACTATCTCATCCTTTTTAATGGTTGCAAAATATCCATTGTGCCAAGTGCTTATTTAACCAGTCCCCTAATTAGTCTTCCCTACTAAGGAGAGGTGGTTATAGTGAAAAACCTGTAGCTAAAAAACCTGTCTTACTGGTATCTCTCAATGCCTAACACGGCGTAAGAAGAGATTAGTCCATTCAACCTGGTTTGAGAAGCAAGGAGGCCAAAGAGAGAGCTAATGAAGACCTAAATCATAATAGGTGAGGTGACAAAGGACAGGAGGTAAGAGGTTCAGAATATGTTATAATGGATTCCACAAGACTCAGTGACAAAGCTAGGAACTGAACAGAGTTAAGAGGCAAGAATAAGGTCAGTTGACAAGAAGGCAAAAAGTTCACTTCAATACAAATTTAAGTAGTTGATAGGTCCTTTTAGTGAAGATGTCCAGAAGGTATTTCCAAATGTAGGATCAGGCAGATTTAAGAGACAACTTGCCTAAAATATTTAAAGTAGAGTTTAAGAGATCTTCCCATCCCTTATCTGCAATTTCAAAATCTAAAATGGTTTGAAACCCAACAGCTTTTCCCTAAATTTGGGACAAAACTCATTTGGCAACTCATTTGGCAACCAGTAAAAATTGTAGTCAGGCTCCTTGTAGTCTTTAGCTCACTTACTATAAATACCCCTAAGCCTCACTGCGGAAATACAGTGTGTTTGATTAGAGGGAGCTGCCCTCTGGGGGGGGGGGGGTGTTACACAACATCTATGGCAGATTCATCCTATAACTTTTTCTAAAATCCAAAAATTCTGAATTCTAAAGCACACCTGGCCCCAACAGTACCAGTTAAGGGATTGTTCTTAAATCAAAGGACAGCATACAAAGTGAGAAAACTACATAACGAATGACACAAGGGAACTGTGCACTATGCAACAGCAGCGGGAGAATGACTGAGTCAGGAGAAGGACCCCAACGATGGCTGACACTTAGTAAGCACTCAAATATTTACTCACTGAAAGAGCATCATGAAAGGCAAGGTGGGAGAGTTCCAAAGAGTAATCAAGAATGTTCAAAGTTCAATGAACAAGTGAAGATAAGGATTAAGGATAAAATACTGAGGGGCCCCTGGGTGGCTCGGTCAGTTGAGCGCCCCACTCATGGTTTCTGCTCGGGTCTTGATCTCTGGGTCATGTGGTTGAGCCCCATGAGCTCTCACTCTCTCTCAGATTTTTTTTTTAAAGGATAAAACACTGACATTACAAACATACATCACACTTACTTCTAAAAAGATTTAGGCTACAAAAACAAAAAAGAAAACATATCAAAAAAGGATTTAACTACAAAAGCACTAAATAGGAAATACAAGTAGGTGTTAAATTTAGCTCCAGGTATCCAGGGAACATAGGAAAAGGAAGGAACAATAAGTCATTTAATTTTCATAGCCTTAAATTCTTTATGATAATCAAACTTTACCCTAATATTAAATTCTAAAAGGAATATCACACAGAATCTAATGTGAAGGATGATAAACTACAAAATGTTTGTTGTCAGTAGTAATTTTACAGATATTCTCCAAATGATTTTTTTCCTCATCTGAAAAAGGCAAAATTAAAACAACTCTAAAAGCATCTCTTCATAGGGTGAGTTAAATGGTTTGAATGATAAACTAGTATAATCACTAAACTCATAGAATTGTGAGGTTGTCTTTTAAGGTATTCATTTAACCTGTATTAATACTCAACAGTGGCGTCTGAGTGGCTCAGTGGGTTAAAGCCTCTGCCTTCAGCTCAGGTCATGATCTCAGGGTCCTGGGATCGAGCCCCGCATTGGGCTCTCTGCTCGGCGGGGAGTCTGCTTCCCCCTCTCTCTCTGCCTGCCTCTCTGTCTACTTGTGATCTCTCTCCTGTCGAATAAATAAATAAAATTAAAAAAAATATTCAATAAACATTTTGTGTCAAGTCCTGGGCTAGAGATACATATAAATAATGTCCCTACCCCCTGAAATTTCAATCTGTAGCATTTTAGCATAATCTCTAAAGGTGTCTGTCTGGTTCAGAGATATTTAATATTTAACTGGTCTAAGGATTCAAAGAAATCCATGATTATGAACAACCAAATTCTGTAGGTTCTATTTGGTGAAACTACAATTTGGTTTCCTCCCTTATATAATTCACATGGAATTTGATTCTGATCTGTTGCTGAAAGAAAATTAATAACCTGACACCACAGGTCATCCTTCTTAGAAAAAAGATGCTAAATCTAGAGTAATAATAAAGCATATGCTTTAAGTTACTTTATAATTGGGATGTTGGCTTGAAGTAAGCCACTTATGTTTTTTATGACCCCATTTGACCTAGAGCATAGAGTTTGAGATGGCTAATTAAGACCAGAGATGTAGATTATGAACAATTTATAGTGTAAAACATTCATCTCAACTACAAAGATTAAATTTGTCATTAGCATGCCATTGTTTCTTCTTTACATAACACAAAATGCCAGAAACAGAGCACTAGGTTCTGTAGCATTTCCTAATTTTTTTTTTTTTTTAAAGATCTGGACTGAAATACAGTGCTTTCATAGATGAAAACATTTTTTTTCAACATGATTATTTCTGGAGGTGGGGAGTTAAAGAACAACAATCTCTTGTATTTTGTGGATTTCATATAATGCATTATCTAAGATGCGAAGTTGAGAAAATTTCAGATAGTTATAAAACAGTGAGTGCCATAAGTTGAAAGATAGGAAAATATATGAGCAGTAGTAAGTGTAACAGTTTTGGCAACACCACACACAACATCGTGACTTAATTAGCCTCTGTTTTAAAGAGGCTATTCATTTCTCACAAGGGTTTGAAATACTACCCAGGAAAATAATTATTTCAGGTAAGAATCAATTATTTTAGCTAATAAAATAAAATGCTATGATAGTTTATTTAATAATAGATCTAAATGAATGGTTTCATTGAAATATCTTGATATCTTATTATTCTAAATCTTAGGAGATTTTTTTAGGAGAAATTTTTTTCTTAGGAGAAATTTTTCTATTGAGTAATCACTGATTTAAATGCGAGGTCCTTTAATATTTTTAGCTTAGATATTTATTTAGGAATGAAGTATTATTTAAACCTGAATATTTACTTTCATTAATTCAACTCCACTTAATACATATGACCATTTAAAGCCAAACTGTATCAAATAAATTTAACATAACCATAAGAAAATAAAAATCAGTGTCATATTTCACTTAAACATCTTAATTTTTCTGTAGCTTTTGAGAAGCTCTAAGTATTGGGCAAACATTGGGCTTGATGAGAGAATACATCTTTAAGAGGTTAAGTTATTCTTTAAAAGTTATCAGGGTTCCACCGAGTCAGTTATTTCTTTCCTATGGCTCAGACATGTTATGCCTTAGTCATGTATTTGACCTTTTATGAGAGGCAGACCATGGACCAAGGGCTGCCTCATTTTGGAGTCTCCTCAGAAATGACTAAATGTTTTCCAGATGAACATACTTGTGGACCTAGGGAGAAGTTAGGTATTAGAAATCATTGCTTCCAAACCCCGGGAATTTGTAGACTTTTCTTTTGGAACCTGTGACCTAAAGGAATTGACCTACTGAGCAATTTCCCTCATTCTCGGCAGTATGATTAAGTCATGAAAACAACTCAGGATAAGATACGATATTTATTTCTATCCCATTTGTTTCTAAAAAAAGAATTTAAGACAGCTGCAAAGGCTTCTATCCTTTCCCTGTTTTCTCATCATAAATTTATACAATGTGACTTTTCCAAATGTGGACTTGAGTTACTAGTGGAGGTAGAATGGGACAGTCAGAAAATTGATTACTGTCATTTGTCACAGGAACATTAATCTACTAAAACTGGTACTAATATCCTGCTTTAGCCCTTCTTAAGGAAAACTTAAAAATAACATTCCAAGAAGAATAAAATATGTTCTGCGTTGCTTTTCTTCCTCTAGCTTTCATCTCATAACTTAAAATTATTTGATGCAAACTTAAGAACATTTTAAGCAATATAGAGAATATACATTATCAGTACATATGACTCAAAACCTATACCTAAGAAAGCTTAAACAAAAATAAATGCTTCCTGTTAATCTGATTGACAGTTGATTCTTTCAGCACTTAAAGGAAAAACAGGTCAAAAGGAAAAAGAAAAAAAAAAGGCCAAAGAAACATTTGTAAATTTCATCTACAACTGGTAAAAGACACCACTTACATATACACTGACGATTTCTTAATCAAAAACCTGGAAAGGATTATATGACACCATTGGCACTAGGTATGACTTCCTAAACCGCCTGGAATACATGACATTTGGCTTCTATAGTTAAAAATAGGATCCAGACATAAGTCATCTGATAAATTACCTCACTGGAAATGAGGTTAGGAAACTGTAGGGATTTGGTAAATGAAATAAGACAGACGGTTGTAACATCAGAACACTGAGGGACTTATCTAAAGCACATTTCAGAAGTGAATGATTTGGATTGATGCATTTGAACTTTAAAAATTTTTATGAGTTAAAATCATGAAGTCAATGACATTTAGAAATAGTCATACTGCCTTCCCTGTTTTCAACAGATTCTAAATCTAGCTACATGTGTCCTGTGACCACTATATCTGGTTACAAATAGCAATAATTGTTGCAAAGCAAATTACATGGTGGCACAGGAAAACATTTCCCCCTGTCCCTACCCTCCACCCCCGTCCAACAGAGGGGAGAATGGATTACCTCACTCATATAGCCTGTAGGTTATAGAATGAAGATTACAGACCTTAAAATGAAAAAGGAATATAGCTAAAAGAGAAAAATGATTTCATGAAAAATAAAAAGACAGACTGCTTTGTTTAGGGGAAAACTTCTAAAGTGCTTATAAGAAATTTTAGATACACATATTTAAGTATTTATGAGCTATGAAAACTTGTTACTAGGAAACGATCTTATTCATTTCCATAATTTCATAAGAATACAGACATGCAAATAAGTTTTACTCGTAGGGCCTGGATAGGTTACAACATAATATACATTGCACAATGATATTGTATAACAGTATACAACTAATTACACTTATGTATATAAATCTAATTGTAATAATACATTATCATTTTAGACAATATGTTACAATCGGGAAATGGGTCATTTTTACCAGATTCAGTACAGATGAAAGTATTACTGTTAGTTTTCCCCCATAAATTTGGTAAGAAGTGGCCAAAGTACCAAATATAAACTACTTCAGGATACGCTTCCATGTAAGTAACCTGTAGGAGGTTGCCACACACACGGGTGATTACTGCAATAGAGATCCAAGAAATAAGCCCAGGAACCCTTTTATTCCATTTATGGCAGTTTATTTTATTGTTCCTCAATCTTTTTAAGTCTTCCTTTGATAAATATTAAAATTTCATGGCTTAAGATTCTCAGTCAGGATTTTGAAATGCCTTCCCTCTCAGAACCGTACAACCCCACCAAGAATCACTGATAATGAGAAGACCTTGAATGTGCTGTCAGACTTTTTAGAATTTGTCTACCTCTCTGATACATTTCTAACTCCACAAGGGTAGGAATAGTGTGGGGGAACCTCAAAGATAGTGGATGAGGGTGAAATAAACCATCGGAACCATGTGAATAAATTCTGTATTAAAAAGTTAAATGAAAGAGTCTTCACCAGAGATTTGTTCCTGAATAGTTAGCTCTCAGGTAAACAGCTGGTAAAATTTCCAAGAGGTTTTATTATAAATAAATCAGCCAAGTTCGGTCACTTTGGCCTAAGAGTATATAAAGGTATCCTCCAAACAGGGAACGAGACATTCTGCTACCCCTAAACACATGATTTCATCTACAATGGAAACCCCTGAGAGAGAAAATGAGTGCTAAGAACTCACACTAGGTGGCAACAAGATGAGGGAGTACAATATGCTAAGTAACCGTACGACAAAAATCATCTCTGCAATAAGACAGAGACTTTTGGGCAGTACTGTTAGTCCTCCTCATCCCCAATGGCCACCAAAACTTAAAAATGGAAAAACACTCAATATATAGCTTCTTATTTTGAACTAAGTAAATTACACAAAATATATTACATCCTACAAAGTTCTTTGTAGTAATGACAATAGATACTATTTTTGAAGGTTTCTTATGAGCTATGCTTGCCCTTTATTTTATTTAATATATAAGCCCCCATCCCTTCTCTCAGAAAATCAAAGCTAGGAGATATTTCCTAATTTGGCTACTAGATGCATAGCTACTAGATGACAGTCAAAATCACCATCTCTTTTTTACTTCAAAATATGCTCTCGGGGCGCCTAGGTGGCTCAGTGGGTTAAAGCCTCTGCCTTCAGCTCGGGTCATGATCTCAGGGTCCTGGAATCGAGTCCCACATGGGGCTCTCTGCTCAGCAGGGAGCCTGCTTCCCCCTCTCTCTCTGCCTGCCTCTCTGCCTACTTATGATCTTTCTCTGTCAAATAAATAAAATCTTAAAAAAAAATATGCTCTCTACCGTTAAATAATGCATCCCTTGACAACGACTGAAACAACTGTTTCATTTTTTCTAAGATTTTATTTGTCCGACAGAGAGAGATTGAGACATAGAGAGACAGAGAGAGACAGCATGCACAAGCAGAGGGGAGGGGCAGAGGGAGAAGCAGGCTCCCCAATGATCAGGGAGCCTGATGAAGGACTCAATCCCAGGACCCTGGGATCATGACCTGAGCCAAAGGCAGACACTTACCTGACTGACCCATGAGGCGTCCCTGAAACAACTGTTTTAATGTGATCAATGCTGGAACCGTCCCAGTTGAAGGAAGATAAAAGGAAAGAGAAGGTTATTCTTCTCCTTTGGGTGAAGGGGCATAAGGGGGTGATCAATGTGGAAGAAAAACATTAAAATCCTGAAAGTGGAGAAATGCATCAAAGGTAATTTTGAAGTTTTAGAAGAAAAGATGAATAAGGAGAGAATCATAACCACTTTAGGGCCTTCCAACATTTCTTTCTCAAAAGTAAACATAATTGGGGCTCCAGTCATGATCCCAGGATCCTGGGATCCAGCCCCACATCAGGCTCCCTATTCAGCTGGGGGCCTGCTTCTTCTTCTCCCATTCCCTCTTCTTGTGTTCCTTCTCTCACTGTGTGTGTGTCTTTCTCTCTGTCAAATAAATAAATAAATAATAAAAAATCTTTTTAAAATAAACATAAGTTTGAGCATGGAAATGAATAGGCAGTGCACTATAAATAGTGGATAGTCAAACAAATTCTATGCTTAACCTCACTCAAACTGAACATACATAAAATTTTTTTAAGATTTTATTTATATTTACTTGACACAGAGAGAGAGATCATAAGTAGGCAGAGAGGCAGGCAGAGAGAGGGGGAAGCAGACTCCCCGCTGAGCAGATAGCTTGATGCTGGGCTGGATCCCAGGACCCTGAGATCATGACCTGAGCCAATGGCAGAGGCTTTAACCCAATGAGCCACTCAGTCACTCCTAGATATACATAAATTAAAATATGTTTAAGATTTCCACCTTCCAGGTAGTCATAATTAGAAATTTTATGTCAGCAATTGAAGATGTTGGGGAAGACAGGCATTTTCTATACCAACGATTTCTAGGAAAATATTTATAGAAGGGCTACTTGGCAATAACTACCAAAATGTAAAATATGTACAGCTTTTGGCTCAACAATTCCCCTTCTATACTTTATCTGACTTATAGGCTTACTCAGAAATGCCCGAAGATATACTGGCAAGGATGTTCACGGTGACACTGTTTGTAAAACCAACAAATGGAAATACCGTGAACTTCCATCAAAGGAAGAATATATGCATATGATCGTATACCACTCAGCTAAAGAAAAAAAAAAAAGTAGGTGTATATGGGCTAATGAAAGTCTGCAAGATATATTTTTAAGTTAAAAAAAAAAAGCAGTTTGAGAGAGAATTTATGTAGATTTTATCCATGCAAAGACAGAGAGGCAAAGACTGACATAAAGAGATGCAGTCTATGTAAAGTACATTTCTACATGTGTATACGAACTTTAAAGCAGTTTCCCCCGGGGAAGTAGAAGTTGGAATTTTGGAAAGTAGCACATAGATAATGGGGATAATAGAGCAAAGGACCGAGATAAATACTTCTACATTACACTTGTTTTAACTTTTGATTTTCTTTTACCATTAGCCTGCATTATTTTTATAACAATTAGCTTTTAAAAAATCACTGAAAGTTCATATAGTTCCATTGTACTAGGAAGGAAGAATTCATCTGGTCCATTCCATCTATCTATGAAACAGGAAAACACTAGCCTTCACTCGAGAGATCTGAGATCTAGTTCCAGCTTTACTATAGTTAGAGCACATCCCTAAATGACCCTGTAGTTTTCTTCCAGTCTACCTTTCATGATTTCAAGAAAGAGTAATTATATCTATATCTATATATAGATATATATATATATATTAAATACATTTCATGCCCAGCATGGAGCTTGACGAGGGGCTTGAACTCATTACCCTGAGATCAAGACCTGAACTGAGATAAAGAGTTGGACACTTAATGGATTGAGCCACCCAGATATCCCTTAAATTTTTTTTTAAGATTTATGATTTTAAATAGCTTGAATAACTTTCCAAATCAGTGGTGAAGTGAAAAATGGCCAAGAGATGAATGTTGACCAGTTAGTAGCCAATGCCTTGAATACTAAGCTGAAAAGGGTTTGGAGGGAAAGCAGGTGATTGATAAGCAATTTGTGTCAAGCCGTCTTAAAGAAGGGTGGGTCCCTTCACTCACACTAGATCAGGCACAGCTTGGCCTAACCTGTTCACCTCATTGTCACTTAAGAGAGTTACTTCACAGGGAAGAATTTTAACATACTAAAGGAAGTTTGTTAATGGTCCACTTGTGGAACTCTTTTTTCCATGTTTTTTTTTTCATATCATTGCAGTGCTTACTCTTACTTTAACCATATTTTGCCCACTTTCCAAAATAGGTCTCAGCCCATCTATGTGCTGCCTACAAGAGGCTTACTTCAGATTTAAAGACACATGCAGATTAAAAATGATAGGAAAACATTTACCATGCAGATGGAAGTGAAAAGAAAGCTGGGGTAGGAAATCATATTGGACAAAATGGACTTTAAAACAAAGACTGTAACAAGAGACAAAAAAGGACACTACATAAATATAAGAACAATCCAACAAAAGGACATAACAATTGTAAACAATCCAGACAGAAAATTGATAAGGAAAAAAGGGCTTTGAATGACACACTAAGACCAGATGGACCTAACAGATAATTCAGAACATCGATGAAAGACATTAAAGATGACACAAACAAATGGAACGATATTCCATACTCATGGATTAGAAGAACCAATATTGTTAAAATGTCCATACTACCCAAAGTAATCCACAGATTTAATGTAGTCCCTATCAAAATATGCCTATCAAAACCAACAACATTTTTCACAGAACTAGAACAAATAATCCTAAAATGTGTATGAAACCACAAAAGACCCCAAATAGCCAAAGCAGTCTCAAAAAGGAAGAACAAAGCTGGAGGTACCACAACCCCAGATTTCACGATTTACTTTAAAGCTATAGTATTCAAAATAGTATGGTACTGGCACAAAAACAGACACAGATCAATGGAACAAAATAGAGAATCTAGAAATAAACCCCTGCTTTTATGCTCAATTAATCTACAACAGAGGTAAGAATATACAGTAGAGATACCTGGTGGCTCAGTCAGTTACGCATCTGCCTTCTGTTCAGGTCATGATCCCAGGGTCCTGGGATTGAGCCCCATAGTGGGCTCCTTGCTCAGCAGGGAGCCTGTTTCTCACTCAGTCACTCCCTCTGCTTGTGCGCACTCTCTCTCTCTGATAAATGAATAAGTAAATAAATAAATAAAATCTTGAAAAAAAAGAATATATGAGAAAAAAGACACTTTCTTCAACTAATGGCGTTGGGAAAACTAGACAGCTACATGCAAAAGAATGAAACTGAACCACTTTCTTACACCACACACAAAAATAAACGCAAAGTGGATTAAAGACCTAAATATGAGGCCTGAAATCATAAAATTCTTAGAAAAAACATAAGCAGTGATTTCTTTGAATCAGCCATAGGAACATTTTTCTAGATAGGTCTCCTCTGGCAAGGGAAACAAAAGCAAAATTAAACTACTGGGACTACACCAAAATAAAAAGCTACTGTACCACAAAGAAAACCATCAACAAAACAAAAATGCAACCTACTGAATAGGAGATCTTGGCAAATGATGTATCTGATTAGGAGTTAATATCCAAAATACATAAAGAACTTATACAACCCAACACCAAAAAACCAAATAAACCAATTAAAAATGGGCAGAAGACTTGAATAGACATTTTTGTAAAGAAGACACACGGATGGCCATGAAACGACGCTATCACTAATCATCAGGCAAATGCAAATTAAAACATTTTACACCTGTCAGAATGGCTAAAGTAAAACACACACACACACACACACACACACACAAAGGAATAACAAGCGGTAGCAAGGATGTGGAGAAAAAGGAACCCTTGTACACTGTTTGTGGAAATGCAAATTGGTGTAGCCACTGTGGAAAAAAGGTTTCTCAAAAAATGAAAACAGAATTATGGAATGATCTAGTAATTCTACCACTGGGCATTTACCCAAAGAAAATAAAAACCCTAATTTGAAAGATAATATGTACTCCTATGTTTACTGCAGAATTATTTACAATAGCTAAGATATGCAAACAACCCAAGTGTTTACTAACAGATGAATGAGGAAGAGGTGGTGTATGGGTGTGGGTGTGTACATATATATATATATATATATGATGGAATATTAGTCATAAAAAATGAAATCTTGCCATTTGCAACAACATGGATGAACTTAGATGGTATTATGCTAAGTGAAATAAGTCAGGCAGAGAAAGGCAAATCGGATACAATTTCACTCATATGTGGAATTTAAGAAAAAAAAAAGAGACAAACAAAATTTTAAAAATAAACAAATAAATACAGAGACCAAACTGTATTTGGTTGCCAGAGAGGAGGTGGGTAGGGTGATGGGAGAAATAAAGGGTATAAAGGGTACACTAATCTTGATGAGCACTGAGAAATGTACAGAATTGTTCAATCACTATACTGCACACCTCAAACTAATATATAACACTATATATTAACTATACTTGAATAACAACAAAAAATACAGTCTCAGTTATCTACATCAATCATTTTTGGGTAAAAATGTCCTCTACTGGAGGCGCCTGGGTGGCTCAGTGGGTTAAAGCCTCTGCCTTTGGCTTAGGTCATGATCTCAGGGTCCTGGGATTGAGCCCCGCATCGGGCTCTCTGCTCGGTGGGTTGCCTGCTTCCCCCTCTCTCTCTGCCTGCCTCTCTGCCTACTTGTGATCTCTCTCTCTGTGTCAAATAAATAAATACAATCTTAAAAAAAAAAAAAAGTCCTCTACTTAGCAGTCCTCAAAGCAACCTTTTCTAGCTTTTTAAAATATACACAAACCAGAAAAATGAAAACTGCTAATACCATCACCAACAGACTACAATCTAGAAAGAAGCTTAATCAAGGGAAGGGCAGAAGGAGCGGGATTGAGAAAAAGCTGTGATGGCTGCTTCTCTGTATAACCAGTCCTAGCTCTGAAGAAAATGCACAAGTACTTTGGGTAACCGATATAATGTAGTTCAGACAGTTGTCTTAATTTAGAGGTAGACTAAACAGTTGGTCTTATGAAATTCAGAAGAAAGTAGGTAGGAAACAATGGGAAAATATATGGGGGATGTACAGAAGAGTGTCATATGCTAGAAGACAATTGTAAACAGGGAGTTTAAGTTCAGTGACACTGAGACCTCGTGACAGGAATCCCAAGAGCAAAATGCTAAAAAAGAAGGTCCAAGTCTAAGCCCTTTTTCTTTGGGTATATCACTTTACCCAAAGTACAGTTTTCTGTAGGCATGTGCAGAGCCTCACTGGCTGCCATCTGTTTTAAAAGTGCAGCCCACATCACCAAGACATCTATATGCTATTCTTCCTCCTCCTTCTCACATCTGCTTCCTGAAAGTTTCATTTCACTGTAACTGAGTATCATTTGTCAGTCTAGATCCTCCAACTTCTCTCCTTCCTGATTAATTCTGGTCTTTCAAAAATGTCTAGCTCTACCCTTTTACTTTTTCTCTAAAGTCAGTAATTTGGCAACTTCATTGCTCACCATTGCATGCAAGTTGCACAATTTCATTTACATTTCATACAATGTGACAGTGATTAATAAAGAGAATCGGAAGTTTGGAAATCTTAGTGGGTTCCACTCAAAACAAGAACAACTGAATTTTGATGCCTACCATGTTTCCTTCCTCAATCTAAGATTCTATGGTGCTGGCTGATAAGCAAAACAAAGCAACCTTACTAGGTGTGACAGAGAGACTCACATGGGATGTTTTTTGTTATTTTTAATGCCATAACTTAATTCCTTTATTTAAATGCTAATCGATTGTCCAGGCACAACCTTCTAGTGGCAGAATCAATTTCAATAATGATGCCGATAGCTGCAGTATGATCAACTGAAGCCTCTGCCACTTGGTACAAAAGAAGTTGAAATGATAGGCAGCTCATTAATCATTTATCCCAGAGATGAATGTGTTCAGTTGCTGATACGGGGCTGTGGGTGAACGCTGCCAAAATGAGAAATGTCAATTGTCAGGCCTCATGCATAATAACAGTGGAGCTATTTTTAAGCTTCTTTGAAGATTAAAGTTATGCTCTTTTTCCCTACAGTTCCATCACATATGCTTGGCAATTTTGTTCTATGAGAATTCATTTTCATTCTGCTCAGATGTCTCTGCCTCGGAAAATATATACCACTCGAAATCTAGCATGAGATATCTGAAAAGTTATTTAGAAATCTGTAGAATTCCACACATCAGGAATGAACTCTAAAAGAATAGAGAGGTACAAGAGGCAAACCAAGAGAGTTATTGAATAACTTTCTGGCTATTTTTTTCCCTACAGCATATGTTTTATCAGCAAGGATGATACATGATTTTAATTTCTCAGCTCCCCAGAAGGAACATAGCAGTTTCTGAAGATGGAGATAACAGGATTCAATAAACTAGACTTAAAAAAGTATTTGTTTACTAAGTTAGGTGAACAATGTTACCAAAAGAATAGTCCCAGCGAATGACCTCAAGAATCTGCCCCAGCTTAATTTGTCTTCAATTTGTCTAATCCTTCCAGGGGAAAATTATGTTCCCTGCTTGGAGTATTCTTTTTTGGAAGCCAGTGTATCTTAGCATTTGCTGAGAGAGTCACGCTCACTTTTCCAAAATGAATTTCACATATTTCAGAAATCTATCCATCTTAAAAAAAATGGTAATTTGTTCAAAGAGTCACAACTGACCCTACATTCCATTTTTGAAGACTGGAAGGGAAAGATAGGATTTAAGATGAAAAAATGTATTACTTTTGAAAGAGACACTTCTCTCACATCTATCAAGTTGCTGAATGTTTTGCTCCATTAATTATATATCTTCATCTTGTTGGGGAACATTTATTTATCATAAAGATACATACCCCTCGTTTAACTAACAAATATTAAGTATACCTGCTTAATGAATAAAACAAATTTCCAAACTGATAGAGAAAATAACTAATATATGTAGTACAAGAACTTTGTACCATTCAAGTTTTTACTATGAGATAGTTATCAAATTACTTGCTGCTACAAAGCACAGTATTAAAATGGAGTTTCACATTTGACAGTGGCAGCTTCTTAAATTGTCATCAGCAAAATATGTGGCTGCAATGTGATATAATCTGAATAAGCATGATTTTTGACATTTGCTATTTTTTTGACTTTTAAAAAAATTTATTTTTGACATTTACTATTTCCAACTCCAGACTTTCTTGCATATATACCCATGCACATCCCCACCTCACACCTATGTTTGTAAATTAAGCTAATACTCTCTAAATAAAAAGATGTAAGACCAACAGTTTGCATGAGTTCTTACGCAAATGTCTTTTCACGTTTCTGAGACATTAATTTCTTTTTACTTTTCTAATTACTTTTTCTGGCTTGTAGAAAGAGATGTTAAAATGATACTTTCCAGCAATGATAAATATAACCTGATAGATCTGCATCTGTTAAAAACTATGCTTATGTCTATCCCTTTCATTAGACATACAGCTCCTTCAAGGCAACTTATGGTATCCACCAATCCTTTGATATCATAACCTTTCGCAGTGTCTGGTACACCGAGGCACACAAAGTCTTGCTAGTTAGAACCATGGACAAGCAGGGGGTTCAGAATTATCATTTAAATATAGGTGACTTGCTAAATTACTAGAAATGAGAATAATGTGCTCTACACTGAACTGGACAATAATCAACTAAGTTCTAAACATAGAAGATAGGTTTCCTGCCACAGGCCCAGAGCCAAAACAAAGGAGTTAAGAAATCTCATGAAAAAGACCTAGGAGAGAAAATATTGAAATAAAGTTATTAATTATGTATCACTAACCTCAGGGAAATCAGAATTATTTTATGGATCTATTTCCCAATGTACTAAATGGAGGGTAAAATGCACTATTTCCAAATATGATGAGAGAGATAAGATTAAGAAAAACGTCCACATCTTATTATTCCTATATAATTACTATAAAATATGAAATTAGAAAAATACTTTCCAACTATAATTATCCAATTATAATTTTCATAATACCTTATAGCAAGTTTCTTTACCTCACAGAATAATTCCCAACATTTGATTGTTCATTATCATAACAAGATACCACATTATGGGTAACTGTTGTAAAAGCCAGTAATGTGTGATAGGCACATTCATTTGTACATTTATCATTATTATAGAAAAACTAGAGGATACAGATAAGAAAAATGTCACTTAAAATCCCACTCTTGAATGATGACCACTGTTAAAATTTGTGTAAATATTCAAGTGTTGCATGCACACATGTTAATATGCTATATATAACTTGCTTTTTCCTCCATTCATTATATATCATGAATCTTCCTTTGTCAATAAAAGTATCTACACTTTTTCAATAGTTTGTTAGTATTCCACTGGAAATAATAATTTCTTCACTCTTATTTACTATTATTTAGGTTTCCAAGTTTTTATCATAAACAATGCTGTGATGAACCACTTCCTAGAAACCTGCATTTTTGTGCACTCATCTATCTCTCAGAAAATACTCCCAATATACTTTGTCAAAGGGTGTGAGCCTTTTTAAGGCTTTTGATACATATTGCTCACAAGTTCTCAAGGACTCCTATACTGATACTCTCACAAGTTGTTATCTTACCATATTCCTTTCCTACATCCATGAAAATGCGTGTTATTCTTCTTAATCTATGCAGGCAGGTGAACGGTATCCTATTGTTTTAATCAGCAGTAGTTACTGATTTAACATTTATTCTTATTGGCCTTTTTATTTTGCCTATACAATTCCTGTTCAATATTATCTATTGGTTGTGTCTTTTCTTTATGGGTTTGAGAATGCTCTTTATGAATTAAGGGTATCTGTCATGCATGTTGTAGTTTATCAGTTTATTCTTTAACTGTTGATGGCATTTTTGCCACATGAAACTTTAAGGACTTGGAAAAGCAGGAAGGTGTGTCTCCTGCTTTCCTCTTCTGCTTTGCTGTGTGCAAAACGAGTGGTAAAAAAGGATCTTTGTTTTATTCCTGCCCATAAATGGGAAGGATTTTACTATTTCTCCGCTAGGCACAATGCCAACTGTTTGAGAGTGGTAGCTGAAATAGGAGCACAACAATGGAAGAAAAACACTTCCTTTGCATAGTAACTAAATCTAAAAAACAAATTCAAATGCCTCTTACATTTAATGAGCTGTTAACATGGTTTTTCTCTTTTGATGTATTAGTACTAAATATAATAAACCTTTCTTTGTTATAGTGGATTTTCTAATATACAGCCCATAAACTAGTATACTGAAGTATGAAAATAGTAATTAAAAGTGCAGATTGGGAAGTCAGATGACTTCCTGGTCATCTGGTTCTGGTTGGATCTGCTACTGATTAGCTGTGTAACCTAGCACAGTGACAACATGTCTCTACACCTCAACTGCCTCAGGTATAGAATGGGAATGGAAATAGTATACCTATACCACAGGGCTACTGCGAGGATCAAGTGGGATACTGTGCATGGTACTTGGCAGTAAATATTATTAAAACACGGTTGGGCTTGATATTCATTTTACTTATGAATTTACCATGTATATTCCTAAGTGAAATCAGTTCTTTGTTTTGGCAATCCATATTATTTGGTATTTGGATTACACGAGCTTTTAAGAACATCTGGGAGGCTTTCTTTCTCTCTAGATACTCTGGAAAAATTAATATTTTACAGAAACTAATATTTTTATAAAGTGCTGCTTTTTATAATCAGCTAAAAGATCTACAAAATTTTCAGGCAAGAGGGAAAACAAGCAAGTGATGTGATGGGAGGAGTTAGAGGGGTAGGCCGATCAGCTGTCCGGGGAGCCCCATCTCTGCCACAGCCATGTGGATCACAAGAACTCAATGTGAGGACGCTGAACTAAAACGAACATGTCTTTCCCACCCCTCTGATGCCTCTGAGTGATGTTTGACATGTAGAACTAATTTGTGTCCAAGCTGTTTTAATTACAGCTATCCCAAGGTAGAAAACAACCTCACAGGATGCTTCCTTTTTATTATTACTACTACCACTCCAATATTTTAACTGAAATGAACATCTACTGTAATGAGATAAAAAAAAAAGGATTACATAACAATAATGTTGGATATGTTCTCCTAGAAAAAGTAATGACCTACATTTAAGAGTTGAGTATGGATAGGAAAACCTCAAGTTTTCAAGAATTATCATTCAGCCGTCCAGCTGTGCTGAAAATTTAATTTTAATCCTTGTGTTCACTCCTCTATCACATCAAACTCCTAGATCGTTGTTTGGTGGATTTCAACATAAAGCAAAAAGTATGATTCTAAAATTAGGATAAACAAGGTAGGTAAGTCCTACCTCAAAAAAAAAAAATGCCATAATTTATCCAGATTTCGGAAAATAAGCTCTTAGGAAATTTTCACTCCTTGGACAAATGTATATCCTTTAAATTATACCATATTTAATTAGAAAGTACTGACAGGGGTACCTGGATGGCTCAGTCGTTATGTGTCTGCCGTCGGCCCAGGTCATAATCCCAGAGTCCTGGGATCGAGCCCCACATCAGGCTCCCTGCTTGGTGGGAAGCCTGCTTCTCCCATTCCCACTCCCCCTGCTTCTGTTCCCTTTCTCACTGTGTCTCTTTCTGCCAAATAAATAATAAAAAAAAGAAAGATAATTTCTAGATCAGACATGGTGACTGCAACCCAAATTTATTCAATTTTTAAGAAGTAATAAAAACACTTTTATTAAACACTTTTGTTGAACATGTTTAGGTAAAATATCTTAAGTTTATAATTCCAAATATCAGACTAATAATGAAAATGCAAAAATTATTTGAATCTATTTTCATGGTCCACATATACTGGAAATGCGAAACAAATAAAACAGACATATGACTATTTGGGCTTCAGAGAAAATATCAGGAGGCTAACACAGCCATAAACAGTCTTAAAAATGTCACCCTTTATGACTACAAACAAGCAGATTATATTCTAGACTTTATTTCCCAAAATTATAAATATTTTCGATATAATCCTATTTTAGGGGCTGCTGGGTGGCTCAGTGGGTTAAGCCTTTGCCTTCGGCCCAGGTCATGATCTCAGGGTCCTGGGATCGAGCCCCACGTCGGGCTCTCTGCTCAGCGGGGAGCCTGCTTCCCCCTCTCTCTCTGCCTGCCTCTCTGCCTACTTGTGATCTCTCTCCTCTCTGTCAAATAAATACATAAAATCTTAAAAAAAAAGATATAATCCTATTTCAAATATAAATTCAATAATTTTATTAAACTTTAGCTAAGGAGAAATGAAAATGTATTATGATAGTCTGACATTACTTAAAGCTGAGTTTTCATATTTAGGACATAGAAAATTTGAAAGGAACACTTTTAACGGAAGCAATTTTAAAGGTAAAGACAAAGGTTCTATTTTAGTAAACTGAAGTCAGGAAGATTTACTTGAAAGAAAACTGGAAAAAATCTCCTTTGTAGCAATCTTTGTAAAAAAAAAAAATTCTAACTATTCCAAATTCTTTCAACTTAAAAGAAGACTGCCATCTAGGTGAGATGTTTACAGTAGATATGTAATAGATAGATATACAAGGTTTTCCCTGAAAAGGGCTTTTTGCTTCAGATCTCGAAGGAAAAATAAATTGAATCCACTTTTGTATTTAGGTCACACCTCAAACTAATGTAACTGATGTTAATTCCACCAAGTAAAATTGCTAACATGAAAGCTCTTAAAATTCTTTAGCTTTAATTCTTTCTCTAAAATCTATACGATAATTTTTATGCTTACTTTTATTTTATCTACGAATACAACTTCAACTATGAAATTCAGTTCAACACTTTGTATATGTCAGGTAATACAGAAGCATGCCACAAACCCTTTGTATTTCTCTATTTAGCTGTGAAAAGGGAAAAGAATAAAATTTTTAAATACAGTTCCTGAATTGGCCCAAATATACTTACTTGTAGAAACTTACATTTAAAGCATAGCTGTCTCCAAAGTGACCCTGTTCTCCCCAACATCTCCCAGGTTACCTTCGAAAACAGAGTATTCCAAACTAAGAGGGAATCTGACAGTAGGACACACTGATGCAGGTTCAGCTGAATGGTTAATCCCCTATAATCTTGCATAGGCTTTGTGTTCAGGAAGATGCTCTGAGATGATGAGTGTAAGATGATGAATTAATAGGGAAAGAAAGCTTTGAAGACAAATGAGGACACTGGAAAACAAAAGGCTGAAAAACTGAAAATTTTATAACATTCCCCTAAAATGATACATATTTTTCTCCTCAGAACAGAAGAAGTATTAAGATACATTCTCAATTTTGGCTTTTTTTAGGAAGACAATAATGATCTGTGCCAAAAAATTTCTCATCTTGAAATGAAAGTGTATGAAGGAAAAGACTCCTTAAGAAATATATACCAACCATACCTTGATGAAATTTATTCCAGTGTGGGGTAGGAGTTCTCCAATTCTGAAGGTAAAAAATTGGTCATTTTATTCTATTTTAAAAGACA
>CM052806.1:33331998-33510618 GCA_028533885.1 Nasua narica | reverse complement strand
TCAATTTTGGCTTTTTTTAGGAAGACAATAATGATCTGTGCCAAAAAATTTCTCATCTTGAAATGAAAGTGTATGAAGGAAAAGACTCCTTAAGAAATATATACCAACCATACCTTGATGAAATTTATTCCAGTGTGGGGTAGGAGTTCTCCAATTCTGAAGGTAAAAAATTGGTCATTTTATTCTATTTTAAAAGACACACAGATTTTCCTGAAAAGATAGCCACTTTCAGCTTAGAAGATACAGGTTCAAGCTCTGTTCTTGGTTATTCCAGAAATTCTGCTTGCATCGTGTTCATAATTTCAACAAACCCTATACAACTCTTCCAAAATGAACTTTTTCAACCTACTGAACAGAATTCATGCCCACACGCTGATGTTCACCTCAGCAGCATTTGTCTCTGTGAAGCACATCAAAATCACTCAAACATCAAATTGCTGATTTGATAGAATGATTTATTTTCCCATTACAGGAAAGTCATGAGTGACTTGCTCTGAGGTACGTTTCTGAGCTATGAAGGACATCTATTAGAAAGCTCCACACTTGAAGGTTTCTCTTTAGATGATAACATTTTATGGCTGGACAGTCTCTGCAGGTACCAGATTTCCTGTCGTATCCAACTGCATACATTTACAAGTGCATGCAGAAACGGGACACTCTGCATGGTCCCTAAAAAAAATAGGTCAAGTAACAGTTAAAAATCTAAATTAAGCATAAACATACATACATTTACCTATCTACCTATCTCTATGCAGAATGCAATGTTCAAAATGATATTTGAAAAATACAGGAATTAAAACCCAAAGACAAAAAGCATGAAAAGAATTAAATAAAAATGACTAACAAGCCAAATTGGGGAGAAAGTTACTGAAAAGTGAATAGCTTTACCTTTTAAATACATAACAAGATATCTGATTTACAGTTAGGAAAGTGACAGGGATGTGCTCAGAGTTTTAATTAAAGCTAACATGACAAACTGGGCGTAAAAGTTTTAGCAATGAGGAGTAAAGAACCACTGGCACTATTTAAAGTAGAATTAAATATGGCTTGAGTCTCTATTGCATGAAATGCTTACTTACTATTATAAGAAGTTTATTTAGATGATAAGTGATACAGTTGTTTGATATGTATACTCCATCATTTAATTTCTAATTTCAATGACATACTATGATAGGATATTAGGCTAGTTGTAAAAAAACAAACAAAACTATAAACATATCCTCTCTCCAAATAATACTATTCAAACATTTAACCCATACATAATATTTAAACTATTTCTTATATATAAGTATTAATTTTATAGTTTAAGATTACATAGGATATTTAATGACAGAAATGTTGACACCACCTTTGTTAACTCAGGTGACAGCAAAAAAGAAATTTATTCTTTGGCTATATAAACCTGAACTATTTAAAAGGCCATTTGCTCTACCTCCTCTAACTCCAAGCCTATTAAAGAAGAAATGTACTGATTACCTGAACCAACTAAGCATATGACCAGCATGTCCACCATGCCTGCAATTGTGACACCATGTGAACCAGTTGTTAAATTGAGCTAATTTTTTATCCTTGCTCAAGTCTACTTTTTCATCTGATTTGGATCCTCCTATGGGTTAAAGAAAATTATCTTCATTAACTGTCAAAATATTTTATTCAAAGCTTCTTAAAAGGTATTTCTAAAACTACATCAAAATACAAATCACACATCATATTGAAATAGCAATTTTAATGCCATGATCTGGTTTAGATTGAAAAACTATTGGATAACAGGAGTTTCCTTACATTTTTAATAGTCAATAAAAAAATGAGAAAATTTAAATTAACAAATCCACTAAGAAGCAATCTGAATTAACAACCTTAGAAAAACAATCAGCTTAAAATCTTCCCACAGAGAAAATACCATGTCCAGTTTATAGCTGAGGTCTAACTAACCCTGAAAGAACAGGCAATTTTCTATTTTCTATACAAACTCTTCCAAAAAACGCTGAGGAAAATGCCCCAATGTACTTCCTAAGGCTGGCATAACTTTAATAACAAAAGCAGACAAAGATAATATGAGAAAGGCAGATTATAGGCCGATCTCTCTCC
This sequence comes from Nasua narica, assembly GCA_028533885.1. Lineage (NCBI taxonomy): Eukaryota > Metazoa > Chordata > Mammalia > Carnivora > Procyonidae > Nasua > Nasua narica. The sequence goes on along the minus strand of CM052806.1, from coordinate 33,508,530 downwards.
TTGAACAGACATAAAAATCCAAAGGAAAACATGAGCAGTTATTATTTAGTAATTCTACTTTTAGGTACATATACTAGAGAAACTTTTGTACATGTTAAAAGGATTCATATGCAGAAATGTTCACAACAATATTGTTCATAACACTAAAAATCTGGAAACAACCAAAGTGCCCACAACCATAGCAGAAAAAACTGTGTTACAGCCCTAAATAGAATACCAAATACTGGGGTGCCTGGGTGGGTCAGTCATTAAAGTGTCTGTCTTTGGCTCAGGTCAGGATCCCAGAGTCCTGGGATCGAGTCCCACATTGGGCTCCTGCTCAGCAGGAAGCCTGCTTCTTCCTCTCGCACTCCCCCTGATTGTGTTCCCTCTCTCCCTATGTCTCTCTCTGTCAAATAAATAAAATCTTTATTAAAAAAAAAAAGGAATACCAAATACTAATGAAATATGAATAAACTACAGCTACATTCTTCAGCATCATTAAAAGTAAAAAAAACCCCAAAAAACAAAAACAATGTTGAGCAAAAAAAGGTAAGCCAAAGGATATATTCCATAAGATTCAGTCATATGGAATTTAAAACACAGACAAAACTAAACATGTGATAGAACTATACAGATAATCAAGGAACTAAATAGCACACAGTTTAGGGCAGTAGTTACCTCTGGGAAAGAGGAAAGAGGTAGTAGTAGGCAGGGAATAATGGGCAAAGGCACTGGTACAGTCAATGTTATCTTAACCAGGACAGAGGCTTCATTGATGTTCGATTTATATGGTACCTGATATATATATATTCCTATCTGTGTTACAGTTCACCAAAAAGTTGAAGAAAAATGTATTATTATGCATGCATGTTTATATGTGTATATCTTCACATATATATTTACATAATTTTTAGTGTTCAAAAAATGCTTATTCTATTAATTGTGGCTATCTTAATATGTTTTCTTTTGTTCTAAAACAGATCAAATTAAAATATTTTAAGATCATATGTAATTAGGGACAAGAATAATGAGTAAATAAAAATATTAAGTTTAATTAAGCCATTGTATACCTATTAAAACATGACGCTATGTTCAAAATTTTACCTAGACCACTGCTGGTCATAGTTTAATGACCACAAGGATGGTCTTACAAATAGATTTTTTTAAAAATACCCATCTGTTTTTGTTAATGATAGTAAAGGATTTATAGGTGGTTCAAGATGTAATATGTATAGGTGGTTAAGATGTAAATACACTGAAATTCTTACTAAAAGCTTCACAAAAACGATTAACAATGAAAAGGAAGAGGAAGAAAACAGAAAGAAAATACAGACCTCTTAAAGATGAACTGTTTTATATTGTATATAACTCATTAAGTGATTTTCAATTTGTATTTGTAACTTCTAACACATGGAACACAGACTGGATTCAGGACAGCTTATTCCTTATGCTTCTCTGATAAAGCTGAAAATATTAAGGTCTACCTCACTACCACATAAAAAAGGCTTTTTAAAGATCAAATAGCTTTAGCAAATGATATATTTAATAAGGGGTCAATAATATTAATATTTTCAAATATTATCAAATATTATTTGATATCTGATACTTGATATTATCAAAATATATTATTTAATAATATCAAAATATTATATTGATTATATAATATCAAAATATTATATTTTATTATAAATAATCATACAATTATTATATTATATATATGTTGTATTATATGTATTTATAGATATATAATATATTTATATTTATTAAATATGTATGTTATATTATATATTGTAATATTAAATTATGATTTAAATATAATAGAATTATATAAATATATAAATTATATAAAGAACTTCTATAACTCAAATATTATATAAGTATTTATTATATTTTATTTATTATATTATATATATTAATATTATATAATTATATAAAGAATTAAAATATTACATAAAGAACTTATATAACTCAACACCAGAAAACACAGAATCCTATTAAAAAATGGGCAGAGAACCTGAATAGATGTTTTTCCAAAGACATACAAATGGCTCAGACACATGAAAAGACAAACATCACTAATTATCACAGAAATGCAAATCAAAACCATAATGAGGTATCACCTGATCCCTATCAGATGGCTAGAATCAAAAAGACAAGAAACAACACATGTTGGCAAGGATATGGAGAAAAGGAAACTTATGAAGTGTTGGGAATGCAAATGGAGCAGCCACTGTGGAAAACAATATCATATAGGTCCTCAAGAAATTAAAAACAGAATGATGATCCAATAATTCCAATATTGGGTATTTACTCAGAGAAAATGAAAACACTTAACTCAAAAAGGTATATGCACCCCTACGTTTATTGCAGCATTATTTACAATAGCCACGACACGGAAGCAACCTAAGTCTCCATCAATAGACAAATGGATAAGGAAAATGTGGTATACATATAGAAGTAATATTACAAAGCCATAAAAAGGACGAGATCGTGTCATTTGAGACAACATGGACCTAGAGGGTATCATGCTAAGTGAAATAAGTCAGACTCAGAAGGACAAATATCATACAATTCCATTCGTAAATGGAATTTAAAAAAAATAGACAAAAAGCAGAATCGGACCCATAAATACAGAGAACAAACTAACTGATGGTTGTCAGAGGGAAGGTGTGGGGGGTTAAGCAAAATGGGTGAAGGGGAGAGGGAGATACAGGCCTCCAATTACGGAGTGAGTAAGTAACAAAAGGCAGAACATAAGGAATACAGTCAATGATATTGTAATACTGATGTAATAGGATAGATGGTAGCTATACTTGTGAACAAGGCACAATGTATCAACCTGTCAAATCACTAGGTTGTACACCTGAAACTTATGTAACATTGTGCGTCAACTATACTCAAAAAAGATCAAATAGTTTTTAATTTCCATTTTTTTTCGTATTTTAGATAGTTATAACTTTTAAAAGATTCATACTGAATTATAAAGATAAGTGCTATACAACAGTTGAGGAAAACTAGGGTTTCATGTACTCACTATCTATACTACTATTACTACTACTACTACTACTATTACTAAGAGTAAGAAGGAAACCAGTACATAATCTAACTCTAAAAAAGGTACTACTCCTTTACATTAAGCTCTATAAGGGCAGGAATTTTTGTCTGTTTTGTTCACTGTAACATTCCTAGCACTTAGAACAATAGGTGCTAAATAGATACTTGTTGAATAAATAACATTTAAAATGCTAAATGTGTTTATAACAAACATTACAGTTATAAATATTTATAAATAATTATAAAGGTTTATAATTATAAACATTATTTTCAACAGAGTTCCAATCTTTAAAGTATTGAGTATAAAAATATGCAACCCTCAGTTAAATAAGCTTATGGAAATCCTGGCCATCTGGATCATGAACCATGATGGATGGATGACATCTCCAATTGCAAACAAAGCATCAGCGGGGGTTGTACACCTCAATCTTTAAACTGCTTCGAGTTAGCATTTTATTTCTATTAGGTCCTGTCTTATTTTGGAACTCAGAACCTTCTGATTTTATGTATTAAAAAAGCATATGCTTATTACAGCTAACCCTTAAAACATGAGTTTGAACTGTGTGGGTCTGCTTGCATGTGGATTTTTTGCAGTATGGTACTGTAAGTATATTTTCTCTTCCTTATGATTTTCTTAACATTTTATTTTCCCCAGCTTACTTTACCACAAGAATACAGTATATAAATACACAATGCATACAATACATGTTAATCAACTGTTTATGTAAGGATTCCAGTCAACAGTAAACTACTAGTAGTTAATTTTTGGAAGGGTCAAGAGTTATACCTAGATTTTTGACTATTCAGAGGTTGGTGCCACTAACCCTCATGTTGTTCAGGGGTAACTATTTCGCAATTAGCTCAGCAATTCTTTAAAGATTATACTCAGGTTTCCCTAATTTTCCTAACAAATTTATTTCATGATAGTCTACTTTCCTAGGCCCCTGTCATACAGATGCAACTGCTAGTTCCCATACACTCTCTGTACTTATATTCACCAATCTCTACCTTAGTGCATGCTTTTCATTATTTGTCTACACCTAGAAAGGCCTCTCTAAAATCTTCACTCCCAAACTTTTTAAAAGGACCTGCTTAAACAGCATTTTCTTTCTGAAGTTTTCCAGATATCCTTCAAAAAAGAAGTACTCTTTCCCTCTTTCAAAACCCCTGATACATTTTTTATACAATATTCCTTATTCACCTCAAGGAGCTAAACACGTTTCAGAATACAAAATGCTTGGGATTTTAGAGAAATAATGAGCAAATATGACAATTCTGGGAAAGTCTGAGGCAGCATTCTGTAATCAAAGACCTTAAGAGCCTCATGTCAATTCTGAACAGGATTTTTGTTTGCTTGTTTGTTTTTGATCATACGAGATTACTGTAAACTCGTTAAAAAGAAAATTTGGATTTTCAGATCTTTTTAGAGATTTTGGAATGACAGATAAGGGATTCTAGATGACTATTTTCTTAAACATATCATTTCTTATTTTATCCATGCTCATTTTACACTATAAGCTCCACAAGGATCTTTGATTTATCTCAGCATTTTAGTCTTAGCAAGTATTCATATACACAAAAAATTATTACTGAAGCAAATTTCAAATAAAATTTCTAAAGCAAATAAGAAAAAATGTTAACATTTTATAAACCTGAGTATTGAATATTCATTCATTAACAGTATAACAGAGAGGTTGAAATGTTTTGCTTTTTCTTCAAATTTTAGAAAACTGATTTTCTTTTTTTACCTATTTCAAAAATAAAAAAGATTGAAAAGTTAATATCTAGCAAAAAAGAACAGCACTTAGGCCATTATGGCTTCCTGAGGCTTATGGTCTGAAAGCTGTATTGAATTCTACTATTTTTATGTATCCCAGTTCATATATAACTTATTTATGCAGTATTTTGCCTTGTTCTTTCCCTACAGTGGATTTTTGTTCCAAATTACTTTCTATTTACTAGTATCAGGACCATAAAAGTGATCAACATGCAATATATAAAATGAAAATCCTTGATTAAAATTTAAATCAAAACTAATATATAAATTTGAAAACATTACAAATTGCCTTTATTAAAAAAAAGGCATCTAACTTGAAAAATAATTACTCAGCCAATGATACCAGCAGACCTCTTCCACAGATGTTAATGTAATAAAACTATTGACATGAACCAACTGCAGAACAGAATTATAAAATTTCATTAACTAAAAAGCATCTCTAACACCTTATATGAACGAGGGCCAAAGTAACTCTCATTGTTACAGACTGAATGTCACAGAGGTAGAACTAATACAATAGGCATTCTCAAACCATATCCAGTTCTTGGTTATACCAGTATGCTAAATACTCAAATGTTCTTAATTAAAATTTCTGCCACAGTGTAATTTTCAAGTTAAATCAATAGTTCAAATATTTCTAGCCACTGAATACATTATATTCAATTATCTACCGTTCTCAACATTTTTTCTATATGTACCATAAGCAGTAACAATAATTCTATTATTTCTAACCATTAAAAAAATACATATATTCACTACGTAACTGACAAATTAACAGAAGCAGCACCAAAACTTGGAAGTAAAGGGATGTGATTTCTAGATTAACACTTTCTCTACGTATTTCACAGGTAGATTTTTAAAGATTAAAAAAGAGAATGTGAAAGTGCTTTAAGAAACCAAAAGCTCTTTGAGTACAAGGTATTTGTTAATAAATGAGGGTGCACTGACTTTTTTAAACAAAAAATCTGAGGGATCTCCTCCTAGAAAAAGTGGTAAGAAAATAGTATAATATAGGATTACTTAATATTTAAGATCTTTTCACAAACTTTAAATTGGCCATCAATTGTGACGTTACTTGTGATACCATGAATACAGATTTTACTTTTAATGTATAGGTTTTACAAATCCCAGGAAATACAAAACCTCTGAGCCAGCAAAGTGGCTTGTCCTTAGAAATAATATAAACTCAACCTTGTACGTCTTCTATTGACAACATTAAATCAGTTATGTAGGAACAATTTCAGCTCAGAAAATATATTATAGAATTACGTCATACCAGGACAGCTTGAAACAGGTGTTCCCATATTAATGAGGCAAAGTGCACATCGAGGAAGGGGTTTTCGACAGCCAGGGCAACTTGTGACTTTAGATTTTGTTGGTGACCCACTGACACCATACTGACTAAAACCTCTGCCCTGATGAGGCACAGTTGAACAGCTGTAGGAGATCGACTTGCCACAAAAATTGCAACTCACAAACACCTATACAATGAATAAAAGGAGGAGTAAGAATAATGAAAACTTTATAAATAAAATTAAAAGTTTGATCCTAACAAACTACTCTTAAATAATTTTTAAGGTTTACTTTATACTATAAAATAACTTGTTATCTGCTAAATTTGACTAGTTTTCATTTGGATTTCCACTTAGCAGTGACACTGAGTACTTCTCCTCTGCCACCTGTTTAGTTATATCCTTTCTAACACCACTGACATCTGTAGAAAAACTTGGAAACATTAGATAACAGCATTTTAGAAATAACAAAGACTTTAGAATTCACATTAGAACATTACAAAATAACCCAGTGTAAGTTCTGATCCAAAGTTCAATGATTTCATTTCCTCAACAAAATTTTCTTATAAAGAAAGCATTCATTTCCAAAGACAAAAGGAAGGACCCTATAATGTCAAATAGCTAGAATTTTAGAATAATAGTAATAGAAAATTTCATTTTGCTTTTACATTAAATTCCTGGACTCTTAAATACATATAGATTAATAACAAATATTATCATGTAATGCTATTTTACAAAAACTCAGGTTGTTTTAAAATAATCACTAATTCCTCAACTTTCTAAAATAAGAAAACAGCACCATCCAGTGCTCACATTGAGGATATATTTGGTATTTAATGTCCAAATTTAGATACAGTGATCTCATGTCATGTGTTTTATGTGATAACTGAGCTCATGTTTTTTAAACTAATATTAAAAGAAAACAATTTCCATATATAATTAGACATATAGACATATGTATATACTGTCAGAGAAAAAAACAAATCCTGTCTTATTACATATAAATAATGGAGAAAAATTTAATATACAAATAGAATTTATAAGATAGTATAATAGTTTAGATTTGGAAAGGGCTTGGAATACATTAGAAAAGTTGAGCTCTTAGATTGATTTAGGTTTGCCTAAGACCCTCTAGGCTTGCTGTCGTTTGCTCTAGCTCAGACCAAAGCTCAAGCCACTGAGATGATTGTTAGGAAGTGGCAAGACCAAAAAAACAGGATGGTCAAGGACAGAGTGCAGTATAGGATAAATAAAGACATTAATAGCTACTCAATATAACCAAAAGGATGAGCTAATAATTATTTGTTAAATTGAGCTCTAAATTTACCCAATATAACATGCTGTGAACACTTCTCTTTTGAGCTACATTAAGCACATATTACAATTTGATTCTCTCCAAAATAATGTACTTACTTACCTGTGCTAAAGGCTTAGAACTAGGATCCAACTTACTCCTATGAATATCAAACTCAGCTCGTTTGTGCCAAAACCTCCAGGCATCTAATAAATTTCTATAATTCTCAATCCAGTACTGAACTCTTTCATCTTTAAGAACATCTAAAGGAGAACCCTAAAAAGAAAACATGAATTAATACAGTTGCTTAGAAATTTTCTGGCTAAGCCAGAGAAATAGGCTCCCTTTTTGCAAAAAGCTGGCGCATAATGAGGATATAGATAAAATAATTGATGGAAGCTTCTTTAATTACTTTAAGCTGGCCTCTACTAATGACATAAATGTGTACTATATATATTATCATTAATCCTGGCCAGGAAAGTGTAATTCTCTATCCCTTATTTAAATTAAGGACCCAAGAGTAAACAATTCACTTTTCTACTTGAATACAATAAAAAGTTATGTGAATACTTTGTCCCCAAAATTAAAACCCCTGCATTCATAAAATTTGCTTATACTTCAGCTTATATTGCTTATAGCTTCAGCAATACTGAAAAAGAAAAACAAAACCGGAAGCATTATGATTCTAGATTTCAAACTATATTACAAAGCTGTAATCATCAAGACCGTATGGTACTGGTACAAAAACAGACACATAAATCAATGGAACAGAATAGAAAACCCCAAAATGAACCCACAACTATATGGTTAACTCATCTTTCAACAAAGCAGGAAAGAATATTCAATGGAAAAAAAAAAAGTCTCTTCAAAAAATGGTACTGGGAAAACTGGACAGCAACATGCAAAAGAATCAAACTGGACCACTTTCTGATACCATACACAAAGAAAAACTCAAAAGTGATGAAAGACCTAAGTGTGACACAGGAAACCATCAAAATCCTAGAGGAAAACACAGGCAGAAACCTCTGACCTCAGCCACAGCAACTTCTTACTAAACGTATCTCCCGAGACAAGGGAAACAAAAGCAAAAATACACTACTGGGACTTCCATCAAGATAAAAAGTTTCTGTACAGCAAATGAAAAAAACAACAAAACTAAAAGGCAGACTACAGAATGGGAGAAGATATTTGCAAATGCCTTATCAGATAAAGGGTTGGTATCCAAAATCTACAAAGAACTTAACAAACTCAACCCTCCAAAAACAAATAATCCAGTTAAGAAATGGGCAGAAAACGTGAATAGACACTTTTCCAAATAAAACAACATCCAGATGGTTAAAGACACATGAAAAGATGTTCAACATCACTCAGCATCAGGGAAATACAAATCAAAACCACAATGAGATACCATCTCCCATCTGTCAGGATAGCTAAAATTAACAACACAAGAAATAAGGTGTTGGTGAGGATGAGGAGAAAGGGGAACCTCCTTACACTGTTGGTGGGAATGCAAACTGATACAGCCACTCTGAAGAACAGTATGAGGTTCCTCCAAAATAGAACTACCTTATGATCCAGCAATTGCACTATTAGGTACTTACCCAAAGAATACAAAAAAACAGATTCAAAGGGACACATGCACCCCAATGTCTATAGCAGCAATTCCACAATGGCTGAACTATGAGAGAGAGCCCAAATGTCCATCGACTGATGAATGAAGATGTGGTATATACAATGGAACATTACTCGACCATCAAAAAGAATGAAATCGTGCCATTTGCAATGACATGGATGGAACTAGAGTGTATGTATTACACTAAATGAAATAAGTCAGCCAGAGAAAGACAAATGCCATATGATCTCACTTATATGGGGAATTTATGAAAGAAAACAGATGAACGTATGGGAAGGGGCAAAAGAAATAAAGGAGAGATGGAAACAAGCCATAAAAGACTTAAAGATAGAGAACAAGATGAGGGTTGATGGAGGGAGGTGGCTGGGGGATGGGCTAGACAGGGGATGGGTATTAAAGAGGGCACTTGTGATGAGCACTGGGTGTTGTACGTAAGTGATCAATCACTGAATTCTACTCTAGAAACCAATACTGCACTGTAAATTACCTAAAATTTGAATTTAAAAAAATTAAATTAAATGCTTTCTAAAGATCCTAAGCAAGCAAAGGCATACCCACTCAATGAAGAAAAAAGGTGGTTAACCACTGTTTTTCTTTAAATTGCTGCCACACTGCACTAACCTGCAACATGCAGTAACTTGCTGTTTGGACATCTCCAGTTCTATCGACATAACTCTCCATTAAGTCCACTCCATCTTTAGTAAGGCCTGTAAGCAGTATTCCTTCCAAATTTCCAGCCTCTTTCATTTCGTTGGTCAACTTTTCAATATATCTATTTAACTGGAAAATTTAAAGTGATTTTTCTGAAGCAATCTGTTTCACTATATACTTTGTACTTCAAAACTTATCCGTTAGGAATAGTTTCATTTTTATGGAACACATTTTAAAACAAATCCCTTGCAAAAATTTTGATGTATTCTCTTAAGAAGTCTGTATCTATCATAAATTACAATGCAGTATCTGTGAGTATTTAAAATACTTTTTAAAAAAGGCATTTATTATATTTTATTATTCCATAGAAGCAATATAGAGGGTTAACTATTCAAATTTAAAGAGAACGGTCCCTCAGTATTCTGCAAAGTTCTTGCTGCAAGAGAATCATAGAATCTGAGATGAAAGGGAACTTGAAGATTATCAAAAATAATCATCTGTTGGTAAAGTCTCTGACTTCACCCCATCCCAACCTCTAGCCAAGAGTCCTCTATGTTCCCCCAGCAATTCCTCATTATTATAGCACTTAGCACCTTGTATTACTGGTTGTTTATGGGCATTCCTTTCTCACTATACACACAGAATATGCATTCGATACTTTTATTATATTAAGAAATGAAGGAATTCTTTTATAGCATCGTAAAAGGGTGAGTTCAATGTCTTTATCTGTACACCAAAAGCAGAAATAAACTAAAATATTAAGTCAGGATTCTTAAACAATTCAGGCTATAGTACACATGTCTACAGTATCTTGATCTAACAAATTATTACTTTACTTTTTTAAAAGAATTTATATATAAATGCTACATATACATATTTGTACATAAAGATTAGTTTCTTAATCCAGTAAGAGGAAATATTAATTACTTCAAATACAGAATTAAATTAGTTTTTACCTGACTATCACTAAGGAATTTACAAGCAAATGCCACTCTGTCACGTACGGCAACTTTGTTTTCATACTGAAAAGAAGAGCAAGAAATTACTTGTAGGTGCTTGAGTTTTAAATTCTTGCAGACTACTCTGCATACTTAATATGCAATTTTATTTTCAAAAGTATTAGTACGTTATTGTGTATATATTGGCAGAGCCACTGATTGCCTAATATGCCTTTTTTAATGTATCCCTCTAGAAACTCAGTGCTCAGGTTAATCCTGAAAAGTAAAAATTTACATCTTAAATACTGACCAATTCAGTTTAAAAACATTCCTGTTCAGTCTTATGTAATTGCAACATAAAATAAAAGCAGTGATGTATGGTTCAACAGATTTAGATGCCATGTAATCCTTCTGTCACAGAAATTAATTTTGAGGAAACTGAGAAAATCTTTTCTGGGATGCTAAGTTAATTCACAAATCTAGGAAATCTGTGAATTATCAGTGAATATACCAGTGTGAACACACCAATACAGAATTTGGAAAAACTATCAACACATGTCTCTAAATATTAAGGGGTAAGTTTTAAGATATACCCTTATAGACACACTTTTGTGGCCATAGTAAAATACAGTTATAAAGGTGGTTTGTGACAAAATTTTCAGGGGTATTGTGATACTTAAATTTTTGTATACCTTTCAACATTGTAAAACTCTATTTTGAATTTCTACAAATGTAGAAAGGTAATTAATTTTGTAGTAAGGAATCAACAGTCTAAAGGCGGAGAAAAGATCCTATTTCCATTGAAGTCATTCTATGAAATATAGTTTTCCTACTTTAAATGTAAGATCATTTCAGTTGGTACCTATCCTAGCAAGTTTTCTCAATCATAAAATATGGTTCTGCCCTTAAGACTGAACGTATTTGGTACAAACTACATTTAATTCTTTAGATTCAGGTGGAGGTGTTACTATTTGAAGGGGAAAGTGTTATAAATATTAGCTCAGAAAACATTAGCTGTATAGAAAATATTAGAAACAATAGCTGTAAAAATACAGCTCAGAAAACTAAAACCCAAAAAAGTTAACTGGCCAGCTGAAGTAACTAAACTGGAGCAAGGACTCAGACCATCATCTTCTGATTTCCCAATTGGGTACTTTTCATTAGATTACTACAACTTAACAATTTTTAACAAAGGATATGTTAATTATAATTATTTACATAGAGTATAATTAGGTACACTCTCAAGGCAGTTTAAAAATATGAACTTCCTATTCAAGGTAAGATACACCTTACCTAATAACCCAAATTTAGGTATAAGAAAATGAGAGTATTTATAATAGGTCATTTAATTTAAAATACAGAAATTTAATATTTAAAGACTTCTTCTCTATCAATTTAAAATTTGAACAATCCACCTTTTTCTAGTCTTCACATACTTTACTACTTCCTGAAAATAATATTTCTTCAAAATGCAACACTTAAAGTCTTCCATTTAACAAAAAGAAGTAACAACAAACAAAAACCCAACATACTCTTGGATATTAATTTGAAGTGGTTAGAAAGTTCAACAGTTCATTTATTAAAAGTAATGGACAAAATATATAAACTAAGGAATGGTCAAAATGGACACTAACAACATTTATTAAAATCTTCATTAAGATATCTCAATAAAATACATGTTTTTATAAATACTTAGGGACTGACACTTAAATGAATTATTCAAGCAATGTGTCTTTGGTATGAAGCGCCACAATGGCAAACACAAATTTCATGTTAGAAAGCTCTTCTCAGTGGTAGAAAGAGGTCCAACAATGTGAAGAAAGTTGTAGTACTAATGTGAAGCTTAAAACCCAATAACTGAAACTTACAAGCACATCTCATTTCATTCTTCCTTTCCCCACTTTGTGATAAAGAACCTATTTGGTGATGTGCTTATAGGTGATTAAAGTAGATAAAGCAATGAAAGACCAAATAATGAAAAAATGAAATAGTTCACTGTAAGTAGTGTGATCATATATCTTTCAAACTGGTACGTGTCTGAGAATACAAATACTAACCTGGACAAGATATATAGTCATTCTGATTATAATTGATCCTGTTGTTTATTTACTTAACTAAACCCAAAAATATGCACTTTTAAAAAATTACAGTTCAATATAATTGTAGAATTGTTTATATAATTATAGAATTCTAGAGCTGCTCCTAAGCTAAAGGATAAATCCTATGCCCTCTATGTCTGTAAATTATATTGTTAAAACTACTTAAAAAATCAAGTTTATTATCAGCTAACTGTAAAATGACATTCAAAAAGAGGTGCTCAAAAACATTTAAGATACTTTATTTTAAATAATACAAAATACATAAAAATATAACAATATTTTATGCAATGGACATTTGAAAATTTTAACAAGGTTAGATAAAAACTCCTAGCTTAGGAGAGAGTCAATTATCATATGGTCTCACTTACGTGTGGAGTATAAAGAAAATCATGGAGGGCATTGTGAGAAGGAAGGGAAGGTGAATGGGGGGAAATCGGAGGGGGCGATGAACCAGGAGAGACTGTGGACTCTAAGCAACAAACTGAGTTGTTTTGAGGGGAGGGGGTGGGGGGTTGGGCAAGCCTGGTGGTGGGTATTGAGAAGGGCACGTATTGCATGGAGCACTAGGTGTGGTGCATGAACAATCTATCTTATAACACTGAAAAAATAAAATAAACATATTTGGGGGAAATAAATGAGAAAAAAAAAAAAACCAACTCCTAGCTTAAAAGTCTTCTCAAACAAAAATTTGCTTACCAATACTCCATCATAAGATCCTGTCTCACTTGTCAGAAATGCAAACATGACACACAGATATGGGTTATTTAATTGTAGTCGTAGAGTGCTGCACATTTCTCTCCAAAGGGAATTTTTCTCATCCGTATATCCCGATAAAGCCATGGCTACAACGTTGAGATTCAGATCACCTGCATATTAAAAACAGTCGGCTAATCAAAGTGAGCAAAAGCTTAATACCTCCTCTTCCAGTTCTTAAACCATAAACAAAGATCAGAAGGTGACGTTTACCTACGGAAAAATAAGCCCACTAGAATTAAAAGGTTTTGATCCAGACTGGAAAATTTGGCAAGGATCACAAGCAAAAATTTCCATTCTTATAAAACTTTTGTCCATATTGTTAACCCTGTGAGAGACAAGAACATCTTTTAAACCACAACAAAGGAACATCTTCCTAACTCCTGCTCAAAACAATTTATGTCCAAATGGAAGGAATATTTGATTCAGGGAAATTACCTTCTCTTTAGTCCTTAAAAAGTTATTGAAATCACTGGAAAGATATTTGTCCCCTACTGACAGTATAGGTGTTCAAATCTAACACCAAATTTTCCAGGTATACATGACAGGGAAGTTTCATGCTCCCAGGTCGTAGCAAAATTGTAATCAGAAATGGCTTTAAATATCAAATTCTTTTTTCATCTTCTATTTGTACTCTCAAATGGGGAAGACTTATAATAGAGCAAAAGTGAAAGGAAAGAGGCCACTCTGGGCAAAACATTAGCTTTTTCAACCTTTTTACTGCAAGTAAATACATTACAGATAATTTCACGTTTTTCTCTATGGTACAACAGAAGTGTAATGGTTTCAAAATGGACCAGCAAGTAAGAATTAAGCATTCTGAATACCAGAAATAATTTGCTAGGTGTATTAAAAATCAATACCTATATACACCTTAGTTATTTTCAAATGAAATATTCCTGATAAGAAAAAAACCTGAATTTCTGGATTGAATTTATTTGCATGAGTATTCTCTTGCAAAATGTCAGAGTAAAAACTTTAACGTGTTTCACTGTTTCTTCCTTTTAAAAAAATATTACATGGAAACTATGTTTAAATCACCAGACTCAAGCAGAAGCATTTTCCTAGCACAAAGTATGATTTCTATAATACTCTATATAAATCTAAAAGTGTCATTTATAGTTTCCTAAAAGCCATCCAATAACCACCCAAAAGATGAAGTAAAAATACTCTCAAATGTTTGCCAAAAGAATGCTTGCAAACAAACAAGAATGCTTAAAACTGAAGTAGTCCTAATCTTCAAGAAAATACATTTAAATGTGAACATCTTTTAAAGAAAAAGCATTAAAAATGAATGCATTTGAGCATTCACTGTAATATTATTAGAATGGTACTTAAGACACATTTTGTCTTTAGACACATTATGTTCTTTACAGACATAAACCAAGGCACCAACAAAAGGATGGGCTAATACTTTCTCAGATACAGTTCTGTGTTCTCTTTCAAAAAATTTACACAAATATACTGACTAAATATTTGAGAGTTACCAGCATCTTTTCTTTTTTTTCTTTTTTTTTTAAAGATTTTTATTTATTTATTAGAGAGCGAGAGACTGAGAATGAGAGGGGAGAAGGTCAGAGGGAGAAGCAGACTTCCCGCAGAGCCGGGAGCCCGATATGGGACTCGATCCCAGGACTCCGGGATCATGACCTGAGCCGAAGGCAGCTGCTCAACCAACTGAGCCACCCAGGCGCCCCCAGCATCTTTTCTTTAAAGGATTCTATGAACTACGATGATCTTAGACTATAACGTGGTACCTTTTTCTGAAGATGCCCCTTCATTCAGAATTTGGATGGCTCGTCGAATATCCAAGTTGAACAGCGCCACAGCAGCAGCTCTCTCCCACTCCCCTTCTTGTACGAGGGAGTTCAAAAATGGCCCCACATCTACATCCGTTCCTTTCTTTATCCACCCACAAAGCTGTAAAGCTAAGATTCTCTCTTCATTTAAATTCTGAATATCACTTTGCTTATCCAAACCACTCCAATTATGTCTGCTGCTTTCCACCGTTCCTAAAAAAAAAAAGTATTTTTATATTAGTTGCTTTATTATTACTTTTCAAAATATATTTAGAAAATAAGTCTGTTTTACACAGATCATTTCAACATCATACTTTGGATAGAGAGCTTCTCTCTCTCCCTCTGCCCACTCCTGCCACGTGCATGCTCTCTATATCCTTCTCTAAACAAAAATTAAAAAAAAAAAAAAACAATTGAATCAGTTGTCATTTACAAATCAAATATACATAAATAATATATAAATAATAGCAAGACATTATTTCTTAAAGTCCATTTATTCTAAATACATGAGTAACGTAAAATTAGTACACCGCCAAAGTCTAAACTCACCAAACCTAAGTCACACTTTTAAATAACTTGTTTCATTATATGATGTTAGGCTGTGGAAAAAGCCTACAATATTATTCATGTTAGGACATATATTAAGTTATATATCATTAATTTATGAAAAAGTCTAAAGATGAGTTATTTGTAAAATTCTGGAAATTTAATAAGTAGTTAAATAATTACACTTGAAAGTACTTATTTTTAACCTTCTATTGGAAATTGTTGCCATTTGGGTCAAGGGGTCAGGAGGAGACTTCTGAAAAGTTTTCTTTCCTTAAGAGAACCACCTGTCCTTTGAAAAGAGGAAGCATGTTGCTCTGTTTGCAACCATGAGGAAAGTTAGTCAAGACAAATCACTTTTAGCTGATGAAATTTTAAGAACTATTAGAAAATTTTGAATAATGATTAAGTTAAAACATGTATTAAACATGTTAAAAATTTTAACATGTTAAAAACATGTTAAAAATTAAATACAACATTACTTTTCTGAAAAACAAATTTAAATTTAGATAGAATGGGCGTATTACGTTTCAAGTAGAAGAGGCTGTCAATGTACCATCAGGTATTTATTTTCATATCCCCCCTATAAATTTTGGATTCAATGCTGAAGATATTAAATAGTAAAAATAACAATTTTAAACAGCTGAACAAAAAGCAGCATTTTTCAAACAATTCCTCATTGTTTAATAAGATTCCAGTTTCTTAGAGTTTTTATTTCACAGAAAGTGTGTCATGAAATAAAGATCAATACATATGACTCCAATTCATTACTAAGAGGTAGAAAAATATCCTCTAAGTCAAATGCCTGGATATTGTGTCATGTATTTTGGTTGTCTGGAGGCCTTCTTACAGCTTGATAACTGTATGACAGGCTAATTAGGGTTATAACATAAGTAATATGATATTGCGCATTTCTAAGTGTAGAGTCATTTTTAACATGTAGGAATTTTAAAATATACGATTTTAATGATCTCTGAAAAAAATTAAAATCTATTTATGCATGTTATACAATACTAAAGTGACAAAACTGTATCCCCTAAATTTGAGATTGCACTATATATAAATAATAGAATTGACATTTTATTGACAGGTGTGAGAGAAACAAGTTCACTTAGATATTAAAAAGCATTTTTTAAAAATTGGTTTCAAATACTACACCATGCAATCAGACACTATGCTATTTGTAGATATTACTTTGTTGCATTTTTACATCTATATAACAAAGCAGTACAATTATCCAATGTTTATAAGAACATTTTGTTGTTAAAGATATTAAGCCCTACCTATTCTGTCCATTAAAATAGTTATGAATAGACAAGTTCTCTAGATTAGAATTTACCCCTGAAGTATAAAAATATTTTCATCACATTCGATGGAAGACTGACCAACATTTATTATGCAATTTTCTGCCATCCTAAAAGGAAAGAACTATAGTTATTAATAACATTATGAATACTTCTCCACAAGACTGTACAAGACATTCCCTTAGAGCATGCATTCTCATCCTGGTTGACTTCAACACTTGGTCCACCCAATAAACTATTCTCTCTGTTCCTTTGCTTCCTTATCTCCAGCGGTTCACACCTCCAAGACTTCACCCACTGCTTTCATAGACATACTCCAAATTGTTCCTCCTCCAAAGAACCACTTTTTTTTTTTTTTTAGATTTTATTTATTTATTTGAGCGAGAGAGAGAGAGAACATGAGAACACGAGAGGGGAGAAGGTCAAAGGGAGAAGCAGAGTCCTCACAGAGCTGGGAGTCTGATGCAGGACTCGATTCTGGGACTCTGGGTCATGACCTAAGCTAAAGGCAGTTGCCTAACCAACTGAGCCACCCAGGCACCCCACAGAACTACTTTCTTACCACAACCTCACAGCCTTCCAAAAATCTCACTTCTAAATTTTTCAAACTCACAATCTCTTGGTCCCTCATATTTTTATTTACCAGTCTTCTGTCATTTCCCTCCCAAAGAGCAACAAATGAATCATTCTCTTGCCAGCATCCTAATTTTCTTAGCCACTATCTTTTATTTTATCTCCTGGTAAAACAGCATTGCCCCACAATCCTCCCATGTTTCTCAGGCCAACTCTGGCTTCTCTTCTCAGTGTCTTCTTTCTATAGCCTTCCTGTTCCTTCTCAATAAGCAAACATACTACACTGAGAAAAGAGGAGCCATTGGGGGAAGCTCCTCAGCCTCCGATCATTGAACCTCATACAACTTGCATACCTTTCCCCTTCCCCTCTGGCTGGTATGGAGAAAGTGTACATCCTCCTATTTAATGCTAGTCTTTCACCTGTGCTCTGGATGCCATTCCTTCATATTCCCAGGAATTTTGCTCTTCACTACTCCCTTCTCTCTGCATCTTCAACCTCTTTGTATGAGCTTCCTCACATTAGCATTTAAGCTTCTCAAATCAATCCCATGTTAAAATCAAAAACAGAGAAACACAAAAATCCTCCTATGACTCCAGATTCACTTGCTGTTTTTACTATACATCTTTTGTCCTCCTCCATTTAGTCAAATTTCCTTGGAAGAATTATTTAAAATGGGTGCCTTTACTTCTTCAACCTACTCTAAACTTCTTGCCTACTACACATCTCCACCTAGCTATGTCAAATTCAACTTTCTCCAAAACAAATTTTTTTCTTCGCAAATGCCCTCTTCCTCTGTTAACCCTATGTAATTAACTGGTACTGGCATTAACCCAGTTTCCTAAGCTATATATATGTGTGTGCTTTCACTTTTCCTTCCCCTCCATCTCCTGTATTCGATCATTAATTTTTTTTTAAGATTTTATTTATTTATTTGACAGAGAGAGAGATCACTAGTAGACAGAGAAGCAGGCAGAGAGAGAGGGGGAAGCAGGCTCCCTGCTGAGCAAAGGGCCTGATGCGGGGCTCGATCCCAAGACCCTGAGATCATGACCTAAGCTAAAGGCAGAGGCTTTAACCCACTGAGCCACCCAGGTACCCCTCGATCATTAAATTTTGTCACACTCTAATTATCCACATTTTTCTAGCCCCTCGGCCACTAATCTTGGTAGGAACACCCTCACGTCTTGCCTAATTACTGTGGCTTTTATTTTTTAAATATTTTATTTATTCATGAGGGGGGCGGAAAGAGAGAGATGCTCCAAGCGCACGAGCAGGGAGAAGGAGCAAAGGTAAAGGGAGAAGCAGACTCACTGCTGAGCAGCGAGCCTCACTAGGGGCTTGATCCCAGAACCCCAAGATCACCACTTGAGCTGAAGGCAGACACTTAACTGACTGAGCAACCCAGGCGCGCTTAATTACTGTGGCTTTTATCTGAGGTTCCTGTTTGAGCCTCTCCAATTCATTCCACACATACCAACAGCTCTAAAACACAAATTTAATTCTGTCAATACTCTTCAAAATCTTTCCTTGGTTTCCCTTAGTTACAGGATGATAAATCTCCCTAAATTTTTACCATGATTTCTAAGTCCTGAGTTACTTATCCCACTGCTTACCTTTCTAGTCTCCATTCTTTCCTCACTTCCTCTGTCACATTCTGTTCTAGCAATACTAAAATGTGCTATGCTCCCTCTCCTCTGGGTTAACTGCATGTGCTGTTCCCTGTCTGGGCCTTCCCTGTCTTTGCTTTTACCTCCTCCAGGGAACCCCTCTATAATCCTTTCACCCAGATTAGGATTCTTCTATACATAATTGTTTGTTCTTCCCCATGATAAATTGCCTAGTTATTTGTCCATATTCTGAACTGGGATGAAAACTTCCCAAGAACATGAGTAGTATCTACCTTGTTTAGTCTCTATGAGGGAAGAGTCT
Source organism: Nasua narica (assembly GCA_028533885.1). Lineage (NCBI taxonomy): Eukaryota > Metazoa > Chordata > Mammalia > Carnivora > Procyonidae > Nasua > Nasua narica. Next base: position 33,488,905 of record CM052806.1, on the reverse strand, counting down.
TAGATTGTTGACAGTTATATCTTATTACTCCAAGGACAATTCTTAGCACATACTAAGCAAATAATAAATTTTGGCTGAATAAATAAATTTACCTCATATTGTAACTGTAAGAATTAAATAATGTAACATGGGGAAAGCAACTAGTATGATGTCTAATTCATAGTAAGCACTCAGTATATATTATTTATCACCAAAGTTAAAATTTCACCATGTGCTCTAATACAGTGAGCAAGATGGCCCAATGAGTTGACCAGGTGTTAAATCATAAGAGATACAATTAGAGAAAGAAGCATGGCCAGATAAAAAATTGAATGCCACATGTGCCATCTTTGGCAGTTTATTTCTCTATTTTTCTATTTGTAGAAACAAAAATATCGAAAACAAAACAAACAAAAAGCTGAAAGTCTAGCAATGAGGAAATCTTTCTAAGGTAGTTTATTAATCTGGGTAAAGACTAGTCTAAAGTTAAGACATTTAGTTTCTCTCTACTGCAGCAGAAAGATATTCTCTTTTCCTCTTGCTTTCCCTCAGAAGCAGCCTGTAGGTTTTCCTCTAAAATATATCAAAATACAACAAAAACAATAATAAACGTCAGAGTAACTGAGAATGCAACATGGCCTGACCTACTATATAGCAAAAATACTAAAAATTTGATAAACTCAGTGTTCAAATCTTTGCAGTGGCGGTTCTAAAGTCATGAGTGGGCTCATTTACAGAGATATTACAGTATATCTGCTCTTTTACTTATATTAATAAAAATGAAAGTTTCTAATTGGACCCATGTATTTTATTTCTAATAAGTTTATAATAAAATTTACTTTTTTGGTGGAGAGCTAGTGAGAAAATACCAAAATGAAATTGATTAAATAGTGTCTACTGCATCTTCAGCAATGTGGAACAAAATAATACGAAAGTCCTTTAAAATTTTTTTAAATATTTTAACAGTTTAATTGAAATGCTTAACCTATTCTTACTAAAATTATTATTATTTTTTGTATTTTGTATTCTTTGCACAGTATTTATGAAAATCCTATTAAAGACCAAGTTGAATTTATTACTTCAACTGCTACTCTTTGACTAAATATAAACCACTTTTCTAGCAGCTTGACTTGGACGCAAATTTGATTGCTATCAAAAGCTAGATACTGGGGCGCCTGGGTGGCTGGGTGGGTTAAAGCCTATGCCTTCGACTCGGGTCATGATCAAGGTCCTGGATCAAGGTCTGCATTGGGCTCTCTGCTCAGCAGGGAGCCTGCTTCCCCCTCTTTCTCTGCCTCCCTCTCTGCCTACTTGTGATCTCTCTCTGTCAAATAAATAAATAAAATCTTAAAAAAAAAATAGCTAGATACTGAATCCTAGGTTGGGGAAAGGATTATAGTATAATGCACAATTCCATTCCAATAAAAAAACAATAACTGTTAAGTAAAAAACTAAGTTTGGCTATTTTTTCATCTTCATTCTGATCAATTTCAACCCTGCATTAACTCATACATTCATTTAATCATCAAGGACTCTTTCAGCTAAGGCTCCTTCAGGTAAGGCCATACGTCATGACATAGTTACCAGGCCTTGCCATTAAATAGCTAAGTGAAAGCACTTGGGCAGCACAATAAAAAGAGATCTCCTTCAATTCTGTCTTTTTATTTAGCTTTTATAAAAGCAAAATACTGTGATAAAATCCAAACCAGGATCCTTTAAGTCATCCAATGTAAAGCCTTTCAAAGTGGGTCTTCAAAAAAAATAACAGTGAATAAAAGAATAGATTGGAAAGACTGTATCACTGCAACGAATCAAGACTTCCCTGAAAAAGAATTTTGGATATTTAACAATTCGCTAAAATATCTAACCAGAAACCCCCCAAAACAACAACAAAAAATTTATGCACATTATGTTGAAGTAACTAAATGATGGGGATAAAGGGAGAAAAATAAGAGTACAAAAATTATACTTTAGAAAATAAAATATACAATTTTCTTACCCAAAGACGATTTTACAATCGATTTAATTCCTGCATAAACCAATGATCCTTTGTTTCCTGGAGACTTCTGATCTATATCTTCTGTATACTGCTTCATAAGTATTTAAATGCATAGGAAATATTAATGATGATGCATAACAACATATTTCAAAGCTAAATTTATTTTGATTTGGAGCCAATTCATAATAGGCGTCAGCCAAAGTAAGATGGTCCTACTTTACTGCAGAGATAATCTTTTCTTCCATCTACACAATCTGTAAAGCAGTATTTCAAGTTCAACAGTTTAAAATAATTTTACTTTGCAATTTTAGCATTACGTAACTTGTATTTGCATATAAAGAATTCAGAATAAAATTTAAACTGATCTTTCAGCAAACTTTAAGAACATTTCTACCTGATTCATCTCATGAAATTCATAATGAAAAGGATATAGTGCAGGGTATACCAGAGTGACTTGAGCTGTGGGTCTTCATTTCCAGCTAAAATATGATTTCTCCACACCTGTTCTGTATCAAGTCCGTACCTGGATAAAGCCCGAAGGCGCATCTTTGTTGCTATATCTTTTTCTAAAGAATTATCATTTTCTTCTTCTGCACATTCATACAAATGACGACCACAAGCCCACATTAAAGATGTAATTGGGCTCCAAGCAAGAGATATCCTTTCAAAAACAGTGAAGTCAGACATTGTTCGGTTGGGAGTTACAACTATCATTCGATTTTGACTTGTTGGATGCCAAGCAAAGGAAGCAATGTAATTGTCACAAGGTTGCACACTTCTTTCAATTATTGTGGGTTCAGTTTCATCTCCAATGGGAGTGGGTGTGTGCTGCATATCATATAATCTAATAATGTTACTATCCCTTGTCAAAGTGGCCAGCAGACCAGTCCTGGTTGGACACCATGCTACTTTTGTTAAGGGCTTTGGTTGCTCAGTCAAAGTCAAAACAGGCTTCTCAAATTTCCTTAGATCCCATATTGCAACCTGACCTTCATAGAAGGAAGCAACACGATCATGGAAGTAGGGATCTACCGTCACCCCCTGAACAGCTTTTGTATTTACAAACATCTTTTGGCTTGTATTCCGAAGATCGAATATGGCTAAGTTACGATGCATACCAGCAAGGAGAAGTTTCTGGTCACGTGGAAGCCAACAAAGAGAGAGACAAGCATCATTTTGTCCTAATTCATAAAGAGGTTTTGTTACTAATAATGTTGTTTCAGTTTCACCTGCTGAAAGTCTCACTTTCTCCATGGGAACTATATCAGGAGTATATTTGCTGCAAATATCCCAAATCAATACTGAAAAATCAGCTCTGTGCTTATCTAGCCCAGCAGCAAGCCAGTTACTATCCAATGGATTCCATGCAAGGGTATTACATTGTCGTGCATGTTTTGGAACAAATTCTTTTCCTATCAAATCTTTGAATTTTGAGTTATGATCTTGACCAAGACTTGTAAGTACAACTCGACCATTTGCTTGTCCAACTGCTAGGAGACATTCAGGATCATAATTGAGATACCAGGCAACACATTTCATATACGGTGTATCTGAATTTATTGATAGTAATGTAGCTGCAGAGTCTTCAGATAAACGTAAAGATCCAGCTTTGAGTTCTGAATTCACAGTAGATTCCACATGATAAAGGCTCAGTTCTGAGTCACATACCACAAATCTATCAACTTGGTGTGGTGCCCACAATATATCAGGTTTGGTACCGCTCATGTTTATTGATGTGCTCAAAGAGTCCAGTCAGGTCCATTCACTGAAAATCTGTTTAAAAATAAAAAGTTTTAAAATCTTAACAAAATACAACTGTAAGATGAATAAACTATTCAGAAAGTCAGGAAATTCTCTATTCGAGTACTCTCTCTTTCAACAGATTTCTTCTAACTGCTATGAATTCATGACAATATTTATTGATTAAAAAGGGAAAAAGAACTTCCCCCAATCAGATGAGGTGGTAAGATTCTGAGAACAACATTTTTGCCTGATTTCCCACGATCGATTATTTTAATTGCATTATAACTAGTAATTCCATTAACCTCAAGGTTAACAGAACGTCAGTACAGTGAGCAAATTAATAAGCATCATCTCTTTGAAGGGGGTAAAACTTTAAAGGGTTATGAATCATGTTCTCAAGCAACAGTTTACAGCAGCACTATTCAATAGAACTTTCTGCAGTGATAGAAATGTTCTCTAGCTCTACTGTCCAATAGGGTAGCTAGTAGCCACATGTGGCTAACCAAGCATAAGAAATGTGACTAGTACAAATTTTAAATCTTATTTACTTTTCATTTTTAATATAAATAGCCACATGTGGCCACCAAAACAGACAATGAAGATTTAAAGTACAAAGCCACTATTAAGACAAAGTTCTCTTCATGATATTAAAACATTGAAGTTGGGGCGCCTGGGTGGCTCCGTGGGTTAAAGCCTCTGCCTTGGGCTCAGGTCATGATATCAGGGTCCTGGGATTGAGCCCCGCATTGGGCTCTCTGCTTGGCAGGGAGCCTGCTTCCCCTCTCTCTCTGCCTGCCTCTCTGTCTACTTGTGACCTCTCTGTCAAATAAATAAATAAAATCTTTAAAATAAAATAAAACATTGAAGTTAAAAAAAAAAGACAGAGTTCTCTTCCTCAAGTTTCAAGAATAAGCAGCAGCCCTTACGGCAGAATAAACGATAACATATATTGAACAGAGTTAACCTCTATTCCTAGCTCTGACATATATTAGCTATACACCACAGAAGGGCCTTTGTAATTAGGGGTCCTTTTGGTTTCTCATCTATATAACGAAAGTGTTGGTTTAGAGTTTCCCAAACTTCATTCACGTACCACCTATTTTTATTCAATATTTTTATTTAAAGTAACTATTTTTAAAAACAGAAAAATCGATTTTAATCCCATCATGAAGTCCATGAATCATCAGTAAGGTATACGAAATATGTTTCTTCTAAGACACATTTAAATAAATGTGTAACTATTAAAATGCTTAACACTTTTTTTTAAGGGTTTTATTTATTTATTTGTGAGCAAGAGCGAGGAGACATGAGTAGTGGGGAGGGGCAGAAGCAGGCTCCACACCGAGCAGGGAGCCCAACACAGGGTTTGATCCCAGGATCCCGGGGATCATCACCTGAGCTGAAGCCACCCAGGCACCCCTAAAATGCTTGAAATGTTAACTATATTAGAATTTAAAAAAACGCTTGATTATGTTTTACCTAAAATCATCCTGTTTAAAACCAGCGGTACACACATTGCACTTGGGAGACTGAATTAAGTGATCATTAAAGGCTCTTCCAGTTTTCAATTCTATGAACTTTAATTAATATTGACATGAAATTTTGAAAAGATAGTTGTTTAAACACAAACTAAAAATAGCTATGTTAAAAATGGTATTTTAGGGGCACCTGGGTGGCTCTGTTGGTTAAAGTGACTGACTCTTGACTTTGGCTCAGGCCATCTCATGGGTCATGAGATCAAGCCCCTCTTCAGGCTCCACGCTCAGGGGGGCTAGTCTGCTTCAATATTCTCTCCCTCTGCCCCTCACCATACTTGTACATGTGCCCATGCACACACTCTCTCTCAAATAAATATATCTTTAAAAAAAATTTTTAAGTGGTATTTTAAAAGTAAAAGCTACTTAACAAAGATTTAAATGTCTGTTTCTAGACAAAATTTAAATGTCTATGGCTAGAAGTTATAATCTGGATTAAAAAAGGAAAAAGGCATCTAGTATCTTCATGGCAATTAGAATCTCTAGAAGTTATAATCTGGATTAAAAAAGGAAAAAGGCATCTAGTATCTTCATGGCAATTAGAATCTGTACAGCAATGTTGTCAGTTCTTAAAAGGTAAAGCTACGATTCATTCATCCCCTGATTCCCTATACCAGATGTAGAGCCAGGCACAGATTCCTAATATAGATACACTAAATAAACTCAGCTCAAACATATTTGCTTTACTTTTTCATCTTGTAAAACTTTCAGTGAGGAATTGTCAGGAATTATCAGCCTAGAATTCAATATACTCATACAATTTATGACTGGGAAAAACCTCTAAAAATTCTTACACTGGTTTATTTCCCTCCTTAAGAGGTCTGATGCTCAAGAGCAATCATTTCTATTAATTTTTACTAGACCCTAAATTTCTTCATTTCTTTGCAACTTTAGGTTTGCCTTCCCTAAGCCTAGATCAACCCAATTATTTACTCTTTCCTCAACTCAGGCTGCCAAGTCTTACAGCTCTGAGGATTGATTCTGTAAGAAATTAAGGTATGCAACATGCTTGGCCTATGGTGTTGATTCAGCAATTCTTTTACTCATCTGTATACTCAGGCCTTTATGAAATTCATCTTTATGTAATATAACCTGTACACACAGGGACCTTCTAAAACGCAAAATTAGCCAGGTTATACAATGCCTACTTAAACCCCTCTGACGGTTTCCAACTGCTCTTAGTATAGAGTTCCAAATCTTCAATATAACCTATAAAATCCTAAATACTTTGAACTCTACCTACTGCTTTGGCATCAAGGCACACCATTTTCTTCCTTGCTGTGTCCTAGTTACACTGTTATTTTCACTTCCTAGAATGCAATCTTCCTCTGCCCCTCATCACCACTATTTTGCAAATGCTGTTTTCTCTCATTGAAGCATTCTTCCCTTCCTTCTATTCCAAGTTAGCACGTGCTTGACCATCTCTCAACCATCATGGTAGACATCAAATATCCTCTATCTCCTCCCTGGTCTGTGAGGTTACTTAGATAGTACTCTCAGCGAACAGCATTCCTTCCTTTAAACACCCTGTCTCTCCTACTAAATTACAAACACTGTAAAAGCAGGAAAAGCGTCTTTTGCTTTCCGTTTATACCTCTGATATCCAGCCTAGGGCTAGGCACTTAGTAGTAGATACTTAATAATTATTTGTTAAATGCTCCATCTGACATTTCTTACACTGCTCTAAGTTTTACCAATCTCCTCATGCTTCCATGCCTTATTCTTCCTAGTAGAGACTGGCTTCAGCCAAGATTGAAGTACCCACTGTCAGGGTACCAATGATGGGCAAGAGCCCACAATGAGCCACATTAAGAGAGGATCACTCTAATACCTGTCTTTCATTTATTCTGTAAATATTTACTGAGCATAGTGTATGTGGTAGAAAGTGTTCTAAATGCTAAGAACATGGTAGTGAATAGAGAAAGACCAGACCCCTGGTTGCTATAAACTAAACTGTGCCCCCCTCCATTCATGTTGAAGCCCTAATCCCCAATATGACAGTATTAGAGAAAGACCCTTTAAGGGGGTGATTAGAGTTAAATGAGGTGATAAGGGCAGAGAGCTAAACTGATAGAAATGGTGCTTATAAAAAGAGGAAGAGACAACAGAGCTTTCTCCCCACCATGTAAAAACACAGTGAGGCAGCTATGTATAAGCCAAGAAAAGAATTCTCACCAGAACCAGACCACACTGGAACCCTGATTTTGGACTTCCAACCTGTCAGAACTGTGAGAAAATATATTTCTGTTATTTAATCCACCTACTCTGTGGGCTTTTATTATGGCAGCCCAAGCAGACTAATAAACTAATCTAATAAAGCTTGCATGCTAATGCTGAAGTTATGTTGAACCTTAAAAAGAATTTAAAAATTCAGGAATGAGAAGAGGCACCTCATGCAATAGGACATAGCTAAGACAACAAAAAGAAGGAACAGATACTGCCAAGTATGGGTTCACACTCATATCTTCACAGAGGAAACCTCCTAAATGGGGGTATCTGGAGATCTGGCCTATCTTCTTATCTTAACAAAAGATAAATGCTCAAATAATCACACTTTCAATACAAGCCTCCATCCTATAATCATATTCTTTACATGGATCACCTATAAGAAAATTTGGTGGCATGTGGAAAAATCCACCATAAAAAAAATAAAGTGTTAATATAGCTATCAAAATCTTTGATTTGCTTGACTCTCAATGGAGGACTATCAGCATTTCCCCTGATGTAATTATGTTTGTACAATGTGTGTATTACCAGCCACAAAATCTGATTACAGTAATTCATACAGAATCACGAAACTGGAGAGAGACTGGCAAGTCTTTCACATTTCACAAAGGAGTAAAGTGAAGATCAGATGTTTCAGTTCTTGGTCCAACACCTCCCAACTCCCATCCTAGATTACTGCAGAAAAATCAACTACATCATTTGCAAGGCCCAGTGCAAAATGAAAATACAGGGTACCCTGACCCCTGTATTTGGGCCCTATATGACGGCAAACGTTGCATAACACAAAGCTGGCCCTGAATAGAGAGGTACATCCATAAACATTCTTTTAAGAAATGTCTTTCTTTACAATCCAACCCACAATACAGATGGATCTTGGCTCATGAACACAGATGACTAGGAATATGGTGAAGAGCAAAGAAAACTGAACCTGGAGTCAGAGGACCTCCAACCACTCACTGGGTATACTCTAACAAGTCTATTAATACACCAAGACTGTAAAATAAGACAAAGAACCCACCCTAACTCCATCTCACAAAGTTGTGAAAAACTGAGTTCTTCGCATCACATGGCTATTGGTATTATTACGATTTCCTTATACAGCCCAGGAAGTTAGTGTTTTCAAATGTTGGAGACATTGAAAAGTGGGAGGAGGAGGGGTGAAATCTGCAATAATTACAGCTTACATTTACATCCTCACCTTCAAGTTTAACAAGAGTTCACTTCCCATCAATGGTTTCTGAGCAAAGGAAAGCCATGTTGATTCTATATTCTTCACCAGACTGTCTATAACAGCATTGTCCGACAGAAATAGTGTTAACCATAATTTAAAAGTTTCTAGTAGCCATAATGAAAAAGAGATGAAATTAAACAATGTATTTTACTCAACCAAACATTAAAAAAATACCTCTTCCACATGTAATCAATGTAAAAAAATTATTGTTTTTTTTCCTTTGGTGCCAAATCTTGTAAATTCAATGTGTATTTCACATTTACAGCACATCTCAACCTCTTGTGGCTACTGAACAGTGAAGATCCATCATACTAAGTATACAAGGTACCCAACTACCCTTTCACATCCTTTTGTTGTTGTCTTCTACTTTTCTTACTATGACAATAACAACAGCAGTTTAAAGAAATTTTCACCCTCACCATCTTCAAGGAGAGGCACTGCATAAATTTCCTTTAAAAATATAGTTATACAAAAGGTCTGTAAACGCAGTCATTTGCTAAGCAATTTAGCAATGCTCGTGGCACACGTGAAAGGCTTTACTCATCCTCACACGGAATTTTCATCAGCCGTACAAGCAGAAAGCACACCTAACCGGGTGACAGGCCCTTTAGGAAGTATTTACTAGAGTACAGCTAGAGAGCATGGCTCGTTGCTATTGAGGGTAAATCAGGAATCTGAGGACCACTCCCACGCTCGACACCTGGCTGAGCCTCCGGTCCAACGCCAGGACGCCCGGTTCCGCACGAACTCGCCGCGCGCTGCAGCGCGGATCCAGCGCCCCCGAGGCGGTCCGCCCGCGGCTCCGAGGCTCCCTGCTAGGCCCGGCCAGCCGCCCGACGCGGTTACCCCGAAGCGCGGAAAGCGGCGACCCGCGCCACCGCTCCAAGGAGGCCCTCGCGTCGGCCCTCGCGCGGGCCTTCTAACTGGGCTTTCCCGGGCCCCTCGCAGCGGCCCCGGCACTCCCGAACCCACGCATGGGACCTCCGCGTCGGGAATGCTTAGACGCGACCCGAACCACAACTCACTGACCTGAAGAGGCAGCGCGGCCGCCGCACAGCCACTTCCGGCCTGGTCACCGCCCCTCCCGCCGTGGGAGTCCGCACGCGGGCAAGATGGCGGCCACGGCAGCGCGGCTAGCAACCTGGGCCACCCGGCCGGGACCCAAGACCCCAACACCGTGCGCCTCCCGAACTCGCGGACGCGCCTCGGCCTTTGAAGGGGAGTTCCCCGCCTGTGAGCCCCGCCTGTGAGCCCCGCCTTTTGGTCGCCCGGGAGCAGCACCGCCCCGGGGGCGGGGCTACTACACCGGAGGCCCCGCCTTCCGCCCGAGCGCTCCCGTGCTCCCCCAGAGGCCCCGCCCCTGCGGCCTGCCGGAGGTATCCCGGGCACGCGCACCTGCGGTAGGTATCCTAGGCAAGTCCTCTCGGAAATGCGTTATCTCTGGTACTACACACACCTTACCTAATTCGATCACTTTAAATTTACATTAACAATTTATTGCAGGCCATTGATGTAGTAGAAACCCCAGGGTATGTGGTTCACGATTTATTCATTCCTTTGCTCATTCCACAAACATATCTTGAGTGCCTATTGTGTACCTAGCACATTGCTAGAATGCTGGGGACACTGGAGTGAACAATAAAGACGCTGTCCCGGTAGAAAACAGTGATGCCTTGTTAGGGCTAATACAGTGCTCCACAGGAGGGGCGCCCCCTTAGTGTTGGGCGATCAGGAACGCTTTCTTGTGGGCCACTAGGCTGACACAAGAAGGAAGAATACGGGATTAGATGGGAAAGGGAACAGCGGAGGAGGCTGGGAGAGAAAAGCCTTCTAAGGCAAAGGACGATCGATCGATCGATCGAGTGCAGGTTGAGGAGGGATGGCATCTCAGTGGGGAAGCAGTGAAGTATGGATGGATGAGCAGAGGAAGTGGGGAGAGATCAAGATGCTCTATGAGAAGGGCATTTGGAAAGGAGGTTGATGTGAGTTTGGGTGGACTTTTTCCTAAAGGCAATGGTGCAGTCATGGAAGGTTTTTAACTAGGCAGGTGGTGTGATCAGTTTTTCAGGAAGATAAGGGAAGGACAGGAGAAGTATCCCAGTGAGAGGGCATGGTAATCCAAACTACCAGTGGTATGGAGAGTGGAGGTGGAGAGAAGTGTGTGGGGAATGATTTAGAAGATGGAGTGAACAGAGTTTGATGATTGATAAAGAGAGTGAGGGAGAAAGAGGATTCTAGGTTTCTGGTTCCCATAATTCATTCCTGCCTTTGGAGAAGTGGAGGCGGAAGAAAGTACTATACAGCTGCAGGGAGATACTAGAAGATTCATCATTTCATACCCTATTTTCCCCATCTTCTCAATGGTTCAGGCCCCAGCCCCAAATTTCCAGATCAATAAAAGTTTCTTCCTTATCCGTTCTTCCATATACCTAGTCTGTCCTCAGGAGATGATATTGCTTCCTACTTCAGAAAGAATTTAAGTTATTAGGTAGGAATTCCCCCACAGCCTCCTATTATTTTCTCTTTCCTGCCCTGAACATCATCATTCATTCCCATTCTTACCTTCTTCTACTTGACACAGAGAAAGAGGAGGGGCCCTACATGTTTCTCATCTCCTGGGACCTTGAACTCTTGATTTCTCCTTTTCTGTGTGTCTTAACCCTCTCCATTTCTACTGCTTGTTTACCTTCAATGTATGTTCAAGTCACTCCCATTTTTCTCCTCAAAGGAGAAGGCCATGCTGTCTCTCTCCCATCCAACATCCTCCTGTTATCTTCTGAATTTACTCTTCTCAGGCCTTCATGCCACCTCTTCACCAAAACTGCCCTTTACTTGCCTATAGTTGTCTTTCCCTTTTCGAATATATGCTCCACATCACCAGTTTTCATTCCATTATACCTCCACCCTCAATGTTAGCAAGGCACTTAGTAACCCAGCTAGAGAGGACAATTCCTTGAAGGGTCTCCCTTTCAGCTAGGTGTGGTTATATCAAAAAGTTGTGACCAATGAGATATGAACAGACGGATCTTGTCCCTTAAAAGAGAAGCTGCTTGTCATCTACTTCCACTTCCCCCTTCCAGCTTTCTGGAAAATGGCAAAAAGAAACATGGTATAGAAATGGAGTACATGTATTATGGGAGACAAAATTGCCCCATTAGTCTAAGTCCCAGCCTAATTCAGAAAGCTGAGCTTCCTCCTCCCTTAGATCAACCCTAGATGTCTGAACCATTACACAAGAGAAGATAAACTGTGTTCTTTTAAGAATTGCTGTTTGTTGGGACATGTTAGAGGACCTCGGCCTATTCCCTAATATACAAGGACTCCGTCTATTTTGTTCTCTGATTAATCTCCAGAACCGAAAACCTAGCACAGGTAGGTGCTCAATAAAAATTTATTGGATAAATCCTAAAACAATTATCTTTCTCTACACTGTCCTCCAGCTAATATATTTTTCTCTCCTTCCTTTTCTATCTAAGCTTTTGTAAAAGTGTATTCTTCTCATGGTGTCGCCAGTTCCTTGCACTCTAGAGTCCCTAGAGCAATAAGTGACATTTTTCTCATTCTCCTTGGAAATCCATTCCCCTTCTCCACTAAACTGTGTTCCTTGTGAGTGAACCTAGATTCCATAGAAGAGAAGCTCCTTGCCATTCACTTCCTCTTCTCCCTTCCTGCTGTCTGGAAAATGGCAGACAGCATTTTCCTTGTGAGTAGTGAGCTTTTAGTATAGAACTCTGGATTTCCTATAGCTCCTGCCTCATGATACCTATTAAAAAATAGTTAATGAAAAAAAAAATAGTTATTGAGTGGGAAAGTGTACTGTACTTTCCAGAAGATTAAACTGTGTCAGAGAACTTAACACACTGCTCTGAGGATACACTACTTGTCTTTATCAAACATGCATTTTGTAATGGATGCCAGAGTTGGTATAGTTCAGTCTCATGTTTTTTTGTTTTGTTTTGTTTTTTGATTTAAACTTTTGTGTCCTTAACAAGGTACTGTTCTTTCTAAGCTCCTTCATGTATATCGTAGTGACCCAGAATAAGATGTTTGTTGTGGTTTTAAACCAATAGAGGAGAACAGCTGAAGAACTGCTTATTTCTTATTTACAGCTGCCCTTAGCAGTAGTTCAGTTACTATTGGAACATTCTGTACTACTATTGGAACATTCTGTAGAGTCTGTGACTGGCTGATCCCAACTCCCTTTATTTCCACAAAATCAGTCTGTACAAAATCAGTGTGGATGTGAGAGCAAGTTTTGCTTTTAGGCATCGAGCAGAAATTAGGGCCTGGAAACATGTGACATGGCTTAGGTAATCTTTTTACAAAGGTTGTGGTTGAGAAGATCTGATATATCTTAAGATAGTGGTCTTCAAAAAATATTCAAGCATACTCCCAAATTAGTTTTGTAAATCAATCTTCTTATTTACGTATTTTGGGGAAGTACATCTAACATTGTCATAATAAATTTACATAGTTCCAAGGATATGGTTTTTAATAATTTTAAATAGTTAAATTGTAAATAAAATTGTTGCATCACACTTTAAATGTAGTTCTTGAAATTTAAATATTTTAGCGAGAGTTTCTTACAATCATTCATTTAAAATTTTTGTGACTAAGCTATTCTTTAATTATAGGAAATTTTATATTATTCTTATTTTTCTTCTTAATCTTGTATTTCCATTTTACTTTCTCCTAGAATTATTTATGTTTGATAATAAACAATTGCATAGCATCTACTACATGGCAGATGCTTTACAACATAGGCTCATTTAATACTGTCTCAGATTGGGTGTCCTGGAACCATGTTTCAAGATGGAGATTGTGATGTAGGATACTTATGAGGGAGGGTTTGGATCAACACCAGTGGGAGGAAGGAAGAAGATGCACGACAGGGCGGAGGGAGGAGCTGAGCTGTGATTCGATACCAACAAAGGCCTCAGCCAATTCATAAGAAACTTTGAAACTGGATTGGCCCTCCAGAGTTTTCTTGAGTTGGGACAAGGGATTCAGGACTTCATACTACTCCACGGATGTGGCTATGTCACTAATGTGACCTGTCCCTCGAAAGACAAGTGGCTTTGAGTGAGGCAGTTTTCTCTGCCAAGGCAGTCACCAAAGATGGCTGACAGCTGCAGGCCATCTGCTGACAACTTTCCCAGCAGCTGAAGGACTAAGTCCTTCATTACTGAAGGTTGACACTGGGGAGGTGCATCATGGACTTCACCACATCTTCATCAATTTTATGAGGATGATACTGTTATTTTTTGACTTCTAAAAATGAGAAAATTGAGGCACAGAAATGTTAAATAAATTGCCCAAGATCTCGCTTTTTCTCTTTTTAAAGAGGGAATGGGGGCAGGGCATAGGGAGAAATGAGGTGACAGGCAAAGGGAGAGGAAGAGAGAATCTCTTGATTTTTTTTTTTAAAGATTTTATTTATTTATTTAAGGGGGGGGATGCCTGGGTGGCTCAGTCATTAAGCATCTGCCTTCACCTCAGGTCATGATCCCAGTGTCCTGGGATCGAGCCTCACATAGGGCTCCCTGCTTGTTGGGAAGCTTGCTTTCTCCCTCTGCAACTCCCCCTGCTTGTGTTCCCTCTCTCACTATGTCTCTCTCTGTCAAATAAATAAATAAATAAATAAATAAAATCTTTAAAGAAAAAGAGAGAGAGAGAGAGAGAGAGAGAGAGAGAGAGAGAGAGAATATAAGCAGGGGGAGGGGCAGGCAGAGGGGGAGGGAGGAGCAGACTCCATGCTGAGTAGAGAGCTCAATGTGGGGCTCTATCCCAGGATCCTGGGATCATGAGCCGAAGGCAACCGTTTAACTGACTGAGCCATCAGGTACCCCAGGGAGAGAGAACCTGAAGCACACTCCACAGCCAGCGTGGAGCCTAATGCAGGGCTCCATCTCCCAGTCCTGACATCATGACCTGAACCAAAATCAAAAGTCGGATGCTTAACTGCTTAACTGACTGGGCCACCCAGGCGCCCCGCCCAAGATATCTCTTAAGTGATGGAGTGAAGTTAGGAACCCCAGACAACGCGACCCCAGCATTACGCCTCTAACTATTAAATCGTAGCCACTTTGTGTAGTTCTAAGTGGTATTAAAATAATATTTTAAACAGCAGTTGGCAAACTTTTTTTTTGTAAAGGGCCAGATGGTAAATATTCCCAGTGTTTCAGGTTGCACCGCCTTGATCACCGCTCCTCCCTTCTGCCATCACAGGGCAAAACCAGTGGTAGATAGGACACACACAGAGGGATGTGGCTGTGGTACACGAAAACTTTGTTTCTAGAAACAGGTGGCAGGTTGGATTATTAGCTAAACTCTGATTTAGAAAAAAAAATCTAAAGATACAGGAAACACTCATGTTTTATGTTATAGGAATAAAATAGTACTGGAAGGAATAAACATAATTCTAACCTTATTTTTTAAAGACTGGCAGGAATGATGGTGACTTTCTAGTGTAGTTTCCTCTGTGTGGTAGGTTTAAAAGTGATCACTATTCATTACACTTTGTGTTTTCTAAAATAAAAATGTAAAACTTTTTTTAATGAGGAAAAAAGCCCAATGGGTATTATTTTAAAGAGTATAGTTGGAGGAATTAGGATACTTAAGTCCATAATGATAGGCACATCCTAATCCTGCACCTGTGGAGTTAAGGCAGAAATAATAAGGTTCAAGCAGCATCCTAAATACTTCACTAACTGGAACCATTCTAGGATGCTAATATTTCCTGCTTTGCTCATTACTTCTTCACAGGGTCTCTGTTTTATTTGTGGGTAACTTGGGGTTATGGGATGAATGTGTGTGTCCCCCGCCAAACTGATATGTTGAAATCCTACCACCCTATGTGATGTTATGAGGAGATGGGGCCTTTGTGAGATAAGATCACATGAATGTGACCTCCGCCCTCATGAATGGGAGTAATGACCTTACAAAAGGGACCCCAGAGAGTTCTTGCAACCCTTTCCTGCCATATGTGTGGACCTAATGAGGTTGGCACTCTGCAATCCAGAAGAGGGTCCTCATCAGGACTGGACCATGCGGGCACCCTGATCTCAGACTTCCAGCCTCCAGAACTATGAGAAATGAATGTCTGTTGTTTAAAGCCATGCAGTCTATGGTAATTTGTTCTAGCAGCCTGAACTGACAAGAAACTTGGCGCATCCCTTCTGATGAGCATGGAAGAAGTAAATCAGCAGCCCTCAAAACACTATCAGATTAGCACTATTAATCCTAGTGCAACACAGGCTATCTCGCTGCCTGGTCTCTTCCCCTCCTTGGATCGGATTTGAATAAATCACATTTGGGCTTTTGAAGCAGATGATAGTGGGTGGCTAAATTCTGCTAATCTCTCTGTTCCCATAGCCATTGCCCTAGTTTCCGTCTTAATTACTGCTCACCCAGACAGCAGTCTCCCAACTGGCCTCTGATTCGCCGGTTCCTACCTTTTTCCTCTAAACCATCTCCTCTGTGCAGCCAGATTGATCTTCCTGAGCACA
The DNA here is from genome assembly GCA_028533885.1 of Nasua narica. Classification (NCBI taxonomy): domain Eukaryota; kingdom Metazoa; phylum Chordata; class Mammalia; order Carnivora; family Procyonidae; genus Nasua; species Nasua narica. The sequence goes on along the minus strand of CM052806.1, from coordinate 33,472,684 downwards.
TCTCAAGTGAGCCTCTTAGGCAGAACTCTTCATCGGCTCATGTTCCCTGTAGACCAACAACCGAACTCCTCAGCCTGCAGTTAAGATGTCAATACTGTAAGTCTTAACAGTCAATGAGAAAGAAAACTTGTATTTTCAATGGGTCAGATTAATTTTACAGTTACCTAACCCAGACAAAGCCCAAAGCAGTTGTAAAGGCAGGCTTCTCTTGGTAATAAGATGAGAAAAAGATTCCTAGAACCATCACTGAAAGTTAGACAGATATCTCATTATGAAGGTGATGCATTCAGAATCAGTGCTCTTTTGAGCAAAAGACCAGGTGCCAGAAAAACCAAAGTATATCTGATTGGCCTGATCAATAATTTGGAATGTTTCTGAAGTAGTGTGCAATGTGTGACTATGAAAGCTTCAAATGGATAATGGATTTAATTCTCATGTTCAAGATCTTGGACCATCAGTTGCTTATTAGAGAAGCTAAGCCTGACTTTCTTAGTAAGTATAATTGCAATCCCAGGAAGACATTCAAGAGGTAAGAAATCAGAAGCAGAAAAGAGAATCAGAGTTAGAGTCAGGATAGAAATGATGAAGAAACTAATTTACTCCCTAAGATCTAACCCTTTTGGAACTTCTGAATCAGTCAGGTTTATTATTGCACAGTGGAGTATATTTTATCTTCTTCTGAAAAACATTTAAAGGAATCTGCTACTCTAAACTCCAGAAGAAATATTCAGTTTGCAACAATGTTTTCGAGTTTGAGGGAATCTAGCTTATTAAATTAATACATTTTCAAAGTACTTGTATAAATGAGGTAAAATATATATCAATGATTTAAAGAGTAATAAATACATACAATGGTAGATATTCCTCTCCATGTAACATGCACAAAAGCTTCTGGGATATTAAAAAAATAAGTTATCAACATGAAGATGTCCCCATTCTGGTCCAATATGTTTTTCTCACTTGATCCCTTAACCCATACTAGCTCTAGCCCTACTGAATTGTCCCTAACCACTTTTACATAGTGCTTTTCCTTTAACATGCCTGGGAGAGTGGGCAGTTAGATGCACAGGAGCAGGAGGAGAGATAGGAGGAAAACAGATGGACAATTGCTGAGGACCACCCGGTCTCCACCCAAGTAACTGTCCCATCTCCATTAGATCAATATCTTTTGTTTTTTTTAGCATGGACTGATGAGCAGAAGATACAGGCTACAAGGATTACCCCAACTTTGGAGCATGCACTCTTAAGAAAGACCTTGTCCACCAGTAACCCTGAGGCTGTTCTCACATCGTTATAATACCATTTGCACTGAGGTTTGGGCCCCCACCGTGGGTTGTGCTTAAGTGCTCACGGGAAGATGACTAACACAAACTCGCCCAAAAGTTTGGAGGGGAGGAAACCAAGGCAGATTCAAGGGTGGAGTGATAAGAAAAAGAAGGGGAAGGGGGGAGAGGGAGGAGACCAAATAACCCCCCCCCCCCCATAAAAGAACATAAGGAGAAACTCAGCACTCTGCCGCCTATCCTCAGGCCAGCCTGCTTCTCTGTCCCAGGTGTGTACCTTCACTTTGGTAAATGAAAAATCTTTGCTACTTTACCATTTTATCAGGTGTCTTGACTGAATTCTGTCCTTTGGTAAGAACCAAGGAATTCCACAGTCCACTGCCTGGTAACATGCCTTTGTTCCAATTTTTTTTTTTTTTTTCCTGGAATGCCCTTCTCCAAGAATTAGAAAAATTAAATTCTATTCATCCCTCAAGATGTATCACTCAGTTCCTCCTTAATATCCCATAGCTGGAAGTAATGTCTACCTTTTCAAACTACTTGGCACTTTGTCTTCTGTGCCTCCATCAGACTCTTTGTCTCTTCACACACACACACACACACACACACACACACACACACACGTGCGTGCACGCACATGCACACGCACACACACATGCACAATATGTACTGTAATAATGCTATTACCTATTGTACTGCAATATACTTATATGGTTTGTGAATTCCTTTCCTTGAGGGTGGGATACGTGTTACAGTTATCATTGTTCTCCTCGTTATTTGTTGAATCAAAGTAAGGAATGCACGATAAAAAATTACACAAATATATGAATGCTTCCATTCCAACTCAAAAATTTAAAAATATTATTGTGAAAACAACATTGAAGGAAATGTCTTAAAATTCAGGTACTCCCATCATGCACAACTGTTTTCATTTCTCTGTTCTTGTTTCAGGATTTATTCATGCTCATACAACATATTTGTTTGAGTAATAAGGCGTTAAAAATAGAATTGGCCATATCTAACAACTGGCCAAAGCCCCACTAGACTGGAACAGGACAATAGGTGCTGAATATTGCCACGTTCCAAAGTGAGATGCTAACACCTGCAGAACTGGAACAGGCTTTGTAGCCTGAAGACCCCAAACCCTCCTGGAGAGGGTTCTGAACTGAAATATCTGAGAAGGATTTCTTTGGAGAAATTCATTTCAGAGAGTCTTACTCCTAATCCCCTCAGAGAGATCTAAGGGCGCTGCTGTCCATGGAGACTCTGATCTGTGCAAATGGGAATGGAGACGTGGGTGGAGAACATGTTGGTCTGCTGTCTGAGGCGGGCCTGAAAACCTGAAAGGCCAGGTGGTTGTTCTGAAGGTCAGGAGGTGAGAGGCCGCAAGGGTGAGAGGCAGCACAGCACAGTCAAATAAGAAGGCTTTCTGGCGGACCGAGGTGACTCAGCTGAGAGACACTGGTGGTGTTCCACTGGTAATAGGCTGGGGTCAGAGAAGGTGGAATTGGACACCTGCCAGAGAAGAGACCTGGCTGGCTTTAAAAAAAAAAAAAAAAAACAAACCATGGGATGAGAGCTCCCCAGTGAAGCTGAGAAGTCTCCAAAGAAAGAGGGAGAGCTCCAAAATGGAGAACAAGATCCCTTTAATGCCTTTCAAAACCAGAGCAAGGCAGTTGACTTGTAGTTCTTTCCTGCTGGTCTACCTGAAAGAGTCCGACGACTCTTCGTGAGTGTGTGGAAGGCAGAGCGGCCCTTTGCCCACTGCAGGCTTCCAGCCTGAAGCAAGCCCCAGCTGCAGAGAGGAGAATCTTCAAGCTCAGAGTCTTGGCTACTACATAGGAATAGACATTTTGATTGTGGGAAACACATAGTTTTTATGATTAAATGTGAAAGGAGTTATTTTGATGTAAAAGACTGATCCAAAGACTCATGGCACCTCCCTGGGATATCATCCAAGTGGAAAAAAAAATCCTGCCCTCAAAATAGAAACAAAAGGATAGTGAGGAGTAAAATAAAGTTTTATAATGCTTCGGTGGAGTCCTATGTTTTCGATGGATTGATGACATTCACGTGAAATCAGAATGAGCAAAATATTGTATGCAACTGAAATTTTTAGCCTTTAATAGGTTAACGCAAATTACAAAATGTAATAATAAATTACAAAAAGGATTTTGCAGCTCTATACCAAAAAGTTAACTGTGTGAACGGTGTGATGTTACCCAGGGCTGAAGCCGATAGTTCTGCGAGTTGTGTATTAAATGCCTCCAGAAGGGTCATCTGTATTGTGATTATTCTGAGAGTTGTCAGGCAGTAAGAGCCTTGGGAGCAAGGCGCTTTTTAAATATGGGGTATGACAGTGTATGTTACATGTGTTATACTGTAAAGGGAATCATACTATATGTCATGAGAGGCATGAATGTATAATATGGTGTGTAAATTAAGTAAATGCTCAGACTTAAAATATTATTTTGTGATGATGGATGTTGAGACAGGAAACATGGACAAATGGGTGTTACATTATCATCCCCATCACTCAGGATAAATTCAATTCCTCCTCCTATGGGGACGTATGAATAATGGGAGGAAAGAGATACTAAAAGTTATGCACTAACATAAGTACCATGGAAATATGAAAGCAAGGACATACTTGCTTGTTAAAGAAAATTGAAATATTAGTCAGTATCCCTGTCAGAACTCCAGTCATGTATCAACTGCAACCAGAGATTGGGTAAGGACACAAGGATTTGGCAAAAACAAATGAAAGCATTCTGTGAGAATCAACTTGTATGTGGAATTTATAATACAGAAAACTGTATGTGTTGTTTTATCTGTAAATTGCACACCACACTATCAGTGGCATTTGTAATAAACTTATATAAACCTGTATACGCACACACACACACACACACACACACACACACACACACACCTTCTTCCAGAGAACCAATTGTTAAATACTCTTCAGCAAATCCCTGGGTACTGTGCTTCTTCATTTCCTTCCCTCTCCGAGGCCAATTAGGTACTAAGCTCTTTGATTCTGCTTCCTTGGTATTTCTCAGAATTGTTCACTTCTTTCCATCCCCACTGCTGGTACTTGAGAGCCTTATCTCTCACTGGTATTTTGCTACATTTGCTAATAGGTCTCTCAGTCTCCAGGCTTGCTTCTCTGCAATTAATTCTTCACACAGCCACCAGAGTGATTTTCCTAAAATGAAAACGTGATCATGTCACTCCTCTACTTAAAATTGCTCAGTGGCTCCTTGTTGCTATCAAGATAAAGTCTAAACCCTTTAACATGGCATCAAAGAAATGCCTGTTTTTCTTGTGCTCCCTGCCCTTCCAACCTCCATGCCACAGTCTGGCCCTCTTCACAGGTCTCTTTTATAGATACTGTCATAGTAGATTGTCATTACCTGTTTTTTTTTTTTTTGCCAATATTTTGTTACGAAAAATTTCAAACATACAGAAAAGTTGATGGAATTATAAAGTCACTACCCACCAACTAGATTCCATGACTAACATTTGATCTGTAACTGAAATATTTGTTTTCTCATATATCTATCTGTCTATCTAGACCTTTAGCCATCTTTTTTTAATATATGTGTCTTTCTTTTTAAAAAAAATATTAAAAAAATTGTTTGAGAGAGAGAGAGAGAGCGTGGGAGCAGGGAGAAGGGAGAAGCAGGATTTCTGCTAAGCAGGGAGCCCGACGCAGGGCTGGATTCCAGGACCCAGGGACCATGACCCACGCTGAAGGCAGATGCTTAACTGACAGAGTCACTGGAGTACCTCTCATATGTTGCATTTCAAAGTAAGTTGCAGGTAACAGTACACTTTTCTCCACACACACAACAGCATGGTATCATTAACTAGCACTTGTCATCTGATTACTTAAAAAAATATTTTTGGTGAAATTTGCCATTGTCTTTTACTTTCTTATCTTTTTCACTGGGCTGAAGTGACTGGGTCTCATTTGTTTTCTATCCGATGCCTCACACATAGTAGGAACTGTATGTGAGTTAATGTTTGTTTAATACATGAATTTGAGATTTCATCAAATGTTAGTTTCTTGATTCGTATATAAAAGTAATCTTGTCACCCCCTTTGGCTTATTCTCTTATTCCCCTACCCAGAAAATTTTGTAGAAAGCAACTTACATTCTACCTGTTCAGAATCATAGGCAATTAAGAATTTTAATGTTAAAAAAAAAAAAAAAAGAATTTTAATGTTAATGATAGTAGACAGCTGACTCTCGTAGTGTGTCTTTCCACAAAGCTCCACAAGGTGGTGCCCAAATATCTTTTTTCAACCAATAGTTCCTCAGGATCCAGGGTCAGTCCTAATTTGTATACTTGGCATTTCTGAATTTGGTCAGTTAACATAACATAACGAAATTATATAACTAAGTAAAAATTACTTAGATTAAAAATTGTACACATGTAATTTCAGAAACTATAGTTCTGGATATAAACAATAAATAATGATTATAATAAGTACCTCATATTTGTGTGGAGTTTTATATTATTAAAAGACTTCATATCCTAAGATAGAAAAAATACTATTATTACTATTAATAATATAATATTAATTCACCTCAGGTCTCTTTCACTGTAAACTTTGTCCATGAATAGTTTACTTTTAGTACAGAATTTAAAAGGACAGAAGAAACAAGCTATTGCCCAGATATAACTCAAAAGCAGATGACTCTCTTACCTCAATTAGGGACAATGTTGTGTAAACCAGAGTTGTAATGGGTTGATATAATGTGGTATAATAAGTTACTTAATGTTCTTAAAAACATTTTAGTTCCAGAAATTTGATAGTTATTTTAAAAATTTCCTTTTTTGGATATTCTTATTAAAACCCAAGAAGAATGACTAGAACATTCAAATGGGTGTTGAGTTCCTGAAACTTATTCACACAAATGATGATATCTTCTTATATTACTGGATATATTTTGATCAGGTATCAATAACATGCACCATCGGTCACAGATATCTGTGTAATAATCCCCAGCTACCCAGGCAAACTAACCCAATCCTGGAGGAGAAAGTTCTTCAACTCAGGGTTCTAACAATTGGTCTGCATTGCCTTTGATGGCCCAGGCATTACATAGGGAGATATGAGACTCATTACATGCAGGAATGTAGCCTGTGGTAATTTCCCTGAGCCATTTGCCCCTAAAGTAAATCCGTATTTTTCAAGCATAAATTGTCGACCACAGACCATACCTGCTATGCCACAAGCTCAGATGGTGCAAAGGCCAAGAATCTTCCTGGGGACTTCAGGGTTAATGAAAGATGTCCAGCTGCCACACGAAGTTAAACTCTGTTCCCTCACTGACTCATGGTATGGCCTTTGGGCGGGCCTCAACACCAGCCCTTTGGTTTCTCATCTGCAAAATGGAAGGATCAAATAAAAGCAGTGTCTAGGGTTCCTTTCAGTTCCGAGATTCGATTCTTTGCCCCCAATATAAGAAAAGCTTAAATACCATCTGTTGGGAAAATCAAACAATCCACCCAAATACAGTACAACATTTTCTGATACCTGGAAGTAAATTCAACTGAATGAAAAATAGAAAATATTTTCCCTATTAAAACAAGAGTTTGGTCAAGGCTGATCCAGATCCAACCTTTCCTTTGTGGTGGACTCTGCATGAAACAGTTAAGACTGCCCTGTCCACTGTCTAAAGGGAATGATTTAAAAAAGAAAAAGCCCGAACCTTCAAACATTTTAAACAAACATTTTAGTGATCCTAAGATTGGTACAGTGAGCTGTCACTGCAGTCTAGGCCACTGTGTGTTGCATTTGAGATACAATTATTCAAGCTGGGGACCAAATGACGAATGATGAAGGAAGATAGGCAGTAAAGAATACACACATAAGTGAGTAGAGGGAAGGTGGAAAAATCAATTCAATCAGAATTCGGCGAGGGGAGGTGCACTATAGTTACGCTGCTCCAGACTGAAGCAATGCCACATTGCCTACATTTTATGACCAATGATGGTTTTCACTCCTTGTCTTTGAATGCTTTCAATCCTTCCCTTAGTTGATAAATAGGACCAAACCCATTTTGGCACGCTTCTAATTTCTGATGAATGATGAGAGACAACGTCCAAGTCATACACTTGGAGCCAAGAAGAGTGGTGAACACAGAAACTTTGGAGCTTTGCGGAAGATGTTAGAAATTCTTTTTAAAAAAATCTACTATATCAAGATTTTATACTGAAAAAATTTATAAGGGGACCTCCAATGACAGATTTTTCCAAGTTGGGTAAAAAGGTCTTTGACTTCTTTCTCAGTTGATAATGTTCTTTTCTACTATGGGTCAGCAGTGAGAAAGGTGGCCAAAATTGGGAGGGGAGAGTAAAACATTGCCTTCTACCTTGGTCTTGGTCCAGATGTATAACTTCCATACAAGTTTGAGCCTTTTTAGTATTTCTAGAACCTCATGCAGATAAGACCTTGTGATATATATAAATCATCCCAGACTTGGTTTCCTTTTAAATGTTTCTAGACCCCAAAATACCTTTACTGCTGAAATGAAGATCTTGGCACTGGTACCAAAACAAATAAAGCCAACATAGATTATACTACAGTAGTGTTTTCAAAATTTTTGAAAAAGTTGAAAAACAGATTCCTTGTCTACCAGTGCTTTAGAAGAGAGCAATCTAATGTATCATGGTTCTCAAGTGATTGATGAATACTAAAAAATTACTTTGAATAATCACTCATTTCATAAATATTTATTGAGTGCCCCCTCTAGGCCATTACAGTATTAACAGAAAAATAGCGTGCTGCTTTCTTTTCTAGACTTTGCTACAGCCAGCACTGTGCACTGCAAGTAAGAGAAAAATTAGAGATATTAATGTAGATGTTGTCAAGTGGGTGTATAAAAGAAGTAGGGCCCCTGTAAGTAATAATAAAGGCATAGTGAAAACTCTAAAAAAAAACACCCAAAACAAGATTTTGCTACAGAACAACTGTCAGAAGGGCATAGACTCCAAGTGGAATTTTCAAGCCTTCACTGTTATCCATGCGCTCTTATTCGGACTGTGTATGTCCAGCTGTGCACTAATTCAAGACCATCCATTAGGATTAAGGCTGCATCTTCACCCATGGTATCCTGTTTCTCTGGGGGCAAAGCTAATTGCCTTATACAAATGGACAGGACACAAGATTTTCTTTGGAGTCATCTACCCAATCAACTTAGCGCTGATGGCCACACCTGGGAATGAAAGGCGGCAAGCCTTGGGTTTGACTCTGGGGGATGGAAGGAGAGGGATGAGCAGGCAGGACTCCAGCCTGTCCCTGACTTCAGTCAGAACAGTTCTGAAGGAGGGCGGCTTTAGTCCCTATCTCCCCTCCCTACCTGTTTGCTGCTTATAGGTATATTATTCTGCAAGTTGGTACTCTACCCCAGAAAAAAGGGAGGTGACTTTCTGAAAAAAAAAAATGCCACTTCCTTGTCCCTTGAGTCTCATCTCAAAAGTGACAAGTGTGGCTGATACCCACAGACTATTTAAGGTAGATATGTGGTGGCTTCCTGGGAAATTCCATTTGTGCCTCCGCATGGTACCCTCTGTTTCTTCTATTACCAAAGTTTCACAAAACTTCTTCAGTTCTCCAAAAACAGCTTTGTGGTGCAGAGACAATCAAAACACGAACATTCACACGGGTGTGTAATTTAATGATGTGGTAGTCGGTGTAAGTGAGGCTCCGGGGTCAGCTACACCTGAGTTGAGATATCATTCTGGCATTCTCTAGCATTGGTACGACAGTGGGAAAGTGATCGCACTCCTCTCTGCCTCAATGTCCTCATCCACAAAACGTATAAAATCGCCCCACGTATTGTCCCTTGGTGGTGGCGCTGTGTGTGTGTGTGTGGGGGGGGGAAGTACCATAAGGCGTATGAAGCACTTAGCACAGGGCCTCAACCTGCTAAAGTATTCATGAAATGGAAGCTATTATTGTCACAATAAGCAAATCCGTAAATATCAAAATGCTTTCCTAAGAAAGCTAGCTTATTTTAAATAATTGGGGTGTGAACATTTATATTGCTGTCTCTGGTCATCTCGGAACTCTCTGTCTCCGTGGCAGTTGGTTGAGAAGCCTGTCTGTTGGTTGTCTAGGAGTCGAGTGGCTTCTTGGCAGTAGATTTTGCCCTGATGAACATCGACTTAAAATGGGTCTGAACCATGAGGTAGAAACTAGAAAAAAAGAGAATGGAGCCACCTGAGTGACTAGCTTTTCTGGGAAAGAGACCTCAGAATATCAACCACTGTATACCTAGCTCTTGTATTATAGTTTGGAAGGATCTTGATAGCTAATTAAATTCACTCTCTTGTCTCATAAACTGAGGTCTCCATATAAGAGACAACCAGAGCTAAATTCAGATCACTCTTTCACTGTAGAGTATATAGACTTTTTATTATGAAAATTTTCAAAAATCACAGATGTAGAAAGGCTACAACAATGAACTTCTCTATACTCTTCATCCAATGAACCCATTGCCTCTCTTGAAAAACCAGTTTGGGGTCCGAGTGTGTTGTCACTTGTGCTCCTTAAAGAGCCATTCAGAACGAGTAACACATAGAACACACTCCAGGCAAAGAAAGGTGGAAACAGAAAGAGGACATGGTGTGAGAAACAGCGGGCTGTCGATAAAATGCCTATGATGCAGAAAATCTGCTCAAGTTATTTTTATAACAGTCGGGAGAACACAGACTTTTCTGAGAGGACACTGTTCCTTTAAATTACTTACTGATCCCACCCAGATCTTGCACCTTGGCCACATGCCTGACCACTCTTGCTTTAACTTAGGGTATAAACACAAATAGAAGATTGCAAAACTTCCAAGACCAAAGACAATTTTTATTCCCACAGAACCGAACAATATCAAATAGCCAACTCCATCCCCAACAATGGTCCTTGCTGTTGGCATTTGCTTAATCAGTCTTTAATTCCTGTTTGACAAACTTTATAAGGTAAGACATAACTTTTATTTTAATCACTTGAAATCAGATAGGACCATCTAGGCACTGTAGAAGACTAAAGTGTTTGTCTACTTATTATGTGAAGAAGGCTTATAAAAAATTTTCTATCCTCTGTCATGACTTTAAATTATTAGAAGAATAAAAATAATTGTTAAAATGTCGACTTTTACAATTTATTTCAAAGTTTAAAAGTGATTTTTAATTGCAGTCTACTACCTAGCATTGCAATGATGTTAACACCTTTTAGGACCTCTTTTTCTTAAGATGGAACATATTTTTATAACTCAGTATTAGTTATAGAATATTTTATAATTTGGCTGGTTTGGCCATTTGAATAAAGTCTTCTTTTGGTGATTTTATCTTTCTGTGAAACAAAGGAGCTGCAAACACTCTGAATACAATTGGTAGATTGTGCTGAAAGAATTTCATTTTTGAAAAGTCACAAAACATAAAGTCTCTTGGATTTATTGATTCTGATATTTACCCAAAATAAATTTTAGGCAAAAAAGGCAAATATATGGCATTTGGTTAAAGATAATCATTGTTTCTGCATTTATAAAATACAACTTATAGTGAACATAGAGGTTTATGTTTCTTTTACTTAGTTAATGGCATTTCCCCCCGAAACCCATTTTGCTTGTATATGATATCTAAGTGAGAGAAAGGTAAGAATTATTTAAAAATGAGGCAAAATAAAACATGGCAAAAAGGGTTAGAAAGGGGTATACTTTTAAGATGCCAAACTAATAAGAAAGAGAGACTTTAGGAAGGCAGGGGCACTAAAAAACCAAAGGTATAAGTGTGTGCTCTGGCTAATGTCAGTAGAGAGAGGGGAATAGCAAGACTGCTTTGGGAGTGCTGGATAAAAAATATCAGAGCAAACAGTAATGAAATATGAGACATAGTGATGAGCTAATAAATAAGTGTGATAGTGAACATCATATGTACAAAGCTTCAGGTATGCATTCATGATTATATGCCCAAAAAACTATAGGTGTCAGTGCTTAGTTTTAGGAAAGACAAGTGTTTTTAAAGACAGCATTTCTAAAGGCCAAAATGAAGCTGACAAATAAGAAGAAAGTGGTTTTCTGCTCAGGATCCTGCATGGGAATCCTTATATTTTTGAAGGGTTGTATTGATCACATAGCTTGTAAAATCTCTCTTATTTTCAATGAAATTAAATTCTCAGCCTCTTATTTCCAGGCCTTCTGAGATACTTTTTGTGGTATGGGCTCAACAAAAGAGAAAGGTTATATGTAATACCAGGGACACAGTGTTATTCTGCCTGCCTCCCCTCTCCCACCCCGAAAATGCTACAGCAGCTGTGTTCTGCTACATCGCCTTATTCTTACACTAGTCTCAGAGTTAAATGTGTACATCCTTCTGTATTCTTCCCTTTGGCTAACAAGGAATTACTTGGGGAGGGATGTCCTTTATGTGTTTTATTTCCTCAGCAAATGCCGCGTTCTTCTTTTTTAACACCCAGCAGTCTTCACATCTTAGCATACCTGGTCCGAAGAACAGTTGACATTGGCCAATTGCATTTGGTGCCCTTGCCACCAGAGGGGCTTGGCCACACTGATACAGAGTCAGCTTCATAAACTTCCTGCTAGACGATGTCAGTGGAGGAGCAGATTATGGCACGGAGCCATCCTTTGGTCCATCCTCAACCCAGCAGCTTGGATTCCTTTTTGGGTTTCTCCATCTGGCATGTCTGAAAGGAGCCAGTCATCCATTCCCTTTCTCACTGCCTTTGCATATATTTCTACCCCTTATTTGAGCCTGGAAAAATCGGGCTCACAATTTCCCAGTTTCCATTCCCTGAAGGCAAAGTGAAGGAAAATGTGGTTTCCTTTTCCAGAACTTTTGAAGTCAGTATGGTTTAAGAAGGAAAGCATTTCCAAACCATGCAGAACGTTGGTTCAGAAAAAAGCTTTCTTTTTCCTTCTCAAGTGTACTACTGGGCTAGCCCCACAGGATTCTTCTCTTGCCAGGGAGGCCTGTGGGTTTAAAAGTCATTTGGCATAGAGCTGGGCATATTGAGACATGAAGATGGCTATGGATTTTAATACAGGATTAGATTTTTCATTGCTAATCTACCCAGAAAAATAGTTTCTCAGGAATGGTCAGAGCCTGATTTCAAGCCTTATTTCTGTCCATCAGTTTTTCACTAGGAGAATGGTGTTGCTGAGCAAATCTATTATTTTTGCTCTCATATCCTCCTGATTCTTTGGATATGTATGCCGCTGTAGTCCAGCTTGGATCTCTGTTGTAGATGAAGTTTCCACGTAACAGTACAAAAGAGAAATGGTGTTCTATGGGAATTGGAGGGGTGATTTCATTTTTGACTTGGTTTTTGAACTAACTAAAGTTGTGAATGTATTATTAAGACCGAAATGATGGTGGTTCTCTACTACCCTGTAAAAATATTGAGATTGTCAGGAATTAGTTACAATGAAACAACCAAGTAGCAATCTGATATCACCTTGAAGAAGTAAAAACGGTTAAAACGGACCCTGTGTTCGAAACATTGTCATCATATAGACTAGGAATGAAGTGTTTTTAAATGACTTTTCCCTACTCTCTGCTCCCCATAATAAAATGGGAAATTCAGATTACCTGAATGTAATTCTTTGACTATATGGAAATAGTCACTAATAAATGTTTGGTTGTGGTACCATGATTTACTTGCATTTGAATCTTTTAAAATCTCATTGTGGATGTCTTCCTGTAAATATGAAGGAAAACCCTTTGTTCCTGTCACATGCCAGTTTTCAGTTCTGCTGGCTTGAAATTAGAAATAGCAAATACTGTATTTTATGGAAGTAATTTACAACTGATTTTTCTATTAAAGGTGCTACAAGACAGATGACTTTTCACCATCTACCATAATGTGGAACAGACATTTTGTCTTCTATCTCCTACTTTTGCCAGCTTTTATGAGTCAAACAATATATGGACAAAGAAAGAAAGGATCAAAGTCCAACTTACTTGCAAGGAAAAATGATCTCCAGGGTAAAAAAAAAAAAGTTTTGTTTTTGTTTTTAATGATTGGTTTTTGCCTGTTGAAACACTGATATGAAATTTTCTAAATAGCAGTTGATGTAAATAGCAAACCATATATATAAACACATGTGTAACATTCTATTTTAATATACTTATATTATGATAATAATATACCCTCTATACTTGTAGAGCGTACTTACAAAAAACATCAGGTGTTTCAGAGCCCTTGTACATTTATTATCTCATTTGAGCCTCACAATAGCTTTGTAAAATGAGAGTGACAGAGACTGCCACTGTCATAGATACAGAAATTGCGGCCCAGAGACATTGAGTGGCACATCCAAGGCCTTTGGCAAATTAACTAGTAAGAGCTGGAATTCAAACTTAAGTTCTCGGCTTTTATATTTCTTTCTCCCTCATTGCTACAATGTGATGTGTATAGTCATTTTTTCCCTTGATTTTAAAAGAAGCTACAAACAAACAAAAAAACCACCCACCCACCCATGCAAAACAAGATAGGACCTCACCAATATGACACAACCTGAGAATCAGGCAGAACATTATTTACTTAGACAACTTTGCCCAATATTTGCTGAATTTTGGGGTGCCTGGGTGGCTCAGTTAGTTAAGCGTCTGACCCTTGATTTTGGCTCAGGTCATGATCTCAGGGTTGTGAAATTGAGCCCCATGTCATGAGATCGAGCCCCATATCTGGCTTCACGCCTCGTGTGGAATCTTCTTGAGATATTCTCTCTCCCTCTGCCTCTGCCTCTTTCCCCCACCTCTCTAAATAAATAAATAAATAAAAATTTAAAAGTATATATTTGTTGAATTTTTAAACAACGGGAAAATGCTCAAAATACATGGAATTTTGCTTATTTGTTTGCTTCTGACTTGCATGATTTTACAAGAGGCAAAGAATTCATAGATTTGAAAAGAGATTTAGTTCTTCACAACTTATGCCCTACCTCCAAAATGCCTCTCTTTTTCACTGCCCTCTCCTGTCAAAACAAAACAAAACAAACAAAACATAACCAAAAAACCAAAACCAAAACAAAACAAAACAAAACCAAAAAAAACCCAAAAAAACAACAACAAACCCATACACATCATTCCACCTCAGGGCTTTACTTATGCAAACTCATTTTATGAGGAGGAACAAATATTTTGCCTAACTTCTTTGCTCTGTTTCAGACTCTACTTGCTTCATAGATGTTGTCTTCATTGTGGACAGCTCCGAAAGTTCCAAAATTATTCTCTTTGATAAACAGAAAGAGTTTGTGGCTAGCTTGAGTGACGAGGTTTTCCAGATGAACCCAACTGGCTCCTTGAAATATGACATCAAACTGGCAGCGCTTCAATTTAGCAGCTCTGTCCAAATCGATCCACCTTTTTCTTCTTGGAAGGATCTGCAGACGTTTAAACAGAGGGTCAAGTCTATGAATTTCATTGGGCAAGGCACCTTCTCTTATTATGCCATCTCCAATGCCACCGGGCTACTTAAGAGAGAAGGGCGTAAAGATGGTGTGAAGGTGGTTTTGCTGATGACCGATGGCATTGACCATCCAAAGAATCCAGATGTTCAGAGTCTTTCTGAAGACGCCAGAACTGCAGGAATATTATTTATCACCATTGGACTTTCCACTGTAGTCAATGAAGCCAAACTTCGTTTGATATCTGGGGATTCATCCAGTGAACCCATTCCACTGTTGAGTGATCCAACCCTTGTAGATAAGATTCGACATCGCCTGGTAGGTACTAGTGAGTTGGTTTTATGTATATATTCCCAATTATAATACTGATGCCTTAATTACAAATTCTGTAAGGATAGATGGTGGGTCAGAAAGATGAAGGAAAAAGAATCCACCTTGGAATTAGATACGGGAATCTTTCCGAAATCTCTCTCTACTTCCTGGATAGTTTACACCAGATAAACTGGGAAAGTACAAGGCTCATGCTCTGGAATTGGATTCCTAACTTTATTCCTCGCTGATGCTGAGGATTCTGGAAGAATTACTCTCCAAATCATACACTTCAGGCTCCTGTTTATACATCCTGGGATCATGAACACTGCTGACTTATATTCAATTTGTGGTCAGCTTGTGGTCTGCTATATTTGTACTAAGTTGGTTTTTTCCCATTTAACATCTGTAGAAATATTTTGACTCGATGTCTCACCTACTACTATATTATGCTACTCAAGCAAAGTTCATAGACTTCCAATTTTTTTTATTATGTCCTTGTTCTTAGGTGTTAGCAAGCCCACCCAATTGAAAATCACCCATGATTTGCAGTCACCCAACAGTTTCTCACTGCAGATCAATGAGTGCCATTTGATTGGTCTGATTAGTTGTGTCAATGCTTTTCTTTGTTGATTGCTCAGCTGTGTGTGAGATTCTTTCCTTCCTGCTCAGGAAAACACAAGGCAAAGCCATCAAAGTAAAATCCCTCTTTACAGTGTTTCTCAAGAAGAAAACCCCTAGAGAAAAAGTGGTTGCTTTGTTAAGTGTTAAAAATTGATTTTCTTAAAAATATTGATTTTTTTTTTCTTGAGAAGAGAGCAGGCAAATGTGTCCTTTATGGACTGAGCCTTTTGTATGGCTGTTTTCTATAGATTGCAAAAAAACTCAGCTTTGTTTTGGAGATTGTTTTGACCCTTTCATCCCTTCCACCAATCCTTTTCCTAACATTATTCTTATAATTACAAGTCAATATAAGCTATAATAACTGGTTGTTATTCTTATAACTGTTTTCAGCATAAGACATTCACTTTTTAAAAAAATCTAAATAATAGTTACCATGTCTTGTGTGCTTTGTGTATTAGGCATTTTTCTGAGCACTTTACCAATTTTATTTTATTCAATGTTTACAACAATCTTATGATGTAGGTACTATAATATCCTCATTTTAGAGTTGAAAATGTAAGGACAGGCAAAGGCCCTGGGGTCATCGTGCTTAATCCTGTGAAATTATATTGGAAGGGGAAAATAGGCACTGTGTTTTAAGGTTTTCTCAGTCAGTACTGCCTTGAAACAGTTCATCAAAACCCTCTTCCAAAGTTCTATTGTTTCTAGCCTCTTCTTCTTGGGCATTTGGGGGTAGATAGGGAGAGCTTTGCCTAGGCTTGAGATGATGAACTTGGCTCCCCGGGGACTTAGGATGAGGGCTCACCCTGAGCATCTCTTTTGCCTGGAAGCGAAACGTGCAGGGGTGTCTGGCTACCTGCCTACAGCTGTCTGTGCTGTAATTTAAGCAGTCCTTACCACTGAATCCAAGACAGAAGGTTCCAGCATGTGCAGGAGAGAACCTTGGAGTTGAGATAACGAGTCGCCAATTGCTGACTGTGGAAGATACAGGACAAGCAGCTTCTTGTTTGGCCAGTGGTGTAGGCTCAGGAGGTTCCTACTCTTTCCAGACACACTCTCCTTGCACAGAGCTCCTGCCCAACCCAGAACACAGGATCTTGGCAGTAGACGTGAAGCAGGACTATTTGTTCATTTCTGAGGAAACCAGAGAATGACCAAGTGTCCCCACGACCCTGCTCTTCCTTAGCATCCTGTGATTTCAGCTTGTTTGTTCAGATGGAAGCTCTATGAACAAGCCACTTCTTAGGAGATGCTGCTTTCTAAACACTTCCAACATCCAAAGGGCTTATTAGGCCCTTCAAAGAACAATATACTGTTTCAATGTTTCAAATCCTCACTGTGTAGGAGACAGAACTTGATTCTTGAGCAGGTCATTGGAAAAAATTCCTCATCTAATCTATTTCTATTACATCTTTAGTTAAATTCCTAAACTTTTCATTTTGAAATAATTATGTAGTTGACTTTCTAAAATAAGTTAATTAGGTACAATTTAAGTGCAAAACTGCACTACTTAAGGTACACAATTCTCTGAGTTTTGATAGATATATACATTCACGAACCCACCAACACAGTTAGGATACGCAACATTTCCGTCACCCCCAAACTTCTTCATGCCTCTTTGCAAGACATCCTTCCCCTGCCTCTTAGCTCCTGATCTGATTTTGGCCAACTCCAGATTAGTGTATGCTTTCTAGGCTTGTACACAAATAAGCTTATGCAGTATGTATTCGGTTTCTGTCAGGCTTCTTACTCCCGGCATAATGATTTTTGGAATTCAGTTGAGCTGGTTTTTGTATCAGCAGTTTGTTTTTTGTTGTTGTTGTGTAGTAGACTTTAGTTGAATTTTAATGGACACGAGTGCATGCAATGAATAGATCTTGCAGGAGCCAAGACAAATCAAGGAATCATTACCAACTCCTTGGCATCTCTAGTAAAAAGGATGTAATAACCACATGAGAACACTTCAGTTCTGAATTACTGCAGAGAGATCTGATGACTCCACATTGAAGAGGACATATATACAATGTTTTACTACTATTTTATTATGATTTATGTAACAGTATTGAAACCAAATAAACAATTTGAACACAATGTCCATATATATTAGTTGGTCTTTTAGAAGAGATTTTATGGTGGCTATTTGGCTATTACACTAAACTGCAAATATCTTTTCGTTAGGGTTTGTAATCCTCACCTACTAAATTCTTTACTCTCATCCCATTCGCTATCGTGCCAATGACGTTGCCACCTTCCTCACATTTCCTCTGTCCCTTTCTCATAACATTGACCTCATACTCATTCACGAAATTGGCAGTTCCATTCTAGCCTTCTGATTTTATGTATACACCATCATAAAACTCTTACTCCATTAATAAAATGCACCTTCTTTTGCTTTAGGAAGGTCTTGTCTTTATTTGTCCTTTCCATTTAGACTACAGTATCCACCTAGATCCTCACTGAATGTGCCCTTCCCTATGGCTTTGACCGTGTTCTCCCAGCTGTCCTCCACATAACCTGCCTCTTTGCTTGAGTGAAAGCACTCACTTCATCCTAAGGCAAACAGCTCTGTCCACACGGGCTCTTTTGTCCACTCTTTTTAAACTCACTGCTTCCTTTGTCTTATTGCCCACACTGGCCTTTATGACTTTTTTCCTCCTAACCTTTGATATATAGAACTGCATTCCATCATTGAGTTTGTCCTTTGCATTCTGCTCTTGCATATTATCCAGAAAACCCACCTATTTCAAGAAAATGTCTTGTTACCCACCTCCCCACCCAGTCTGGGATCTCCTACCCACGCTGCTTGCTATGTGCTGTTTTCAGTCATGGGGGCTTATAGACTATAAGTGCCCTCAGGGATAGAGCTTTGTTTTTTGTTTGAAACAATCTTATCTATTGTGAGTCTTGGGTCCATTTTTGTTTCCATAGGAATACAAATTCCAGCAAACACAAAATCAAATGAGTTCCAAAATTAGTTATGTTGTTATGGTTTTAAGCCCCATGGCACATGTTTTTAAGGAGTTAATATGGCAAAGCACAAATTAAATTTTCAAAGGAAAAGCTGAAAAAGTGTCAAATTATACATCAGGTAAAATAGCAGCTAAATTCATGAGTTTAAAAATTGATATTGGGTAATAGAAAGGTGTTGCTTATTATAAAGGGTTGTAAGGTAACAAAACTTTGGATTTTTCTTTATTTCAGCAGTTGCTTTCAAATATTACTATTTGACTTGAATTATTAGTTGTTTGTTGTCTCTTGAATTCTTTTCAAATTCCTTTCTCTCTCTCTCTCTCCCTCCTAGAAAAACTAAATGTGTTTAAAATATTTTTATAATGTGGATCATATTCTATATATCCATCTGCAATTAGCCTTTCACTCAGTGTCTTTGGAAAATTTCTTATATTGAAATATGTAGATCCAATGCATTCACCAGAACCACTGAATAATATTTCGTTTATTGATCCATTCTAATATTTTTTTAAACAATTTCTTTTTCTTTTTTTTTTTAAAGATTTTATTTATTTATTTGAGAGAGAGAGAGAAAGTGAGAGAGAGCATGAGAGGAGAGAAGGTCAGAGGGAGAAGCGGACTCCCTGCAGAGCTGGAAGCCCGATGCGGGACGTGATCCTGGAACTCCAGGATCATGACCTGAGCCGAAGGCAGTTGCTTAACCAACTGAGCTACCCAGGTGCCCGATCCATTCTAATATTGATGGATACTATTTCCAATTCCAAAATTATTTCCAAATTTTCACTTTAAAAAATAATGAATGCTTAAATATACAGGAACTACAAGAATTTGCCCAAGACATGTCTGCAAGGAATATAAGAATAACAGTGGGAACAAGGACTTGTCTTGGGCAGCCTAGAAGTAAAGCACATACAACTTCAGGTTTCTAGGCCTGGCCAAATGTTCTGGAGAGGGTAAATGCCAATTTACATCAAGACTGTCAGTATATCTGAATTCCCATTTCTTCCCATGACCTGCTAGTTTATAAAGATACATGTATCTCGACTGCTTTCTGCCTGGATTTACATTGGCTAGAAATGTTAAATCACTGGAGTGGGGAGTGGGTACAAGGGGTGGGAGGAAAGAGGGCCAGAGGTAAGACTCTCAATTTTGTAGAGAGGCTCTGTAGCCAGAGTTTTACAACCCCTGAGACCACATAGTCAAACTTTTTTACTTTTCATGTATGTGGAAAATGACCTGGACGGATTATGGGACTTGCCCAAGACCACACAGCTAGTTCACAGTGGACACAGGATGAAAACCTTGGATGACACTAAATTCCCAGCCTAATTTTTCCTCCCATTACATCACAAGGACCACTTAAAGCATTTTGTTATATCTTTCCTCTTTATTATTAGTTTGTATGGAAATACAGGTAAAGTAAAAATAAAACTAAAAGAATGTGGGGTCCTCCCGAAGGTACAATTCTGATTTATCTTTAGCTTCCTCATTACAACTTCATTTTCAGTATCTTGCAACAAATATTCTATTGCTTTTTCCTCCCATTTTTATTTTATCATATGCAAATTAACCCTTAGAATCCAGTTATAAGACATCAATCTGACCCACAGGTTTTACATTATGAAAGCAGTAATTCTATCTGTAAGCATAGGTTAATTTCCTTCCCACATTTGACTTCAGACATGGCCTTCAGTACACTTGCCAGATAATGCCCCACTAAGCTGAAATAGGGTAGAGAGGCCTACATGTTAGACAAAAACTAGATCGTGAATTTCTAATTTAAAGGAATTTTGAAAAAAATTCTGCTTATGGGGCACCTGGATGGCTCAGTGGGTTAAAGCCTCTGCCTTCGGCTCAGGTCATGATCTCAGGGTCCTGGGATCAAGTCCTGCATCAGGCTCTTTGCTCAGCGGGGAGCCTGCCCCCCCTGCCTCTGCCTGCCTCTCTGCCTACTTGTGATCGCTCTCCTCTCTGTCAAATAAATAAATAAATAAATAAATAATAAATAAATAAAATCTTTAAAAAATAATAAAATAATAAAAAATTCTGCTTAATTCATTTCTGTGTAAGTATAAAGCAGCACTTGATCTTGGTTAGGTGGTTCAGCCAAGTGTATGACCTTGAGCAAGTCACAGCCTTGCAGACCCACATTTCCCTAGGGCAAGATGAGAAATTGTACCTGATTGACTTCAATGCTTATTGATATTTCATGAAACGGTTACTCTGAAATTAATGTTTAATGCTGAAAAACAAATGCATGTATATATAGAGATGGAAAAACAAAACAAGAGAAAACATATAATTATGTATTCTGGCTAAGTCTTTATAAGTAAAAGTAAGAAATTTTTATTATGACTGATTAAGCTTGTAGCCAAATTATGGAGTTTAGAGAGCTGATAGAAAGATAGAACTTAGGGTGCAACAGGATGAAGTTCCCAGAAAATAGGATAATTTTTAATGTTAGTGCCCTTCATGTCTCTTATTATATGGCTCAGAGTGTTCCTTGGGTGCTTGGCAGGTAGGCTCTATTGCTTTTACAAGGTTAAAAAGCTGAATTGCTATCCTTCTTGGAAATTGCATATCCCATAGGGAATAATTAAGACTAATAAGAAGCTGGAAGCAGAACCATGAATCGAGTTAATGTTTTACTCTTTTTTCTCTCCTAGGATATCTTATTTGAAGAGAAGGTAAGCACCACATGCTTTGATTACTATGAATTAACTCTCAAAGTTTGCAGAATCAAATCAGCATTATAATTCACATTAGAAGATAAGATGTGTCTACATAAAAATGCTTAATTCTTTTAAAAATGAACCACTCTATTCTGAGGTAGCCACCTGATCTTTCTTTATACTTTATGTCTACTGCAGGTTTTAAAAATCTGGAAAAAGTGGGAAATATTTTAATATGATTTTAGAGAGTAATTTGAGAAATCATTGATAACCAAATAGCATAGTTGTTTTGTTTCTTAAGATTTTATTTTTAAGTAATGTCTACACCCAATGCAGGGCTTCAGCTCACAACTCTGAGATCAAGAGTCACATGCTCCTCTGACTGAACCAGCCAGGCCCCCTGCAAAAGGCTTGGTTTTTGCTTATTTTGATATGACTTCCTTTATTCTAATCATGTCTCTGACACGAGCTACTTATAGGGGTCTTCCACTTTGGGAGGTGTGTCTGGGGTTGGCTGGGATCCCTGGTCAAGAAAGACAGCTCAGAGTCTCCCACTGCTTCCTGGTGATTGATTTTAAGCTCATTCTCCTTGATGGTGGCAACCACATCAAGTGGCAGAGGAAGCTGGCCAGTATCAGTTGGATGGGGCTTAGCACAATAGATGACCACCAGGTTGCCGAGGACTTCTACACTGGACGTGTGTTTCTTAAAACAGAGTTTGGAATATGCAAACTTTGTTGGTTCAGCTACTGATTAAACATCAGGAAATTTACAAGTAGTATTGCATAAAATAATAGGAGCCAACTGAACCCTGCAGAGCACCACGCTTCATCCAATGGCCAGATGCAGCATTATTTCATGTACCAGTGAGACAGGAAAGGACCCTGCCAATTAAACTGTGATATAGTGCCTTCTTGTAAGTAATAATTCTTGATTTTATACTTATAGTAAGAGTCCCTTTAGATTTATTTAGATATAGACTGTTAAACCCTCTCTCACTTTTGTGCATACATATACAGGACAATTGAGGCCAACTAAATTGGTTATTTCTAAAACTTTTTCGCATTCAGGGGCTGAATCTTCTGAATCACTTTTTTGGCTCTGACGCCCTTCCTCCCCCCAACAATATCGGCCTCCAGGCCATCAAAAACACTGGTGCTACAGCATTTCCTGAGCGTGCTCCAGGAGTGTCTCTGGAGTTTTCTTCCATTTCATCCTTTGAGTTTTGAAGTACATAGGCAGAAAATAACAACTTCATTATGATCATGCCTGATTCAAAGATGACTCATTCTTGATTGCAGACATGTAATAATTGCAACATGAATGCAGTCATGTAATAAAATAAGGAAATAAGGAAAAATGTATGTACTGGAATTGATAAAATATGGTATGTCACAATGTTTTCCTTTAGGACTAAAGGAGTAGTTGATATTTGTATATTGAGCTTTGAGGTGCTGTAGAGAAGAGAAAAAGCAGAAGTTCCCCAAATCTACTGAAAATGGTTATTTTCCTTTCTCACTAGCATGTAGATGTCATACATATATTTTTGATGGGAGGTCTATTTTATCTAATCATGACAATGTTGAATAATCATTGACTAGCTTAGATCTGAAGTAGCCCAGAAGAATTGAAAAAGAAGAACAAAATCTCCATCAATTTGAAGGTAATTTCATTTGAATGAAAATTTCATCAAGGGAGTGTTCTATCTAGTTACGTACTGAATAAATTTGAAATGCTGTGTTTCATTGTGTGTTAATATTGGATTTCATTCTCGATGCAGTGTGAACACAAGATTTGTGAATGTGAAAAGGGGGATCCGGGCGACCCAGGGCTTCCTGTGAGTACGTTTCCACTTTGAACGGAAGTGAACGGAACATCAAGTTAGGAAGCCCTAGTCACCATTGCTCTACTTGCCTTGGAAACGCCAGGGCTGGTTTGTGCTGCTCAAAAGCAGTCGTGTGCAAATAGCGACAAACAGGGAGATGCTGTTTCTTTCTTTTATTCCTAAAGGGATACACTCTGTCCTTAGAAATAAGCCTGGGATTTCGCTGACCTGAACAGAGGGCAGATTCGGTTTAAAATGATGAAATTGTTCAGCATCCTTTCTGATGTGACAATTGGGGCCAGAATTTCTCAACACTGAAGTGAAAATATAGGAAAAGAGATCATACAAATCCTTGGTGCTTTAGAGAAAGCTTTAGCCTACTCCGCCTGGAAACAAGTGACACAGACCTCCTCGCTGGAAGTGTGTGTGTCTTCACATGTATCCAAGAACAACACTGGGAGGCCTCTCGGGGAGGAAGCTGGTCAGGAAGCTTTGGGAATTAGAGTGAATTCTGTGAAATGGAACTTGGCAACTAAAGATTAAAGGCAGGATTTATTACGATGATTCAACACTTGATAAAATAATCCCGAAAGGAGTGCTTCCTTTATACTCTGGTCTAACATCTGGGAGGTGCCATGTATGTGCTGGGAAGGTATGTGCAACAACATCGCAATAACTGTGATTCTGCGTATTTCTCTAACACACATCCATGCTACTTAGTATTCCATTTATTTATGTGGTCTCAAACCCTATAGGTCAAAAGCCCAGTGGCTATATTTCGTGAAAATGCATGGATACAGTTTTTGAACAAATGCTTGTATTTGGGGACAGGGAGGAGAATGTGTACTGTGAATTTCTTAGACTATGCCACATTTTCTCTTGAAACTCAGATCCCAAGACTATAGGTTTTCAAACCATTCTACCGATCAGGGCATTAAAAAGTGAGGATGTTTGCCTTTTTTTCTTTTTCCTAAATGTAAGTTAGATACGTTACAGGACAATGTGGCAGCCAGTAGAAGCTGATTTTGGCTAAAGGAAAATCTTAACCTTTCCTTCTTATAAAGTCTTAGCTTATATTTCTTACACCAAGAAAGTGCTGGAGGAAGGTTTACTTGGGATATTCGATTATGTTTTAGAATGAACAGTAAGGGGACGCCTGGGTGGTGCAGTTGGTTGGGCAACTGCCTTTGGCTCGGGTCATGATCCCGGAGTCTTGGGATCGAGTCCCGCATCGGGCCCCTTGCTCCGCAGGGAGCCTGCTCCTCTCTCTGCTTCTGCCTGCCTCTCTGCCTGCTTGTGTTCTCTCTCTGTTAAATGAATAAATAAAATCTTTAAAAAAAAAAAGAATGAACAGTAAGAAAATTTACAATTGCTGAGCTAATCTGACAATTTCAGTCATTCAGTATTATTAGAGATTAGCTTACCATTTTTAAAAAAGTGATATTTTTTAAAAGATTTTATGTATTTATTTGAGAGAGAGAGAGAGAGTGCACAGGAGTGGGGGAGAGGGGTAGAAGGAGAGGGAAAGCAGGCTCCCTAAGCAGGGAGCATAATGTGGGGCTCAATCCCAGGATCCTAGCCGAAGGCAGACGCTTACCCAACTGAGTCACCGAGGCACCCCAAAATATATTTTTTAAAGATTTTACTTATTTATTCTAGAGAGAGATAGAGAGAGAAACCAAGCATGGGGAGGGCCGGAGGGAGAGAGAGAATCTCAAGTAGACTCCCCACTGAATGTGAAACCCAATACGGGGCTCGATCCCAGGACCCTGAGATCATGATCTGAGTTGAAATCAAGAGTCAGATGCTTAACCAACTGAGCCACCTAGGCGTCCCACCATTTTTTTTTTAAACTGAAGTGTAGTGGACACACAATGTTATATTAGTTTCAGGTGTTCAATGTACTGACTCAACAAGTGTATATGTTATGCTGTGTTCCCCACAAGTGGAGCTACCCTCTGTCACGAGTAGGGCGGGTACAACACCATTGACTCTGTTCCCGAGGCTGCACACCCCATGTTTGAACAGGGATAGACATAAAACTAGCATTTATTGAGTGTCCCTAAAACCAGTTCTCAGAAAAGCCAGCTCCTTTGGGTCTGAGAACAGGAAAACATAACACCTTTCTGAAACAGGACTGGAACACTCTCTTCTCTCATCTTTGAAATTATCCCTCGGACATCAGGCAGAGACTGTATCCTCTCTTGCGCAAACCTAGAGGATTTACCTGTTCCAGACAGTGTAGTCTTCCTGGTGTGTAGTAAAGGAGAGAATACAGTTGAGTCTATGATTGGTAGGTTAAGTTTGTTTACAGCCTTCATTCCTTTTATGGGAGGAAGCTGATCAGAAATTATTGTAATGTGTAAAAAACCAATAAGATGTGAGCTCAATATAATCTTTTTTCCCTTTGCCTTCAGGGTACACATGGAAACCCAGGTATCAAAGGTGAGCGAGGACCAAAAGGAAACCCGGTAAATGAATAAACAGCTTTCCTTATAAACCACTGTATCTTTTTCCAGATTTATCTAAAGAACAAAAATGAAGAAAACAAAGAGCCCTATAGTGTATGTCAATGCCAAAAATATGATGATTTCTGTGAAGACTACAGGATGCTTACTTCCTGTCTTTTCTATCTGGTTTGTGTTAGCTTACAAATCCTAAGTAATAGATGACCATTTTAGTCAGTAAGTCTAGGAAACCTAGGAATATGGAACAAATTGCAATCTGTACTTCCGTAGTGTTGGCCCAAATTAATTGCTACGATGTTCCATGAGTTACTAATACATAATTCATATAAATTGATATTGACACTTAATGTTTTCTATGGATCCATTTTATGGAAAGCTGAACTATGATAATAATAGAAAAAAATTGTGATGCATCATAATTTTTCAGGCATTTTCCCAATTCTTTTCTTTGTGTACCCATAAAAACATTCTAGATTAATTTAAAAAAAATCAGATACTATTTCAGATGATGATCTTCCAAGTTCAAGAGTGACTAAAAGAATCATAGGAGATACAACTATATGAAAATTTATGGCAAAATTCTATATAATGAAAAATAATAATTAAAATAAAGAGGAAAATGGGGAAATATTTGCATCAAATACAATGGACATGGGGTTAATTTATGTGGTATATAAAGACTTTATAAAATGGATGAGAAAATATCAAGCCACTAATAATCAATTGGTCAAAGGACCCAAACAATTTTCAAGAGAGGAAATAAAACCAGTAAATAAAGAAATAGAAAAACATTTAATTTCACTAGATAATTACTGAAATTTAGAAAAGGACAATGAGGTACCCTTCAATACTAATTATTCACATTTTAAAAACTTTGGAGTCCAGGGTTGTTGGGTTATTTTTTCCATGGGGAAGGGAACAATTTTCTAGTTCACATAGTTTGGGATTTTTTGTGTATGTGTATATTTCAGAATTTAAAAAACATGATTTTTTTGGTAACAGTTAACACAGCAATATTAAAGTAATAATAACTACTGAAAGAAATGAAGTGGTGAAACCGGTTTGCTCTTCATTGCAAAAGGTAACTTGGTGCAAACATTTTGGGAGGCAATTAGACATTACATAAGAAGTATTCAAATATTCGAATTTTAACCCAGTAACTTCTCCTCTGAAACTATGCTTAGGGAGGTAATGAAAAATAGAATAAGTTAGATGCATGAAAGTATTTTAGATGCATGAAAGCCAATTGCTTGCTTGTCAAAGAAAAGGAATATGATGCATCCTTCGGTGTCTTTACAATACAAACACACACAATCCTACCGGCTCATTATTTAGGTCCAAACTGATGCCATCATGTCTTCTTTTTTGTTAAATACCTGCTTTAAATCTATGTTTACATTTCATTTATTTAGCTTGTAATTTTGGGCCACATAATATATTTTCCTAAGTCTTGCTGAAATCAAGCAATTACTCTTAAGGACATTTTGGAAAACATTCCAAAGCCCCTTGGAGGAAAGCCAAAATGGCTGGCTCCGATGGGGTACAAGGCTGTATTGGAGAACAATGACTGTGTAGTTAAACTGGGATGCAAACTTGGCCTAAGCTGAGCACATGTACCTGGATTGTGGGCCCTACGCATCTAGCTTCACTCCAAAGGGCAAAGGATATCTGAGCTTCTGTTTTCTTCCCTAGATGTCATGGTCAAAATGTCAACGGTAAAGGCCAAAGATTTTTTTCCCCATGGGGTAATCTGGGAATTCTGAATAATGCATTTTATTGAGCAACCACTGTGTAATTGAGACTAAGTTTTGTTTGTTTGTTTGTTTGTCACAGGGTGATGCTCAAAAAGGGGAACCTGGAGAAAGAGGCCCAGGGGTATGTATACAACTGGAATGCCTTCCCAGGAAAGTAATCCAGGATGCTAGGATTCTATAATAGATCATGGTGACCCCTGTAGCATGAGTGCAAAAATGATATCTATATACGTGTGCTCTTGATGGCTCAGACAGGCAATCAGACAGATAGGATCTTAGAAGTGGAGATGTGGGGAGAAAATACTCTGCTCAACAGGAGTGATGATGGGACAGGGTAGTCAACTACATGACATTCTGATACTTCAGTGAGATTTGTGGTCGACTCAAATGAGAAAAATATTTTGCTTTACGTCTTGTGGGTTTTTTTTTCCAATAAAGAAATATTTAAAAATTCTGGGAGTGGGCGCCTGGGTGGCTTAGTTGGTTGAGCAACTGCCTTCGGCTCAGGTCACGATCCTTGAGTTCTGGGATCGAAGTCCCATGTCGGGCTCCCGGCTCCACACGAAGTCTGCTTCTTCCTCTGACCTTCTCTCCTCTCATGCTCTCTCTCACGTTCTCTGTCTCTCAAATAAATAAATAAAATCTTAAAAAAAATGTTTAAAAAAAATTCTGGGAGCATAGAACTATATAATCTGAACTATGCTTTTGTAAATTTGACCTACAGAGCAAAAAAAAAAAAAAAAGCTATCATTCTAGTTGATTTCTTCTTTTGCATTTTTCTGGGGAGTTTCAGTAAAGTAGCAAAGAGCAGGGAAGTATGCACAGTGAATAAAAAAAAGGCTATGTCGGGCCCCTGGGTGGCGCAGTTGGTTGAGCGACTGCCTTCGGCTCAGGTCATGGTCCCAGAGTTCCGGGATCGAGTCCCACATCGGGCTCCCAGCTCCATGGGGAGTCCGCTTCTCACTCTGACCTGCTCTCTCTCACTCTCTCTCTTTCCTAATAAATAAATAAATAAAATCTTTAAAAAAAAAAAAAAAAGGCTATGTCACACTGCTCCTCCTAACTTGTCCCCTTGATGAAAGCCCAGGGGTCAGGCCCAGAGGTTTTTTTTTTTCTCCCCAAATGTGTTTATTTTAATTTTTCAGTGTTACAAGATTGATTGTTCATGCACCACACCCAGTGCTCCATGCAATACGTGCCCAGAGGTTTTAAAAACTGTTCTCTTGGTATTTTTAATCAACTTTATGAACAACGGAAGTTCATTCAGAAATGTTAGCTATTAATTTAGGAAATATTTCTTATAGGAAGCATATTTTTGTGTGAAAATAATATTATTTTATTTTCACATAAATATATCGCATATTATTACAAACATTGCGTATGTTTATCGCATATATTGCATATAAACATATCGATATAAACATGGCATATTATCATGTGAAAATAAAATTAAGACAAAGTGCTTGTATTTTTCAAAAAGTTTGTTATGGGAGAGATTAAGATATTTAAAATAGCTACAATATTGGTTGCCAGAAGGGAGGTGGGGGGATGGGCAAAATGGGTGAAGGGGATCCAGTTATGGAATGAGTAAGTCACTGGAATAAAATGTACAGCATAGGGACTAGAGTCAATGGTATTGTAATAGGGCTGTGTGGTGACAGATTAAAGCTACACTTGTGGTGAGCAGAACATAATGTAAAGAGAAATTGAACGCTATGTTGTATACCTGAAATGAATGTAACATTGTGTGTCAATTAAACTTTAATTTAAAAAAATTGCTACGCTATGAGGCAGAATGTCAAAATATAAAAATTGCATGCACAAATTTTTATGGGCACTCAGAGGATAGTGAAACCAGGGTAGGTTTTATAGGATGACTGCTGGAGAGTGTAGGATTGTGACAGAGAAGGACAGAACAGAAGGGTGGAAGGCGACAGGCATTTCAGCTAGAGGGTGCCATGAGCAGCGACCTGGGGGAAGGTGATGTGTTGGAAAACGGTGAGGGGGGACGCCTGAAGACAAGTATTGCCAGAAACACCTTGAAGGTCAGGGTGAGTGCTCCATGCTCTGCTAGGTGAGATATTTTGATATGAGATGAAGCGTACAACCCAAGAGCTGTGTACTTGGAAGATTAATCTGGCGTGACTCTAAAGGAGAAATTGAAGTGGGAATAAGCACAAGAAAGGAGCACTTAGAAGAAGGTTTTCTGTTACAGTCTGTATAAGAACAGGGACACTGGCTAGAGGTGCTTTGGACACTCTGAAAGCCTCTAGCCATACATGCTCACTGAACAGCTGAAACGCGGCTAGCCTGAATGGAAGTGTGCTGTAGGAGTAAAATACACAATGACTTTTGATGATTTAGTACCAAAGAAAATGTAAAATATCTCAGGAATAACTTTCATACTGGTCATATGTTGAAATGACTGTATTTCAGACCTATTGGGATCAGTAAAAAAAAATTATTATTGTTGTTTTTATTATCATTTTAGAGAGAGTGCATATGCATGCGAGAGTGGGAGGGAGGGTCAGGGGCAGAGGGAGAGGGAGAGACGGAACCTTAAGCAGGCTTCACACCCAGCACAGAGCCTGAAGTGGGGGGGCTCAGGCTTACAACTCTGAGATCACGACCTGAGCCGAAATTAGGAGTCAGACACCTAACGGGCTGAACTACCCAGGGCCCCCTCAGTAAAATATATTGTTAAAAATTAGTTTCACCTATTCACTGTTGCTTTTTAAATGTGGCTATTAGGGAATTAAATTTCATATGAGGCTCACATTCTATTGGACAGAATTAGGCACAATGATGATAGAATAGAAAAGAAGAGACCGTTGTGAGAACCATGAAAAGGCTTTGGGGACTGACTCTGATTCGTATATTCGGCAAACATTTATTGAGCACGTGCTATATGCTCGGCCCTTCTTTACATGCTGGGGCTACGGGAGTGAGCAAGACAGATAGTTCCTGTTTCATACAGTCTTCTAGCAGGGGGAGCAATAAACAGGCAAACAAATGATATTTCGTCAGTGAGATGTGTTCTGGAAACATATATCAAGGTCACGAGAGTGTTCTCGGCAGAGAGAGCAGTAGGTATAAAGATTCTTGAGTGGGAATAAGCCTGGCAGGCTGGAGAAATGGAAAGCCAGAACTTGGCAAAGAGTGGCGGTAGACAGGTTATGGAGATAGGCAGGGGTGGGTTACGGAGGGCCCTGCTGGCAGGAGTAGGGAGGATGGATTTAAAACTAAATGCAGTGCAAGCTGGTGGAGAATTTTAACTGGTTGGATTAAAGAAATGCAAGGGGCAGGTAGAGAAAAAAGATAATTATAAACTTTTGATTCTGTGTGATTTGAAATACGATGGTACCATTAATAGAAACAGGAAAGTTAGAAGCAAATTTGGCAGGCCGATGCGTTCAGTTTTGGATATTTTAAATTTGAATCGCTTAAAACTAGTAATTAAGATGTCCTGAAAGGAAGAAAGGAAGGAAGCTGATAGCAACCATACAATAAATTGACCAGAGATTTCAGAAAGAAAAACAGGGGAGAAAAAGAGGATGCTATAAAAAGTAAAGTTTCTATTCATAAGCCATGTTATCTCCTTCCTAAATACAGTCTTAACTCTTTTAACGTAAAATAATGACAAGATTTTAATACGGTTATGTGCCATCAGGGGTGGAGAGCACCCCCAAATTCCTGAGAATGAGGCTGGAGGTCCAGCAATTCTTAGTGCTGTGAACTTGAGTTGTCTTCATAAAGAACCCCAATTTTACTGTCTATAATGCAGCCTTTAATTTTAATCCCAAGATGAAAACTCAAACCCATTCTGCTAATAAATGTTTCTAAGATGAATTAAATTATAGCATAACAATTTTTTTGACTGTAGTTCTATTTTTATGTCCAATTTCTCAGTGACCACTCATTTGGAGAGACGTGTTATTTCCTTCTCAAAGTTTTTCCTTTTTTGCCTTTTGTAAGAAAAGTCATACAAAACAGAATTCTCTAGTCTGACGTGTGTAACTGCAATAATAGCTTGTTTATTCCGTTGGTTTCTCCAGCTCACTTAAACTACGTCTCACAATTCTATTTTCATACTTAAAAGCTATTGTTGTAGGAAAAAGACATGAAACCCTATTTGAAAAAGCCTTGCTGTTGCTGAAAGTTGGTAATTTCGCAGTTCACTTACTATTCAGTAGTATATTACTTAGAGGGCTCTTGGGCAGGGACACAATGGAGGAGGCTGTGCGGGACTCCCCGAAGTGACACAGAAGAGGAGCAGAGGCACCGGGCCCCGTAGTTAGTGGGAGATAAAATATAGGAACTTAAAGGTCACTGTCTCATTAGCGTTGATAAAGGAACCATTCATTTCGTTGATGCTCTATATTCCAGCCCGAATTTGAAAGGAGGACCATAATGGATATAAATATTTACATACATTGGAAAGGTCATTATCTTAGCTCATTTTCAAAGCCGATTTCTCCACAGCCTCTGTGGAACATTCTCAGCTGGGACGGTTCGTAGTTTAAAAGTCAATACAACAATTTTGAAAGGAGAATTATGGGTTGTCCCTTCTGCAATAAGTTTCAGTGACTAGTGTCTCCTTCAGCTGTGGGCCCAAGGGTAAGGAACTGGGTTTGAAAAAAATATGTAGAACTGAGAATAGAATGTAATTATGGGAAAAGTAGGTTCTTTTCTTCTCTCTCGTCCATGTACATTCCCTAAGCTCAAAGAGAAGCAATATTGCTCACATTTTCATATGTGGTCTTCGTTTCCTTGACTTACAAATGTGTTTTGTCATGCTTTGTAAATGAAAAACATCAAATACTTCCTCCAGCAATGCCTTCAAATATGTTTTACTCTTTCTTTCTTTTTTCAACTAGGGAATTCCTGGGTACAAGGGTGAGAAGGTAAGTTGGTAACCAGTAGGGAGACCAGGATTACAGAAAGAAAAAGAAACCTAACTGTATTTATGTACTTAAGAAAAGTTGTTTTCCTTTATTTTTGTAAGTCTGGATTCCCTAACTCCTATGTGTACTCTTAACTCTGTTAACATGTAATAATAGTAGCATTTAAGATACAGGCCATGTTGTAGGGGTGAAAGATACCCTGAGATTCCTGAAATCGGGATCCAGCCTCTCTCAGCCCTGCCAACACGAGAACCCCAATGCAACAGGCTTGCAACGCACGTATCCATATTCCAAGTTTCTACGTACACGTGGATGCAGCAACACGAGTTAGTCGTGCTAACTGTCTCACTAGCTGCCTCACTTCCCATAACACCTAGACTCCGAACCCTCTCACGGAAGCAAGAAGATTTATCCTGGTGAAGCCATGAGGAACCGATTACTTCATACAGTCAGGCGTCTGGGTAGAGCTGGGTAGGCGTCTGCTAGGTTGGGGTGGAGGGAATGTAAATTTGACAAGCAAAAGTTACGGGCTGAGAGGTTGTTTTAGGATTCTTTGCCAATGACCAGTTAGCAAGCTGGATGGGGGCTCCAGAAACTTTGGGTGCGTTCAATGGTTCATTCTTAGGTTCATGCCACTGTTCTGTTAGCAGATTGTCTCTCTGAAAGCAGAACGTGCCTCTCTCATTCCATCTGTCTGCAACCTCAGACCCGGGCCAGAGATCTCACTCTGGGTCTCCTCCAGCCCGACCCCCATTGGAGCCAAGGAGCTGTAGGGCAAGAGGCTTGTATCCCCATAAACCTAGACTGTGCATTAGGTAACCAAGACCCCAGAAATCCCTGCAAAATGGCCTGAGCCTGCTTTGAAGGCAGATACAAACTCCTTTTCTCTGTCCATCTTTTCCTGGGCCTGAGGGGAAACAAAATGCAAGTTGTTTGTTGAGGTTGGAGGGGGCCCTGGTGAGGGCTTTGTTGTATCGCTGTCTGGGGCACCTTCACGTGCTTCGGTTCCTCCTGTGGTGGAAGGAACCAGAAGTGGGGAGGAGTCAAGCAGGGGCAGGGCTGTAGGCTGTGGACATGGGGCTCTACTTGCACATGGACCTCTGAGGAATACCAAAACTCTTCCATTTTGTATTCCTTTTGAAGGTAAGCTTGTTGAAAAGGGAAGTTAGAACATTAGTAGGTTATTAGCTTAATGTATAGCTTTCAATGATTTCAATACACGGTGTGTAGGCCTCCCCTTATACTCCTGCCCTGGGCCCTGCATATATTAGAGGGGAGTCTACATACAGGCAAATGAATACATCCCCAGTCACTGGACATGTTACGTGCCTGTTTCTTCTTCATTAATCCAGTATAGAACTGGATCAACGTAGGCTTCCTTAATTTACAGGGTGGTTGGAGAATCAAATGGAGTTATAGATGTGACAACGTATTGTAAACTCTTCGCTGGTCTATAAATGTAAGGTGCTATTACGAAGAGGCAGGCAGGGAACCAATGATAATACAGGAAAGTCAAGAATGTTTCAGGATTGTAAAATTGTCCTATATACAGTTGAAGAAAATTATCCAGGCCCTCCCATCTTGATTTATAATGTGAGCTACTCACAAACACTACATATATTTACACACACACACACACATTCATGTCTATTTATATATATGAAAAAACTCATTTAACCTTCTGGGAAGTTACAGAATCACTGGTGGAGTTCTCATTTGGAAAATACAAGCTGTCAGAGTAGAGTGACCCCGAACCATTGACATTCAAACCAGAATTTGACCAGGAACAGCAGCGTCAGAAATCAGAGGCTGGAAACAGAGCTAATCTGTTCATAGCTTTCTGAAGCACTTGCTCTCTGAAACTGTGTAATTGTGGCCATTCCACAGGGATTACTGAGCCCACCAAAAAAGAGAATGCCTTTGCAGAGGGAAATAACATGAGTACAATATTTTCATTGATGGAAGTCTGCCCCCAAAACAAATGCTGGTCCTCAGGACCCTAGAGCTAACAAATCTGTCTGGACAAATGGAATGTGAACCCAGGCCAAAAGAATTTTGAGTGTATTTATGGTACTTTTCTGTTTTATATTTTGGTGCTTGACTCATTTTATTCCCATCCAACATTATTAAATTAATTGCTTTCTAACTGATTCTTCAAGAGTGATTTTCCATTTGCATTCAGAAGTAAATGCTCAATTTGTTCTAAGCGAAAGCTCAGGTTTTCCTGGGTCAGACTGACTCAGTTTGATGTGGAGAGAGAACAGATTGCTTTTGAACAGAGACATAGCTGGATCGAGGAATTGCACCTCCCACTTTCCTGCTCCTGATGCCAGCAATACCCCATGGTATTGGGGTATATAGCCTAGGCTAGTGGAAAGTAACTTTCAGACCATGGCAGGGTGGTTGATGAACGTGGACTTGGGAATCTAACAGACTCAAGCCTCTGGTCATGGGCAAGCTATTTATTCTCTCTGAACCTCCTGTGCCTCTCTCTCTAACCTAAAATAATCTGTAATGGGGATTAGCAGTAATATAAAGGCTTTGAACTTTGGACCCCTGATTGGTGGTTACAATTGTTATTTCCCTTCTTTAGAGCAGTGCTAGTCCAAGTGTGGTCTGCCCTCGGGTTGTTGGGCTGTGAACTGCTTGCTGGTATTTTGTGATGAGATAAAGCTTGCATCAGAATAGAAATCCACTGTATCACTAAATACACTGTTCAGAGGACATTCATTTTTCACCGCGTGTCTCCTTTAATGGAGGCAGGGCACTGATGTTCACTGTAGCGCAAGTTTCTTCCTCACTGTGTGGTGGCGCTCTGTGTAGCGTGACTTAGGGCTCGTGGACTACACAGCAGCGGCAGAAAGACAGTAGTGAGGGCACTGGACTAGGAGTCACGGGCTGGCATGTCCGTGTAAGTAACTCATTTAACCTCTCCAGTTGAGTTGTCAGAGCTTAAAGATATGAATTGCTTTGAGGCAACTTGGTCAGTGATATTGTAATAGTGTCATATGGCTACAGATAGTTGCTAGGCGGGGGTGAGCACAGTGTCACATATAGAGAAGTTGAAACACTGCAATGTACGCCTGAAATGTAACCCTGTGCATTGGTTATGTTCAAATACAAGAAAATTTTAAAAGGAATTACTTTGAGGTTCAGAAAACAAATATGAAAGCACTTGGAAATTGTAACTTTAGCTATTTTTCTAATTGCCTTCGGTACCTTTTAGTTCTAATTATTCAAAGTCTTAGGAGTCTGGCACAAGGGATTGGTATTCAGAGGTCCCAATTCTCATTCTACACGATCAAGTTACTTAACCTTTGGAATCACAAATTCTCAGTCTGTAAAATTGGGCTAACAGTAGCTACGTCAGACAGTTGATGGCAGCTTAACTGCCAGAACCTCTGCAAAATAACATTGATCATAAACTGTAAAGCGTAATTTAAATGTTAGTTCTTTTTACCCTTACCATTCCAGGAAAGGCAGGACTGGAGAGTGTGATGATGGGAAGTAACAGCGTGCTTGCCACCCTGCCCGTCCCCTCTTGCTAATTCTTCATGGCTCCTTTTCCCACCAACCCATGGCATGGTCTCAGGACCCTTCTCTTACTACTAACTGATCCAAGTTGGTACTCAGGATGGACTATTGTGTTGTGGGAAAAATAGGGACTATGAGTCTGAGCTACTTGATTGAGGGAAGTTCTCTTGTTGAGCCTAAGCTTTCTCATCTCCAAAATAAAACTATACACTGATCTCATTGAGCCATAATGACTCAGTTAATTCACATGTAAAGAACACACGGTAGATGCTCAGTAAACCTTAGTTTCTGTCCTTTTAACTTCATTCACCTCTCAGCAATGTTAAGGCTCACTAGGTGGTGTCACGGATTTGACTCTGTCAGGAGAAGGATGACTCCTGGATAAAACTTTTCAGAGAGCAATGCCCAAACAACTCACAGGATTAAGGATAAACTTGTGTATAACCCATCATAGTGCTTATGTCATAAGAAATCTTTTTTAAAAATTCTATCCCCGAATGACTATAAATGTCCTCTTATTTATTTCATTTATTTATTTTTCAGGGGGAAAGTGGACAATGTGGCAAACCAGGAATAAAAGGTGACAAAGTAAGGAACATGTTTTTAAAATGCTAACAGCTGTGATCCCTTTGGGGCTAAGTTTCCTTAAGAGGAAATTCTTGGGATGCATTCATTACCTTGCTCTCACTACTGGAGTTGGAAAGTCATTGGCTTCAGTTTCACATCTGTAAAACATGAAGCAGAAAACAAAGCCATACCTAACTTTAGTTAATGGAGCCCCCACATGCCTTTCCTGTGAACCTTTAAGACCTTGCCTTGTGGCCCCCTCACCTTTGAGCCCAGGTCTACAGGATGTTATGGAGAAAAGAATAATTTGACCTGCAAAGCCAACTCAAGCTCCAATCCGGTCGAAGTGGAATTGTTTTTCAGATATAAACACTGACAGCAAGCACTTTCCAAAATAGAGTGAAGAACGCTGTGGGATAAGTTAATGAAATAATTATAAATAATGTGGCAGAACTAGGTAGAGACAGGGGTTTGAAATTTTGAAATTGCAGCAAGCCACAGGCAATTGGGTGGATATTTATCTTTTGCTAAAAAATGAATATGGATAAAGTATTTGAACTGGAGACAACATTAACTATGTTAAGGAGTTCCTTAATGGACCAGAAATATACAGAGAGCACTTTGAAATGTAATGACAAAGGATCCAAAAAAGTACAGAGTAAAAATAATTTTCATTATAGTTAAGAACTATGAACAGCATGCTACCAAGACACTCACCTCTTCAATATCTGTATCTTAATTATGGGAGAAAGCCAAGGGAAAAAAGAAAAAAACAGGTGAAAGGTGAAAAACAGAGAATAAGATAATGATACCGTCTATGTAACTAAGCACTTGAAATAGCTTGAGACTTTGTGAAAGCTTTTAAAATACTGTGGAGTTAAAGGCCAGGTGGATCTGAAAAATGTAGGCTTAGTAATTATCTCTGAGCAAAATGAAACTGTAGTAATGAATAGATTCTGCCTGGAGGATAATTGAAAATGGGAGACAGACACGGACTTGAAAATACAAAAGGAGGGACACAGAAGAACAAAAATGAGAGTGAAACAGTAACTGTGAAATGAAAATGGCTGACAAAAAAGTTAATATCATATTTCATTGACTAAGATGTCAGGGATTGTTAAATGTCCTATTATTTTCTGTGCCAAAAAGAAAGAAAAAGTGCCGCCAATTATAAATAGAAGATGGAATTGAAGGTAAGACGTATCTTAGTGTTAGAGATGTAGAAAAAAAAAGGGGGGGCATGACTAGAGTCAGGGAAATAGTGTCCTCCGCGTGAGGAGTTCATATAAGTTCTTAAGTCAAACATACAAAGAACATGAAGAGACACAAGAAAGGGAATATAAATGGTTAGTAAATGAAAAAATAAATTAGCAATCAGATAAGTGAAATTAACACATGAAAATATTATTTCACTTATCAAGTTAGCAAACACTGAGACAATATATAATACTCAGCACTGATGGGGAAGGTGAAGATGTACTCTCTCTACTCAGGGAGTAAGAATGGAAAACTGAACAAACTTTATGGAGGGAAGTTTTGTTTTTTTTTCCATGTATAGTGTGAGACATAAAAGAGAGTGAGAGAGCCTTGAATGTGCTCATCGTCCCTGTGTCTGTCATCCTTTTCCAGAACATCATCTTTAGGAATCCATCAGAAGTGGGGCATGATTTATACACAATTCATTATAATATCATTTAAAATAGTAATCATCAGAAACAATTTAAATGTCAATACTAGGGAAATGAGTAAAGTGTGATAGATTCATATTCTTTTTTTAATAAAGATTTTATTTATTTGACAGAGATAAAGCGAGAGAGGGGGACCATAAGCAGGGGGAGTGGGAGAGGGAGAAGCAGGCTCCCCGCTGAGCAGAGAGCCCTATGCAGGGCTCTATCCCAGGACGCTGGGATCATGACCTGAGCCGAAGGTAGCTACTCAACTGACTGAGCTACCCAGGCACCCCTAGATTCATATTCTTGAATATTATTCCATTTAATAAGAGTTTTTAATGACATGGAAAAATATTTTTGATACAATGGAAGACCAGATAAGAAGGGCACAAAGTTGTATATGCCCTTTAATCAAATTATTTAAAGAAACGTAATTATTGCATATGCCTAAAAATGTTAACGGCAATTGCTTCTGTGTGATTTTTCCCCATTTGTTTGCTTTTTTCTGTAATTGCTAATGTATATCTGTTATGAACAGGTTATATTTTGGTAAGCAAAAAAAAAAGTGAAAATGTGAGAAAATAGAAACTAAACTGTACTATATTCTCATAAAAATAAATTTTAAAGGGTTTCCTAGTTAAGGAACATAATGAAATATTTTCTGTTAAAAGAGGGTTGAATATAAATGCTGTTTTTATCAAGTTGCATGTCCTGAAGATGGGCAAAAGAGTGATCTAGACTGTGGAAACTCACTAAATTTTTAGTTGAACTGACTTTGCCTTCTTGGAAAGAAACAATATTCCACTAAGGGTACTGTTTTCTAAAGACTCTTAAGAAATAAATTCTTTACTCTGATCAAAATTTCAACATACAGGTGAAGGACTTACATCTAAAATTGTGTTTTCATGGAGTTTACTAAAGGGAAACTTGACCTCAAGTTGGCTTATTAATTAGGATCATTTTACTAACAATACATCTGTTGGCTCTGCTGTTTGGATAACCTGGGAAGATTGGCCATTACTGGGAACACATTCCCTTCTCCTCCACCTAAAATCATTGCACTTTGAAGATGGATATTTAGAGCAACTTACCATTCATTTTATTCCACAGGGATCCATAGGACCACATGGACCAAAGGGACCCAGAGGACTTCAGGTAAGGAGGCTAAACCAAATCCGTGTCTGATTAGGTTAGATTAAATAATAGGGTTACAATCATCTAGGAAGCTCTTAAAACCCACTGTGTCCATTTGTTCTCTCTCTGCCAATTCAATCAGAATGTCTAGGGATTGAAGTCAGGCAGCGGTAGTCGTGAAGATTCCCAGATGATTCCAGGATGCAACAAAGTTTGGAAATCACTACCCTAATGTCATGAATAACAAATTCAGGCTCTCCAAAGATAGGTACCAGCAGGTGAATTTACTTAGTAGAGGAATAAAAGTTTAAAAATTCGGGTCTAGGAAGACTGATAAATCCAAAACAATTAAAAACAGGATGTAACTATTTTTGCTTTGCTGCTGTAATATAGTTGGAAAAACTATGCATTTTATCTCCATTACAGCATTTCTATTGTTCCATCATTATAAGTACTTAATGCTCGATAACATGGAATAATTCTTTTTTTTTAAGGGATTTATTTTTTTTAAAGATTTTATTTATTCATTTGAGAAACAGAGAAAGTGAGAGAGAGCAAGAGAGGAGAGAAGGTTAGAGGAAGAAGCAGACTCCCCGTGGAGCTGGGAGCCCGATGTGGGACTCGATCCTTGAACTCAAGGATCATGACCTGAGCTGAAGGCAGTTGCTCAACCAACTGAGCCACCCAGGTGCCCCAACGTGGAATAATTCTTTAAGGCATTTATTTAAGTTAAACTTATTCCATGGATTTTAAAAAATCAGTTTTTTTTTTCCTT
This sequence comes from Nasua narica, assembly GCA_028533885.1. Classification (NCBI taxonomy): domain Eukaryota; kingdom Metazoa; phylum Chordata; class Mammalia; order Carnivora; family Procyonidae; genus Nasua; species Nasua narica. The sequence continues at coordinate 33,432,757 of CM052806.1, read as the reverse complement.
TTTCCAGCCTGGGGACACGCCTACTCTAAAGTTTTCATGGGGGGAGGGTATGTGTGTATGAGGAGTTAATTGCAGTATTTCAAAAAGTCTACTAAAAATTATAACTTGACCCAAGATTTTCTAGATAGCATCTAGTTAGCCATCAATTCCTTTGCTTTGGCCTCGAATTGTCTCGGGGCAGGGCAGTAACTCTGGTTATCATGAGGTCATTAGAAGATATTTAAAAAATATTAGATATTAATAGATATTTTTTAAAAAAGTGTTGTTGATTCAAAATTTTTTAAAAGAGTGTCCAGTAAGGTTGGAAACACAGAAAGCAAACACCTTGTGAATAAATGTTTGCTCCCAGCATAAGCACTATTTTAGAAATGGCCTATTTGACATGAGCGATTGTATCTCATTCCACTTCTCAGTCATATGTAACCCCAACATAAGGAGATCTCTAGTCTGACTTGTAACTTCAGCATTTCTAGAGATCCTAATGAACAATTCCTTCTTGATTGGCCTTTAGTATACAGAACTAATTCTTGGTTTTTACCTTGGCACAGGGCATTAGTGGACCTCCAGGGGATCCAGGCCCGAAGGGATTTCAAGGCAATAAGGTAATCATACCCTTTGATTAAAGACAGGCAGAGTTCCTTTCCCCTAGTGAGCTATAGTGATGTGTGTTTTTATTAAGCAGAAGGCAGTGGGCTCTTTGAAGATGTATCTTTGGCAATCATAATAACCTGTAGGTGTAGACACAGAATTGTGTTCAAGTACATGCAGGAAGTCAGTGGCATAGATTTATCTATTATTATGTTGCTCAAAGGTGCAGTTATTAAATACAAGCCATTATTAAGAATCTTTGCAGTATTTCCTTCTTACACCTGCTCTTTAGTCATTTTATAGTTCACTAGAAACTGAAAAGTAGTAACAAATAACCAATTCAAATCACTATTTTTCCCCATGTGTGATGTCAACTCAACATATAGTTTATAAAAGATGGAAATTTGTAAGTGTCATGCCAACAAAAATCAAGCTTTTAGAAATCATTACAGGAGCGTAATCTCAACCATCAGTACCATGCTTGTGACGTCATTCCACAGATAAGCAAGCAAGACAGCAGGAGGGGTTGAATAAGAGTCAAATAGAACCCAAAGATGCTATGGCTAGGTTATTTAAAAGACCTGGTTATAAGGTTCTGTTCTAATGAGGGTGGCCATTAATTTGCCGAAAACAAGCTTTTTAGTACCTTTTAAACTCTTCCCAGTGCTCAGCAAATTTCATGGATATAGTAAATATTCAATGGTATCATTAGTGACTGGAGATCTGTGGAATTTGTAGCAGCATGAACAGCAGAAGGTGTCATCCCCAATGGACTCTGGATAAAGCCAGTCTTTTAAGGGGGCTATCAAATCAAAGCTGTGCAGAGCAGTTGGGCTACATGAGTGTTCTTTTTCCAGAGAGAGGAAAGAGAGTGACAAGTATAGCATTTTTAATGAGATAACGACAATATGTGATTTCCCAGGCCACTTTTAATTGGCAAATTAAAATAGAATGAGCTTCTCAGTGGGAGTATGCTTAAGCTTCATCTGGGGAAACTGCCTTTTCCAGTCCTTGCCTATGATTAATGCTCTCTGGGGAAAAGGAATGTATCTCTTGAATACTGAGTAGAAGTTTTTATAAAATTGCTTTGGCTATGGATAAGATCCTGAAGCAAGAAAAAAAAAATATTTTGACAGTCAATGCTTATTTCTAGGATTCTTTAGTTACCTAAGATGATAATTTTTGTATTTGTGAAAGAGGCTTAAAATCAGGGATCGGGGTTGGCGTTTGCAACAGTGATAGAATTATAGGATATCTGAGCCACCAGGGATATTTGAGATCATCCTGGCCCAAAGTTTTCATTTTGGAAAACAAGAAGTGAAGTCTGGATATCACAGGGCTGGCCTGAGGCAGAGGCAAGAATGGGCTCATCAGCTTTGGAGAGCACTGGTGGAGAGCCAGGGGCAGGGCGGGTAGCTTTGGGAGATGGTTAGTAGCAGGCCATCAAAAGGTGCCATCATTTGCTCCCTTCTATTCATGTTCCACACAATTACTATTTAGGTTTTCCTTTTAACATAAATTGATTTATTTTAAGATTTTATTTGTTTTTATTTGAGAGCAGGAGCGAGAGAGAGCACACAGAGGGAGAGGGAGAATCAGACTCCTCACTGGGCGGAGAGCCCAATTTGATGCTCCATCACAGGGATGATGACCTGAGCTGAAGGCAGACATTTAACCAACTGAGCCACCCAGGCACCCCACATACACTCATTTAAACAAAATTTAGCTTTTAATTCCAACAGTGCATTAAGTTTTAGAATAAATATAGTTGAGTGTTTAGGGGAAGTTACAATTTTCTGAAGTGATAACATTTCATGCTTGACTTTCACATCATCCTAAGTATTTGAATACTTTCCATGAATTTTCCAAGGTGTTCTTTAAAAAAAATTTTTTTTTTTAAATTGTGGTTCGGGGGCCCTAGGGTGGCTCAGGTGGTTAAGTGTCCAACTCCTGGTTTTAGCTCAGGTCATGATATCGGGGTCATGAGATTGAGGCCCAGTAGGGCTCCATGTGCAGCCTAGAGTCTGCTTGGGATTCTTTCTCTCTGCCTCTCCCCCTGCTCTGTCTCTCAAATAAAATAAATAAAATCTTAAAAAACAAATAAATTGTGGTAAAGGACACAAAATATAAAATTACCACTTGGGTTTTAATTACAAAATTCACTGCCAGGTGAATACACAAAGCTCATCGTCAACTGAAAAGATGTCAATATCTAGAAAATGTTCTGGGTTGCTGGGAGCAAATGAAGTGGGAGTGGCTTTTCTTTTTCCTTCTAGTAACATTTCTGGTTTAAGATCACAAATTACGTGGTCTCTTGACACATACTTTAAGACTATTACTAATTTCTACTTCTCTTTGGCTCTGTCGACCAGAGATGCATGTTGCATTGATCATTAATTTTTTTTAAAGATTTTATTTATTTATCTGACAGATAGAAAGAGATCACAAGTAGGGAGAGAGGCAGGCAGAGAGAGAGGGGGAAGCAGGCTCCCCACTGAGCAGGGAGCCCGACGTGGTGCTCCATCCCAGGACCCTGAGACCACAACCCGAGCCAAAGGGAGAGGCCCTAACCCACTAAGCCACCCAGGCGCCCGATCATTAATTTTTTTAAATGTTTATACATTTCTTAGTATATTACCTGAAAAGTCAGGTTTCAGGGAATGATTTCATCTTGTGTCTCAGAATGTACTTCTACATCTTGAAGACTTAATATTCTCTTTTTTCCTCAATCTGGAAATAATGCTATGTTTATAATGACATTTCTTTTCCTGCATTACCATATCATTATAAAATGTTTTTAAGAAATTGCTGTTGTAAATTGTGCAAAAATTCTCTAAAACCTAGTAATTCTGTATTTTCTAATAGGCACAGGGAGGATTATTTATTTTGAGACTTCTATGATAATCGATAACATTTATCATACATTTACTATGTACAGATATATAGTTCTAAATACTCACTTAACATAATAGCACCTTTTGAAGCATGACCTAGTTTTACCCCCATGATACAGATTAGGTTAGTCAAGGAAAGAGAGGTTAGGCAATGGGCTCTAGTCTATATAGTGAATAAAGGATAGAGCCAGGATTCAAACCCAGCCATTCTGTTCTTAGCCACCATATTATACTTATCTCCTTAGGAATATTGCTGAATTTCCTGAGTAGTTGACCTGAGATAAATGCATTTCTTTTGGACAGTATGGAAATTGCCTCTGTGCCCCTTCTCTTGTACTCTGGCTGAAAACAACAGTCTTTTGAGAGGTGCATTTCTATTTGGTTATAATGTTCATCTGAAAATGTAGGAAGAGAAGGACGGGAATTGCATGGGAAGAAGAAACCAGTAATGTGCATTTTCAAATATTTTGTTTCTGTGCTCGCTTCGGCAGCACATATACTCAAATATTTTGTTTCTTAGGAAACCTTCAGATAGAATCTTTTAGATTTGTAACATTCACAAAGATTCCCTAAGTGTAAACAAAGATTCCATAAGCAAAAACTCCGTAAGAGTTTCTAGATGGGGCCTGTCTATGTCTTTGAATTTATTAACGGTTTCTCTCATGAACTACAGTCCTATTCTATTGCTCTAGTAGTTGGGTTTTCTTCATCAAAGGGTTTGCAGAAAGGTGGTCAAAGAACAAAAGGAAAAAATAGTGTGTGATAAATCAAGGAAAAATGTGATGCTGGCCCACTCTCACAAATCGTTCTGTCATTAATATTTTCCACATGTAAAGTAGTTCCTATTTTGCCCTAAATGACCTCGTTGTCTTAGAAACAAAACATAGATGTTTCTCAGAATGAAGCTGTGGCTCTGAGGCCACTTCAGCCTCCCTCATATATGAAGGTCATGCAGTGGTATTCATAAGAAGAACATCCCATTGGTCTCTAAAATGAGTTAGCATCATAATCACACAAGGGCCTTATCCCTAGGACCAAAGGGAAAATGTGATAACTCTGGTGAGAGCGCGGTGCTCTTTCTGAGGAAAAACTGAGTACCTAAGAACCCTACTGCAGACTTCCAAGGGCTATTGTGATGGTTCATTTGCAATCCCATTTGGTTCTAGAATGGGCCTTCTCATAACGAGAAAAAAAAATGGCTCAAGATTGGCAGGGCTTTCAAATCACAGAGAACAAATTACAAAATTAGTTTTGTACAAATAAACACAGTAGAATGCTGGGTGTGCCAAACCCACATTAGGTAATTTTTGCCATTTCTCGATGTCTTTCTGAGGTTATTTTGGAAGGGTATTTCCTTCTCAAATCTCATGCAAATTGGCTCTCTCCAAGACCTTCTTTGTGCTCCTGGGAGGAGGGCCTGCTTACTGTGGCATGAACAGAAAATAGCTCGTGACATGTTGGAGTATTCTAGTACTAGAGCTTTAGTGCTAGGGCCAGGAAATATCCCTGATAGGATTTCCTAAGTCAAAGTACCACATGTTAATCCTCCAACAAAAAGACCATCATATTATATTCTGTATTAACTCGTCCTAATGGATGAATTACCTTGCTTCTCATAACTTCTTCCATTGTTTCACTCAAGGACATTCATATATTTCCTGCAGGGTTTTTCTTCCCTGAGATTTTTCTTCTTGTACTACACACATGTGTGAGAAACTCAAAGTCCTTTTATGTATGAGACTTTGTATTAACTCACTTTTACTTCTGAGGTGTCCAAAAAAACCAAAACACAAAAAAACCCACAGAGAAGTACTTCGCACTGGTCTTGTCCAGTATAATAAGTAGATATAGTGAGGGTAAATAATCTCCAGTGAATCAAGCACTTATCCATCCATCCAAAATGAGCAAAGGACCTCGTATCCGTGAATAAATGGAATCTATGCCTCAAGAGGAGTGAGGGCACAGCAAACAGTTAGACCACTCCATGGTTCTGCACCACACTATGATTCTTGGACACCCTATTCCCCGTTTTCCAACTCTGTCAATGTTTCACCTAATTTCTTGAGATTTCTAAGCACAGTATGTATTTTTCAAGTAGCTGGTATTCTTCTGAAAAGGTTTGGTAAATAAGAACTAAATGTTCAAATCCTAAAATTAAAACTGCAAACATAGTAAACCCCTCTACACAACATCCTGTTTTCTTCAAAATGCCCCATGAAAAGAGGTCAATTTTAAAAAGAGGGCTGGTTGTCAACCTTTGTAATAGCTACTGGGAAAGCCCATGCACATATTTTTGGTGACTGGTAGTTTCCATGCATCATTCCTTTAAACATTGCTAGCCTTCTTTCATACATGAACCACTGACAGGAGAATTGGACAAATATGTGCAGGTCCTTCACTGTTTAAAAAAAAAAAATCCAAGGCAGGAGATCCAGTGACAATGTGGGTCAGGAGCACCACTGTCACATCTGAGAGAAAAAATTATTATATGCAACAAAGAAGTATTTGCTGAATGAATGGGTGAATGAGTATTTAAATGGAATGAGTTGTTACCAGTATCTTACTGCAGAGAAGTCAAACAGGAAGGAGCCTAGAAGAACATTTAGTTTGTCAACTTTGAAATTATTGGGAATCTTTAAGAGAGCAGTTTTGATAGAGAGACTGTGGAGGTGACAAAGGAGAAGGATACAATAGCCAGGAATTCTGACCATTTTTCCAAGATATTGGGATAATAAAGAGAAACGGAACAGTGTTGACATAACCCATCAAAAGCTTCTTACACTTAATAATCTAATATTTTCTTATACTTCTATTTTTTTAAAGAAAAGATTTTATTTATTTATTTAAGAGAGAGAGAGAGAGAGAGAGAGAGAGAGAACAAGTGGCTGGAGGGGCAGACAGAGGGAAAAACAGATTCCCCACTGAGTAGGGAGCCCAACACAGGGCTCAGTCCCAGGACCCTGGGATCATGACCTGCGCTGAAGGCAGATACTTCACTGACTAAGCCACCCAGGTGCCCCTAAACTTCCACTTTTTTTAAGAGAGGCAAGAAGACTTGGGACCTATTATTATTTTTTTATGCAGTTTCAAATATACAACTTAGAGTCTCATGTTTTCTATAACATCACTATTTTTGCTGGAACAGAATTATCATTAATGAAGATTTGGTAGTTTTAAAAATACGTTCTTGTTTTGTTCATTATTTAAATACTTGATTCGACTCAACATTAGCTTCACAGCTTTAGAAGGTCAACTTACTAAATGTACCCAAAATTTCAGTTATGGTTTGGAAATAGTTCAACACTACAGATACGAACAACTATGAAGAATTTTAAACTCCTTCCTCAAACAAGCATGCTGTGTAGTTCTATTTCAGCTCTTACACAATTCAAAAATTTAACAATCTTCTGACATCACGATGTTGCTTTCAACCGTAAAAAAAATCATGATTTGAAATAGGATATAATTCCTTATAACTTGGTGGGATGCAAACTAAGTGAAACATACATAGACATCAACAATTCCTAGTATGGAATAATTAATCAAAGAGAAAAGCTTTTTAAGTTCACGGTGCTCTTCACAGAATGACTATTTTTTGCTTCACTAAAGCATTTTAAGTCAGAGTACTTGAACGTGTCAGCTTTTCCAATTGTCCCAAACCCATGATGGGCCTTCTGGTTCCCCGGGCAGCTAATAACTTTGAACAAGGTTGTGACTGCTCAGTGGATACCCTTGTAAAGGGAAGAATCCCTTTACAATTTTAATTATAAATATCCATTGAATGAAGATTGGAGCTGAGCTGCCAAACTATGTGAATGTTTTCTCTTCAGAGATGTCAAAGTTTAAATGCTATTTCTGTCCTGGGCCTAATTAAAGGGAAAAAATCATTAGTAATTCAGCAATTGCTGATGTGGAAAGGGCTTTGACCTACATGCACATCTGCTCACCAGGACTCTAAATGAGCTTATTAACTCATTTGACATGAGACAACTGATAGTGACAACCTGAACTGGCTGCCAGAACACACGGGATGTCAGCCAATGGCTTCAAGGCAGACGATTTTCACTCCCAAATCTCTGATGCATATGGTTCTCAGCAGGAGGGGTATACTGTGTGTGTGTGTGTGTGTGTGTGTGTGTGTGTGTGTGTGTGCAGGCGCGTGCATGTGTGTGCGCGCATGTGGGCATACATGTGCACACATGCACATGCACAGAGACTGCCAAGGTAAAAATTCCGATGGATCAAGAAACCCAAAATGCTGCTAACGTAAAGATGCTAAGTCTAACTCACATGCCCAGTCAAGCCGGGCACTTAGGTGGCACTGAAGCAGTTACTGCAGGGTCTTCAGAGGGATGTCAGAATTAAAAAAAAAATCACACGAATGTCCCCAATTCAAGTAAATGGCAGTAGCATCGCAACAGGGAATAGTAAATGTATTTCAAGGGTAAGGCTTTTTTATTGCAGTAAAAGTCCCAGGAGTGTCCACTAGAGCTGAGTTTCTTAAAAGCTCTCCTGATGGGCTGCTAAGCAGTCCTTCCTTTTAGGGACAATGACACACATTCCTTGGATTTTATTATATATGATGAAGTCTGACTTTCCTAGTAGGTTGACCATATGAATATAATTTTTATAGGTCGACCATGGTTGAATATTATCAACTTCATGTGGTTTAATCTAATAGCAACCAAGAAAATGAGTTGAGTTACCAAAATCTGGTATAATACTACAATTTTCATTAAATTTTCACCAACTTTTTTGTTATAATGGAGGTTTTTTCCTTCTTTGGAAAGCAAAGGTAGGTAGACTTACGGCTTTTTCTCTTACCCAAGTTATGGTATTCAAAGAAGATTACAGTTGGAGATGTGAAATAATGATGGTTTCAAACTCAGTGCAGTTGGTTTATAACTGATTTATATGTAGATCTACACTGTGTGATCACCGTATTGGCAATTATAATTTGCATTACCTTTACCACTAATTTAGTGACAACACTGATCCAGGTAGACTCAACTGCCTAAAATGACATGTGAATTGGCTTGTAAAAGTATATTTTCTCTTGGCTTGCATTTTATTCTGGAGATCCCTTGTCTTCATGTGGTGGATCTTCTGCAATGGGTAGATTGTAACTATCTGACTTTTATGTTTTTCGTTCTGTAACAAAGATATGAATTTAGTCTGTGCTCAAGTCATTTTTTAAATCATTCAAGAAAAGAACTAAAAAGCCCTGAAAGGCAGTCTTGCATTGTAGTTAGAGCACTGGCTCTAAAACCAGATTGCTGGTGTTCAAAGCCAGCCCTATATTGTATTAGCTCTGTGATTTGGGCAAGTTACTTATTCTCTGCAGACCTTGATTTTCTCATTCATGTAACGGGTTGATAATAGTACCCTCCTCTTAAGAGTTGTTTTGAAGATTATATGAGTTAGTGCCGTATGTGTTGATAATAATTAAGCAGCTAAGTATTTTGACAATTATCTTTTATTAACATAGAAAAAATCTAGTCTGAAATATTTTCTAAAATAAGCCACTTATAATACTTCTCTGAAACAAGAGAAATTAGGTACTAAAGATAGAGCTTGATCTATCAAGTATTTGATAAATGTTAGTTTCTTGCCTCCTAATACCCGCTTCTTTCCCCCACTCCTGGAAATACCTTTCTTGACTTTTCTCCCAAATCTTTGTATGCAATCATCACTGCATTGAGTTCCAGCTAGGACTATATCTTGGCCACACTCAAATCATTCTGCACCTATCCTTCAAATCTTATTTATTTTTTTTATAAAGATTTTTATTTATTTATTAGAGAGAGAGAGAGACTGAGAATGAGAGGGGAGAAGGTCAGAGGGAGAAGCAGACTTCCCGCAGAGCTGGGAGTCTGATATGGGACTCGATCCCGGGACTCCGGGATCATGACCTGAGCCGAAGGCAGTTGCTCAACCAACTGAGCCACCCAGGCGCCCCAAATCTTATTTTAAGCAGCATGCTCATCCACCACTTTCCTCCATTTGGCAAATATGAGAATATTTGTCACAAGACTTAAAATATTAAAGTTGGTGTTACACTTATTTGGGAAGGGATAAAAAAATAAGTTTCTAAAATGTCTTTTCTAATGTTAAGACCCCAAAGTGTGATTAAATTGTTCAAAATTGTATTATTCAAGAAAAGGTAAATGCTGTTCTCAAAAAATTCAGAGTTTTGGATAACCATTCATTATTTGTTATCTTAGGGCAAGGGAAGATGTTGACTTTGGTTAGAGCTGATGCCAGGAATAATGCCTGTTGTGTTTTCCTAGCTGAAATTCCCATACAGTGTAACCTTAGGCTATTGATTGAGAATTCATTATTCCTTCATCTGAAAAAGAAAATGTTTACTTTTATTTGGGTAAGTTTGCAGGAGAAACCGTGTGTAATAGGTACTTGATATCATTATGTAATTTATATACAGCTACTTTTGGTTGAAAATCTAACTAAATCAGAGGGAACTCCAAATGAGCATCTCCAGATTCCCAACCTCCTCAGCCGAGACCTGTTTTGTTTTCTGTTTCCTCTAGCAGCTAGCATGGCACCAGCTCCCAAGTTGCTGCTCACTAAATGTTTGCTGCCTGGATGGTTGAGTAAATGTTATCAATTAGGTAAGCATTGACAGTGCAAAGCTGAGCAAAGTCACATGACATCCTCCCCACAATCTGGGGGGAGACATAATAACAAAACGCAGAGTCATAATTATAATGAATGCTTAGAAAAAGAGGAAAATGGTGCTATCAGTACCTCTAAGATAAGAATTTCACCTGATCAGAGAGGCCCTCTCTGAAGCCGTGCTGCTTAAATTAAGATTTGAAGGATGAATAAGGGTTGACCAGGAGAAAAAGGGAGGTAAGAACCTCCCATATAGATACAATAACATGTGCTAAGGCCCTGTGGCAGAAGGGAGCCTGGCAAGTACAAGGAACTGAACAAAGGCTAATGCTGATAGGGTAGTGAGTGAAGAAGAAACTAGTTACAGAAAGGACTGGAAAGCCCATGGGACTACACCATGCAGGGGCACACAAGTCTTATAAAGAGCTCTGTCTTTCCCCGAAGAGGAAAGGGAAAGGGCTTTGAATGTTTTCACTCAGATTAAAAATAAAACTAAAATTAAGGGATGCCTGGGTGGCTCAGTCATTTAAGTGTCTGCCTTCGGCTCAGGTATGATCTCAGAGTCCTGGGATCAAGCCCCGCATCAGGTTCCCTGCTCAGCAGCGGAGCCTGCTTCTCCCTCTCCCCACTGCTCAGGCTCTCTCTCTCTTGCTATCTCTCCCTCAAATAAATAAATAAAATCTTTAAAAAATTTTTTTTAAAAAACCACTAAAATTAAAAGATTGCATTGGCAGCGATGAGGGGAATAAATTAAAGTATGCTACAATGGATGTGTGTAGGGTACTAAAGATTTTATTGTAGTCTGTAGGTGATATTAATTTGAGGTAGACTGAAGAGGCATGGTAGAGGATTAAAGAGGTAGATGGATTTGAGAGAGATTTAGAAGACATGGAAAAGCGGTGGCAATTCATTATACATGGTGGGTAAGGGAGTGAGAGATGTCGAGAATGACTCCTTCTTCTGGCTGCACTCATGGAGGGATTGTGGTGCTCTTCACTGAGACAGAGAATGCTGGAAGATGATCAGGTCTGTGAAGGGAAGAGTAGGAGTTTGTCTTTGGAGATGACGAGTTCCTTTTGAAATTCTCTTTCCTGACTTCTATCACACTATTTTTGGAGCTCCCATTTCTTTTTCTCAACCACTGCCTTCCTCAACTCCCCACAAGACATTTCTGTGGTCTTCCACTCCCACACCACTTAATTGTTGGTACTCTCCATGGTTCTGACCTGAGCCTCTGGCCTCCTCAAACACTATTCAATATAGTAGCCACGTGTGGTTACTGAGCCCTTGAAATGTGGCTATTCTAAATGGAAATGTGCTATAATTGTTAAATACACATAGAATTTCAAAGACGTGTTATATAATAAAGAAAATCACTAATAAGATTTTTATATTGATTATATACCAAAATGATAATATTTTAGATATACTGAATTAAGTTAAATGTCATTACTTCCTTAATGTGGCTATGAGAAAATTTTAAATTATATATATGGCTCATCGTATATTTCTAGTAGACAGTACTGCTCTAGACAGTGACCCTATCATTGCCTTATTTTTGTCCATTTGAGCCCACAGAGCTGCTTATTGTCCCCAGAACTTTTCACATCATTTTATACCTCATAGTCTTTGCTTTTCCTGAACTTCTGTTCCTCTTCCTTTCAACCAGAATAGATATGTTTCCTACTTTTCTTTTATCCAGAGCAAATGTCTCCTCTACTATATGAAATTTTCTAATTCCTTAAGGTAGAATTAAACATTTCTGCCTCAGAGTCTTATATCCTCTCTTAATATCTTTATGATAGCTAATTCACATGCTTGCATTTACTTTTATATTGATTTGTCTTTCCAGCCAGATTGCAAATGTCTACAAAGTACAGGTATAATCTGATTTATGTCTATAATTATGTAACTGGGTACTTAGTACCAGGGTGGTGTTCAATGAAAGTCTGGTGAATAACAATTGAATCTACACATATTAAACAGCTATCATGTGATTAGTTGTGACTTAGATGTTTTATAGACAATATCTCACATCCTTTCAGCAGCCCTGCAAGGTAGATATAATTATCCTCATTTTGCATATGGTGATCTTCCAGAACTCAAACTGTTAGTAAATTATAGAGCCAAGATTCAACTAGATTAAATGAAAAAAGCCAATTTTTTTCCTGTGATTCCATGCATGCTGAAAAATGGATTAAAAAGTGGTGATTGTATCCCACATCATAAAATAAGAAAACAAACCCATTTTCTAAGATTATTAGATGATTAAACCTAAAGTGTCAGGGCAGTGCTTGGAAATACTAGGTTTTATTAGACATTGGCTTCCTTCAGTGTTGAGACTCATAGCACAGGCATCCCTAATTTCTGAGGAAATGGTGGTTTTCCTAACCTCCTCAATATCCCTACCTATGCTTACACTCTTACAGAGGTCATGAGAAACAAACCCCCTCCAGGGCTATCTACTTAACTCAGTCCTCCTTAGATATGCTTCTGATGGTTAAAGAAAGTGAAGTAGAGAAATAACAAGTAGCACTGGGGCCATTCAACCTCTCTCTCTGTGTATGTACTTACTGGTGAAGGTTGGGGTAGGAATAATGGGCAATGTGGCCTTGGTGAACTTCCAGAAAAATCATTGTGAGTAGAGTGTGATTATTCTCTTCCTGTTCTGTCTTACCAAGTGATGGTATATTACAATTAGGACCACTTCCTTTACCACCTGGGGAATCTTTGTAGGAAAAGGAAAGGAGAAGTATGAATGGGATAAACATTAATTGTAGACCAATGCTGGTCTGTAGGCCTTATGTTGAGATGCTAAGCTCCTGAGAAATAAATTTAAACAACTGAAAGGTGAAGATATATTACTACTGAGCTCTGTCGAGTTAAGGGAAAGTGATCCCTCTATAACCTTTAGATTCCTGTACCTTCTCTAAAAAAGCAGTACTGAGAAATCATGGCTATTGGTGCTTGACCAAAGGTAAAGGAAGCTCATGGGTTTAAGAGCAAGACAGTTGCTTCTCCTACTGATTTTCCTGATTTACATATTTCAAGTTAACAACAGAACCAACTCCTTGTCCATATTTAGAGGAAAACTTCTCACCAACCTGTGCTCTTGTTTGTTTTAGATCAACCATACAGAAAAGTACTAAGGAGGGCAGAGCTTCCACTACTTAAAGAACTCAAACTTTCCTTCAAATACATACTATGTATATATAATATAATATAATATAGTATAGTATAGTATAGTATAATATAATATAATATAATACTCAAAAGCCTTCTGATCCGTTATAGAACCAAACTAATATAAAAGGGACAGGGAATGAATAGAATAAGGAACTTAAGGCCTTGTGTTATTAGTATTTTAATGGTGTGTTTTATCTTTTAAACTAGTCCTTTGAGGTTAGGGGTGATGTCGTAAACTTGTTACTGCCCACAGAGTAAATGCTTGGTGTTCCTTTGCTGAACAAGGGAAACAGTCACCCACACACAATATAACTGACAAGTCTGTGGCACAGGAAGTTATAAGGAAAACTTTCTTTGAAGTGAACACTTAGAATCTAAATTGGGGAACTGAATATTCTCTAGCACTTAAACTTTGAGATTAATATCAAGAAAACAGCTTTATATTTGGGAGAATCTTTATGTCTGATATTATTTGTCCATGGCCAAGAACATGTGACAGAGAAGGGCAACAATCTGGCTGCTCCAGAAAATTCAATATACATAGAAAAATAAGTACGACTTTGAATTTTACAAAGAAAATGCAAGTTGATTTATCTACCAGATTGGCTTATACTTAAAAGAATGAACTGAAGGTAACTTTAGATCCAATCCACTGAAATGCCAAGGTGTCCTAAACTCACAATCAACTGATTTTGAGACAGGTTTCCTTTATTATGATTTTGAGCCTGGGCATATCTTTTGGGGAACTGATTTGACTCTGACCCTTCTTTTTCCCCTTTGCAAATGAATAAAGTCCACAGACTTCCTTAAAGTAATGCCCCTACCATATCAATAGGACATTACTTTCGTTACTAAGAGTCCTCTTCAAAATCACAAGCCTCCAGGGAAAATTGAGGCTTTAATGTTGGTGAAAATTCTTTTTTCTCCTCAGTCTGGAGAAGGTTTGTCTCAACTTCTTATCTCATTTTACTGTTGATTAATACAAGGATGAAGAGAAAAGAGAAATCTATAAGTTGGATGAAAATTTAAATACCAAGGATTCATTAACTCAAACAAGAGAGTATTCAGAAATCTTCCTTCACATAAATTAGAGGTATGTGTGTACATAAAGAACTAGAAGGAAATGCACCAGAAATTACTAGTAGTTATAGACAGATAATTTAAAATTTTCTGTAGGTGCGTGATTTTCAATATATGGAAAATTTTATGTAATGAAGATACATTATTTTGGTAAACAGAAAAAATAAAAGAAAATAAATTGTAATCAATAGCCACTTTCCTTTCCCCTGTCAACATGCCACACAACTGGAAATTTGAGAAACCTGCCATGTACCTATGGGTGATATTGAGGTGTGAGTTTGGGCAGGCCACGTAACCTCTCTGGGACTCCAGTTCCTCAGCTGTGAAATGTAGAAGTTTGAGTGCCTTGGTCTCATTTAGTTCTGTGATGCTTGAATTCTAGGATGGCCTGCCACGCAGCAGACTATTGAAAATGTTTCTGGCTTCTAGTAACAGACATCTTGATTAATTGTGGCCTACACCGTAAGAATTCTTATTGTTTAGTAAACAGAAGGTTTGAAGTTAGGTAGCTCTGTGAAGTTTTGTTTAAGTTCAGCGAGGTTTTCCAGGAGCTAGGGTACTTCAAAATGTTTTTCTGTATTGTCGTCTTCAATGGCTGGCATTCATCTGAGAGACCGTTATCTTGTGGTTACAAGATAGCTATCATATCTCCAACTAGGAAAGAAGAGGCAGAGGCAAAACTTTCTCTTTGCACTGAATGATGTCCCCATATCTCATTTGTTGGAACTGAGCCAAAAGACCAACCAATGGCAAAGGGAAAGGAGATTCTAGAATTGCATTGAACCAATTATCATTCATCCTACAGCCCTGAGTATAAAGACTACCTTTCCATTGATATGAACAGCTCAGGTTTCTGATAGCAGGGAAGGAAAGAAGAGAGGGGATGGCCATTGGGGAGGAAACAAATGTGTCTGTCAGAAGCACAGAATAAAGATCTATTGAGCAAACAAGTGTGGGCTGCAGGATCCTAAAAACTTTTGTTTTTGTGGGCCTCTTTTTCCCTAAAACGTTAAAAATTACATATTACAACTGAGTTGGTGAAAAGACAAATTTAATCCAGACTGGATTCATTGTTATATATTCATTATTATTATTTTTATTTTTTATTCTAATTTTAAACATCAACATGGAAACATTTTCATGGACCCTCGATATTGTGCCTGCTGTGTGCACTGGTTAATTCAACCCTGGGTCTATATTGTCCTTGCAACTGGATTGTAAACAATTTGATGGCAGTGCCCTCAAAGGTCCTACTGCATCACGATACATCTAAGAGCTGTTCAATTGAGTTGACCTAATGTGTAACTGTTTCTTCCTCCAGGGTGAACCAGGTCCCCCTGGTCCTTATGGTCCTCCAGGAGCCCCTGGTATTGGACAGCAAGGAATTAAGGTAACAATTCTTGTGTTTTTCCCCACTGATGAGTACTGAATTTATTGCAGGGTCTGGGGAAGCTGTGATGTGAACTTTGCTCAGCTTTGCCCTCTAGACACAAGGAGGCTGCCTGTAGAAGGCACTTACAGTCCGGGTGGGTGCTTGGACACTGGGGCAGTTACCACAAGAATAATCAATGTATTTTTTTATTTGATGGAAATGAAAAATTTGTCTTGCCTCCCTTGCCCACCCTCTCGCCAACGTACATCTAGTTCTGTTGAGTTTTCATGGAATTTAAATGCTAAATTTAAATGCAAAATGAAAATGAAAAGGCAAAAGTGATATTGGGATGTGAAACTTCTTAACATATAAACTATCACCGATTCACGTTAAAGAAGCGAAGAGGGGAAGAAACCAGAAGGACCATAACACTGAATAAGTAGATGTTGATAGAAAGGGTTGTAGGGAACTAGAAAGGACTAGGACACCCAGCACCCTGGAGTACTCTGCAGCATGCAGGATTTCACAAAATAGAAGTGCTGGGTTATTTCTAATTTTATTTTAAATGGGTTTTCTACGTCACTGGGATGATAAGACTTTGGTGCAGGACTAAAACAGAGAGCAGTACAAAAGAGGCAATTCTGGTATCATGGAATATCACCACGGATAGCACTGAAACAATAAGCATACAGAGACTCCAGGGAAGGTGGAGTTTGTATTGGCAGAGTGATTAGACAAAGATTCGGAAGGAGATCAAGGGTGAAACAGAACTGAAAGGAGAGGAGAAAAGGAACAGAGTGGGGACAAGGAGAGGTGGCAATCCAGTATGATGGTGAGAGGAGCAGAGAACAGCACAAGCTTTGTTAGCTTGGTCCTCTCAGTAACTCAAAGGAATTGAATTCAGTCCAGCCTGCCAATTGCTACACACACAATAGCTTCTGAAAGCTAAAATTGGTGTATTGCACTTACACAAGAAGGGATGATGAGCATTTCAGAGTCATTTGTTCACTTAAATTCAAGCCATTTCTCCTCCTCCAGAATTTTTTTTTATCTTTATGAATGTGAAAAGCTGGACTATTTTGGAATATATCTTTGTTGAAATTTCCAGAGTGTCTTGTGCTGTGTTTATTCTTTATCTAAAAACTCAAACTTTCATTTTATTATTTCTTTCTCTTAGGGTGAAAGAGGTCAGGAAGGAAGAATAGGGGCTCCAGGACCGATTGGCATTGGGGAGCCAGGCCAGCCAGTAAGTAGCAAGAAACTCTAGATGGAATAAAAAGGACAAATATAGTTCTTATGTGCCCTTTGTGGTTAGACTAAATGGTTAAATTAAGCCCATGTTGCATCTTTTGGGATAACAGAAGACAATAAATATGCAAGGGCCAGATCTGAGTGTTATTTTTAATAACACTTGAAATAGAGCTTCCCTCCCCCCCACACACATGATATGTACAACTGGCTGTCGTTACTGAAACCTCTTAGAAGATTAATCAGCTCGTCCAAGAAGAAAAGAGATCTCAAGTGTCAAAATCTCCTAAGAGATAGGAGAACTGGATTTAGGCCCAAGATCTATACTTTGTACTGACTTTCCTGGAACCATGAGAAAATCATTGAGAATAAGGACATTGCTCATTACCTAGCTTATGAGTATACTCTCAAGCTAGGACTGATGAAGGTAGACAGGTAATACCTGTGTTATTTGCAGCTTCTAGCTTGTATAGCTTTGAAATTTATTATTTTTGCAGAAGAGAAAAAAAAGTGTTTCTATCAAAAGAGCTCTGAAGAAGAAATGAATAAAACATGACTATCCTAGTATAGAAATGCTCTTAACTTTTCAAGTAATCATTATTCTCCCAGAAAAGAACAGTAAGTTACTCACTGAGATACATATAAAAACAACTGGATTGGAACAGAAGAATTAATATTGTTAAAATGTCCATACTACGTGAAACAATCTACAGATTCTATGGAATTCCAATCAAAATTCCAATGGCATTTTTCACAGAAATAGAACAAACAACCTTAAAATTTGTATGAAACCATAAAAGATCCTGAATAGCCAAAGCAATCTAGAGAGAGAGGAACAAAGGTGGAGACGTCATACTTTCTGAATTCCAAAAATATCAGAAACCTTTATAGCAATCTAAAGAGTATTGTATTGGCCCAAAAACAGACACCTAGACCAATGGAACAGAGTAGAGAGCCCAGAAGTAAACTCACACATGTATTGTCAATTAATTTACAACAAAGAAGCCAAGAATATACAATGGGGAAAGGAGAGTCTTATCTTAAGAAATGGTGTTGGGTAAATTGGACCACTATCTTCTACCGTATACAAAAATTAACTCAAAATAGATTTCAGTCTTGAATGTAAGACCTGAAACCATAAAATTCTTAAAAGAAAACTTAAGCAGTAAGCTCCTTGACATAGGTCTTAGCAATGATGTTTTGAATGCCCAAAGTAAAAGGAATAAAAGCAAAAATAAACAAGTTGGGATTACATCAAGCTAAAAAACTTCTGCACATCAAAGAAAATCATCAGTAAAATAGACAATCTACTGAATGGGAGAAAATATTTTCAAATCATATATCTAATAATATCCAAAATATATAAAGAACTCATACAGCTCAATAATAACAACAACAAAATTCAATTTAAAAACAGGCAGAACTGCCTCTCTGCCTGCTTGCAATCTCTCTCTCTCTCTGTCAAATAAATAAAATCTGTAAAAAATTTAAAAAAAAACAGGCAGAAGACTTGAATAGATATTTTTGTAAAGAAGATGTACAGATGACCAACAGGTACATGAAAAGATGCTCAACATCATTAGTTACCAGGGAAATGCAAATCAAAATCAAAATGAGGTATCACTTTACACCTGCTAGAATGGCTATTATCAAAAATACAAGAGTAACAAGTGCTGTTGAGGATGTGAAGAAGAGGGACCCCTCATGCATTGCTGGTAGGAATGTAATTTGTATAGCTACTGTGGAAAACAATAGGGAGGTTCCTTGAAAAAAATTAAAAACAGAATTACTAGATGATCCAGCCATTAGACTCTTGGGTATTTGTTCAAAGAAAATAAAAACACTAACTTGAAAACATATGCACTCCCATGTTCATTGCTATTTATAATAGCCAATTATAAATAGCTATTTATAATTGCAATTTGTAATAGCCAATTTAGTCTAATAGGGAATCAGACTAAATGTACATTGATGGATAAGTGGATAAAGAAATTGAGATAGCACACATATAATTGAATATTATTGGTGTATATATCAATATATATAATGAATTATTTTTGGATATATATATAATGGTTTACTACTGAGTCATAAAAAAGAATAAAGTCTTGCCATTTGCAACAACATAATAGACTCTGAAGACATTATACTAACTGAAATAAGTCAGAGAAAGGCAAATACCATATGATCTCTCTTATATGTGGAGCCCTAAAAACAAAACAAAACAAAACAAAAAAACAAACCAATCCCCGCAGATACAAAGAACAAAATCAATTTTATTTCTATATTCTATTAACAGACACATAGAAATAAAAATTTAAATTGTAATAGCATTTATAGTCATTAAAAAATAGAAATACTTGGGTAAAAGTCTAATAAAACATGTATAGGACTTGTATCCTGAAAACTACAAAACATTAATAAATGATATAAAAGAATATTTAATAAATTGAGAGATACAACATGTTCATGGATTGAAGACTTGATATCATAAAGCTGTCAATCCCCTTAAATTGATATGAAGTTTAATGCAAGTCTTCTTAAATGTCCTAGTGAAAATTTTTTTATAGATATGGACAAGATTATTTTAAAATTTATATGGACAGTCAAAGGAACTATAATAGTTGAAAACAATTTGCAAAAAGGATAAATTTGAGGAAAGGGTTTTCTTTACATCGCTGGAGTAATCAAGATTGTGCAGTTCTGGTAGATCATAGAAACATGACCAGTGGAATAGAAAGAGTATCCAGATACAGACCACATACTGATTTTTTGATAAAAGTGCAAAAACAATTCGATCGAAGAATAACTTTTTCAGCAAATGGTGCTGAACCAATTGGATATCCATACACACAAAAAAAATGAACCTCAATTTAAGTAAGTTTCACACACACCTTATAAAAAATTAACTCAAAATGGCTCATAGACTTAAATGTGAAAAGTAAAACTCTAAAACTTTTGAATAAAACATAAGAGAAAATCTTTGGGACCTGCGGCTTGGTAGATTTCTTAGAAATTTTATGAAAAACACGATCCGAAAAATAAAAAATTTGATTAGTTGGACTCCTGGAAAGTGGAAAATGTTTGTTCTATGACTCTGTTAAAAGGATGAAAACACAAGCTACCAACCAGGAAAAAGTATTTGCAAACCACATAACTGATGAAGGATTTATACTGAGATTGTATAAATAGCTCCCAAAAGTTAATATTAAAAAAATCTAATTAAAAAGCACATACGTATTATACATATATCTCTATGTATGCATACATGGTTATTGAACTTTTTTTAGAAAAGATAGTATTTATTTATTTGAGAGAGGGGGGGAGTATGTGTGTATGAGGTGTGGGAGAGGCAGAGGGACAAGCAGACGCCCTGCTGAGCACTGAGCCCATTGGGGGGCTTGATGTGGCCCATGCGGGGCTGGATCCCAGGACCCTGAAATCATGACCTGAGCCGAAGTCAGATGCTTAACCAACGAAGCCACCCAGGTGCCCCTGGTTATTGAACTTTTAACATATGTGTTCTTAGTTAACAAGCTTCAGATATCATCAGTATTGGCACCTAATCCTAAAAATAATACACTGACCATAAGACTTTTTTTTTTTTTTAGAGAGAGCGAGAGAGCGCGCATAGGGGTAGTGCGGTGCAGAGGGAGAGAGAGAATCTTAAGTAGGCTCTATAGAGCCTAGGTTTATGAATTACTTTATCTCGGCTCTAAATCTCTCTTCACTTTCCATGGAGTAAGCCCAAATCCTTGCTCCTGGTTCTCCCTCTGAGATTTTCTTGACGTATTTCCACCACACAACGACACTCTTCCACCCAGGGCAGCCCCAGCATCAGCTTCTATGCATATCACCCCAGGTGGTATGGGGTCCGTAATTATTTATTCATTTATTTTTGGACCTCCGTTATGCCTTTAAAACTCATGTTAAAGAAAAATTTGTATTATCGCCTTTTTGTTTGTAGCTAAAGCGTTTTCACAATACTGCCAGAACATGAAGTTCTTGTTTGTTTGCTTTCCAAGCCACAATTACACAAATCAGAGTGACACTGCGATGTTTGTGGTTTGATTGGGAACTGAAATCATAACAAAGGTGGAGTGGATCACAAATAATTTATGAACATGTTTTGCACCAAACTGTCAAAATAAAAACCTGACATTGCAAGTTTTTTTTAATTACTTAGAAGAAACATAAAGACCTACTTTGGGACTGAAAAGGTTCTGCTGAAAGTCCTTTATGTTTGTTTCTTTGTCTGAATGATTTCAAGTGGTTTCAAGGTTTTGCTTTTTGGTTTCTTTTCTTTTCTTTTCTTTTCTTTTTTGGTACAAGGATATTCAGAGCACTATTAGTAAAAAATGCCCCCCAAAGTAGAACTGTAAATACTTTGAAGTTAAAAATTATATATATGGTACTATGTGAATATTATAAGCAATTTTTATTATTATTTAACATATTTATTTTTAATGTTTGCAATTTATGGTAAAACCACTTTTACTGATTATCGACACTAGTAAGATTATTCATAAAAGTAGTAAGTAATAAGATAATGGACAATCAATCATATTTTATCTCATTAATGTCTCAAATAAAGCATTTCACTGGTCAAACTGTGTGAACTGATAATTAGATTTCTCCACTTTTTTTTTATTGGAGGCATTCGTGAGAAGTCAGATAAGTCTGACATAATTATGATTGGTTCTCATGGCTTTTGAAAAGGATACCGTGAGTTTTTTATGGAAGCGTTTCTGTCTTTTAAAAAATAATCCTTTGGTACTGTTGTAATGAAGTACAATTCACCCAACCCAAGTACCTGTTCTTTCTCATCTTCCCTTTTGTTTAGCTGGAAAACATGAGAATGTACGGATGATGTGGAATAGTACTCCCACAGTTTATAGTAATGAAATCTTGAACCAATGCTTTTTAAAAAAATATCTTTAAGTAATTACTCACGAATATTAGTTCTCTGTTCTCAACAGCGTGGAACACACGGCTCCTCAAAGCCACCACTGTTTTCTCTCTCACCTTGGCTGCTGGACTCTAGAATGGGATGGTGGGAGGGTTCAGTGTTCATGCTCTGCAATGGCCCTCTCTCCATATTGCCATATTGCCTCCCGTAAACCATTCATTCTGAGGCTACCCTATTCATAAACATGCCCTGAAAGGATATTCTTGGCAATTGCAAGATTCAAGTAGAATAATTTTGATATTGATAGCAGATATTTATTGAGTGCTCAGCATATAAGAGCTTTGAGTCTCTCTGATCTAATCCTTATATTAACACCTGTGCTTGAGGTAAGTACTATCGTTACCACCATTATGAGGAAGATGCTGAATTTTAGAGAGATTAAATTCTTTGTTGGAGATTGCACTAACACACAACAGAGCTGGGACTTGAACCCTGGTCCATAAGACCCCATACTATGCTTCCATTTAAGACTGTAAGCTCTGTGAGACAAAGGAGCAGATCTATCTGCTATTCCTAGAACTTAGCACAGTGCCTTGCACCCACTAGGCATTTCCTGAGTGAATGGGAAAAGAAATCGAGTGAACTAGAAAAAGACTTCTTTGCATTTAATGTAAATTGTGTTATTTTCATTTGTTTTTTTATCATCGGGAAAGAGGAATATTTGTCAATTTTTTTTGTTAAATTACATGCTGGTAACTAGGCATTTGCCTTTTTAGTTTGCAAGCTAGTTTTCATGCTTATATTTATCTTTCCCCTAGTTAATCGCTCTAACATTAGAGTAAGCTGTCATGGATATTAGTGCTTTGATGAAGAAGGTCTTGGGTTGTTAAAAGCTAAGTTTCCCATCAGCATCACAATTTAAATGGAATTAAATGTCAGCTTTTTTCTTTAATTAAAGTCTTTATGAATTGGTGATGCATAAATACTGGAGAAGACTATCTTTTAAAATATATAATATTTAGGGAAAGGCAAAAATAATTTAACATGGGATACAATTAGTTTTCTTGTTTACAGATCTATCACTACGATCAGTCACTGATGAACAAATGTTGCATCCTACGTCTGCTACTAGGCTTTAAGAGAAATCGCCTCTCAAATTACCCTGGATTATTGCATATAGAGTCTCCAGATCATTTAGAGTGTCTGCAGCATGGTGGCTTTGGAGTTTCTGGGCAACTCAGAATTTATGTCATCTTAGGTTCACTTTCCTGCCAAGCAAGCCCTAAATATCTTTAGATCCCTCAGAGGAAAAGCTCCAGTTTGTGCTTCTAAGATTCTTGTTAGTTCCTTTTTTTGTTTCGTGACCTTCTGGCCAAAAGAGAAGGGAGAATGTGTAGCCTTTTAAAAATTCCTACTTCAAGTGAATATCTTGCTGTTGGCTTTTATTTTTCAACTAGTACGTTTCCTGCCTGTCCACTTCAAAGGCAGGGACTGTGTTGTTTTTCTGTCCTGTGGGAAGTTTTCACCCTCCTAAGCACCCTTCTGAGCAGGTTACCTGGACTTCTTAACTTGAATCACTGAGATTGAAAACCATGCTTCCCCTGAACGATGCTATCGAGATGCCCATTTGCACATAAACCTCCAGTAGATTCAAGCAGTCCTTGAAAGAATTCAAGTGTGAATCCAAACGTATCCGGATAGAAATTAGAGCACGTGTAAACAGAATTCAATGCTTTCAAGCAGCTGTGCAGTGATTTCTTCACAGAGTTCCCTTGATACTTTTCAGTTATTTAATCTGCAACCTTATCCAGACCACACTGTCCTAGATTTTTAGACTTTCCTCAGAGGATTTATTTCCTAATCCTTATTCTGAAGCATCACTCAATTCCCATTTTCCTCTAATTTGAGGACACCAGAATAGAACATCTTCTGCTAATCAAGTGGAATAAGCCATGCAATAGGAATATTATTCTTCACCACTCTACGATTCTAGAAATCAGTATGGAGTTTACTAGAAGGATTCCCACTAATAACTTAAGTAGGACTATATCACCGCATCTAGTGTGAACCAAAATATAACCATTTCTCTCTTCCTTTCTTCTTCCTTCTCCCCCAACCCAATTCTCTCTTTCTCTCTTCCTGCTCCTTATTCTCTTTTCTAAACAGGGTCCCCGTGGTCCTGAGGGAGCACCAGGAGAGAGGGGCTTACCAGGAGAAGGATTTCCAGGGCCAAAGGTAACAATACCTTCTGTACTATGAAAAAAATGCTTTGCCTTGCATGGTCAGGATTTACAACTTTAAAATACGTGTCCTAGCCAATTATCAGAAGTATTTTCCTGACCGTCCTTACCCTATTAAATAAAGGACTATGTAAATTTTCCCTTAACATGAAACTATAGTGAAATTTGCAATTACAGATAACTAATTGGCAGAATTTTACCTCCTATAATTATGGCATATGAAAGAAGAAAGCTCTTTTACTTTGTAGTCCTTAAACCATAGTGATAAACAGCATCTTCGTGTCCAGAAGTGAAGTTATGGAGCATAGCTATGCAAGAACTTTACTCACAGCTTTGTTTTGTGAGCACAGATAAGAAACTAATAAACCAGTTTGTAATCATATTGTCATTAGTATAATAAGAAAGAAATATGGGTAGGAGGACGGAACGGAAATTACCTTGTTATCATAAGGGGCAAAATGCTATGAGAAATATACCTTTTACCTGGCAGTTGAGGATTTAAATGTTTCTACTGGTTCCCATGAATAATCCTGGGCACTTGAGTTCCTCTGGACCAAGGGTTGGCAAACTTTTTCTGTAAAAGGCCAGATAATAAATATTTTAGGCTGTGTGAGCAGTGTGGTATCTATCAGGCTGTACTTTGCTGACCCATGGGTCTAGGTTGGTTCCCCCAATCTACCAAAAGCCGTATAGGAAATGATTTTCCAAGACACTTTGGGCAGCATCAACAACATTTCAGAGTAAGCAAGAATACATTTTGGGGTCCTTTTTCCTTCTTTGCTAAATTCTTCTCCCCAAACACATGGGAATACATACACACACACCACTCAGAGAAGCACATACTATTTTCTAAGTGTCTAAGAACTTCTACTTCAGCCATTCAGTCAGGTCACTCAGATCTGGCCTTCTCCCACCAGTCTCATGCTTTAAAATATCATCTCATTCTTATCCTCTTCAACTATGATCAATATTCTTTGTCTGTGATAGATTTGAATCTCGACTACAGGAAGATCAATTGGTTAAAACCTAATTCATATTAAGTTGTGAATGACTGCTGGGTTGAATTTTAAAAGAGGCCCTCGTTAACTAACTAACTTTAATTTGTCATCATCAAAGTAAATAATCTGTAGGATAAAGGGGACATTCCTAATGCCCTGACCTAACCAGAGTATCACTATCAGAAGACAGGCCAGCAGTTAGTGCTACATTTTAGAAAGTTTAATAATACATAATTTCTTAAGAGTTTTTTGTCACATTGTAAATTTCTGTTTATGTGTAGTCCAAACAACCTGGGAAATTCAAATAGCCTGTATAACCTGTGGGGGTTTCTAACATAAATAAGTAAATGAGAAGTGAATAAGTGAAACACTAAGAAGCAGGCGAGTCTTAGTGACAGGTTCAACTGTATGTCATAATGATACACTCTTACTCATAAAACCCCACAGCACTGCACTACCCTGCTTCTCATCACAGAAAGAATCCATTATATTCAGTGTTTAGGGTCAACTTAAGTAATTATACTTTGTGGTAATGATCACAAGAACCCATTAGTCAGAATACTTCATTCCCCAACCAGCAGGGTCAATGAGAGTTTTCTCTATGTGCTATTTAGGGTTACTTTGCAATGATGTAGAGCTGAAGTGAATAAATTATGAATAAAGAGGGACTTAAAGGTATAGTTTCCCTTTTCCTAGGTTTCTCTCAAGTGCTCTCTGATTTTACTCTGGGTTTAAATAAACTCATGAAATGAATGCTTTTTCTAATTATATGGTTTATTTTTCACACAAATGCACAAAATTTCGTGACTTCATTTAGATTACATTACAATCAGAGCTATTCACATAGGTCGTGTGACTTAGGAATACATCCAAGATTTTCTATGAATTGTTTTAAAACTAAATTTTCAACGAATACTTATAAAGTATGATATAACACATTGAGTAAGTAATTCAATATAAGCAAGTATTAGTTCATATACTAATATGAGAGACAAATTTTCATTCTGTGATAAATCTAGTCAAGCAACGTTAAGGAAATGGAGGATTGATTCAGTTTGTTGTACCGTATGATTAGATATTTCTATCAGGAATGGAGCTTTTTTCCAACTTTAGTGATGCTGTGTACGTATTCTGTTTGGACAGATTCCTTCCTATCTAGGAGTATTAAAGCCATATATTTTTTGCAAGTTACGAATCTTTGGGTCAGCTAGAATTATCCAGTTGCCATGAGCAGTGAATTTGGATGCTTTGGATGCTTCAACTGTTTTTAAATCCTGACTTTTATTAGTATACTGATATTTCTCCCATATACTTTCAGGGTGAAAAGGGCTCTGAAGGACCAATTGGCCCACAAGGAATACAAGGCCTGTCAATCAAAGGGGACAAGGTACTGCATATAGAGTATAAAATAGGAAAGATGCCAATAAAATTATTTTTGTTCATTGTTCTTTATGCATGTACATTTATGAACTGTATTCAACCTAATGACCAGGTATCAGTTAATTATAAATCAAGTATATGCAAGGTATAGTATTATGTAGGATGAATTATGATCTGAAATATCCCATCATGTTTATTTACAGTAATGTCTCATTTGGATTTTGATTTCCAGTAAAACTATCTTTAGCTAAGCAGCTTTAAAGTTGAACATTAGCAAAACAGACCTCTTCTTAGTAAAGAAAATAGTTTTTAAAAATGTACTGGCTTGACCCCATTACAGAACATGCATGTCCATCCTTAGATGCTCACTCAAAAAATATTACCTTAAAATAGGCCTAGAATAGGAGGACTCATTTAAGAAAGCTAGCACTGATGTCCTCTAACAAGGACCGAGAGTGGTCCACCTATAGTTGAACAAAGTTAGGTTTATAGATTCATTGCTGTGAGGGAGACTACATTACCACGGGGAGCCAACCCATCACTACTCAGTAAGAAGATGAAAGATTTTTCATAGAATTTGGGCTTGTGTGAGGTGATTTGGGGACATGTCTAAGAAGGTAGGGGTTGACTTTGGATTGGATGCTGTTAGGCAGTGAGGTAATTTTAAGACTGGTTATTTTAGGGGCGCCTGGGTGGCTCAGTCAGTTAAGCGGTTGCCTTCGGCTGGGGTCATGATGCCAGCGTCCTGGGATCGAGTCCCACATTGGGCTCCCTGCTCGGCGGGGATCCTGCTTCTCCCTCTGCCTCTGCCTGCCACTCTGCCTACCTGTGCTCTCTCTCTCTCTCTCTGACAAATAAATAAATAAAAATTTTTAAAAAAGACTGGCTATTTTAATGACTATTATCGAGGAGGTAGGAAAAATGGAGTCAGGCTTCACGGTAATTGATAAAGAAGTAGCAGTCATTCACATTAGCTAGGATAGGAGGATGTCTGATCATTTTACTGGGAATGGGTGGTTTGTATGTTGTTTTTTGTTTTTGTCTGTGCTTAGACATGACCATGGAATGATCTTGTTCTTATTTTGGTTCATCACATCGAATGGCCATATCTGACAGTGTTCTGTAACATTGTTTATGTTCAACACCATGGTCGACCTGTCATTGCTTTTCTCTTTCTCACTAGTTCCTTGTTTTCTTTAAAATAGCTGCAGATTATACCCAGCTTAGAAGTGGTGGTGAGGCTGGTGATAGACGCTCTGGAGGCTGACCAGGCCCTACAGACCCGTGGGAAGGGAGAGCTGCCAGAGCTGGAGAGGATAGAAGAAATACACAAAAAAACAGAGACCTCATATCAATTCAGAGTCACTGATATGTTAATCTCTAGGCATATCATCACATTATATATTATATTAGAATAATGATTTATTGTCATGATTATCTTAGCTGTTATGTATCAATTTTGAATTACTTATTCCTTTTATTTACTGGTAGCTGTCTCTTTTAGATATCCGTATTTAAGTAGTAAAGATACTGGGAAATAATGAGTTGTACGAATTTTAGTTGTAATACAGTTCTTGGTTCAAATAGTTCAGCTCCAGCACCAAAATACCCTAAAAGTACGTAAGACTTTCTCTCTTCCTTTGGAGCAGTGAGAACTGAGTACAGCAGACCTATGTTTTACAAGTTCAGTCAATGAACTTTTTCAGGAGGTGTTGTCATGGCATTTGTGTTTTTACACCTGGTGCTCATGCAAAGAAAATACATTGAAATATCGGATATTATCACATAGTAATCGCGAGGCTTTCATCCGCTACCCCCTCATCCAGTCCTTATCTCTCCCTCTCTCTTCCTTTCCTATTCTTTTATGTATAATACTGGATTCAAGCACTTTGGTGTAATTCAAGTGGTAAAATAAACACCTCTGTGATAAGAGCTCTCAAAATATGTAATTGGTAAAACACGAAGTGGTTTTGATACAAATAGGAAATGTAAATAATAATGCACAAAAGAGGATCCTTCTTATGTGTTCATTGACTATTAGCAGAATAGTGGTTATGAGTGGGTTCTGGAGTCAGAGAGCATGGACTTGAATCTTGCCCCGTCATCCAACAGATATGTGACTGGCACAAGGTACTTAACCTCATTTGGAAGATAGGGATGCCTACTTTCAGAGGGTTCTTGTGAGGATTGAGTTTGATAAAACATGAAAAATTTAGCACAGGGCCTGCCATGTGACAAGCAATCCAATTCTGAATCTGAATAATCCAGCTCTGAACTAGAACTTGAATCCGTTATATTTTTCCTTCTAAGATATTTATTTAGACTGGGGGTTGACACAAAGTAAAACACTAAGAAGTGTATTCCAGGGCATGTCTTAATGACAGGATCAACTTTCTTTTCTTTTCTTTTTTTTCTTCCTTCCTTCCTTCTTTCCTTTCTTCCTTCCTTCTTTCCTTTCTTCCTTCCTTCTTTTCTTCCTTCCTTCCTAGCTTCCTTCCTTCCTTCCTTCCTTCCTTCCTTCCTTCCTCCCTCCCTCCCTCCCTCCCTCCCTCCCCCACTCCCCACAGGCTTCACACCCAGTGGAGAGCCAAACGCAGGGCTTGAACTCACAACCCTGAGGACAAGACATGAGCTGAGATCAAGAGTCAGATGCTTAGCAGACTGAGCCACTGAGGCACCCCTAATATTATGTGAAGTATGATCTAATGATATGGTTTTGTTCATAAAAACATTTATTTAGCCCAGGCATTTGGCAAACCATGGGGCTGGCTGTTATTCTTACAAATAGTGTTTTTAGCACACAGGCACATCTATGCATTCAGGTATTGTCTGTGGCTGCTTTCGCACAACCAAAGCAGTATTCATGACTTAGGACAGAGACTTTAGTATGGCCCTCAAGAATAAAATGTTTACTGTCCAGCTGTTTTAGAACAAATGCATGAATCCTGATGGAGCCTAAATACAGCTGACATTTAAACGTCTGGGATGCCTGGTTAGCTCAGTTGGTAGAGCACGTGACTCTTAATCTCAGGGTTGTGAGTTCAAGCCCCACGTTGGGCATGGAACCTTCTTCAAAAAATAAAAAATAAAATAGAACATGCATCTCTTTGTCTCTTTGCTGTTCTAGGATGTGCCAGGCTTCATCCTTACACAGGATGTTAGGTCTGCTTGGAGTGCTTTTCCTGTGTTTCTACCTGGTTCTTTCCCTCTCATCAGTGGGAAAGAACTGCCCGCCTTATGCAGAACTATAGCTGTGTCCGCCTTCTCTGGTTTATTTTTCTCCTTAGGACTTATCCTTATTCAACATATTACTTATTTTATCTATTTATCTTATTTACTGTCTTCTGTTTTCCTACTAAAATGTAAGCTCTGTGAGAAGAGAGATTTTTGGCTGGTTAGGTCACTGTTGGTTCCCCAGCATTTGGAACATTTCCTGGCATATAATGGGCATTCACAAGTATTTGTTGAAAGACACAAAGAATGAATGAATGATAGTGTTCTTTTTACTGATAACTCTCACTTTGTTTCTCGAATTTATTTCATGGAAGGAAAAGGTGAGATTCTTTAATTTCGTGGCATTTACCTTAGATAATTTCTTAATTTTTAAAAGGTGCTTTAGCAAGATGTGGGGAGAAAATGTATTGAGAAAATTTTCACACATTTCAATTTCTCTCTCCAATCCTGATTTTCTTGGACTCTCTGAATATTAGACTTTTAAATACTTCTACTATAATCCTAACAGGAAGTGTTTGTGTCATTATAATAACCATTTGGAAATTTTTGGTCCTTGTGAGAAAAATGATTGATAAAATAAGCTGGTACAAATATTCACCAATTTAGACTACACAGTGAAAATATCATTGACTCTTTTGGCAAACTTGAACTATAAACTGTTTCAAAGAAATAGAATCTTCTAACTTTTTATGTTGAACCCTTTTATGGCCTAGATAGATTTTAATTCAGCATAATTCAAGATGAGCAAAATATGAAAGAGTGAGGTTTATTGTTTTATTTATGTATTTATTTATTTATGTATGTATTTATTTATTTATTTCTATACAGGGGGATTTGGGACCTGTAGGACCTCAGGGACCAATGGGCATCCCTGGAATTGGGAGTCAAGGGGAACAGGTAATCAAATCTTTCTTTCTTTCCCTTCAGTACAGAGCACTCTGAACCAATCCTGGTGTTCACTGAAAGCCAGTCCTGCAAACACCTATGGGTATATTTGATAGTCAAAGTGCAACGGAATATACAACCAAAAGTGAATGTAGGGAAGGAAAAGATGGTTCTGTGAGATTTTATTTTTTAGAACTTCCAAAGATTAAAAAGAAATAAAATTGTGTTTCTTGGAGCTGTGACTTTTAACATTAATGTCTAATTAATAGGGTAAGAGTTTTAGAGTGATTTTATATTTTTAGGTTTCCTTAGGTGCAGTGGTTTATTTATCTGTTGGTTTGTGTGTTTTCCCCTTGAGGCTTTACAAATCACTAAATCTCACTCTCTCCCACTGGCAGGAGAGCAGTATTTCCCACCCCCTAGCCATGTACCAATCTAAAAAAAAGTATTAAACTTAAAACAAGGACCAGAATCAGAGGTAACTATTGAACTTAAAGGACACTATTCCTGAATAGAAGCAAACCACAGATAGGGTTTATAAATGACATTTGGCCTCTCTTGGTCAGAAAGAAGGAAAGCTCTGTGAGGATGTCTCTCCATTCATGGTTCCAACTGCTTCCAAAACCTTCTGACCATAACTTTTGGAAAAGCTGGGCAAATTTGTTTGATCTAAATAATATAAAGATAATGTAACAGTACTATCTACCTATATAATCTCGTTTAATCAAAGTGACGAACAAATCCAAATTTATACTAATTGTCCTTCTACATAGGAAGTAGCCAGTTGGTTTGACTAAGATTTATAATTAAGGTTTGAATTATTCTGTTGCCTAGAGAATGAGTTCTTCCTTTATCTAGGAGAGTGGGAAAAGAAGAAAAAAAGAGATAATTCCAAATCTATTGTTGACATTAACTCTGAGTTTATTTCTAACCATCTTGAAATTAGTGTTTTTGTTGTTGTTGTTGATCCAAGCAACAGCAAAGTTGGATATTTCTCCTTTTTCTATTTCCTTTCTCTTGATAGAGATCCTAGTGGTAATACATTAGGAGGATTAAAATTCAGGAAAAGCCAAGATAAGTCTGTATATGAGTGTTTAGATAATAACTAAGAGCTGGATATTTTGATTACGCAAGGACTGTGGTTTGACTATAGCACCATGCAGTCTCAAACTTTGCAGTTTACGTGCTGGTTTCAGCCAGGCTTACATTCTGATCCTGGAAGTGGCTAGACAGTCCTGGGTCTTGTGGTCCTGGTGCTGAGTCACCACTATAGGGCTGAAAATGAGGTTCAAAGAAAGCCAAATCTTTCCAGATGGTCTGCGAATTCTGGACCTCCCACCTGCAACTTCCTGTTGCCTTTAATGCTGGTTCTTGGTGGGGGGTATTGTTCTCAGCTTTAAAAAAAACCTCTTTGACTTCTTTTGTTTTCTCACCTCTTTCTCCCCAAATTTCCAAGAGAAAATAATTTTTAAGGTAGATGTATCCATATGGAGCTGATCCCTACTGGATAGGAGATTGAATAGAATGCATCATTTCTAAACTACTCTGAACAAGAAAGGAATTTGTTTGCCCTTTTAAAACAAATAATTTAATTCCTACTTAAATGTAACCTCTATTTATACAGTTTTTCATTTTTATTCTTATCTTTAATTTGACATGTTTACTCATTGAATTACTGTTGTTATTAGATCTTCCTAATTCTCTTACAGAAATGAATTTCCCCACTCATCTGTTTTTGGGGAGCTCCTGTTTTCAGGAACATGTTAATATACCTCAAATGGCCTGCAGATTTTCATGAAATGTTTGGAGGCTTAACTACTTCAACTCTTATAAATTGGAGTAAAAATACGAATAACCACGTTTACATGTGTACACACATATATGCATGGATCTCTGAATTTTTTTGGTTCCTTGTTACCTATCATGTTACTTAGAAACGAATGTAAATGATTTTTTTCTAATAACAACTTTATGAGGGAGGAGCAAGATGGCAGAAAAGTAGGAGACTGAGATATCATCGCATCCCAGAAATTCAGCTGGATAGTTATCAAACCATTCTGAACACCTACAAACTCAATAGGAGACAGAAGAGAAGAAGAGCTGCAATTCTAGGAGCAGAAAATTGAGCACTTTCCAGAAGGAAGGACATGCGGAGAAGTGAATCCAAAGCGATGGGAAGAGAGACCGCAAGGGGAGGGGCCAGGCTCCCAGCAGCTGCAAAGCCGCCGAGCACAAAATCGGAACTTGTAGAGTCTGCTCCGCTGAGGGACGTCCCTCCAGAGGCTAAGCAGGGAGGGGGGTAGTGGAGCCCTCGTGGGGACAGTGTGGTCTCAGGACCCGCGGGGATACAAAAAGACTGGGGGTGTCTGAGGCAGGCAGAGCTCCCAGGTATCAGGGCTGAGAAGCCGGCAGCAGAGAAGGAGCTGCGCAGTGGGCCATCAGCTTAGGCTTACCTTAGACCATGATCCAAGGCACAGCCCGGCCTAGGGACCCCACAAAGGGCAGATTCGGAGAGACGCCTTCCTTCCTCCTCCGGGAGGAGCGGCACGGGAGCGCGCGCAGGAATCTGCTGGGTTTGGAAACTTCAAACGGGGCCGCGCCAGAGATAGAAACGCTCGTCACAGGCTGGGTGAGTTCTGAGCGCCGCCGGAGACAGGGAGATGGGAGGGATTGACTGCTTTTCTCTGAGGGCACCCTGAGGAGCGGGGCCCGAGCGCTCGGCTCCTACGGGCCGGAGACTGGGCGGCCGCCATCTTCATTCTCCTCCTCCAAAGCTGTACGGAAACCGCTCAGGGAACAAAAGCTCCCGAGAGCGAACCTAAGCAGCTTACTTAGGTGGGCCCCTGGCAAGGGCGGTGCAATTCTGCCTCAGGCAAAGACATTTGAGAATCACGGCAACAGGCCCCGCCCCCAGATGATCAGCAACGATATCCAGCCAAGACCAAGTTCATCGATCAATGAGAACTCCAACTCCAAATTAGGAAAAAGCAACACATAGAATTCATGGCTTTTTTCCCCATGATCCTTTTGTCTTTGAAAGTTAAATTTTTTTAATTTTACTTTTTTCTTATTCTATTTTTTTAATTTTTCTCCTTTCTATTTTAACATTTTTTAACTAGTATCCTATCAATACCTTTTAAAAAATCTTTAATTTTCACTGTTATATTCATATTTTATCCCCTCGTTGTATTTAGCCTTATTTTTTGTATACATATAGGTTTCTTTTTTAATTTTGGAATACAATTTCTTCTTATAGATCAAATATACCCTAAATCTAGCACACAGCTTTGTTCTAGTCTCCAGCCTGATCATTCTTTCCTCTTTTTTTTTCTTTTTCCTCTTTTTTTTAACCAACTTCTTATCTTATCAATCCTTTTAGAATCTTTTTTAATTTTCATCTTTACACTCATATTCCATCTCTTCATAGTCTTTACCTTTATTTTTGTGTATTTATAAGTTTTTCTTTCCTTAAAATTTTGGGAGGTAGTTTCTTCTAACAGACCAAAAAACACCCAAAATCAATCATATATATATATATATATATATATATATATATATATATATATATATATATATATATTTTTTTTTTTTTTTTTTCTCTTTTTTCCCCCCACCTTTCTTCAACCCCCAGTTTCAGCTCTCTTCTGATTTGGTTAGTGTATATTTTTCTGGGGTCATTGCTACCCTTTTAGTATTTTGTTCTCTCATTCATCTATTCTTATGAGGATAAAATGACAAGGAGGAAAACTCACCATAAAAAAAAAAAAAAAGAACAAGAGGCAGTACTGATGGCTAGGGACATAATCAATACAGACATTACCAATATGTCAGAACTAGAGTTCAAAATGACAATTATCAAGGTGCTAGCTGGGCTCAAAAAAAGCATGGAATATATTAGAGAATCCCTTTCTGGAGAAATAAAATCAATTTCTGGAGAAATAAAAGAACTAAAATCTAACCAAGTGGAGATCAAAAAAGCTATTTATGAGGTATAATCAAAAATGGAGGCTCTTACTGTTAGGATAAATGAGACAGAAGAGAGAAATAGTGATATAGAAGACCAAATGATGGAGAATAAAGAAGCTGAGCAAAAGAAAGAAAAACAACTACTGGACCATGAGGGAAGAATTCGAGAGATAAGTGATACCATAAGATGAAACAATATTAGAATAATTGGGATCCCAGAAGAAGAAGAAAGAGAGGGGCAGAAGGTATATTGGAGCAAATTATTGTAGAAAATTTCCCTAATTTGGCAAAGGGAACAAGCATCAAAATCCAGGAGGCACAGAGAACCCCCCTCAAAATCAATAAAAATAGGTCCAAAAATAGACTTATCAAACTCAGAACCCAAAGTACAAATAATCCAATAAAGAAATGGGCAGAAGATATGAACAGACATTTCTGCAAAGAGGATATCCAAATGGCCGATAGACACATGAAAAAGTGCTCAGCATCATTCAGCATCAGAGAAACACAGATCAAAACCATAGTGAGATAACACCTCACACCAGTCAGAATGGCTAAAATTAGCAAGTCCGGAAATGACAGATGCTAGCGAGAATGTGGAGAAAGGGCAACCCTCCTACACTGTTGGTGGGAATGCAAGCTGGTACAGTCACTCTGGAAAACAGTATGGAGGTTCCTCAAAAAGTTGAAAATAGAGCTCCCCTATGACCCAGCAATCACACTACTGGATATTTACCCTAAAGATACAAATGTAGTGATCCAAAGGGGCACGTGCACCTGAATGTTTATAGCAGCAATGTTTACAATAGTCAAACTATGGAAAGAACCTAGATGTCCATCAACAAATGAATGGATAAAGAAGATGTGGTATATATATACACAATGGAATACTATGCAGCCATCAAGAGAAACGAAATCTTGCCATTTGCATGGATGTGGATGGAACTAGAGTGTATTATGCTAAGTGAAATAAGTTAATCAGAGAAAGACAATTATCATATGATCTCTCTGAATTTGAGAGGCAGGGTGGGGGGTTGTGGGGGGTGGGGGGAAAATGAAACAAGATGGGATCAGGAGGAAGACAAACCATAAGAGACTCCTAAACTCACAAAACAATCTGAGGGTTGCTGGGGGGTAGGGGGGTAGGGGGGTAGGGATAGGGTGGCTGAGTTATGGACGTTGGGGAGGGTATGTGCTATGTTAAGTGCTGTGAAATGTGTAAGCCTGATGATTCACAGACATGTACCCCTGGGACAAATAATACATTATATGTTAATAAAAAACAAAACAAAATAAAATAAAACATTATGATTCCTTCTCGGAATAACCTTAGCTTTATTAAACTATTTAGACTGCTTCATCTTCATTAACCAGAGAAAATGATATTTATAATGAAAAAATAAACAATTTCCATACAGCTGGAAAAAAAGGGGATACCACTTGTAATAAAATAATTGTGTATCTGTCACCATTGTTTACACAATCATGGTTGTGGGGTGAAAGCAAAACAAAATTTTAATTTTTCCTCATCAACCCTTTAAATATTTTTCAGGGGGGAATGTTTTTTCTTTTTCCTCCTGCAGGAAGAAATTACCAACGAGTTACAAACTTTTCTAATCACTTTTAGGTAATAAAAAGTTACAGTGTCACCTCTAAGTTGTAACTCACAGTTTTAATTGTATAATAAAAATCATCTAGTCAATATATTAACTTTCCTTTTAATCTTCATTTATCTGGTATTAGCTATGGGGAGAACCCATGGTCAATGGGAAGGAATGTGCTTCTCATCCCTGCTAGACTGAATCAAGGATGAGAGTAGAGGGGGAGGCCACGGAGGTTCTATCTTGGCTATTGTTACATGGCTTTGGATCCTTTGGTCTTGACAGATGTTTGACAGTGAGTTTCCTTATGGGGCTCCTGCCTTGCTCCTGTGACTGCCACTCTTGGGACATGGATGAAGGACTTCTTCCTCCAGCTGTTTCTCCCCATCAGCCTCTGCTTTTCTGGGGGTTTATTCTATACTGATTCTCTCTATTGGAATTCCACTGCTCCTCTGGCTCCTCTTGGACAGGATTCCAAACGATTCTGGGCCAACCCTTTCACCTAGAGTATATCTAGTCCACAGAAAAAACTTGCATGGCCTTTGCACTGACCAACCCTGGATACATGGGCTGATCCAACCCCAGCCCTCTCTTGGCCATCACCATTTTAGCTTCCCCAGGTGAGAGTCAGACCAGGTCCCTTGCGTTGCCAAGGCGGAAATCAAGGTCAACAAGTGGTTTCACTGAAGCTCTCTTTCTAGAATCCGGTAAAGAGAGAAGCAACCCAAACCCCTCTCATTTTCTTCAAAGAAAAAAAAAACTTTACACGATTACTTTCTCCCAAGAAGAACTTATTAATCCTATGTCTTTCTCCTTTTTATACCCAGAGTGTGAGTGAGAATCTAGTGTTTGAACATTCTTCAGTTTGGTATCTACAGATTATTGCTTCTTAGAGCCTAAGGTCAGACCTTTGATTTCACATCCTGGTATGTTGTGATTGAGACAGCTAGACTATAGGTTTGCCTGCATGGGACCAAAATGTGAAATAAGTTAACAAGGAGGAATTTTATTTCTTTGATTTGGAACTCCAAGCTGGTGTGGTAGTTCTTCATCAGGGTCTTCAGAGGATCTGTCTTCATTCTTGGGTGTCTGTCCTCAGGGCATTCTCCTCACCCACACAATCCAGAAATAGCCACTGTGTCTTCACTTCAGCCTCTGGGGAAGGGAAGTAGTGGTGGGAAAAGCATGCCTCTTCCTTTATCATGAATGAGCAATTGCACACATTGCTTCCTTTGTATTCCATTGGCCTGAATCCAGTCCATCTGGCAACACCTGGCTGCCCCAGTGACTGGGAAACATTGTCATTATTCAAGTCCGCCACGCGGGTCAGTTATAATTCTCTTATTACGGAAAAAGGGGAGAATGCATATTATGGTTCAACCAGCAGCCTCTGCCATGCCTTTCAACAAATACTGAGTATGACTAATATATGATGGGATGTGAACTACATTTCCACTTTACAGGGTCTGAAACCACTTTTTTCCAACTTTCTTAATTTCACTAATGCTATTTTTAAACATTTTATCTTAAAGGGAACCCAAGGCCCCATGGGTCCACCTGGTCCACAAGGGCCTCCAGGACAAGGCTTGCCTGGTTCCAAGGTAACTTTCTGAATGAGAGCAGAGTTTAATATATCTATAGCCTAGTTGTTATTTCCTGGTCAGTAGCTAGTGCGTTGGGAAAGTAGCAGATGAAATGAACTTAAAAATCAGATTTCTACTTAATGCAAAATGGTACTAATATTCCCGATGGTTTAGTTAATGTGATATATATTCTTTACGCTTTTGGAAGCATTTATTTAGACAATCTTAATTTATTGTTTTCTTCATTACTTTTTTTCAAGAGCGCCTCTTCTCGCAGTGGAAGCTACCTGTGGGCTGGCTAATCCATCCTCCCCAACAGTCCCTCCCCAGGCATACTTCCTGACACATTTAATTAAGGAGATATGGAGTCAGAAATAAAGAAAAATCTTCTCTGAATGTGGGAATCATTTTATGTCCTGAATTAAAACTATTATTTATCCCTTATGGGGGAGGCATGGCCCTTTTTATTTAACTAGCTGTCCTTAATGTTGCTTCAAATGATCACTAACCATTGTTAAATAAATACTGCTCTGAGAGTAGTCACCTTTCAGCATGCTTCTTAGAGATTGCCGTGTAAGAAGCAGCTCAATAGAAGAAAGTTACTGTCCTTGAGATTTTTGCTTTGGGCTCATGATTGGAAGCTCAGGTTGTTCTCTCTGCTTATGATAGTGCTCTTGATTCGCAGTCATTCTGGCTTCTCATGTGTCAATTTTAGTTGTTGTGGGATATAACTGTCTTTCTTCCAGGTGCCCTACACCTTCTGAGTATGCTACCTAGCCTACATATATCTTTTTAGATTTTATTTATTTGAGAGAGAGTGTGAATAAGAGAGAAAGAGAGGGACAAAGCATAAGTCAGGGGAGAGACAGAGAGAGAGGGAGAAGCAAGTTCCTTGCTGAACAGGAATCCTGACATGGGGCTCTATCCCAGGACCCTGATATCATGACCTGAGTCGAAGGCAAATGCTTAACTGACTGAGCCATCCAGGCGCTTCCACCTAGCCTATATTTTAAACCAGACCTTTATTTTTCCAAATTTGGTAAAACTCCATTCACCTGAAGGGATTTTAGGCAAATATATATTTTTGAATTATATACAAGCACATATTGAAATAGTATAATATATATTAAAAATACATTTTCATGTTTTATATTACAATATATCATGAGTATTAATATTATAATTAACGTCTATCTACTATGTATGTATTTGAACACATATATATGAATTGAGCACACGAAGCTGTTTTATCTTATTTTGTTGATGCAAGACAGTGTTTAACTCTTAAGGCAGGAATATATTATTCTTATTTTACTGCTATAGTGACTTACTCTTCAAATACTCTTTCCTCACTAGGGAGAAGTAGGCCAGACAGGAGCTACGGGTCCTAGAGGACCAGTGGGAGTTGGAGTACAAGGCCCAAAGGTGAGTTGACCATACCGACCAGAAGCATTTAGATAATTTCTGTCATTGGTATCCAAATGCAATACAGATCGTGCATCTGTTATCTCATCAGAGGAGAATATTTATTGAGAAAATGGTCTGATGCTCAGTGTAACTCTTATTGTTTAAGAGGAACCAAAAATCTTAGTTTGTTTTAAGGACTGCTACCTGAATTTATCTATTTATTAGTATCAGAGGCCCTCTTTTGGCACAGAGCAATTCTTTAAGAACATTCTTGTCTGCATTTTATAGAACAGAGTACCTAGCACAGTAGGATTTTAGCAAACAGTACTCGCCTTGTCTTGCTTTGCGGTGGGCTCACGTTTAAGGTCTCAGCTCAAGAGCTACCTCTTCAGAAAGTTGTTCCCTAAACCTAAAGTACATCTCCTCCATTCCCACTGCCCAGTGATTTTCTATCTCCGCATTCTGTGGCCTTTGCTTTTCCCTCTCACCTCAACTGGCATATTTTCTGCATTATTTTTCTTCTTACTAATCACTCAAGAAATGCAGTACCCAACGTTGGAGCCACCAGCCACACGTGGTTACTGAATGCCGGGAATGTGACGAGTGTGAAGTGAGATGAGTGGTTAGCGTGAAACACGCACTTGATTACAGAGCTCAACACAAAGAATGTGAACTACACTCCTAGTACGTTTGCAGATTGATTACATATTAAAATGATACCATTTCAGATATATTGAGGTAATTAAAATACATTATTAGGATTATTTTCACCTGTGTCTGTTAACAGGTGTGACTGTTAATGAAGAATAGACATGTTACATGTACATAAATAATTACAGATGTGCTGATATAAATAGCAATCACTAATATAAATAATAATAATAGCTGCCATGGTTTCGATGTGCCACACAATATGCTAACTATGACATATACGTCACCATACATATACGCAGTGTACGTATACCTATACACACATGCTGTCATGTATGTGCCCATTTCAGAGAAACAACATAGGGTAGGAAGGCTCAGCAGTTAGACTACCTAAGTCTAAATCCCAGTTTCGCCACTAGCTAGATGTGCAATTGTAAGCTTCTCTCATTTTAGAAAATTAAATATTTCAAACATACTCAATAGCGTAGAGGATAATACGAAGACCACCCATGTATTCTATAAGCCAGCTCTATCAAATGTTGACATTTTGCCATGTTTGTTCAAGCTATTTTTCTAAGAAGCATTACAGATATAGCTAGAGGCTCTGCCTCTGCTCCACCATCCCGTGATCCTCCGCTCCCTCACCAGACATAATTATTATCATGACTTGGGTATTTATCATTCTTTTGAAGTTTTTATAATTTTCCCACAATGTTTTTATCCATAAGCCGCCTATAGCTCTTGTGTGTTCTTGAACTTTACATAATGCATCACCCTGCCTTGTATTTATATTTAGCCTCATGTCTTACTTGTTTTCATATACCTTTAATTCATTCATTTTCATTGCTCTATGGTAGTCTATTGTATAAAAATATCTCACTTAAAATTTATTCATTTTCCTACCGACTGACGTTTAAATTGCTTCACATTTTTTGCCTTTGCCAACAATGGTGCCATGAACATTCTATGAGTTTCCTTTTGTATAGGTTAGACTATGATTTTCTCTCACTAGTTGGTGATAGATGCTACAAGTAGAATTGGAAGATCAAAGGGTATGGGCAAATTTTCAATTTTGATACCATGAAAATCCTGTCCAAAGTGGACAATGGCTAAAATGGTTCTGCCCGTTCACCCTCCTTCTAGCAGTATTTGACAATGTTCCTTTCTCTACCTTCTTGCCAACATGAAGCATGCACGATACATCTCATTTTTTAAATTTCTATTCTCTGGTAACTGTTTGAACAGTTTTTGAGTGCTTAATGGACCTCCAGCTTTTCTCTTTTGCAAATTCCTGTAGATACTCTTTTTTTTTTTTTTTTTTTGAGGTTTGGTGTTCCTTTCTTATTAAAGTTCTCTCTATATCTGGATATTAATTTAATCCTTTGGTACTTGGGTTGCAGGTATCTCCTGGGCTATGGCTTATCTCTTTTACTTAGGGCACCTTTTACTATACAAAAGTTATAAGTTCTGATGTATTTCTATCCCATTACGGTCTGAGCTTTCTAAATATTATTTAAAAACATCTCTTGACTCCAAAATCATAAAGATGCTCATGTATTTTCTTGTTAAAATTTGGGGTTTTTGCTTTTTAAAGTTTAGGTCTTTAGGTCACTTAGCGTTTCTTTTTTACATTTGGTACAATGTAGCAATCTTTTTTTCCCTCCAGATGGACAACCAGATGTCCCCACAGGGGTTACCGAATAGTCCGTCTTTGCTGCACTGTTGTACATCAAGCTTCTCTATGTGTGAGGATCCCTACCCGAGCTCTCTATTCCGCCCCATTTTCTATTTATGTCCTTCGGTGCTATTGCTTCTCTGTCTTGATTATGATAGATTTGTAATAAGTTTTATCATCAATAGGGAAAATACTCACAACTTCTTTCCTAGTTACTCTTGATTCTAACATACTCCTTTTAGAACTGACTTGTCAAATCTGACAGAATATCCCATTGGGATATACTCTTGGGATTGCATTGAATCTTTAGATTAAATACTGAGTTTTTCAAACCACAGCGTAAAACTAATTTTTCAGGAAAAGATTTGTCATTTTATCCACAAAGATCTTCTAGTTTTTCAGTTAAAACAGTACATTGGAGAAATTTTTTTCAGTTGTCAGTTTCTTCTTTTTCTACATCTTTTAATTAGCTATCACAGGTCTATTAGGGGAAGTATTTTGTTCGTGGTGGTGTTTTGCTTTGTTTTGATATATTGATTTTTGCATTCAGGCACCTGATAATATCTCTTATTATTTCTAATTGTTTGTAAAGTCTTTCTTTTTTATTACCAGTGTACATAGTCATATTGTATGAAAATAAAAAACTTTTTCTTTTTAGTTCTTTTTCCTATTTTTAAAAATTTTACACTGCTAGGATCTCCAGGGCAATGCTTAAAAGAAGTGACTTCAAAGGAAGTGCTTCTAAAATTTCACTTAAGAAAAAAAATATTTTGTTTATTTATGTGAGAGAGAGTGAATGAGAGAGCATGATCAGAGAGGAGGGGCAGGGGGACAAGTAGATTCCCTGCTGAGCTCAGAGCCCAAAGCGGCGCTCGATCCCAGAACACCAAGATCATGACCTGAGCTGAAGGCAGATGCTTAACCAAACGAGCCACCCAGGCTCTCCTATAATTTCACTTTTAAGTGTGACATTTGCTGTAAGTTTTTGCTAGACAACCTCTATTAGGTTAAGATAATAACCTTCTGTTTCAGTTGTACCAAAAGTCTCTTATTAATTATAAATGAGTACTGGATTTTATCCGATTCTGCATCTACTAATTGTTTTATGTTTCCCTTTTAACCTGTTCCTAATGACATATTACATTTTCAGAATTTTTAGTTGTTGAACCATGATGGCATTCTTGAGATAAACCCAACTGATCATGATATATAACTTTTTTATGATAGCAATTTAATTGACTAATCTTTTATTCAGGATTTTTGCATCCATTTTAAATAATGTTATTTATTATGTGATTGACATACAATAAAAGCACATGGTTAAAGTGTACACTTTAATAAGTGTACACTTATAAGTGTACACTTATTCTTGTAAGTGTATTCTTATTCTTGAAACCATCACCAAAACCAAATAATTAAAGTAT
Organism: Nasua narica; assembly: GCA_028533885.1. Taxonomy (NCBI): domain Eukaryota; kingdom Metazoa; phylum Chordata; class Mammalia; order Carnivora; family Procyonidae; genus Nasua; species Nasua narica. The sequence continues at coordinate 33,389,803 of CM052806.1, read as the reverse complement.
CCATCATCCCCCCCACAGCAAATTATATGTCCCTTTGTAATATCATCCTTCCATCTATCCCTAACTTCTCCTACTGCTCTGCTTTGCAATCTCTGGTAACTATTGGTCTGCTTTTTGTCATTATACATTCATTTGCGTTTCCTAGAATTTTTTTTTTCATTCCCTAGAATTTTATGTAAATGGAATAATATGCCAAATAATCTTTTTTTTTTCCTGTCTTCTCTTTACTCAGCAAAATTACTTTGAGGCCCATGTTTAACATTTAGGAATAGCTTCTTTCTTATTGTTCTTTTTATTGCTGAATAGTATTCCACTGTAGGGACATTTGTTCATCCATTCCCATGTTGAGGAAAATTTGGTTGTTTCCAGCTTTGGGATATTATAAAGCTATTATGAACAATTATGTACATGTCTTTGTATGGACATATGTTTTCATTTTTCTTGGTTAAATGCCTAGAAGTGAAATGACTGGGTCATATGTAGGTATCTATTTAGCTTTTCAAGAAATTGCCAAATTTGTTTCCAAAACTATTTTGTCTGTATTTTCACTGGGTATGGAATTCTGGGTTGATGGCTGTTTTCTTTTGATTTTTCTCTTTCTTTTGTTTTTTCTCTTTCTTTTGTTTTTTCTCTTAGTACGTTCAAGATGTTGTTCTGCTTTTTTCTCACTTGCATTGTTTCTGATGAGAAATCCGTTAGAATCTGCACATTCATTTCTCTACGTGTCTCTTTTGTCTGGCTACCTTTGAGATTTTCTCTGTATCACTAGTTTTTAGCCATGTGATTATAATGTGCCTTACTTTTGTTTTCTTCATATTTCTTGTGCTCTGGGTTCATTGATTTTCTTGGATCTGTGGGTTGTTGATTTCATCAAATTTGGAAATACGAGGCCATTATTTCTTGAAATATTTCCCACTCTCTGTCTTCACTCAGGCAACACCATGTTACTTAAATTTGGCTGCTTCACTGATGTTCTGCTCATTCTCTTTTGGTCTCTTTTCTCTCTGTCTCATTTCAGATTGTTTTTATCGCTGTGTTTTTTAGTTCATTAATCTGCTATGATGTCTAATTTGCTTTTAATTTTATCCAGGGTATGGCTTATCTCATACTTTGCCATTTTCAACTCTAGAAGTTCAATTCATATCTTTCTATAACTTCATGTCTCTATTTAATATATCTCAACTTTCCTCTGGTTTCTTGAACATATGGAACATACGGAATGCAGTGCAATAACTTTTCTACTATTCTATCACCTGTAATTTTCTTGGAAATTTTTTTTCCAGTTTCTTTGAAGTCCGATAATTTTTGGCTAGATGCCAAATTTTGTGGATTTTTTGGGGGGCTAGACATTTTTGTATTGCTACATATAACTTTGTCTTTCTATACATATCTTTGTTCCTGGATTCTTTTAAGTCACTTGAAAACAGTTTGCACCTCTTGGTCTTGCTTTTAAACTTTCTTAGGCAGGAGCATTTGGTCTAGGGTTCATTTTTCTTGACTACTGAAGCAAGATATTTCTTAGAACTCTAATCTGTGCCCTCAGAATTGTGATATTTCCTTTCTTGTCACTGGAAGCAGGCACTATTTCCGGCCTGCTGCCAGTTGGTTGTTTTCTGGGCATTGGGTAGTTTCTTCGCACTGTGCTGAACAGTATTTACTTGACTACACAAGGGGGATACTCATGAGAGCTTCATCATTCTCTCTGTTCCTATCAGATAATCTATTCTGTGAATTTTTGATACCTGGCTTACCTAGACTCCTACCTTTGTCTCCTTAAATTGGAGAGATTTCTGAACTTTCCCTGGGTTCTCTCTCCCTGCACCATGGCATGGAAACTCTACCCAATTAGTAAACCAGAGAAATTACAGTATTCACCTAATTTGTTTCCCTGCCCCCAGGTATTATTATCCTTCATTACTTGGTGTCTAATGTCTTGAAAGACATTGTTTTATACATTTTGTCTGGTGTTTAGGTGTGTCAGGGAGGAAATTGAATCTGGTCTCTGTTCTTCCATTTGACTGGAAACGTATATGATATCTACATTCATAGGTAGTCTGGTCTACAATGCAGTTTCCTCGTCCTATTATTGTATGACTTTAAGTAAACTTTTATTAGCCTCATGAAATAAATTGGGTAGACTTCCCTCTTTTACTGTTTTTCAGAACTATTTGTATAAGATAGGGAATACCTGTTCTTCAAAGAATAAAGAATTTGTAAGACTTGCCTGTAAAACCAGCAGAGCCTGTGATTGTGCAAGGAGAGGAAATTAGAGACTTTCAATTGATTCAATTTTTTAATGCTTCTGGTTTATTTAGCTTGTCCATTTCTCCTTATGACATTTAAGTAATTTACATTTTTCTTAAAAGTTATTTGTTAATGTTCTCCAATTGATAATGTCACAGAAATTTCCTATGATTTTAAAAAATCTTTACTATATATATAGTTATATTTCCCTTTAGTTCTTAATAGTGTTTATCTGGGGCTTTTCTTTTTTAATGTTAGTAATTCCTGTTAGAGGTTTATTTATTTTATTAGTTTTTTAAAGATACTACCCTTTAGTTTTGTTAATTTTCTTACTTTCGATTTTCAAATTTATTACTATCTGCTCTCATCTTTACCATATCCCTCTCCTTATTTTTAGTTTTGCTGTTCTTTTTACTTTTACTACTTTTTCTCTCTTTTTTAGTTGAGTTTAGGTAAAATGACTTTCACTTATCTTTAATATTTTTGCCCTTAATAAATGCAGTAAGGACACTCTGGCACTGTTCGAAAGTAGCACCTGTCATCTCCGAACATTTTACAGGGCATATTCTTAAATACAAATGAACTTGAAAGCAAGTAGTGTGATTGAGTATCAGAGCTGACGTTGCACTTCTATGTTAGTTTCTTGGGGTTGCCGTAACAAAGAACCACAAACTGTGGTTCAAGACAACAGAAATTCATTATGTCACAATTCTAGAGGAAGTGGAAAATCAGTGTCTGCAGGGTCATGCTTTCTCTAAAATCTGTAGGGAAGAATCCTTCCTTGCCTCTTCCTAGCTTCTGGGGCTGGCTCCTCCTGCTTGGCATTTCATGGCTTGTAGCCGCTCTTCTGCCGTCACGTGGAGTCCCCCACTCCATGTGTCTACCTTTACATGGCCTTTGCTTTTCTTCTTTTTTTGTAATAAATGCATTTTTTAAAGATTTTATTTATTTATTTGACAGAGAGAGAAAGCACAAGCATGGGGAGCAGCAGGAGAGGGATAGGGAAAAGCAGGCTCCCCCACGCAGGGCTCAATCCCAGGAATGTGGGATCATGACCTGCACCAAAGGCAGATGCTTAACTGACTGAGCCACCCAGGCGCCCCAACGTTTGATTCTTCTTATAAGGACAGCAGTTATGTTGAATTAGAGCCCACCTTCATCACCTCAAGGAGTTACGTCTACAAAGACCCTATTTCCAAATGAGGTCACATTCACGGGTACCAGGGGTTAGGACTTCAAGATCCCATTTTTGAGGTTTCGGTTCAACCCAGAAGAACATAATCCAAAACTGAGATCCAAAGAGATTAAGAAACTTGCCCAAGGTCAAAGAGTTTAATTACTACTAGCCACTACTCAGATTTCTCCACTCAGAAGCTTGTCCAAATACTGTAAGATACACTCCGTTGGCAAGTACCTCAAACCGGTGGTGCATAAGTATGAATTTAAATCACAATAAATATGATACAGATAAATACGAATTTCTGGGAAATAAAATCTTTGTTTATCCACCAGGGGGAGCCAGGCTCCATAGGGCTCCCGGGACAACCAGGAATGCCCGGAGAGGATGGAGCTGCAGGGAAGAAGGTAAACCTTGCTTTTTATGTTAGGAGAATACACACTATGGAACCCCACTGGTACCTTGGTCCCACAGGACTTCAAATTAGACCATCCAGGACAAACTTGGTCATTTTAAATAAATGTCTCACAACTCTAAATTTCCTTTTTCACTTATTTTAGAGATAAAGAGCACTAGTTTAATGGCCGAATAGTGTCTCATGCTCTCTGCTTTCTGCCTGGCATTTTGACCATGGCATCCTCCAGTGACCTAGTCCCTTTGGGATTCCTAGAAAGCACTTGAATTGAAACCTTGAGAAAAACACTTTTTCTCCTCCAAAAAGAGAGTCTGTAAATGCATTCAGGAAGTAATTATAATGATTTTTTTGAGTATTATGAGTTGACATTTGAAATACTCATTTTTCAAGATGAGGAGAGAAAAACAGCAGATGGAAAGGCTGAAGGTCTTTCTCGTGTTTTTTTTTTTAAACCAAACCATCAAATGTAAATGATGAGCCAAAGGAAAGGGAGCTTATCCTTTGAAAATTGGCTGAGAAATTGGACTTTTTCCTATTTCAGTTGCTCTGAGCTCAACTAGAGTTTGATATGAATTTATTAAAGTTGGTTAACTCCCAAATTAATTTTAAGACTACTATTCTGGAGGGGATCAGCAGAGAATCCACCGGCATAAAAGGAGACAAGGTGGGCTTGTACAAACTGTCCGTGGAGGGTTAGCTCACACATCAGTGTCATTTCCTCTAGGGAGAAGCAGGTCTTCCAGGAACGAGAGGCCCAGAAGGACCGCCTGGAAAAGGACAGCCTGGCCCCAAGGTATGGGACTGACAAGGTGTTGGGGAAAGCAGACTGCCCAACAAGACAGTTTAGGAGAAATTTGATTGTTATTCTTGCTATGTCAAATGTGTTTACTTTTAGCTTAAAATTATGGCTCCAACTTGTGCATTTTCGGAAGACAGCAAGTATGTATTATTCATTTTTATTTTCCTAACATCTATCATAAAATCTATCATAAGACCTGGTGACTAGGAAGAGTTCAACACATGTTTTCTCAATAAATGGTCAGACTGACATTTTAAAACACATAGAAAAGAAGCCTTGAGATATATCCTTGAGAGTCCATACATTTTCTTCAGATATTTATAGTGTCTTACACAGTAATAAGAAATATCACCTTATCAAATGGAGGTTTCATTTTCACAACTTGGCATACATTTATCTTACACATTGTAGAAATGCTAGTTGAATAACATCTTTATAAAGATGACAATATCCAAATTCATCAATAAGATCACTAGCGACATAACCTATATAGCCTCTAAGATGCCAGATGTTCCCACAGTTTTTATGTAGTCATCAGTGTACATATAAAGATTCTGCAGAATTACATATGAGTAAAGTAAAAATAAAATCTGCATACTTATTAGAGTTGTATTTATAATTGTGTTAAAATGGTCAGTGAAAGCTTAAGAAGTCTACGTCTTGTGCAAATATTGGCTAAAATTGAGTCCTTAACCTTAAATGGGAGAATTTGACATTTAAATATATTTGCAGAATTTCAAACGTTGTAATTTATTGATTTATCAGCCTATGAGATCTCTCTCCCTCTCTCTCTTTTTTGTGAACATGGACAGAGAATACCTTTCTCACGTCCAACAAAAATACTTTTAGAAATGCTTGTCTATTAACATTCAGGAGAACTGATGTTTTCTAGAAGATACTTTTGGAAACTAGACCCTTGGAGTTAATAATTGAAGCTGTAAGAATGAATGATGTCTCTGGGAAAGAGAGCTAAGGTTTGGATCCCACATTGTGCAGTAGTTGGAGAAAGAACATTCAGAACAGCATGAAGATAAGCAGAATAGTTACCATGTTAGGGAACCTAAGGTGAGAGGGTTTCAAGAGGAAAGCAAGCGGTGGTGTCAAATGCTACCAACAGAGCAAGGAGAATGCACTGGAAAGAGAGGACACTGGATTTGTAGCTCTGAGGGGATTTGTGGCTTATGGAAGGTTACGGAGAAGAGTGGTAGATGCTACGGTTCAGTGTTGGCACTTATTTATCTTTAATTGGGTTCCTACTGTTGTCCTCTGGGTTATTTAGGTCAATAAATTAAGTTTGGGAGTGAATGGAGAAAAAATAACGAGTTGGGATTAGATTTTGCTTCTGCTGGCAAATGATAATGATACGATAAGTTAGGGATACAGTAACATTCGACTGTTAGGCTTTTTTTTTTTTTTTTTTATCACCTATGTCAGTGCTCTTCATTAGTTTGGACCTGGGGGAGTTAATTACTATCTATAAGTAGGAGTTCACCTCTTCTTCTTGAGGGAGTGTCTGCATTGCTGATGACCTTGGGAACGTGTCAGAAATGTGAATCCTTGGATCTCAGTGCAGACCTTCTAAATCAGAAACTGTGGATGTGGGGCTTGGCGATCTGTGGCTAACAGATGGATATGATACTTTGCAGTTGAGCCCTAGTTTAAGGCCAGTTTTGTAACACTCTGAGGGCTGTGCTGGAATGTAGGAAAATTACTTCAGGGAAGGACTAGCTTACCCAACCAGGCTATGGAACAGCCAGTGGGCAGTTTCTAACTGAGCTCCAGGTTAATGTCCAGGCATCTTTCTACCGATAGAATTACCGGTCTCATTTGGGAGACAGACCTAGGTTCCTTACTGAGGAAGAAATGGGGCTGGATTTGAAAAATCTGGTCTTTTTTTTAGTGGTAACATTTAGTATAGCTAGCTATTTCATGCTTCACTTCCTTGTTGCCATCTTTATAATCTACAACGTATAATTAAAAATTTTTTTCTTATTCAAGTATAATTAACACACAGACTTTTATTGATTTGGGGGGTACAATATAATGATTCAACAATTCTACACATTTCTCAGCGTTCAAGATACGTGTACTCTTCATCCCTTTCACCTAGTTTACTCAGCCTTCCACCCGTCTCCCCTCTGGTAGTCACCCATTTGTTCTCTATCTTGGAAAATAGCTCATTTCATGTTTTAAAACTCAAGCAGCATTCAAGGTAGCTAGCTGTCTTTTCTGAACCTGGGAACGTCTCAGAAGCATCTGTTAATAAACCAATGCTGCAAAAGAACTGTGAAATCCAACTGAAGTCCTCAAAGAGAGATACTGATCTTAGATTTAAAAAAAAAAAAAAACATCAAATCATATTCAATAAGTGGTAAAGACTGAACAATTCTGAAATCATCCAGTCTGCTCCAGAACACTGACAGATCCTGTATAGCTGAGCTGGATTTGGGACCCACAGCTCGATAATCAGTGTTAGTTGAGAACATGGTCTGATAGGGTTGCCGTAAGAGGAAGGAGGGTTTGTTCATACAACTGTATTTTTATCATTATTTTGTCAGGGTGATGAAGGAAAGAAAGGGAGCAAAGGAAATCAAGGACAAAGGGGATTTCCAGGGCCTGAAGGGCCAAAGGTATGTTTCTTATATTGTCATTTATGCTTTGGGAAGATTGTAGTTGTGTCTGGTTTTAACAGAACTTTAGATTTCCACCACAAATTGGACTCTCTGATTCCTTCTCAACAAATCCAAATGAAAAAAGGCTTTAGAAAACATACTCTTTGGGGCCAAACAGGATGGAATAAAGAGTCCATAAAATACGTGATCTTCACTGAAGCATTTATGATTCTTAGAGACCATCTGTATGTCCATGCTTTCAAGTGACCACCAAATATTCAGAAGTTGGGATGAAGTTAGGACTGTAACAGGTACCAGTTCTCTTCCATCTTGTTTTGTGAAATAACAACAGTTCCAGACTGAGAGGCAACGTGGGGATGGTGAGGACCAGGGCTTCAGAACACAGGAGAGTAGGATTCTCCTGCTCTACCTGGAACATTTTGGGGCCAGCCACTTCAATCATAGAAAGCAAGAACCGTGTCTATTTCCCAGGATTGCTGGGAAGACTGAAAAGGTTAATAAAGCACTGAGACTGTTCCTGTCACATAGTAAGTGCTCAGTACATGGAGCTATTCAGAGAGGGGAAAAAAAAATCAATACTGTGCAGTGAAAAGAAGGGGATCTATGACCTGATAAACTGACCAGGACCAGACACTGAGGATGAAGTAAAGGAAATTGTGAGACAGGCAATCAGGTGTGTGTCCCGACCTAGCAGGAGAGAATATTGAGGTCATCTGGATGTGTCAGGAAACAGAAATTGCAAACCTTAGGGAGTTCAGGCTTCCAAGAGGATGCTAATTGTAAGGAGACAAGGAGTACTTTGAAGGACCAGACTATTAAAGAAACAGACAAATGTACGAAAACAGTACCGGCAAGATAAGAGCAGGTAGAAAACAAATCACCCTCTGTGGACAAGTCATTAGGCTTCAATGTCCATGGGTATCACCTAGGAGTTCGTTACAAATCGGTATTTCTTGGCTCCATGCCCAGACAGCGGGGGTGGGGGGGGTGTTTAGTAAGTGGGTAGGTCCTAGAAATCTGTGTTTCCTACATAAGTGCCCTAGGCTACAGGTAATTCAAGGAGCACAAGATAAGAAATGTCACCACATAAGGAAAGTGTTATATCAGTATTAATAACAATGGTTATTCCTTGTATCTTACTCTCTTCTTCAAAGAATATTTTCCTGTATGTTGAAACAAAGCTTTTTCGATGAAGAATTGCCATATTTTAAAACATAATCACAATTTAATATAGGGTCTTTAAAAGAATTACATACTATCTATATATGTAATTTCATATTTTAAAAGTAATTGATTTAAAAAAAAAAAAAAGAAGAGTAGAATAGATGAAATTTAGAAGCATAATTTTGCTTACCCTGGTTTAATGAGAGTTTTAACAGGTTGATGTTTCATTCCTTTGCCATAGGATTGAATCGTGTGATTATCTGTTGCCAGAATCCTGGCTGTCATGTGCCAATGCCTTATTGGTTTGGAATGAAAGATTTGGCACGTGCATGTGTGGCAAGAACTAAGTCCCGCTGGGCTGGGGTGCTTAGCCTGTGGGTCTTACTGGGTAATCAGCACAGTGGGAGCCTCACCTGTGAAGGCGACCATGGTCCAGGGCAAGAGTCCTTAGTGGAGAGTCTGACTGATGGAGTCCCCCTCAGAGGAAATGTGGGGGGGGGGGTAAGGGGGCAGCTCCCACCACTGAGGACAGTTCAGGCTCTAAGGCAGGGGGAGGCACATTTCTTGGAAAGGCACAAGCAATAAATATTTCAGGCCTTGTGGCCAAGGGGCCAAATTGAGGGTGTTATATAGTCACTTAAATAACAATGACTGGCTCAGTTGGTAGAGTATGACTCTGGATCTCGAGGTCATGAGTTCAAACCTACTTTAAAAACAAAATAAACAGGTGCCTGGGTGGCTCAGTAGGTTAAAGCCTCTGTCTTCCACTCAGATCATGATATCAGGGTCCTGGGATTCAACCCCGCGTCAGGCTCTCTGCTCAACGGGGAGTTTGTTTGCCTCTCTGACTACTTGTGATCTGTCTCTCTCTGTCAAATAAATAAATAGAATCTTTAAAAACAAAATACAAAAACCATTTTTAGCCCATGGCTGTGTGAAACCGGACAGTGGGCCGTATTCAGTCTGAAGGTGGCAGTTTGCCACACCTCTCCTACATCAGTAGTTTCCAAACTGATTGATACCAAATCCCTACTAGTCAAAATAAATTTGACATTTCAATATAGGCTTATTCTTTAATTGTAGTTTTTACTCATAAACTATATTATATGCTATGAAATTTACAGAAATGATTGAAAATTTAGAAGAGATAAAAATTTATAACGAAACCCTAATATTTTCTTCTAGTATCCCAAATGGATCATTTTGAAACCTGATGAGGTGTGTGCACCCTCTTTTAATGACAATTGCTTTGCATATAGTGTCTTTAAGTGAGGTAATTGTACTTATATCAGAATTCCCAGAGGGGCCTCATAAAACTCATATTCCTGGGTCCCTAGATCTATTGAATTAAATCTCTGGGGCTATTTTATCAAATTCCTCTGATGATTTGAAAATCACTGGTCCAGAACCAGATGGGACAGAGACATTGCTTGAGTCTTTATTGAAACTCAATATTGAGACACCAAAAAAAAAAAACCACCACATTTTTTAAATTCAAAATCCCATCGTTTTTACCATAAACTCCCTACTTCTAAGTAAACGATGGGAGTTAGGATACAATAGAAGACTGATATACCATGGGGCATAAAATAAAATAACAAAGGAAAAGGCTAGAAGGAACTACAGGAAACATTATTTACCTACCAACTATACCCAAGAACTTATGCTGAAGAAAACTGTTGTAATTGAGCAAACATTTCCCTCTGCGTTTCCTGGCATGCAATACAAAAGGGAAGCACCATGAATTGCATAATTTTTATTAGCCAATAAAAAAATGCAAAAGATATAATAAAAATTTCCTAATATTCAGAAACTAATTGAATGCATTTATTATAGTCCCTGAAATGTTTACCATCAACAACTTTAGCAGTGGTTTAGCAAAAATGTTCAAATATTTTCACATTGGTCTATGAAACAGGTCATAATATTTTAAAATGCTGGGAATACATTTCTATGTTTTTCCTAATATAATTACTATATATGGTTTCTTTGCTTGTAATGTAATGAGTATGTTGCTCTTTTCTTTTAGGGTGAACCAGGAATTATGGGCCCTTTTGGGATGCCTGGAGCATCAATTCCTGGACCACCTGGGCCAAAGGTATGCATTCTTGGGAATAAGTGAGTGAATAAATGATTGATTGATTGATAACTTGAATCTTTGGCAGCAGGTGTTGGGAAAATTTCATGATATCAGCGAATTAGAATTTTAGTTTTGGAAGACCCCAAGCTATTATCTGGTTCCACCCTGACATTCCACAAGTAAGCAAACTAAAGGCTAGCAAGAAATTGAAGATTAGAAACCAGGTTTCTTGCTCCTAGTCTTGAACTTGTCACTTCACCATGAACTACCTCCACCAAATCCTAGACCCTAATGCAGGTAAAAATTTATTGTGTTTATTGATAAGAATCTGGTAGGATTAGTAATCAGAGAGTCTGGCAGAAAAGAAAACCGCTCAGATTTAAGAGCTTTCCCAAGTATTTATACAGTCTAAATATTTGAGCCTAGATAGCCACCTATTTCAGTGGCCTTTCTATAAACAGCTGTCGCAGTCCTCACTGACAGGTTTTATTTGCTTGGAATTTGAAATCCCCCTCAACTATATTTGGAGAAGCTACTATCTCAAGATCTAAGACTGATAGATTAAACCCTTTATAAATTGGCCCGTCTCTTTTGTGTTTCCTGCTATTATGGTTTCTCCCTCCATTTAAAGCCTGAAACTGAACATTATTTGAAATGTGCAGGGCGATAGAGGAGGACCGGGGATGCCTGGATTTAAAGGAGAACCTGGAATTGCTGTTCGAGGACCAAAGGTAGGCTATTTGTGTTCTTTTTTCCCCTGTATAAGGGGGAAGGGAAAGGGGAATTAATGCAAAGTAAATTGATAGTTGAGACTTTTCTCCTCACTCCACAATGATGGACTTGAATGTAAAAGTACACTATCATTGTTTTTAAAAGTCAAGCCATCAGATCATTCATTTTTCATAAATGTGGAGGGATGATAGCTCCTATGATTAGATTTTAGATGACTAAACAGTTTTTTGAAAACACTTTAAGGGATGCCTGGGTGGCTCAGTGGGTTAAAACCTCTGCCTTCAGCTCAGGTCATGATCTCAGGGTCCTGGGATTGAGCCCAGGGATAGAACCCCTCATTGGGCTCTCTGCTCAGCAGGGAGCCTGCTAACCCCCCTCTCTCTGCCTGCTTGTGATTTCTCTCTGTCAAATAAATAAATAAAATCTTTAAAAAAAATTAGAAAAGAAAACACTCCTTTTGTAATGTTTGCGAAATAAGAGATTATAAGACCTGTAGGCTTCTTTCATTTACATATTAATGGCTTAGGTACCTCTTTCTCAAAACTTTGTCCAAGAAGTTCATGTTTGGAAGCTTTACTGAATTAAATTTCTCTGCTTTGTTTCCCATCTTTCAGGTTTATTTTAAGTGAAAATGCAAATAATTATTGGGGATGACAGTTTTAAGTAATCGTATCTATTTTCCATGGCAACAAAGCACCATTTCCCTGCTCACACAAAACCCAGCTTCACAGCAAAATTTAACAATCCAAATGTCACAAACAGATCCCATCCCTGTTTATGAGAACAGGCTTCAGGGCACCATAATCAGCACTGTGTTGAATTAGTAGCATGTTTTTATGTGGTTTTGAAACTGGCTTTAGTTCTATCAAATTGCTTCTTCTGGATAAAAAGGATCAACTACTAACATCAGTGATTTTCAAAACTTCAAAAAAGAAAACTTAGAACCGTCTTTGAAATACAATGTAAAAGCTCCTTTTTACTGTTATTAAGTTGGAGAGCTCCTTTTAAATATGGAGGGAGGATCCTGACCTCCTATGTTCCCAATTACTTTTAACAGTTCTCCTTGCTAGAGTGACAATTTTCTGGTTTACTGGGGACACAGAAGGTTCTGGGATGTGCGATTTTCAAGCTAAAACAGAACAAGATGGTCATCCCACTCCCTCCACCCTGAGGCACATGGCAACCCAAGCTATGTACGAGGCAAGGAGAAAATTCCAAATTTCCTTAGGCTCAAACTACGGATATGGCCTCCATCAAGAATGTTTGGACGGCGATTTTCATATAGTTTGATAACTACCTGAATCTGCATATTCCTAGTTCCATGATTTAAAGCTATTTCTCTCTACTTATACTTTTCTTTACAATAAAAATAAAATCCAGTTAAATGTGCAGCCTAGATTCATAAGCACCCCCACCTCATTTTTTACTGATCGTTATTGGCATTGTTGGTGATGTATTTAATTGATGTGCTCTAACTCCTTACTCCGTAATTTTTCTAATCCCTTGGCCTCTAATGATACTCTTTCTGTCATTCTTCTTTAGTGCACTTTTTTTTAAGCTTTTGAAAGGTTAAATTTCTGATGGAAGTTTTGGCACATAATTCAATTTTATATATGACTTCAGAGAGCTCCCAGGTCCTCCCCTAAAGTAAGTGTGTTACGAAACACCAGATTAAGATTTCTACCTTAATTTCCGTTGAATGAGAGCGACGCTTCAAAGGGAATCACTCTGCAGAGCATTTTCTTGAATCCAGGGCATCAAGGCCAAGTGACAAAAATTCTCCCTATAAAAATATTACAAGGAGTCCAGAATAAAAATCTGAGACAGAGCAGTGCCCCTCTCCCTGCCCCCGATATTTCCTATGAACACGAGAAGTAACGAGCTAACTGAAATTTGTACCGGACGCAGGACACAGATCTCCAGGAAAAAAAATGTTTAGTTATAAACTATAAATGTTTTAACATTTTTTTCCTCCCCGTGTGGGAGCCAGCGGATAAACAGTAACAGCTGCTGATAATCTGTTATAGTCTTGAAATTTAGGAATTAAAACCGGAAGTGAATTTTGATTCCAGTTTTCTTTTCCTTTCAACTTAACCAGGAAGCAGTTCCTACTTTGTTTGGTTGTTGGTCTGTTCCTTGTGTGAGCATGGAAAGAAAGGGCTATCTTATTTGGGCACATGTCCATATGGAATGTTTAGGGCTTTAATCTGAAATATGGTCGGAACAGCACAAGAAATTGCTTCTGAGAAGTGACCGGTTAGTTTGCTGTGGCTAAGGATATGCCAAAATTCACCTCTCCCAAAGAACTTTTTTTGCTCTCTGTCACTTAACTGGAAGGGATCATCTTGTGTTTTTGTTGATGTCCATTTAAGTTTTTACAAGTGGCCACATGTTTTCTAAAGATCATTCTTAAGAAGGTTCATCACATAAAATCAGTCTTAGATTTAATAGGGAAAAAATAGCTATCGTATTCCTGGTTTTCAAAATAAACTTAACTTTTTTATTGCTTAAAGAATATGCAAGTTCCCCACCCCCCCACCCCTTAGGCCTTCATTCCTAGAAGTAGAGTTAGAACAGCTTTGGGGAGTTGGATTCAGGGCCACATTTGGCTTGGAATACTGGCAATGTGATCTCAGAATGTGAGCTCCTTGCATATAAGGAAAGCATGGAAGGTCCTGCTACTTCTTCCAAAACACAGGTCTGCCAATGATCAGTTTCTTCCCAACCATAAATATTGAGAAGTATGAAAAGCCTTTAATCAAAATAATTGATATGTATTAACAAGGGCCATTATAAGAGTTATCACAGTAACAGAATCAAATAGGATACAGAAAGAATTACGTGTTTTAAATATAGCGTGGTAGATTTATATTTTCTAAACCTTCTAAGAGAGACTTCTTCATTTTCTTCCTCCTCTCTCTCCATCTTACTTCAGTCAGAAATTTCTTTGATTTGCAGGGCACCTGGGTGGCTTGGTCAGTTAAGTGACCAAGCCTTGGTTTCTGCTCAGGTCATGATCTCAGAGTCATGAGATGGAGTCCTGCGTCAGGCTCCTAGCTCAGCAGGGAGTCTGCTTGAGATTCTCTCTCCCCCCTCTCTACCCCTCCCCCATTGCTCCCCCATTTGTGTTCTCTAAAAAAGAAGGCCTTTGATTTCCGTCTGAAGGAGAGTTACACATCTCAGAAAATTCTGTTATACAAATGGCAGTAATCATGCTTCCTTTTCCTCTATATCGGAAGCCAATGATAGCTACTAAAGTTTTTGATGCCAAAGGTTATCATGTAAAGCAATATTTAGGAATTCTTTCTAGGTCTCAAGATATGAATCATAAACTGTGTATCCTATCTATTTATAACTTTTTTTTAATATGTTCTTAATTTTCATTTGGGGTTATTTATTCCCTGTGTAATTCAGGCCCCACTGGAAAGGAGAATAGATGTAACATAACAATAGGTAGTATATAGTTATCTTACTTGACTTTCCAAATTTTGCACTTGAGATTTTGCTGTGTATTCTTTCCTTCTCTTCTTCTCACACTATACATATTAAAATTTCTCATTTTAATATTCGTCTACAATTTATGATATGAAAAAGTGTAATTTTAAAAATTAAACTTTCACTGATCATTTTTAATTCCTATGAATATGTCTCCTTGAGAGGATTTTGTAAGGTTCCCATATATTTCCTATATTCATTCCACGCTTCCCACCAAATGCAAATGGGTAAGACTTATGAAGAGAGACTTACAAGTTGCCATATGTGGTAGACTTCCCTTCTAAAATTTTTCAAATCATTCCTCTGTACTTATCAAGCGCACTTTTGCCATAGAGAGTTGGTATTGTACTTAAGTTTTGCCAGATGTTTCATCATTCAGTCTTAGATTGTCACCCAGTGTTGAATTTACACAGGGAGCCCAAGGACCTCGGGGACCAGTGGGTGCTCCAGGACTCAAAGGGGATGGCTATCCTGGTGTGGCTGTAAGTGTACACATCGCTGCGATTTCCTTCATTCCCTCCCTCTTACCCTTCCTTCCTTTCTTTCTTTCTTTCTTTCTTTCTTTCTTTCTTTCTTTCTTTCTTTCTTTCTTTCTTTCAACACTGTGCATGACAAGGACACTCACTCTCTTCCTTATTATATCATCTCAGGGACCTCGGGGACTACCAGGACCCCCTGGGCCCATGGGCTTACGTGGAGTGGGGGACACCGGAGCAAAGGTAAGATTTTAAAGTAGCTTCTAAGAAGATGTTCTGTAGGTAAGTGACTTTGACAAATGTGAAATTTTTTATCGGACATAATAGAGGAGTGGTGCTGTCTAAAGAATTGATAGTTATTTATCTTCACCTATGGACTTCCCGGGGGAACTTGCACTAATTTGAACAAGGATTAATTTTGTGGATTTTCTCCTGCTTCTCTGGTAGCAACTCTCACGTTCCTTAGATGCTTTGTTTTCTGTACCAGAGTCAGAGTTAGATCCAGAGCCCTCCTTCCTCCTTAGACGTCTCTTCCCCTAGGTGATCTCATCCAGCCCTATGGTTTGAACCACTACTCTCGTGCTCATGCCTTTCAGATTTCTGTCTTTCCCCCAACCTCTGGTTGTACACATCTAGTTTCTTACTATATAACTTCTCTTGGATTTCTCATAGGCATCTCTAACATAAGGCCCGAAATTTAATTTTTATTTTCACTTCATAAGCCTATAAATGGCACCACCTACCTCATGCCCAAGCCAAGAGATCTGAGTCATTCTTGCCCCTTCCCTTCCCTCTCCCTCCACGTCTAGTCTCTTAGTAAATGTTGTCAGTTCTCTTTTCAAAATACATTTTGATTCTAGCTGCTTTTCTCCTTCTGCTTCACCAGGGCAGACCACCAGCCTCACTCGTCTGGGCCATTAAAATAACCCCTTCACGGGCCTTCCCTCTTCTACCTCGGCCCTTCTGTTACCTGCCAGGCAGAGCTGTCTTAAAACCATGAATCAGATCATAACCCTTTCATTCTCAAAAAACATTCTAATGGATTCTCTCAGCACTTAGAACAAGATCCTACCACTTCCTATGGCCTGTGAGTCCCTTCACGACCCGACTGTAGCTCCTACCCGCTTCTCCTTTCGGCCTTCTGCGGGCTACCCTGGCCCGCCCTATTTCAGCTCATTCCTGCTTCTGGATCTTGACTCTGTCAAGATGGCTCATTCTTCAGGCCACAGCTCAGATCTTGCCTAACCCGAGCCTGATCACCTAAACAAAGGACAATCGTCTCTCCCCACACTCATCACTCTCACATCCCTCTGTGTATGTCCTCCATGGCAAAATCACTTTTTCAAACCATCTTGCTCATTCACTGTTCTGTGCATTCCACCAGAGTGTATGTTTTCCTGAAGGCAGGCTCTTTGTCTTGATCCCTGCTACATTCCTGGCACCAGAAGTAACCTTGCCACTCAGTGGGAGCTGTATAACATGGTGAATGAATGGAAAGTGAATGAATGATCAATATAACCTGACAGAGAAAAGGTGTCTGTAGAAACATATCTACTTAGTTTTTCAAGTGCTTCCGGGTCATTAGAGAGAGACGTTCTAACTGCTCAATGTCAGTTTATTGTTTTGATTTTTTGGTCTCTGCCCCAGCACATGGGAGAGACAACACATTGTTGATGCCTCTGTACAGTGGGGCAGGGGCCCTTTTGCCTTCTCCTCGGGACAATGAAAGATGGGAGACCCAGGGCACCAAATATTGTCTGTATAGGACAGCTTGACTCCTCCCTATCTCTGTTAATGTAATCACGAGAGCCCAGGGATAGGCTGTGTCTGAAAGTACTATGTCAACTATATGTGAACTATACAGAAGGGCACCTCTGTGCCCAAGTATCTTACATACAAGATACTTGTATGGAGGTCCCACCTTGGTCTGACTCGGAACTGAATCCAATCCTCTAACACACCTTGACGGTGTCAATAAACCCTACTGACCTTGGGTATGGAAGTATTTTTTTTTTTTTCTTAAAGCAGAGTCATCTGTCAAATGTTAAAATTTAAAAATAGGAAGACATTTCAATAGGTAAACTTCGCTGTTTTTTGCTCTGAGTGGAGCATGGGTAAAAGCTTTTGTTATTATGTAAATATTCCTTCAGTTAGGAAGTTATAAACTTATTTATTATATGGCATGAAATAAAATGTATTAAATGTATATTGGAATGTATTTGTATTCTAATGGATACATGATCATTTACACTTCCAGTGAGTAGGTTATTATATTTTAGATAAGCATACATTGTATTATATCAAATTATACTATTAAGTTACTGCTCTACATTTAGCAATGATAATAAAGGCAGGCACTTATCCACAGAAAGAGAACATTTTTTAAAATTTGTTTCTTGTGAATATTCTGTTACGTCAGGTTATACAAACTAAACATTTAGTTTAAACTAAACATACAAACTAAAACATTTAGTAAATGATTCCATATACTGGTTTTCACTGGAAGTCCCCTGTATTCGCTATCACATACATTTGGCGGGGGGCGGGGGGGAAGGTCAAGAAAAAGATGTCAAATTTGAAAGGAAAATGATATATTTTCCTTTCAAATTTTATGTTGCCTATTTTACTTTTTGAAACAACCAACATGTTGCCAGAGATATGTCTTAAGGGAGACTCATTAGTTCTGTTAGCCCACACGGAAGGCTGAGGGGAGGTGGCAGCTGACAGCCCATTCCTGGATGAGGGAAGGAGAGAACACTGGCCAGGATCCTCCTCCCCGCGCCACACTCTCAGCTGCCTTTCCTTTTTCTCTTTGACCTCATCCCGTGGCTGCTGAGAAAATGTGTTATCCTGGAATGGGAGCTGTTCTTAGAATTAAAGAACTTGGATCACAAACTTGGAAATAAAGGAAATCTAAAAGCTAACACCAGCTTTTAAATAACTTTCAATATCATCTCTTGTCTTTGGTAGAGGCCTTAAAGTCTCTATGTGGACTTTTTTTCTGAAGAAAACTTTTGGAAACACACACACACACACACACACACACACACACACACACA
Source organism: Nasua narica (assembly GCA_028533885.1). Classification (NCBI taxonomy): domain Eukaryota; kingdom Metazoa; phylum Chordata; class Mammalia; order Carnivora; family Procyonidae; genus Nasua; species Nasua narica. Next base: position 33,371,529 of record CM052806.1, on the reverse strand, counting down.
CGTAAAGAAAGAGAGATATTTGGAAAAGTTGAATTCCACCTAACTTTGTCCTTCTGGTTTGGTAAAGTGGAGGTGAGACCCTCAAAATACCTAAAGGTGTCAATGGTAGCGAAAACACAGGTCTCAAATGTGTGCATAATTCATCTCCTTTCATTCTGACTTAAAACAACAGAGAAATTTAAGTATGCGGGAGTGTGTGTGTGTGTGTGTGTGTGTGTGTGTGTGTATAATTGTATAGACATATATATCAGATATGTTTTTCATTTAAACTCTGTGTAGTCACCTTAAAATATTGGCCTTAAAGCTCATTAACTTACAAAACAAATGTGTTTTGAAATGAGGAAGCCATTAAGGTTGACAATTTATGGTTGGTTTTGGTGCTATTTAGTTAAGGGCACATGTGTTTAGCATATGACACAGACATTAGAATCAAAGCTTCTATGTTTCAAAACCTATCAGAAGCAGTCCCTGACATCTTGCACCCTTGTGCTGCTCTCTGGCTTTTTTCCAAGTGGAAGAATTCCGTATGACATCAGTGGTTATAGTACTTCTATATACAGTTACCTTGACTTGCATCTGAATTTTGACAAGGGCTTCTGAAAGATTTCTAAAATTCTTATAAAAGCTACACTTCTAAGTAGATAGGAGATATAGTTTTAAAATCTGTGTTTGAAACGTGCCTGGGAAAAAAACTGACGATTTGGTTTCTTGCTGAATGGTAAGTGCTCACCTCGCTCCCAGTTCCCTGGACCCAGACTTGATTGTTGATAGGGAAGGCAAGCTCAAGGATCTTATTTCATGCTGCCTGCACTTTTTCACTGAACCCCTACAGACAAGACCATTTGTGATTTGGGGACAATCATTATGTGGCCCATACCTGCATTTGAGAAGCCCACTTGACTCTTTGCTCCTGTATGTTCACCTGCAAAGGCTCAAGAGGTGCATGTGACCCAGGGGCTGATCTACTGATATATCTGAGTGTGAGAGTTTATCCTTGGCCTCCTAGAAGAGAAATGCAAGGAGTGGCTCTCCTGAGCTCCATAAGGGCAGGTACATCCTGCCATGTACCTCTCTCAGCTCTTTTAGCCCCTCTCGGTGTGCTAGTTCATCAGAGAGGAAGCCATTCCTTCCTTAAAGCTTTAGAGCAGGTGAGCTGGGGCCAGTAAAGCCAGTAAGCACAGAGGGGCTCTAACCTGCCTGTTAGGGCCCTCCAGGGGCCTCTTCACCATCAAGTGGTTGGAATAAAATCTGTGGGCAAGAAGCATATGTTGGATTGTTGCTATTATTATTGTATACTATGTCAATAGACATTATATACTACCTAAATATTTCCAGAATATCATTGCATTTTAAACTACTTTTATTTTTAAAATTTTTAAAAGATTTATTTATTTATCCGACACAGAGAGAGAGAGATCGCAAGTAGGCAGAGAGGCAGGCAGAGAGAGGAGGAAGCAGGCTCCCTGCTGAGCAGAGAGCCCAATGCAGGGTTTGATCCCAGGACCCTGAGATCATGACCTGAGCCAAAGGCAGAGGCTTTAACCCACTGAGCCACCTAGGCGCCCCTACTCCCTTCTTTTATAGGTAAGGAGATAAGGAAGCAGAAAGGCTGAACACCTTGCCCCTTTACAAGAGAAACTGTTGATACTATATTGTGTTCATGTGTAAGAGGAAGACCCTGAATATGGATGAATGAATCCAAATGAAATGAATGAATAAATCAGAGCAGAGAGACTGACTTGCCCTGATCTGCAGATGCTTCATTTCCAAAGCTATCTTCCAGATATCTCGGCATCACTTAACATACAGTGAGTTTGTTTTTCTTTTCCAGCCTAGCTTTCCCTTCGTCCAAATTTAAATTATATAAACATTAATGAGAGGCACAAACCCAAACCCGGAAGAGTTAAGCCTTTTTCAAAAGCTTTAAATGTTTGCATATTGTAAATACATGCTTTATTTGACAAAAGTAGCCCATAGTCATAAATTAAAATGCAAGGCTCTGTGAAATTCCACTGAGTATCATTATCCTAAAAATGTTCCCAGCATCTGAATTGCCCCTCTGTTCTCTGCAATGGCTCACATATGTGCACACCACCAACAGGCCGTGGCAGAACAGAGGAGAGATTCACACAGAGCTGCGTTGGGAATTTGTGGATCCCATTGGTGGACATGGACTGGACAAGAAACTCCATTTTGAACAGTCTCTGACAAGGAGGACTGGCCTCGGATACAGACTCCATGACAGTGACGTTAAGGGTCTGCGACTCCAAGTTGCAGTGGGAGAAACCCCCCTCCCATAATAGGACTGCAAAATTGTGACAGGCAAGATAATCAGCTCAAAACCAGGACTAATTAGAGCCAGAGCTATATCAAGTTGAAATGCCAGGCAACTTGACCTTCAGGTTTCAGAAAAGGTCACATTCAAGACCAGGAAAACTTGACTAGGTGACTTTTCAAGGTTATTCCCCAATTTAGTTCCATGCATGTTCTTTAAAATCAGAGCTGTATTGGGTCTGTGTTGTGACCTTCAAGGCTGCTTTCATCTCTCCTTGCTGTTTTCCTAGCTCTGCATTTCTCTCCCCAGAAGAGAGAATACCGCTCTCCCTGTAGCCCTGGAGACACACAATAAATCCTCTTAGCATTGGCCAGCCAAATCACCATCAACACATTTTTATTTTCAGTCATTCAGACCAGAGGGGCTCTCCCCCTGTGGGAAAGTATATTGAATATCAGTACAAGAGAGCCTTCTCTTCTCTCTGTCATTAGGAACAACATCAGTATTTCTATTTTCAAGATTTCTAAAGTAGCTAAATAAGAAAGACTCTCTCCCTCTCCAATGAGAGTCTCAGCACCTTGCCACAGGGGAATCTTTTTTTCAACTTTGATGAGTTGATTTCGAGAAAAGAAACAATTAACAAATTCTCTTCCTCCTCCAACCCATCCCCTACCCATCCTAAAGCAAGTTTTTAAATTATCATGGACTTTGAGACACTGCAGCTTGGGGGTGAATATTAAAGTTCTAGGAGACAAATTAACTGGAAGAATGGAAATTATTTTAAATATTTTGAAATTTAAAGCTGGAAAAATATGCTAAAGCAAATGTTGTCATGATTTGAGTGCTTGTTTTCCAGCACCTTCCTCATTATTTTCACATCTCACTGATAATTGGGTTGGTAACTGTTTCTGTCTCCCTTTTCACATTAAAGGGTGTCAGTGAGAAGTGACTGAATGCTATGACAATGGCCAGTCAACAACCAATACGAGTTCTCAGTATCGGGTTGTCTATTCAGAAGCTTACAGAAAGCTAAATTTCCATTGCCATCCTGGCGGCCACAGGCAGGTGTGGCAGAGGCACTAGACCAGCACATAAGTTCATTACAGAGTCCATTCCAGAGTGGTGCTTATGTTTGCGGTAGCTAGAGCCTTTGTAGTTAGATCTTAACTTTATTTAAAAGCCAGAAAAGAGGGGTGCCTGGGTGGCTCAGTGGGTTAAAGCCTCTGCCTTCGGCTCAGGTCATGAACTCAGGGTCCTGGGATTGAGTCCCGCATCAGGCTCTCTGCTCAGCGGGGAGCCTGCTTCCCCCTCTCTCTCTGCCTGCCTCTCTGCCTTCTTGTGATCTCTCTCCTCCCTGTCAAATGAATAAATAAAAAATCTTTAATAAAATAAAATAAAAGCCAGAAAGGATGGTGCCTGGGGGGCTCAGTTGGTTAAGCAACTGCCGTCAGCTCAGGTCATGATCCTGGAGTCCTGGGATGGAGTCCTGCATCAGGCTCCCTGCTCAGCGGGGAGTCTGCTTCTCCCTCTGACTCTCCCCCTCTTATGCATGCTCGCTCTCTCTCTCATTCTTTCAAATAAATAGATAAAATCTTAAAAAATAAAAAGCCAGAAAGGAAGAAACATGAGGCAGTTATTAATCATCACTTTGACTTATGTCAATCCCTGGTTTCATCATTTAGTAGAATCTTGAGTACTATTCCTGGGAAAATTTTTTAGCAGCTAATTCTTTTCATAGTGAATTCAATTTGCTTTTCACAGTTCCCCAAGTAGAAAAGCATGAGATGCCTTTTAGAACAACTGTAACCTGCTTCTACCGTCCTCTCAAAGAGTGACAGGGACCTAACAGGCACAGACCAAGGGCGAAGCAGTGATTAGAGCCTTGTCTACGTGTCTGGTGGGGGTGGGGGGAGGCAGTCTCATTGGGCTGCTTTGTCTCGAAGAGCACTATCTTCTCAAACATTGTATTTAAAGCTTAGAAAATCCAGAAGGTATAATAGATTGTTTCCTTTCCACTGCTCTACTCAGACCTCTGTTATTTACTAGCTGTGTGACCTCAGCAAGTTACTTACTACCCCTGGCACTTAGCCTCCTCTTCTGTGGTCTAGATAGTGATGCCCACCTCACAGGGTTATTCTTAGAAATTAATGGAAGAAGGTCTATAAAACATCTGAATGAATTCTAACACACTGACGTCATAGTAGTCATCACATTACTCTGCCAAGTCACGTGTATTGCGGCACGGATACACAGAGAAAATAAGAATTGGTATAGGTAGAAGATCTGGAAAGAGACTAAGGTAAGACATTGGGGTAAACCACAAAATTGAGCAGTGGCAATGACGGGGAAAGGGAGAGGCCAGCCATAGACAGCTGGGCACTCACTGTACAGGTGGGGAGGGCCTCTCAGGGATGTGGTTATGAGGATGCTTTCTTTCTTCTCCTTGAGAGTGTATGACCGACTGAAAGTAGGAAGAGGACTTTCACAGCTACAGACCCATGGTCTTTGCATTAAATGGTAGCTGGAAGAAGGTCTATGGAGATATTAGCATTTTGCCTCCAGCTCCAGCCAACATCAAGAAGGGAGGAGGGCTCTGGAGTCTGACCAGGGTTTGGGTTGCTGCTGGCTGCATGGCTTCCAGGAAATCACGTATCCCTATCTGGAAGTCTCAGTTTCCTTATCTATAAAATGAAGTAAGCTGACGCTTGGATAATGAATGAAAAGTACCTACCACAAAATACATTTGATAAAGTTATTATTTATATTATTATTAATTATGATAATTTTAATGTTAACCAAAGCACAGGTTTACCAATGAGAAAAAAAGAATGAATGTGATAGTGTGTTTGGTTTCTTTTCCTTTCTTTTAAAAAGTGAACTTTGTGGGGCGCCTGGGTGGCTCAGTCATTAAGTGTCTGCCTTCAGCTCAGGTCATGATCCCAGGGTCCTGGGATCGAGCCCCACATTGGGTTCCTTGCTCAGCGGGGAGCCTGCTTCTCCCTCTCCCACTCCCCCTGTTCGTGTTCCCTCTCTCACTGTGTCTCTCTCTGTCAAATAAATAAATAAAATCTTTTAAAAAAGTGAAGTTTGTGGTATTAATGGTTCCCAGGGCTGTCATAAGATTATGTATGATTTTAAAGGTGTTGAAATCAACCACTCTGCAAGGTTATGGTCTAGGGAAAACCTTCACTGAATCATTTGTTAAATTCACATGTGCAAGTATTGCAGGGAGTTAGTTCTAAAGTTGGCCATTTCCTGTGAAAATGGAAGGCATAGCTCAAGTCTAGAAATCCTTTTGTGGGCCAAGAGGAAGCTCTGAGCAATCTAAATAGTTTTGTTTGTTTGTTTGTTTTGTGGACGGTAGGGGTAGGACTTAGGCTATGTGATCTTAGGAAATTGGTGGATATAGTCAAAAAGGGCAACTCTAGAATTTGCTTTCAAGGCTGTTTATTATCTCCTAATGCAAGAGCTCCCTCTTCAGGCTCCAGCAACTCTCAGCTCCCTCATGGAAGCTAAGTCCAGCTGTGCAAGTGCCTGTCGTAATTCCTTTTATGCGATTGTCATACCATCCACTGACAATAGAATCACACGTCTGAAAGTGTCATGGTGAACGTGCTTCGTAGGCACCACTGGTGCTGCGTTGTGGCAGACCGGGTGCTATCAAATGGTGAAGTGAGTTAGGACCATGGTCATCTTGTAGGCCCTTACCAGGTACTGTGGGCTTTTAGGGGCGCACGGCCCACGGAACCAAAGACATAATATGTCTTCAAGACCGTGCCATAGTAGAGAGACACTGTTTCTGTGGATTCCCATAGCTCATTAAGGGCCTGATATTCCCATCTATTAAAAAGTATGGTACAGAAACAACGAGGAACAACCTGAAAACCATGTTACGGACCAACTGTAACATCCGCAGAATATGTTAAGCTAAGACTCGGTTTAAAGTCTATCAGATAAATAAATGCATATAGCAGATTCTATTTAGCTAAGTCAAAAGATTACAAAAGATTATTTGGATAGATAAAACATAGCTATATGTCCACAATTATATGGATAAAGATGGACAGCTTATCTGAGGGCACTGTAGCACCATAGGTGATGTGAGAAACATGCTATCAAAGTTCGTTGGCCAAGGTTCAAGGACAGAAGGGGCAGTAAGGAGTCCACAAGGTCTGCACTGAGCCTTCAGACAGTCTTACATGATGAGAGTCAGGGAAACTGAGTAAACTGAGTAAGAGAGAGAATGAATAGCACTAATGAACACAGACAAGGCTGGCTTAAAGTATACTCACTCACAACTTATTTCAACTGTTTTTCCCACTTGCTTTCCCATCTGGGCTCAGTGTCTGTGTGTGTGTTAGTATGATTAATACTAATTGAGAATGAAGTTTTAACTGAAATCTTCACAAGAAAAATATCATGAATTGAATCGTAGAGTGTTGAATTCTTTCTTAAAAGAAATATTACTCAATAAAAAAAATCTCCTACCCTGTCTCCATATTCTAATTTTTTTAAACATTTATTTATTTAACAGAGAGAGAGAGAGAGAGAGAGATCACAAGTAGGCACAGAGACAGGCAGAGAGAGAGGGGGAAGCAGGCTCCCTGCTAGGCAGAGAGCCCGATGTGGGGCTCCATCCCAGGACCCTGAGATCATGATCTGAGCCAAAGGCAGAGGCTTTAACCCACTGAGCCACCCAGATGCCCCTCCATATTCTAAACTTTTAAAAGGAATGTAACATTTGGGACATACCAAGAATGCATGAAAGATGTAAGTTCTAATGGTCCTGAATCCACCTGTGTGCTTTCATCCTTTGCCCATCTTTCTATCTTTAAAATCTTGTATTCTCCTTATTAATGGTGAACATCATGGCAAACTTTCCTCACCCTTACTGGTGAGGTTTTTGTTGGATGTCGTTCATGGATTTAAAAAAATACTATTAAAAACATTTTATTATGAAGCTTATTAAGCATATGTAGAAGTAGAAGGGCTAGTAAAATTAACTCCCATTTACCCATCACACTTGAGCAATTATCAGTATGTGGTCAATCTTGTTCTACCATCCTCTTCCCCACTCTTCCACTGCACTCCTCCAAAGCAAATCCAAGACATTTCCCGTATAAAGGTTTAGCATTTGTCTCTGAAATATAAAAGCTCTGTTTAAAAAAACATAACTGCAGTACCATTAGCCAACTTAAAAAACATTAGTAATTCCTTAGTATCATCAAAGATCCAGTGTTCAAATTTACCAGCTTGTCTTACAAATTTGTTACAGTTGGTTTGTCTGAATTGGGATCCAAATGATGTCCACGGGTTACATTCGATTGAGATGCTTCTTAAATCTCTTTTAAGCAAAGGTTAGTCATCCTTTGGTTTTTTCCCTTGTGCTTTCTGTGTGGATGAGCTCCTTGTTCTTGAGGGTCTTGTCGATACTATTCCTATGGTGTTGACGTGTTTCTATGTTCTGTGGTTGTCAGATTTAGAGACTTGCTCAGACACAGGTCTTGATTTTCTTAGCAGAAAGCTTTCCACGTGGGGCTGTGGACTCCCCATTGTGTCACATCTGGTTGGGGCCCTGTGCTTCCAACCTCACCGGGGAAGGGCAGAGGTGAATAGCAACACAAGAGGGATCCATTGTATCTGTGGTTGGGTTCACGGTAACCAGGCAGAAGAGAATTACTTTTGACAAAACATCAAATGGTTCTGGGTAGAATCTATTGAACTATGTTTAACCTGGGTTCTGTTTTGCGGGTGGGCATCGAAATGCAGCAAGTGTGTGAACCATTTAGGTTTGGCTGGAGACTCTCTCCTGGTGAACTTACCTATGCTCTCTCTAAAGGTATGTATCTTGAGTAAAGAGACTCAAGAAAGGAGAGACAACAGATTGTATGTACACGGGGCACCTGGGTGGCTCAGTGAGTTAAGCCTCTGCCTTTGGCTCAGGTCATGATCTCGGGGTTCTGGGATTGAGCCCCACATCGGGCTCTCTGCTCGGCAGGGAGCCTGCTTCCCCATCTCCCTCTGTCTGCCTCTCTGCCTACTTGTGATCTCTCTCTCTCTCTCTGTCAAATAAATAAATAAAATCTTTAAAAAAAAAAAAAAAAAGAAAGAAATGTGTGTACAGGACGCGTCCTGTTCTCTACTTGGAGCTCTTGATGATAAGTGATCATTTAAGCTAGAAGAAACTTGGGGTTACTCAAAGTTGGGACTTAGAAGGAGAGAGGTGTTAGGGAGATAATTAGTACCTGTGATCACAAAACCAGCTATGGACTATGAGGGTGAGATGGAGACAGCCGACCAGAGTCACAAAAGTGGCTTGCAGGCACAAGGGAAATAGGTAATTATGAAATTAGAGATTAGAAGAATTAAGTTGGCAATAAAGTTTAAATCTTTTCCTTTTCTGTTAAGGCCATGTTTTCTCTTTAGGATTTATAAGTAGAAAATAAAGTTAAATGAGGATGGACTGTTTTGCTAGATAAACAAGTTCATCATTTCTCATAATCCATGATTTTTGCACTGTTGCAATCTAGAAGCTATTTAGCTCCTAACAGAATATGGATGAAACGGGACCTCAGGCAAAGAGCTTGGGAGTTTGAGCTTCAAAGCCTGGCTTTGATTTCTTTCTTCTTTTTTTTTTTTCCTTTATAATTTTGGTGAGGCATATTTTATATATCTTAGAACTCACCCACTCCAAGTAGATATTTCAATGATTTTAAAAGGAAATTTAACGAGTTGTAGGCCTTATTCTAAATCAGTTTTAGAACATTTTCTTCCCCCCAATAAAATTCCTTGTGCCCATACAGTTAATCTTGTCCTGGTTCCTATTCCTCATCCCAGTCAATCGTGGATTTACTTTTTGTCTCTATCGATTTGCCTTTTCTGGACATATCGTACAAATGGAATAAAATATGTGGTCTCATAGATCAGGTTTCTTTCATTGAGAATAATGTTTTTGAGGTTCATGCATGTTGTAGGTTGTAGCTATGGTCCGTTCTTTTTATTGCTGAATATATCACATCTTGTTTATCTATGTATCAGTTGATAGGCATTTAGGTTGTTTCTAGTTTTTAGCTATTATGAATAATTCTTCTAAGAGCGTTCATATGTAAGTCTTTGTGTGGACATATGTTTTCATTTCCCTTGGATACAGGAGTGAAATTACTAGTATATGGTAAATCGATGTTGAACTTTTTAAGAAATTGCCAAACTGTTTTCCAAAGTGGCTGTACCAGCAACTTGCGAGCGTTCCCCCTTCTCCAGGTCCTCCTACTCCTGCTTTCTCTTTCTTTCTCCAAAATAAATAAATAAATCTTAAAAACAAAACAAAACAAAACCCAACACACAGCTGGGGTGAGGCATTACTATTTCCCAAGTGCCTAGATTGGCACAATGGGACAAGAGAGGGAGCCATTGTGTCTGGGGTGGGCTTCGCAGTACCCAGGCAAAGAAGACAATTATTTCTGGTAAAACATCGAATTGTTCTGGATATTTGTGTATTGTGTATTATGTGGTCACAATACAATAGACTGTGTGTCGCTATCACAGTGTCTAGACATTTGTGAATAGACATTGTGATCGAGACACTCACATTCTTTTTCTTACTTCTCTCTCGTTCCCAGGAAATGTGCGATTTTGTATGTATCTGCTGAATGTACTGAGGTTCAGACACGTTAGATGAGTTAGTCATTGCTGTAACACAGAGTTGTCATGAGTACTAAGTTATATCCAGTAACCTATACCAAAATGCATGGCAGAGCTGGGTACGTAGAAGGTGGCTGATGAAGAGATTTTCATTTCTGTGCTTCTTCCTGTCATTCACATCTCACGTAGATCTAACCCCAAAGGCCTGAGCACCCTGATCAGGCCCCACCACTTTTCTGGGCTAGTTGCCTGTTCTAAAAGGCTTTACAGAATCTGCAGAGCCCGAATAGTAGAACTTATCCTGTAGCTGTAATTGCTTTAGGGCAGAAGTATCACAAAGCTCATCCTTGACCCCAAGCAGCATACTTTTTGTTGCATAAAACACTAAGAGCAATTAGTTCGGGATGGGGTTATAGCTTTCAATGGTTTCTTCTTATTCTTGTCTCTTCTTTCTCCCTCTACTCACAATGGCGGCACTTTTCCAAAATCCAGTGAAGGGTGTTATGAAAAAGTACCTTTTAAGGTTGTCAAGTTAACTGACTTGATTGCTTTGAAATGGACCCATGCCAGTTGGCTGGAAGATTACTTAAATGGCAATGAAAAATGAAAACAAAGACAATAACACTCCCTTTGTCAAGTAGAGGAAGGTGATCTGGGAGAAAAAGGCTCAATAGCTTAGTCAAATTCAAGGGTTTGGGTTTTAAAATATATTTTTATATGTGAAAGTTTATATAAAATATTTTAATATGAAATATGACATTTTATATAAACTATACAACATAAAGGTTTTGTTGTTGTTTTTTATTTCAGACCAGTAACTTGTCATTCACTGTGTCTTTTCAGGGAGAGCCTGGTGTCAGAGGCCCTCCAGGCCCCTCTGGGCCTCGAGGCATAGGAGCCCAAGGGCCAAAGGTGAGTCTTTAAGTCTGTGCTCTGTGTGAAGGTCAGGTACCATCCATGCCAACCAAGTGAACATTAACTTCATAGTGCATGTTTATTTTAGTGTTGACTTATTTTTTCTGGGGGGCTGATGAAAAGTCTTATTTTCTCATATTACGTAGCTTTCAGTAAAATAGATCATTAAGTGTGTAAAGCCATTTACTTCCCCCAAAGAAATTAGAAAGTGTCTCTTAAGAAAGTGGTTGCAAAACACTCAAAATATTTCCAGGTTTCTTAGAGGCTGTGCGATCATTAAGGAGCACATTTTCCCTCTACTCAGAGGTGCCTCAGCTGGCCTTTTAACAGAATGCCTGCTAATCTGTTAAATGTGCAAAGTCCATTCTGTCAGGGCCTCAGGGCAAGGGTCTAGATTTTCTGTCCCCATGGAAAGTGAGAGAAAATTCCTTGGGCTCCCTTTGCTCACCTTTCTATTTCCCTTTCTTTTGTTATCTCCAATTGGGTGGTTATTCATCCAGTGTTTTTCAATGAGGGAGACCTTGTCCTCCCTGGTTTGCCTCCAGGGGGACATTTGGCAATGTCTGGAATCATTTCTGGGTGTCACAGCAGGGGGAGGCATCTAGTGGGAAGGGGCCAGAGATGCTGCTAAACATCCAAGAGCGCACACGACAGCCCCCAGCTCAAGGTGGGAATAGCACAGAGGTCGAGAAGCCCTGTGTTAACTCTTGATTCACGTGTTCAACAAATAATTCTCTGATTTGTTCAAAAACTAAAATAAAGAAGTATTAGGCATGCTTATAGGGAAAATGGGTGTCAATGAGCCACTCGTTACAGATTCAAATTTCAAATACCTATGTTTGTGACCAAAATGCACAGAAGTGAATTAGAGCCCCATTATCGGAGAGGACAGGGCAAAGGCCCTATGAATCAAAGATTTTACTGAGGATCCTAGAATTACCAAGATTCTTAGTTTATGTTTTTTTGTCCATTCACTTCATTTTGGCCGTAGGTGACTTCCTAACTTTCTGGATCACTTTATATGGATGAAGATACTCCCAATATGTTCATAGCTATTATCACTGGGTGGTGGAAAGGAGGGTCTATTTTGTCTTTGTCGTTGTCATCTTTACTTCTGTTTTTAATTATTTTTCAACGAGCAGGTGTTCCTCTCACAGAAAAAATAAGGCTTTTTTCTGTAGTGGAAAGAAAAAAAGGCTGACTTACACAGTAACTTTTATGAATCCAGCATTTCTCAAAGCTTGTTCCATCAAATGTTAATTAGAGAACTTCTGGAATAAACAAAGTTAAACTAATCTGTCTATTGTGGGACTTCTTAGAGGCTTTAATATATTTCTATAGGCGTACTTGGAGACATTGTAGGTTCAGGTTGAGACTACCACAATAAGTAAATACTACAATAAAGAGGGTCCAGTGAATTTTTCAATTTCGCAGTGCATATAAAGGTTATGTTACCGTTATATTCTAGTCTATTAAGGGTGCAATAGCATTATGTCTAAGAAAACCCCAATGAATATATCTTCATTCAAAATACTTTATTGCTGGGACGCCTGAGTGGCTCAGTGGGTTAAAGCCTCTGCCCTCAGCTCAGGTCATGATCTCAGGATCCTGAGATGGAGCCCTGCATCAGGCTCTCTGCTCAGTGGGGAGTCTGCTCCCCCCTCCCCCGCCTGCCTCTCTGCCTGCTTGTGATCTCTCTCTGTCAAATAAATAAAAAATAAAATCCAAAAACAAAAAAAAAAACACAGACACACACACACAAAAAAATGGAGTTCACTCATGTTGTAGAAAACACGTCCTGGGAAATGTACTTTTTGCTTCATTTGCCTATTTTCTTATCCACTGAATCTGTAACTGCAACCTCAGGGAACAGCACTCCATATGGAAATGGAGAAACACAGGGGAGGGTCTGCAGAATTATGTGAGAGAGGTCTTCACAGCCCTGGTATTCTGGGGGTTGGTGGTGGGGCAGCTCGAGGAGCCCAAGCAGACAAGGGTACTAGATCAATGCTTCCCCTGAGGCCAAGCATCTCTGCTTTGCCTTTTTACTTGAATTTGGATTACGCGTGAGATTTTTGCAAGGGTTCTGTGGCTTAAAATTGGGGGGAAAACACTGCTTTATATAAGGTGCGATACAGCTTCATGGGGCACGTGGATGTAGGTCCTGATCTGACCAAAGTAAGAAGCAAGCCAAGAGCAGTAATACATTGTTTCTTCCTAAATCTTCTCATACTTCTCTTCAATTGCTCTTCATCTTCCAACAGGGAGACATTGGACAGAAAGGCTTGCCTGGCCTGCCTGGCGCCCCCGGCTACGGATTACAAGGAATTAAAGTAAGTGGACGTGATCGCTTGAGTCACGTCTCAGGCCACCAAAATGATGAGAGAAGAGGTTGTGGATAATATCAAACGTGGCTACTATGAAATGAATTTAATATGAGCTTAGCAGTTAAAATTGCCTCTAGTACTTAGAGACACAATCCCGAAGTGTAAAAATGCCCTAAATGCATTAGTTTCATGAACATGAGACATTACCTGAATTGCTTGGTGAGACACGTAAGAGTTACAGTGGGTTTGTCGTCCCTGCTGGCCTCTGAGCCGAGTGGACAATGTGCCCCCAGCTGTGTGTTCATTCCCTGTCTCTGTCTCCGTCTCTGCCTTCCTCGCCAGTATCTTCCATTCTTAGCCCCGGGCTTCCTAGTCTTAGCTCACAGTGGAACTGCCTGGGGAGCATTATGAATAATACTGATGATCTGCCCCAGAAAAACGAGATCTGAATCTCTGGCACCAGTGCTTGCATGCTGTGGGTATTCCCTTCAGGCAAAAGCCTCCACAGGATTCTTCTGCACATCCAGCGGAAGAACTCTGGTTCTAGGCGCCGAGTCTGTGTCATTGGAATTCACAGCTCCCTGGATTCTGCACTCTTTCTGTCTCAACAGCCATAAGCCCATCCAGCAGTGAGGGACTGCGAGGGTGGCGCAGGTCTCTAGAGATAAAATCTGGCATCTAAAGGTTGCTATGCAACCTCAAACAATTTCCTCTTCTACATCTCCTGTGTTGATTGATTTTTTAAATGTTTATCTCTTACTGGCTCGTTCTCATTCTATTTTCTCCCAAATAAACTTCTATTGTTTTTACCACGCGTAAGCTTCGAAACAGAGTAATTCATTTCCTAAATAATTGATATTGACTCTTAAAAAGTGGAAATATTCAAAATCAATCCTTTTTCAAATACGATTTCTTAGAAGTAGGAGACAGGAGGAGCTTGAGATAATAATTGTGAAAATCCTGTGCTGAAAATAAACCACCTGCTCCTGCATTGAGAGTGAGCAAAACTCACCGAATCTACGTCTAGGGCTTCTGCGGCTGGTCTTCTAAACAACAGCTGCTCATTTGTGGGGCTGAGGATCCAAGGGAATGCCCGCCAGTTTGCATGTTGCCGATGTACCAGCTCTGGAAAATACAGTAAAAAAAACCTGCTTCCTTGTAAACAACATCACTCTCACGCTCAGTCTTAAAATTCTACAGTTAAAAGATGGCAATGCTCTTGGGGCGCCTGGGTGGCTCAGTGGGTTAAAGCCTCTGCCTTCGGCTCAGGTCATGATCTCAGGGTCCTGGGATCGAGCCCCGCATCGGGCTCTCTGCTCAGCGGGAAGCATGCTTCCCCCTCTCTCTCTGCCTACTTGTAATCTCTCTCTCTATCAAATAAATAAATAAAATCTTTTAAAAAATGGTAACGCTCTATAGATGCCGTTGCATGAGTCTGTTGAGGCAATGAACCCATGTCAGACCACCGGTCTTCTCACCAGTAGCTCGACTCACGTGTGCTGGTAGTTCCTTATTGTAACTCTGTTCAACCGGTGACAGCATTGTCCTTATTCTTAGCAGAGGAAAAACTTCCTTATTCCCCAAGGAGCACTGTGGGTTGCATTTAATCCTCACCGACTCTGGTTCTGAAGCCCTGCCTTCCTCACGGCTTGTCCTTTTTTTATGCCCCCCTGCCCCCCAGGGTATGCTATGTTCAATGTCCATCTTGAGGGAGACTCTGGGGTGAAGCCTACCACGACAGGGAAGGAACCAAAATTAAAACTGTCACATATCCAGTGCTAGCAGAAATGAGATCAGCTTTGCTTCCACTGAGGGCTATGACCGGATCCTACTTGGCAGGGTGCCCTGAACAAGGCGGTCTCATAAAACCTCTCTGGACATACTGGATCACCTGGCACCCTGTCGGCAGAGGGCAAACCTATTTTACTCAGGACTGCCACCTCATTTTCTTGGTCCTGGGTTGTACCACCGATGTAAAGGGAGGGAATTGAAAGATCTGGTTGTTGGTTGTTCCTCTGAGTCATTTAAGTCTAAGTGATGAGGGAAATGTCATTTCTTATGTTCATGTGTTGACCTATTTCCCACCTCTTTCTAAAACCTATCCGAATTAGTAAAACACTTCTGTTGGTATGTCTCTTGGTAAGTCTTTGACGGAAGGCCTTGTTGCTGTTAAGTTTTAACACCGGGGTCTGAGCCGTACCCTGTCTCTCATGCTGTCCCAACCATGGGGAAAATAAGGGCTTGGGCTACAATCACAGAAGTGATTTGTTCCAGCACTTGCCTAACTTTGCTGCTAGAATGTCGTGTCTTCAGGCAGTCCCTCGTCAACCAACCACCCAGCCACCAATACCGGTTGAGCACCATCTCTGCCGGGCAAATAGCCCAAGTGCAATAGAAAACGGTGCATGAAGAGACATGAATTCAGTCATGGCATTTATAGGCTGCAGAATAATCACACTCTGAGCTCAGAGAGTATGGAGGGGAGGCACATGGAATAAACTGGCCTTACAGTAGGCCAAAGTCGTGAGTGTAGTCTGAATCCCAAGAGCAACTGAAAGTCAGGGAAGGATGGCATGATCAGACAGCTATTAGAAAAGACTCACTCTGCCTACCGTCTGTGGAAAGGATGCGCACGACTGCAAGGAATGTGGGTGCTGCTCTTCCCATGCCCCCACGTTTTCTCCTGATTCTCCACGCAGAAGGGGGTGATCTTCTGGCAACCCTTTCCTAAAGCTTTGGGACCAAACATGGGAAACGTGAGAACATGACGGGCCCACTCTCCTTGGGCACCAGGGCAGTCTCCTGCAGTTTCTCTGCAGTCCCCACCGTGACTCAGCAGGCTCTGCACTACCGAGATGCTCTGGCTCCTTCAGGGACTTCAGTGCTTTCTTTCAACTACAGATGCCTGTTAACTGGATGGATGACCATGGCACTATGGCTCGTTGGCCTTGGCCTTTCAGGCTCATGGCATAGGCCAGGAGGTGATTTGATGCCATCATCTTGTCCCACTGTGAACACTGACCATTCCCCTAAATATGGACTATAGATATGCCAGTAATCCTCCAAGTGAAGTCAGGAGGGAAAAGAAATGGGGTGGGGTCTCCAGGGATTCCTTGTTCTGTCAACCAGCCCTTCTGGGGGCCAGGTGGGCCATAATGAGGAGGCGGGCGAGTTTCCCTCTCTCCAGCTTTGTTGAGGTCAGTTCTGGGGTCCTGCTCAGCCCTGACATTGCTGTAGTATTTTTTTCTCAGACGATCAAAAGGTAGTTATAAAAATAAGATTCCTGGTGGCGCTCCTTGACTTTAAGAGTTTCTGAGGAAGATTTGTGGATTGGGCTGTACTATAAGTCCCTACACATAAACCCTTTATTCATTAAAAAACGTGCTTCTGTGCCCCTGGCTTCCATTCTGCATTTAGGCCTGAGCATGACTGATCCAACCGTGGCTGTAGGAACTGTTCCTGTAGTTAGGTTGGGCTAGCGGAAGGGCTAACGGACCGGCTAAGGGTTATTCAAGTCGCGTGAGAAATGGCCTCAATGACATGCTGGGGGAATCTGGTGAACATCATCTGACAGAAATCCCAGTATCTCCAAAGTGGATAAGTAGTGATGATTAGAGTGGTCACATGGTCTTAGAGCTAAAGGATTAACCTCTAAGACAGCTGGAGCCCAGAAATGGAGGGAAACTTAATCCAAATGACCTCTCCCCTCTATATTGTGATCTCGAGGCATGATGGAAAGAATATGAACTTTAGAGCCACACAGACCTTGGCCTGAATCTTGCTAGTTGTGTAAGCTTGGCTGAAGCCTTGAACTTCAGCTTCTTCATCTTTAAAATGGAGATAAGACAGACTATTTTACAAGGCACTGTGAAGAGAGAATTGTACAAAGTGCCTAATACACAATACTGAGTACGCAACCGGAGCTGGGGCTATGGAGTCAACAGATTTGAATCATGGCTTCCTGAGTACTATAACCTGGCCTCAGTTTTCATATCTGAGTAATGGGGATAATAATAGTACTATTACCTAAAGTTGCCATGGGGAATAAATGAAACTAAATGAGACTGCATGTGTAACACCTTTAACACAGGGCTCAGCACATGGTTACATACTCAGTAAATGTTTGTATTATTCACATTATTGATCCTTCCTGCTTCCCTCCATTTCCACTAGTCCCTCTCATATTTTCCAGGATGAAGGCCCAGAATTCTGGCATTCAAATGATTTAATGCTCTAAAACAAAATACCAGTTGCATGAGTTAGCGTAGGCCTGGCTCTAGTACTAAATAAACCCCCAAATGAATAATGGCTCAAACACAGGAGAGGCTTGTGCTCATTTAACAGGACAATGTAGGTGTTCCTTTTGGTGGGCAATCTTCCTTCATTTAGAATTTCAGAGAATTTCATCCTCCATTTATGCTTCCTCCTTGTGCTGGGCCTCTTTACCACTTATGCCCAGCAGGTAGACGGGGAGAGTGTGAAAGAGGCGCACTTGCTTCTCCAAAGTCTGGGCTGGGCGTCGACAACATGTCCCCTCTGCTCCATCATACCGGCCAGAATCAGAGTCATGGAAAGGCAGTCCAGCCATGTGTCCAGGAAGAAGAAGCAGAGGTCGGGTGAAGAGCTGGCGTTAATGCCACATGTAATTTAAGCTGTTTCTAGGAAGGATGGCAACTTGAAAATTATTTGTTGTTCTGAAGCATATTGGTGCTTCCAGAAGTGAAGAGAAGACAAGAGTGGTCTCCATGGCAACTTCCAGAATGCTTCGTCACTATCCTGAAACCGTGGGGCACTGTTACCCGGGCTTACGAAGACTGGGTTCAGCTTCATCATTCCTTTCATCCTGACTTCAAAAGAAAACCTTAGAGCCTCGATATCTTCTTATTTCACGCAGCCTCAGGAGCACCAGACAATGATTTAGAAACTCGTCTTGAGTAGAAGGCTGAGTACCAGCCACAGAGCTGGAGGAGGCTGGGGGGTTTCGGGAGCAGGAAAGGAACAGAGAAAGCTCACTCCTGTCTGTGACAAAGCCAGGGCGAGAGCACAAGGGCCACCTTTAACCTGGTAGCAGAGCGGTGGTTCCAAAGTCTGGAGAGGTGGCATCAGAGGAGGGAGGCAGAGCTGGCACAAAGAGCTGATATGAGGAATGAAGAAGGGCCAGCAATATAAGAGAGGGGTCAGAAGTCTTAGGTGATTACCCGGATGCCAACAGTGTCTGAGATTCAGCTTGGGTGGGGTTGTGGGCGAGTTTGCCCAGCTTGCAGGGCAAACCATGGGGACAGCTGGAAAGAAAATGGCTTCTTCCTCGAAAGCTCTCTGATTAGAAATTCAGGGTACAACCCAGAACTTCGTAAGATTCTTCCTTCAATGTTTAGGGTTAATGTCATTTCTTAGGTACATTTTTTGTTCATTTCAGCTGCATCAAAATAACTGTGGTTCTGTAAACTCCCAGCGCCATTTTAACTGCCTCAAGTACTTCTGCCACCTTCTGAGATCCCTTCACCAGAAAGGCTAGAGCTTGAAAGAATGTGGGAGTACTATGGCAGAAGTCTCACACAGAACCTGGCAGCCTTCTGGCTGGCTCCTGCCTATACCTGATCACTTTGAAAGTGTTTCCAGAATCCATTTGACTAGATTTTTGGTTAGAGTGGACCTATTACTGCATGGAAAATTGCCCCTACTTAAAGGCCAACTAGAAATGATTTGTTGAAATGAAATTGACTTAAGGAGAAAAAAAAAAAATGAGACCTAGTAAAAGTCAGGGGTAGACTCAATACACACCAAGTTGTAAATATCTGCAGAAAGGTTGAGAGGTTTTGACATCTAGTCTTCCAAACTCATAATGTGTATGATGGTGTTACTACTACTAAAAGAGCAATATAGGGGCGCTTGGGTGGCTCAGTCCGTTAAGCGTCTGCCTTCGGCTCGGGTCATGATCCCGGGGTCATGCTCAGAGGAAGCCTGCTTCTCCCTCTGCCTTCTGCTCCCCCAGCTTGTGCGCTTTCTCTCTCTGATTGATTGATAAATAAATAAAATCTTTATTTAAAAAAGATTATATTCCATGTATTATGCACAGAGATGTTAAGTAACGTATCCAACGTCACTCACCCAGGCTCCTCATGTGCCTCCCTGAGGTAATTGCGTGACATGTAGTAATCAAGTCAGAGGAGGTGTCCGAAGGAGGAAAATGAGTGGTTTGAGACTTTCAGAAGTGTCATTCAAACTTTTTTATTTGCATTTTGAAATTAAAAGTTGGCCCTTCGAGATGGGAGATAGATGTAGTGAGGTTTCTTATCGTGATAATCTAAATTTTTTAGAAGAGAGGTATTACAAAGCATTTCTTTGCCCGAGTACAGTTCTGTCAGAAGCTGGGGTCTGGATTTAGTGACCTTCTGAGATCAGTGGCCAGGCCTCTGACTAGGAATTCCAGCAGGCTCCTGGCTGGCAGGGTGGCTTCGGGTGAGGCTCTAATGACCGCCCTGCCCTGCACACACTCGGAAGTTGATGGACTCCAGCTGGCTCGGTGGGTGGACCAACGAACTCTTTCCTTCTGCAAATCTCTGTGACAAATCAGTGAGGGCCAACTGGTATGTAACTAAACCGTCTTTATGGTTTTACAAACATCTTAAGGATTTACAATTATTGGTTTTTTATTATCAGCAACTTTCCTTATCTAGTTGTAGATAGGACTGTCTCATTTTAAATATAACATGTGATGGGAAGAGGGGCACCTGGGTGGCTCAGCTGTTAAGTGGCTGCCTTCGGCTCGAGTCATGATTCCAGGGTCCTAGGATCGAGCCCCGCATCGGGCTCCTTGCGGGAAGCCTGCTTCTCCCTCTCCCACTCCCCCTGCTTGTGTTCCTTCTCTTGCTGTTCGCTGTGTCTCTCTGTCAAATAAATAAAATAAAATCTTAAAAAAAAGATGTGATGGGAATAGAAATGAGCCGATGACCTGTTCAAGGCTGGAGAAGCTCTAACAAAGCTAAGAGTGCAGAGTTTGTGGCTCAAACTGATAGGCGATACGGATAGCCCCAGAATCATCTTTCTTTCATCCGAAGAGCAATTCTTCAATCAGCGATTCTTCTAAACTGCTTCTCACATCAGAAGGATGGGAATCTCTGTTCCTTTTTAAAAATCGTCTCTTCCCCTTTTTAAGATTTACTCATTTTTGACTATTGTATTTTCCTTTGTTTGGAATCTACTCATTTTTATCATTCTTTTTCAGTATTTACTTTTGAAAAATATTCACTTTTACCTTAGGAAATACCCATATTAACTTTTCTGGTTTCTACAATCATTATTTCTTCTCAGACTGGAACCACCCTCCTTGTGCCTGATATGGATTCTTCAGAATTTCCTCTGGTTAAGGAGCCACTAGAGCAACCTCTCCATTCTTCTTGCCTGGAACTTTATTTATTTGTTTATTTAAAGATTTATTTATTTATTTGAGAGAGAGGGTGCGGTGGGGAGGGGCAAGAGGTAAGGGGAGAGAGAGAACGTCAAGCAGACTCCATGCTGAGCTCAGACCCCAATACGGGGCTCGATCCCCCAATACTGAGATCATGACCTGAGCCGATATCAAGTCAGATGCTAAATCAAGTGAGCCACCCAGGCGCACCAAAACTATATTTATTTCTCCCTAATCTCTTCTTAAAAGACGACTTTCTGAGGATAGAATTCTAGGTACACAGCGCTTCCTTTCAGTGCAGGGAAGAATTTCCCCATCAATTGGTGCCCCTTATTCCTCTGGAGAAGTTACCTGTCATTCTAACTATTCCTTTGATGATAATTTGTCCCTGTCTCTGTGGCTTTTAATGCTTTTTCTTTTTATTTGGTGTTATGCAGTTTCACTATGATATGTCTAGGTGTAGATTCTTTTTTATGTATCTTTCTTAATCTTAATTTGTTAGAATTTTTAATTTTGTGGACCAGTATTGTTTATCATTTCTGGGAGACGCTCATCGTCCCATTCTCAATCATTCTGTAACATTATCCCTTTTTATTGTTTTCACAGCACTATCACCATCTGAAAATATTTGGGTTTTTTTGTTTGTTTCTTGTTTATTGTCTATCTTCTTTTGGTTAAAAAAATTATTTTTGAGAGCAGGGTTTTTGTTTCTTTCATCCATATCTAATTTCCCAGCACCTAGCAGAGAGTCTGGCATATAGGAGGCACTTAATAAATATTTATTTAATGAATGAACAAAGTAATGAATAGTTGAATGGCTGTATGAAGGTTGTATGGTGGATGATGGTCAACCTCCACCTGTAATCATACAGCTGACCCGCAAAAGGACTCATTTATATATACTTTAATTCAATAAACGATTACTAAATTCCATTGTTAAGAGGCCTCTAAACTTGTGAAATGACAAATTCTTTTTAAAATCCTAGTGTTTCAAAGTGAAAGTATCTTCCTCTGACAGGTTGGTATACTTGATTGGCCTACCAGGTAGAAGTTTACTTGAAATGCCATATTTGGCTTTCTTGAAAAGAGCTCTTCATGACCAAAGTATCTATTACTACGGTACATCAGGACCACAGGGGATGCTATCAAAGTAAAAGTACTTGTCTGACACAAGAGAACCCGTGGGGTTGTATCTGGTGATTCATCTGTATGCTCGGTGGGTTCTGCCTAGTGGTAATCAGAGTGTATATTCAGTAAGTCTTGATTGATCTGAGCTGGGTCCTACTTTAAAGACTCTCACTAATAGATTAAGGAGGTAAGGAGGAGGAAATTTAATCCATCATTACCTGTCACCACACCAGACAATCTTGGCAATATCATCACATTTCCCATGGTCTTCTCAGGTTAATAATCAAGTTAGAAATAAACGAGGGACCCGGTGCTATCCAGTTGTTACATTTTCACAACTTTACCAGAAAGTAATTTTTACCAGGATGTTTTAGCCTTGAAAATGGACAGATTTTCCTATGAGTTCATATTCGTAGAGATGACTTTTCAAGAATACCAATACATTCATTATCAATTCCTATTCATCAGTGTAAGGACAGTGAGCTTTTTTGGAAAACTATTTATTGGCATATGCAAATATGCCCTTAAATAGTAGCTCTTAAATTGCAAAGAAGAAAATAGATTTTTAAGTTATTACAATACTAGCCTTCTGAAAATTCTCCAGTTGGCTTCTGTCGGCTTTGAAAAGTGAAATCTCATGAGTCAGTAGTTCCCGTTGTGATTGTTAATGCCAATTTTAGAAAGAAATAAATCTTCCAGAGACCTCAGTCTGTCCTTTCTTCTTAAATTACCTTGCTGTGGTAATTTTTTGAAGTCAACACGTTTGCTGTGTTTTCTTCCTACACAGAAAATATATGCTACACATATACTTAAATAATAGTGCACACACTCTTTGCCAGGATTGTGAGATGAGTAAATACTAACATGTCCTTCAAATGGGATCTGTTTTTATTCTGCATCTAAGGAAAATAAGTTTATACATAAGTTTTAAAATCAGATGTTCTTTCTGCTCAAACTTAAGGATACTAACTCCAATATTTAGTTGTAGCTAGTTATACAAAATTTTATTTTGGCAGTTCATTCAATAAAAATCTATTGAGCATATCTAAATATGCCAGACTCTGTTCTAGGTGCTTGGGGTATATCATGAGCAAAAGAGACAAAGATTCTTAACTCATGGAAATTGCATTCTATTGACAATAAATACAATAAATAAGTTATATAGTATGTTTGAAGATGAAACTGATATGGCAAAGAAAAGGAGAGCAGGTAAGTGGGATGTGATGAAGTTTTAAGTGGGATGAAGTCATGAGAAGGTAACATTTGAACAAAGATCTGAAGGAGGTGAGGGAGGGTCTCTTGAGGATTTCTGAGGAAAGAGCATCCCAGGCAGAAAGAAGTTCTTGTGCAAAGCCCCTGTGGTTGTGGGAAGGTGCCAGGCAGGTTCAAAAGAAGAGTGAAAGGACCTGTGTGCCTGGAGATGAGGTCAGGAAGGTAACGACAGGAAGGCTGGAGTGGAGCCAACTCACGTCTAGCTAGGTAGGCCCTTGTAAAGACTTTGACTCTTATTCAGAGTCTTGTGGGGAGTTGTTTCTGGGTTTTAACCAACACTGTCATTTGGTACAGCTTATTTTGTAAAAGAATGACTGTGACTGGTGGGCTGAGAATAGACTGTCTCAGGACCAAGACTGAACTAGGGAAGCTATTTAGGAATCCAGGCAATTACAAATGATATTTGAAAATCTGGGTTTTATAATCTAGTTCACATAAATTTAACTTCCTCAGAAAGGATTTATATCTAGTTGCCTGTATCTCAAAGTAGAAACATGTGACAAGAGACATTCTGGCACAATTGATGCCAGACACATAAATAAGGTTGCATATCTACCAACTGAGTTTAAGCTACTGAGCCATACTGAACTGTATTTCATATCTGGACTGTGTGCAAATATAAGGAATCCTAACCCTAGAGACATGTTTTAATTACACTTCTAGAGGAAACAAAGGTGGGATTTTCCTCTTGCCTTTTGACTTTCTCCCTCTCCTCTTTTTCTTTCTCCTCAGTCTATGGTAACCATATGCTGAAAACATGAGTGGTGAAATTATGAGGTTTAGGTCATGGATGTGACAGAATTACCACTTGTTGCCTGACTTCTCTGCCAAAGTCCAGTAAAAGAGTGTTCCGTCTTGTATTGGCTATTAGAAAACATTCTAGAATATACTTCTTAATAAACAAAACCTCATCCATAGTAAAGATGTGGATGTGACTATATTATTCAAAATCTGTTCTATAATTTTAGTTTTATTTTTTATTTATTTTTTTTAAGATTTTATTTATTTATTTGACAGAGAGAGATCACAAGTAGGCAGAGAGGCAGGCGGGGGGCGGGGGGAAGCAGGCTCCCCGCTGAGCAGAGAGCCCGATGCGGGGCTCAATCCCAGGACTCTGAGATCATGACCTGAGCTGAAGGCAGACACCTAACCAACTGAGCCATCCAGGTGCCCCCATTCTATAATTTTAAAAACATTCTTATATTTATATATCAATAAAATAAATCTAAACAGTTTTTAGTGTATACCCGAAGAGATGATAGCTTCAAAAGTTAGCAAGACTCAAAAAAAAAAAAAAAGAGTTAGAAAGACTTATATAATCTGGGCATCCAATCTTAAGTCTTCTCAACCCTTCAGCTCTGAAAGTCTTTCAGTTCCTGTGTCCCCTGGCCCCAGTTCTTCTGTGTATGCTCTCTGTCTCTTCTTGGAGAGATCCCTTTCACTCCCTACTTAAAGAAGCTCACTCTTTTTTTTTTTTTTTTAAATATTGGAAGTATACAGTATACAGAGTTTACTTACATACATGATTACCGCAATTACTATAGTTAAAATCCATCATCTCATATAGATAAAAAATACAAAGTAAATGAAAAGGACATAAAAGATTTTTCCATGTGATGAGAACTCTTAGAATTTATTCTCTTAACACCTTTCAAATACATCACAAAGCAGTATTAACTGTGATCATGTTGTACATTATATCCCTAATTCTTATTTTTCTAACAACTGGACCTTTATGCCTTTTGACCACATTTATTCACTCTCCCTACCTTTACACCTTGCCTCCGGTAACCACAAATCTGGTTTCTTTTCCTATGAGGTTTTTTTCTTTTTTCTTTTTTCTTCTATTTTTTTTCAAGGTTCCATATAAAGTGAAAAAATACAGAATTTGTTTTCTCTTTCTGGCTTATTTCATTTAGCACAATGCCCTCCAAATCCATCACTGTTGTCACAAATGGCAGGATTTCCTTTTTTATGGCTGGTTAATATTCCCATGTATGTAACACAACTTCCTTATTCATTTATAAGTTGGTGGGCAGTCAGGTTTTCTGTCTTGCCTGTTAAAAATAGTACCTCTATAGACATGGAGTGCAGATATCTCTTTGACATTTTGTTTTCTATGGATATGTTCCTAGAAGTAGAAATTCTGGCTCATGTAATTCTATTTTTTAATTTTTAAAGGAAACTCCATACTGCTTTTCACAGTGGCTGTACCAATTTGCAATCCCACCAACAATGGATAAGGAGTCCCCTTTCTCCAGCTCCTTGCCAGGATTTGTTATCACTTATCTTTTTGATGATAGCTATTCTAACCATTGTGAGGTGATATCTTATTGTGGGTTTTATCTGCATTTCTTTGATGAGCAATGAGTAATGTATAGAATTGCTGAATCACTATATTGTACACCTGAAACTAATAGAACACTGTATGTTAACTATACTGGAATTAAAGTTAAGAACTGAGTAAAAAAATTACCACTAACCAAACAAAAATAAAAAAATAAATCTGAAAATGTATTGATTTTCAGAGGACAAGAAATGATCAAGATGAAAGGACATCCTACAGAACTAAAAACAATTGCAAACCACACATGTGAAAAGTGGTTAATATCATAAATACAGAAAGAATTTATACAATGCAATAGCAAAGAAAAAAACAAATAATGGAATTAACCAATAAGCAAAAGTCCTCAATAGACATTTTCCCAAAGGACATATATAAATAGCTAGTAGGTAGAGGAAAAGGTGCTGGACATTACTAACCATCAGGGAAAGAGGATCACTCTTATTCCTATTTCAAGGCTCATATTCGGTAGCACTTCTTCCAGAAGCCTTCCCTTATACACCAAAATGAGCTCATTCCTTCTGAGCCATAGAATAAATGTATTTATAATTTACCACTTCTCATTGTATGAGATAATGGCATTGCAACCAGACTTGACAAGAAGCAGCAAAATATCCTCAAGGTTAACTCTATTTACTTTGCTGATGAAAGCATAAACTGGAAGTAAATCTTAATAATGTCAGCCAACGTGGAAAACAAACAGTTCCCCAGAGTATCCAGCTGTATTGATGGTAGATTCTAAAGTATGAATGAAAGAACAGAGAGCTCAGGGCAATACGTCTCCCACTGGGAGAATCTCTTTACCTGTTTCTGCTTATTTTGTCAAAAACACTTTTTTGGGGGCCATGTCCTTCATCCTTCTTCACTCTGCATTCCTAGCCCATGACATTTCATTCTCCATATTAAAAAGTGGGGTAGGAGGCACCTGGGTAGCTCAGTCGGTTAAGTGGCCGACTCTTGATTTTGGCTTGGGTCACGATCTTGGTTCCAGGGATATAGCCCTGCTTTGGGCACCATGCTCAGTGGGACTTCTGCTTGAGGATTCTCTCCCTCTCCCTGCTTATGCACGCTCTCTCTCTAAAATAAATAAATAAGTCTTAAAAAAATAAGTGAGATAGAAGCTTAGGCAGTGGGTAGGAGGAATTGGGGGTTCTTAGTTAGGGATTTGGAGTAAGAATCCAGGCCTGGCATACTCAAGGAGCATGAGTGACAGAATGACCAGACTGCAGTGGGTCATGAACGAGATTAGATTTGCATAGAGGAGCAATCTGACATAAATCATGTTTTAAAAGAATGCTTCCAGCAGCATGTGGCAAATAGACTGTGGGGGTACAAAGAGTTGAGATAGGAAGATATTGTCGAAGTGCAGGTGAGGGCTGGTGGTAGTTTAGCCACACGTGGTAATAGTAGAAATGGGAAGGGGTGGTGGGATTCGTGGCTGAATGTAGGGTATAAGATAAAGGAGTCGAGGATGACCAAGATTTTTGACCTGAGCCCCTGGAAGGACAGGCTGGCCATTTTGTGAGCTAGGAGAGACTATAGGAAAATGGGAATGGCTAAGTATGGAGGAAATCAATTCATATCATCTGAAATTTAAATTTGGATGTGTGAAACTCAGTCTTTAGTGGGGCTGTTAAAAAGGCATCTGGGATGGGACGCCTGGGTGGCTCAGTCAGTTAAGTGGCTGCCTTTGGCTCGGGTCATGATCCCAGGGTCCTGGGATCGAGTCCCACATCAGGCTCCTTGCTCAGCAGGGAACCTGCTTCTCTCTCTGCCTCTGCCTGTGCCTGCTTGTGTGCTTTCTCTCTGTGACAAATAAATAAATAAAATCTTAAAAATAAAAATAAATAAATAAATAGGCATCTGGGGATAGAAATCTAGAGTCCAGAGGAGAGATCATCAACACGGGAAATATAAATTTGGTTTAACAATCTATTGATAGTAAAGTCTTGAGCATGGGTGGGAACATGTAGGGGGTGAATGTAGATAGATAGGGAAGAAAAGAGATCCAAGGAGTGGGCATGGGCCCTCGAGCCCTTGGCGGTTTGTATGATGAAGAGGACACAGCAAAGGAGACTGAGAAGTAGCAGGCAGAGACTCAAGAGGATGTGGTTCCTGGAAGCCAAGTGAAGTATCTCAAGGAGCGCATGGTCATCTAGTTTCAGTGCTGCTGACTGTTTGAGAGATGAAAAGTGGCCATTAGATTTGACAACACAAAAGTCATTGGTGACCTTGACAAGAGCCATGTGTATGCACACACCACACACACACACACACACACAGCATACTTGTAGAGTAAAACATGGAAAAAATCGTAACAATTGATGAGTTGGGATGAAGGGAATATGGGATGTCTTTGTATTATTATTGCAATTTCTCCGTAGTTCGAATTAAAATAAAAAGCATAAAAAAGAGACAATGATAAGAAAGAAAATGAAGACAGAGCACATCAGCGAGACTTTTTGAAAATGAGGTTCCCTAGAGATGGAGCAGTAGAGTGATATGTGTGATTAAAGAATTATTTGTTTATTTGAGAGAAAAGGGGCGCCTGGGTGGCTCAGTCGGTTAAGCATCTGCCTTCAGCTCAGGTCATGACCCTCGGGGTCCTGAGATCGGGTCCTGGCATTGGGCTCCCTGCTCAATGGGGCGTCTGCTTCTCCCTCTCCCTCTGCCTGCCACACCCCCCGCGTGTGTGCTCTCTCTGACAAATAAATAAAATATTTATTTAGGGGGGAGGAGAAGAGGAAGAGGGAGAGAAAAACTTAAGCAGACTCTGCTCACAGGGGGCTCAATCTCATGACCCTGAGATGATGACCTGAGCTAAAACCAGGAGTTGGACACTTACCGACTGTGCCACTCAGTTGTCCTACGGAAGCTTTTCTTAAAGTTGGGAGAGATTGTATGTATGTATGTATGTACTTGTATTGTATGCTGATGGAAAAGATGTAGTAAACAGGGCAATATTCATGATGCCAAAGAGAAAGCAAGTGCTAGAGGCATGCCTGTGATTTTTTTTAATTAGGAGAGGCTTCTACTAATTCCTCCCCCATCTCAAATAATTAATCTATTCTACAACATTCTAAAGGGTATCTGGCCATTCACATCCTGCTTGGACACTCCAAGCTTTGTACCTCCCTTACATGTTTCCCAATGACCCTGTGGCAAATTCAAGAAGCTTTGTTACTTTTAAAAAAGAAAATAATGCAGACTGTGTCTTTTTAAAATTAATGTAATTTTCTTTATTTTACTTACAAATATACTTGGATATCTTTGTCCTTTCCATTTTTTGAAAAAAAAATGCATTCTTTTCAGCTATTGTTTTAATTTTTGATTGTGGTAAGAATACTTAGCATGAGATCTACCTACTTAACAAATTTCTGTGTGCACAGTACGGTATTGTTAACTGTAGGCATTACGTTGTGCAGCCCATCTTTAGAACTTACTCATCTTGCATAACTGAGACTTCATATCCATCAAACGACATCCCATTTTCGCCCTTGTCCTCGCCCCTGGCAGCTACCATTCTACTCTGCTTCCCTGACTTGGACTATCGGGTCAGCTCCTATTGTGCAATCACGTGGTATTCGTCCCTCTGTGACCAGCTCATTTCACTCAGCACTCCCCTGTTCACTGTGCATTGTGCACAGTAGCCAAGGACAACCTAAATGCCCATCAAAGCACAGAGGGATTAAGATGTGGTATATCCACACAATAGAAAATTATTCAGTCTCCCCAAAAGGAGGAAATTCTGCCGTATGTGGCCACAGGAATCAACTTGGAGGACATTATGAGAAATGAAATAGGCTTACCCTACTTCTACTCAAAGAGTTTATGGGTCTGTAAATACTACTTCTTTAATCCCCATAGCATATCCAGAAAGAGACTCAGAGAAGAGCTCATGTTGTGAATCCTTTGGCGAAAGACATTCTCTGAGAGGGTGATTAGTTGTTAGTCGTTTTTGTGCTTTTAATTCCTGGTAGAGGAAATCAGTTTCTAGAGTGCCACTGTCTCTCACTAGCTATAATCCTTTCCACGGGTAATAAAACCAGCAGGACAATACAGAGGTGTAGGTCCTATAATTCACTTCTCAAACACAAGTATCTAAAAGCAGAATTTCCATTATGGCTTTTTGAGGTCAGTGCTGCTTCCAGTATTTCTCCATGGGAGGAAGAGCAACCAGAGAGCCAGGGTGACTGGGGGCCTGGGCCGGAGGGGTCTTAACATAGCAGGCATTCGGCTTACGGTGACTTGGGCATCCCTGGTGTGGCTACAGGAGACCGTGGGATAAAGTGGGGGGGCCATTCACCTTTCGGTGTGTTCTGTGGTGCACCACACAAGTTAACAGTTGTCACCAAACCTACTGACAGGAAATAAAATACTTTGGGCCTAAGGACAGACCTGGCTGAACGTCACATTGGTATATTCTTTTTGATATAATTAAACATGTCACATATAGTCTAAATAAGTTTCCCTTTCCCCAGAATCATACGGTGATGATATAAAGTAAACGTCATCTTTACCAGCCTTCACACCTAAAAGTGTGACAGTCAAGACACATTCCTTGTGACAGCAGGAGCTGCTACCTTCTGCTTATGTATAAGGCTGCCTACTGTACTTTTTTTTTTAAGATTTTATTTATCCATTTAATGAGAGAGAGAGATAGAGAGAGAGAGAACACAAGCAGGGGGAGCGACAGAGAGGGAGGGAGAGACAGGCTCCCCACTGAGCAGAAAGTCCGATGCGGGGCTCAATCCCAAGACCCCGGGATCATGACCTGTGCTGAAAGCAGATGCTTAACCGATTGAGCCACCCAGGCGCCCCCCTAAAGTACTTTTCTGTTCATCTCGAGTACGTGCCAGACTCTCACCATGCATTTCCACTTAATGTTTCTTTTTATTTATTTATTTTTAAAGTACTTATTTATTTGAAAGAGAGAGCATCAGTGTTGGGGAAGGGCAGAGGGCCTTGCTGAGCAGGGGGCCCAATATGGGACTTGATCCCGGGACTCTGGGATCATGACCCGAGTCGAAGGCAGACACCTAGTGGACTGAGCCACCTAGGTGTCCCTCCATGTGGTGTTCCTCAAGTCCTTGGACACTGAGGCTAGTTAACTCTAATTACAATCTTCCCTTTGGCTACATGCCCAAGGATGCACAGCTTGTACATTTTGGTATATTTGGAATTTTAAGGTTTATACCCCATGAGTATTGTTTGGCTTTTTTATTTCTTTTTTCTTTTTTGGGGGGGGTGCTTATCCTGGGGAATTTCGTCAAGTGGGTAGCACTGTCTTTAGAAGGAGGTAGTTACCTGTTTATGTGAGATGATAGGATACTGGGGTGGTCTGGGACCAATCACTGGGTCAAAAACATTAATTGAACATTTTCCAGGTGCCGGGCATTGGGCTTGATGCTCGGGATGAACTGACGCCCAGTGTCTAATAGATGGCCATAATAGAATAGAATTCTAATAGAATGTGGTGGGGAACTAAGAACTAGATCTTTAAGAATTAAAGTTAAGATGACAGGAAGCCTATAGAAGAATAAACTGGAAAAACACACGGGGCCAGACTGTGAAGGGACGTGAGCACTAAGCTAAAGGGCTTCAGCTGGAGCCTGTCCGTGATTCCCGAAGTGTGGCCCCTACCAGCTGTGTCAGCATCACCTGGGAAGCTAATAAAAATGCAAGTTCTTGGGCCCCACCTAGACCTAACGAAGTAGTACTCTTAGGGTGAAGGCCAGTAATCCTTGTTTTCACAAACTCTACAGATACTTTTGATAGATACCAAAGTTTAAGAACCACTGCTCTGATGATAGAAAACCCTGAAAGTGTTTATTTTAAAAACCCAGTTTTATGGTGATATAATTCACACACCATACAAGTCACCTGTTTAAAGTATACAAGTCAATAGTGTTTAGTATTTTCATAGGTTTGTGCAACTATCAACACCACCTAATTTTAGGACATTGTCATCGCCCGCAAAAGAAACCCTTTACCCTGTAATAGTCACCCACCCTCTGGTCACTGGCAACCACAAATCTACTTTCTGTCTCTGTGGATTTGCCAATTCTAGACATTTCCTATAAACAGAATCACACAACATGTACTCTTTCTTGGCTGACATTTTTCACTTAGCAATGTTGTCAAGGGTCGTCACGTTGATGGGGATGAAGGAGGGCACTTGTAATGGGCACCGGGTGTTGTATGGAAGTGTTGAATCACTAAATTCTACCCCTAAAGCTAATATTACACTGTAGGTTAACTAACTGGAAGTTAAATGAAAACTTAATAAAAGGGGGTCATCCATGTTGCATTAGAACTTTCTTTGTATGGCCGAATAATATTCCCTTGTAGAGTTATACTACGTTTTGTTTATCCATCTGTCCCTTGATGTTTGTTTCTACTTTTTCGCTACCGTAAATATTGCTGTTATGAACACCCATGTGTAAGTTTTGTGTGGACACATGTTTTTATTTGTCTCGGGTATACACCTTGCCCTTTTTAAGGACAGGAGTGACCTGGTCAGCTGAGGGTTTCCGTGTATGACAGCTTGGGGCAGGGCTTCCCATCCCCCTGCCTCCACACCGTTCCCATGTCCAGAACACCCATCAAGAGCTGTACTCATGATTCCCTTTTTAGAGAGTGGTGTAGGGGTAAGAGGTGGGCTGTCCAGTTCGAAATACGCTCTTCCTTGCACGCTAGCATCTCTTTCTCTTGTCCCACAATTGAGAATCTTTGCTGGGGGTGGATAGGAGCTGAAGTAAAGACATGCATTAAACTATTATAACAATTTAGTGCACAGGGGAGGTGAGTCAGAACCAGGGCAAATTTAGAAGGGATGGACTTGTTGATTCTGAACTGTTATCCTTAGTGTCTCGTAATCTTCTTATACCTGTCTCCAACTATACTGCAGAGGCAAAGTAATATATAGATTAACCTTCCCTTTGGTGTGAAATGTTATTTTTCTTTTTTTAAAAGATTTTATTTATTTATTTGAGACAGAGAGAGAAGGTGGGCACAAGTAGGGAGGAAGGTCAGAAGGAGAGAGAGAAGCAGACTCCCTGCCAAGCAGGGAGCCCGACATGGGATTCGATCCCAGAACCCTGAGATCACCACCTGAACCAAAGGCAGAGGCTTAACCAACCGAGCCACCCAGGTGCCCCGAAATACTACTTTTCAACATTGATCCTCTGCTGAAGGGAGAAAAGCTACAGAAAAGCACAGCTTCTCAAACTTTTTCTGCAAAACCCAAAGCCACCCTGAGCACAGCTCATGGCCCCCTCATTTTAACATTAGCGTTTTCACCTTGTGACACTTGAAATGCAAATGATTTCTGAGACAAATTATTTTTTGGTAATTTAATGCAAAATGCCACATGTTGTGGTCCGATCTGCTGAAAGTAGAAGAAATGAGAACGTTGGTGTCTATGTTAGTTTCCTGTGGCTAATGTAACAAATGATCAGACTCGTGGGTTAATACAACACCGGTGTATTCTTTTGTAGCTCTGGAGCCCAGAGGTCGAAAATGAAGCTCACGGGGCAAAAATCAAAATGGTGACAGGGAGTCTAGGGGATAATCTATTTCCTTGTCCTCCCAGTGTCTGGAACCACACTACTGTGTTCCTTGGCTCAGGGCCCCTTCCTCTGTCTGCCAAGTCAGTGAGACGCGTGTTTTCTCTCTGATTGTGCTCTGTTCCATTTCTGTCATATTAACTTCTTCTCCTCTGTCTACCAAGTCTCCCTCTGCCTCCCTCTTATAAGGATACCTATGACTGCATTTAGGACCCACCTGTGTAATCCAGCATTCTCTCTCCACTAGAGATCCTTAACTTAATCTCATCCGGCCAAACTTTTTTTTTTTTTTTTTCCCTATATGACATTTTCAGGTTCTGGGCATTAGGACCTGCATATCTTTGGGGGCCACTATTCAGCTGGCCCCAGTATCAAGTCAACAGAAAGGAGGCTTTGCCCTTTTCACGACTTCTGGATCCATTATTGTGTGTTGATGAACTGACTTATGGAAAAGAGAAGTGTACTTGGAAAAGCATACATTTCATGGCATCCTTTCACTGGGCAGACTTGGACACTTGGACCACTGTGCTAGGAGGCCCCTGGTCCCGCTGCTGTGACAGCGGCCGCAGCCACATGGCTCAGCCACTCTGGCTGTCCCCACACCTGGGCAGCACTGCCCGAGTGGCCAGGACGCAGCTCCAGACGCCGGGCCAGACATCTTGCTTTCAAGCACCTCCTTCAGCTGCCCCACATCATGAACTCTCTGCCAGCACTTCCACAGAACTCTGTCTCGTTCTCTCTTTTCCATACCGATCCCCAAACGCTGACCATGGAATTGGCCTTCTGTTAACCAGAGAGGCACCTAGTCTGTGTGTGTGTCAGGGTGGGGGTGGAGCGTTGCGAACCTAAACATGACAGAATTTAGTGTGCATACTGTCTAGACAACTTCTACCAAAAAGGTGGCCAGCTCCCACATCCATGCCATCTAGCTCAGTTTGATAAGCAGAGCCCTGAAATCGGTACCTCTGGAGGTCAAAAGACGAAAACGATGGAGTGCCTCTACTTTGAGAGTTTCAGAAGGACAGAAAGATGTAGACACCCAAAACTGTGAGGGGACATATGCCACATGAGAGGTGTGGGCTTGTTATTACTTGTGGTTGGGGTGAGCGTGGGTCAGGCAAGACTCCTTGGATGTGTTTGGTGGGCTAGGACAGCCCGAAAGATGGGATGAGGGTGTTTGGGGAACACACAGGAGATCAGGACACAAGGAAAATCCCAAGCCTGGGAGCTGGGAGTTGAGTCAGAGAGGGAAAGGCAGAAAGCAGAGCATGCTTGCTTGAGTAGAATGTCTGTATTTGATGGATTTGGTTCTGAAATAGCTAGCAGGTGGAAAGTTCTGGAAAGCAGATATAAAATTAGGCCCAGAGCATAGAGACTGGGGTGAGATTGGGGATTAGGGAAGTGGAGATTATCCTCAGAGGGTCACCTCTGATGCCACGGATGGGGACAATATTACAGAGGACAATACCAAAACAAAAGTAAAGACTACAGAAGACATCTACCTTGAGGGTACAGAGGGCACTGAGAGAGACACTGGAGAAGTGAAAAAAATAAGCTGACAATGGCAGGAGGGAAACCAGGAGCCTGTACTGTGCAGGTGGCCAGCCACGGGAGCATTCTAGAGTCCCCTGTCTCTGGCAGAGGCAAGTGCCATAAAGCCAACCTTGTCTCTTTGCATTTACCCTTTGTGCTGCAAGCATATCCCAACGTCACGCAAGATTGTCGTGAAATGTGGCAGGTTTTACAGAGGGCTGTTTGAGCAGAAAAAGTTAACATGTACAGGTGAGTTGAGCTGGCAAAGCCCCTTGAAGCCATGATGTTCTTTGCACTATGACCTATCAACGTATTTAGTTCGAACGTTTATACTAGGAACAACATTATTGGGAAATAGGACCAGATTCTGCAGTCAGATAGAAGATCAGAACAGCAAGCACATGTGTCCATGAAGCAATCACAGTCCCGTTCAGCAGGCTTGACCGTTGCTGAGATTATTTGTAAATCTTCCCATGCTAATTGTTCAGCCATGTTCACATCTGCTAGCAGATAGAAACCGAAAAATGGAAGAAAAGACTAAAAGTTTAAGGAAAATGATTGGGGGTGGGGGTGGGGGAAATAGGCCCAACTCGAATACATTTGGCCGTGACTGTGGTGAGTGGAGGAAGGCCAAGCCTGACATTTAGATTTGTCCAATTCTTTCTAGTGACTATCTAAGCTCTGAAGATTAGAAGTTGGTAGGAGTTACTTGCCTCCTCCTAGGCAGCCTTGCTATCAGGCGTCATGTTTTAATTAAAGCAAATTTCAGGCAGAAGTCTGCCTGATGTTCAGCTACTCATTAACAAGAAGGCACAACAACATGCCCTAAATCATTGTCCAAGTTCCAATGTTCTGGGGTATTTAAAAGCACTTTGATAAGCGCTTTGCATAAAATGATTTCTCTGAGGCAAAGACAACCATATTCTCATGATTGGACCAATTAACCTTTTAGTCAGATCAGTGAAGGGACTCTTCATTATGGGATGAGGGGAGAAGGCACCTGTTCTGAATGAGTTCTAGAATTAGGGTGCTTTACCAAAGGTACTCGGCTGACTCTTATACCTCCATCTTGCAAGGGGTGAAGTACCAGTATGACATTTCTAGCTATGACAGTTCTCGAGGACCTCTTATGTCCCCAAGGATAAGTTGTTCCTGTCATCCCTCTGGAGCGAATTCAGATGGCAAGAGTTGAAGCATAGGTCTTTGAAGTATGGACCACTGATCACGGTATTTCAAATGTTACCTCAGCATCCCCAGAGTATAAACTAAATTGCATATACACAACTTCATGATACTGTCTAAACTAAAGCATATGAAGGTAAACTACAGAAAATATAACAATTACCGTGGTTTTCGCATGTATAGGGTAAAAGCCAAGGTGGTAGACTGAATAATGCCCCCAAAGCTATTCACGTCCCAATCCCTAGAGTCCGTGAGTATTGCCTTCTGTAGCCGAAGAAACTCTGCAGGTATGATTAAGTTAAGCATTTTAAGATGGGGACATTATTCTGAATTCTCTGGGTGGGCCTTGAGGGTGATCACAAGTGTCCTTCTAGGAGGCAGGCAGAAGGAGAAGAGATTACAGTAGAGGTGATGTTATGGTGGAAACGGGGATGGAGTGGAAGAAGATGGTGGAAGGGGTCACAAACTAAAGAATACGGGTGGCTACTAGAAGCTGAAAAAGGCAAGGAAACGGATGTTCCCCTCAGAGGCTCCAGGGAAAACCAGCCCTGCTAATATCTTGACTTTAGCCCAGTGACAGATTTTGTACTTCTGATTTCCTGAACAGTAAGAGCACAAATTTATGTTGTTTTAAGCCACTACATTTGTGGTAATCCACCACCGTGGCAATAGGAAACAAATATAGCCCTCAGTATTAATGTCAGCAGCACTTTAGTCCGGCTCCTGGAAGTTTCCATTGCAGCCATTCTGAAAACCCTTGGTATACATGGCTGACACTTCTTAGGTTATTAAAAAAGACTGTGTTGCAGGCCATGGAGAGGAGGAGAGGAACAAATGGCGCAGGTTTCAAACCTTTGGACAGACTCCGAATCAGTCCCTGAATCTGTAAAAAGTAAACCATTTCTCCACCTCTCACTGGGCACAATGGGACTAGATCACCATTGGAATGAAAATCAAGTATAATGAAGCCATGTTGTTCCATTTAAGCCCATTAGGACCGTATCCTGGCCAGGTACCAAGTGAGCCTGGGCTGCACTCCAGCAGAAGGTTCGCGCGCTAACACATACCTTACGCGCTGATTCTATTCCCAACCAAAAGGGCTGCTTTACTGAACGAGAATTCCGCTGCCCTAGCCCATGTTAGAGAAGGCTAACATGTCAAAATGGGACATTAAGTCAGAGGACTTCAATTCCACAAAGGAAAGGATTTTAAGAAACCGGAGGCTTCTGATTTTCAGGCTAGAGATGGAGAAACTGCCTGGCTTCTGCTCTGTGCCAAGACAGACCTGAGGAAAGAAAATCAGCAGAGCCTTCAAGATCAAGAGGGTCCATCCTCCCTGTTTGGGGAGAATTACTGTTGAAAGCATCGTTGAGAGATCAAATACGATCCGAGGATTTGGGGAAGGTTTGTGAAAGCCTCAATTTCATCATTTACATACTTGCCCCCAGGTTATTCTAGCAATTTCCTAACAATATGTCTAGCTCTCTCATTACCTGACTCAGTCCTTCACACAAGGGCACACCACCAATGGCAGTTGCTAGTTACAGCAGGAGAATGTGATGATGGGGATTCTGGAGGAAGGGGATAGGCGTCAAAATGCCAGACCATTGCGTCGTTCTAGGGGTCTCTGGGTAAGCGCCTTCCATCTACATAGACAATTATATATACTCCATAGGCCACAAGCAAAATACCAGCTTCCTTCTAAAGTAATTAGTTGTGTCCCTGAAGCCTAAGAAAATAATTCCTGGTGGTGGGTGTTGAGGAGGGCACGTATTGCATGGAGCACTTGCAATGGGTGTGGTACATGAACGATTAATCTGATAACACTGAAAAAATAAAATAAATGTATTTGGGGGAAAAAATTTTAAAAAAATAATAAAAATTTTGATCAATTAAAATAATAATAATAATTCCTTTCAATGCAGAACAGTTCCTGGATTTGAGGCCAAATACTTAGATAACTATTCAGGCAGGTCGCTGTGTCTTGCTGACACTGCCATTTACCCTCTAAGTCACCATCTTAATACAGCTCCAGCTTCTTTCTTCATGCTGCTTTTCCTTCGAAGGCCTTGCCTCAATAATCTTGTACTCCCTACCTTCAAAATTCATCAACATTTGTATTCTCTTATATGACACGGTAAAATTATCAACGTCAGAAAATTACCATTGCTGTACTACTGCTTACTCTATAGACCCTGTTCACTTTGCCAACCCTGTTCACTTTGCCAAGTGTTCTATTAATTCTTTGTACTTTTTTAAATATGTATTTTATTCTTTAGCCAAAGATTTTAATTATCCACAGCAAAATTCACCCTTTTAAGTATACAGTGTTATGAGTTCCAACAAATGGATAGGAAGCCTCTACTGCTCTGGGCTGAGGAAGGTTTCCTGACCCTTCCCCAAGTAGCGGGTCATCTCCCTTCCGGAGGAGTGGGACATCTCTAAAGGGCTGGGATCCATGCCTGCAAGTTTTATTCTCTTTCCTTTCCCCAGTTCCCCTGGGTCATCTGTGCCCTAAAGGTCACAGTGTGCGCTGTACCTCTTCAGCAGCTTAAGATTTTTGTCCTATAGGAGGCTTTGTGCCTTTCGCTGGGGGTCAACTGCGTCCCTCCCTGGGGCTTGAACCACTAGGGAAGCTTTGGGACTCACCCTGTCCCTGGTCTTTCTTATGAGCACTGGTGAGGTCCCTAAAGGGTCTGTGAGTAGGTATAAACCCCCCTACCCCCCGCCGAGTCTGAAGCTTCAAGGGTCCTGTCCTCTCACACGAGCCCACACTCAGCCTTTAGCAACTGATCAAGTATTTTAGCTGCATTCTTCTTCCAGCTGGTATGACATCCAGTGTTTCCAGCAGGTTAAGTGCCCACGTCCTGTCTCTCCTTAGAGGATCCTCCGTTTTCCTTAGATTTTGAATCACATGGCTGCCCACAGCCTCAGTTCTACGATGCATTAAAAAAAAGCTGGGCTTTCATGGACTGGTTAGCATTTTTTGTTATGGATTTAAGAACAAAAGCAGCCTTTTCTAGTTTCTATACCCTCAAGGGAAGGCAGAAAGAAGTTCACTTTATAGCTTTGGATCATCGTGAATCATGAATTTGATTTCTTTCCTTACTGTACCTGAATTATCTGGAAAATGAAAATGATCACATCTTCAGCAGGATGGATCTAAGGGGGAGATAGAGTGGTAGAGAAGCTGGGCTTGAAATTTGGGTTTAATTATACCTTCCGATAGACAGGTTCTTTCCTGTAGCTGCTTCTGACCCAGGTTGAAATAATTGTGTCTCATCTTCCTGAGACTTGTAAGGAAAAGAGTATGATGGGAAAGCATCAGCTCTGCCAAATTAAGGGGTTTGCTCCCTATTAGCCAGATAGCACACTCTGAAAGTCAGAGGAAGACTTTCAAGTATTTTGAAGGGAAGCTGACAATTAAAAAGGGAAAAAAATAGCTTTTGTATAGGGAAACACAGTTGCCTGAAATAGCTACAGTGTGGAACAATTATACAGAAAATGTCTATAATGTGACATGCT
Source organism: Nasua narica (assembly GCA_028533885.1). Taxonomy (NCBI): domain Eukaryota; kingdom Metazoa; phylum Chordata; class Mammalia; order Carnivora; family Procyonidae; genus Nasua; species Nasua narica. Next base: position 33,332,411 of record CM052806.1, on the reverse strand, counting down.
GCCAAATAAATTCCTGACCCTGGAGCTGACCCTAACATGCTAAGTGGCTACTTTGAGGTTTTCCCCTCAGGGCATAGCAGTGAAGCCACAGTAGCTTTTAAGTCTGCTAGGAAATTGTGTAATTTCTTAAAGGAAGCTAGTTAGTCGCAAGCATTTATTGGACATCTCTATTAGCCGTTGCAGGATCCAAAGGTTGTAAAAGAGATAATAATTCTGAATAATTGTCAGAAAGGTGTCAAGTTCTTTCTGGACCCGCTCTGTCTGAGGGTACGGTTCTCAGGGGCCATTCCCCATCGCGCCCCAGGCCCCGCTGCGGTTTGTCCCGCAGGCGGGGACAAAGCCAGCTATCCGGCCGCTCCTCATGCTCTCTCGTGCACCCTTAATCCCCTTCCACCTGGCTTCAAAACCTCCTG